>CM024538.1:5291681-6491681 GCA_014182365.1 Eucalyptus tenuipes | reverse complement strand
GAGCATCCGTCATCTTACATGGCACATCTAGTGCTAACATAAAGAATTTTTAATAATATTCGAATTTTAGATCTTTATTAAAAAAATTATTTTTTTCTAATCTTTCTTTTTATTTTTCCTTTATCCTCTAGTCGTCGTGGCCTCGACAATGGCCGACAACCAGCCAAAGGCAACTACCACTAAGGGCACCTCAAGTGAGGGTTGCTTGCATTGAAGGCTAGTAAAGGCCGGCCTTGCTCAAAACTGGTGAGGTTTTGGCCACCTCGCCAAACCTAGGCAAGGTGGAGTCACAATAGTCCCGCTTGCGGCCAGCGAGGGCGTCGCCACCCTTGCTAGTGGCTAACGAGGGCTGCTGCCCTCGCCTAGTGGCTAGTGATGCCCCAATGATCTTTGTTGGCCACATTTTTTAAAAAAAGAAAAGAAAAGAAGGAAAAAAAGAGAAAGAAAAACAAAGGAAAAAGAAAAGAATAAATAAATAAAATCGATATAAAATTCAAAAAATATTTTAAAAAAAATTGACCACATCAGCTGCCCATGCCATGAAAGATGGCCAGCGACCACGTTAGCGATTTCCAGCAAAAATTAGTTGAATGAACTTGATTAGCACATCGTGAAAAAAATTATGACTTAATTGGTATAATTTAAAGGTTTATTATTAAACTGGTAAAAGACAATAGGTTCATAATATTTTTGAATAATTTTCCCTAGATGCAACAAACACATAAATTATTTATTCGCCTTTAAACCTTAAAGAACAAGAAATTATCAAGTGTATTCGATTACAAATATTCCACATGTACAGCGTTAACTTTGATGGCGGTGGAGGCTGATTTTAAAGGAATTTGGACTTCTCCTTATGTTAACTTTGATGCTAGTGAAAACTTTGATGTTTGGTAACTGGTAAAATAATAACTATTTATATTCTTTTGTTTTCTGGAAAAAAATAGTTTTTATTCCCAGAATTAAATTTGAAACATAATCATGAAGTTAAAAAAGTTGTTTCTTTGTTCCCAAGAATAATTCAAGAATCAAACCCATACCATTTTCTTTTATTCTTTTTCTTTTTCTCTTCCTATTCTTCTTCTTCCTCTAACCGGTCGGATGCCACAACAATGGTTAATGACTAGCCAAACTGTTGCCCAGGTTCATCCTCGCCTAGCCACCGGTTCAACGTTGCCCAACCGCCATGAGGCTTGATCTTACTAGGCGACTTTGGTCTAGTTGGTCGTCAGCCATGGCCAAGGACGACAACCAGTTAGAGAAAAAAAAAAGAGAAAAAGAAGAAAAAAAGAGAAAAATGTAATAAAATTATTAAAAATTAGAAGAAATTTTAAATCAAGAGAAAATTTGAAAGTCATATTAAACACATTTCTATTATAAGAAAAAAAAAATTGTGTAGTAAACAAAATGCTTTCAAATGCTCAAAATTCGTCCAAGTAACAAAATTAGAAAAAAACTATTTTCAAGTAGAAATTGCCTCCAAGAACATGGCAGTTACTAAATGCACCCTCAACAAACATTTGGGATGTTAATAATAGTATGATGTAAGAGGGGTAGGAAAGTACATAGTGCAATTCTCTTGTCATCCATGTTTGTTTGTGGTTTATGTCGGTGCTTCTATTCACTTTCAATCGGCATGCGCGTGCATATATGTGTGTGTGATAAAGCTATTTCTATATATTTACATATAATCTATGTGTACAGTCTCTTGACCCTAGAGATAAACGCCCCTTGCATTCTCACAGGCAAATGATTTTTAGGGGCTACGGGCCGCAAAATCTCTCCCATTCAGACCATAAGGGTCAAAAAGTTACAAGGGTCAGATTAAGGTTCTCATGGAATTGAATCGTGGCCGTGGGCCTTCATCCACTTTCCGATATAGAGAGCTTTTTACATGTGGGATTTCGATTCATGCTCCACTCAAGACATGATGCGGGGTCGCAGTCGTCATCCTCGTCATCCTCTTCCTCTTCATTATCGTCGTCGTCGTGATGATTTAGACTTCACAGTGTTAAGTAATACCAAAGTCTTGCCTTTCTCCTTCTTCAAATTGTTTAGATCCATCCGGCCTACAATGCTAACACAAGCCCACATAAAAAATATACAGCCTTGTCGGCCCAACAAGATCAAATATTTTCTTTTCTTTTGAATGTTTTCATTTTTTTTTAAAAAAAAAAAAAAAAATCAAATGATCAATAGAGAGGAACTCAATCTAGATACAACTCAAAGCTCAAGTTTTATCCATCTTTCACACCACTAATCAGTGAGGGCCATGGCCATGAAGACCTCAATTAATTAATCAGTAAAACCCTAAAAAAGCATCGAAAGGACACTTTACAAAATCGATTCTTATCCATCCCGAACTATGGATGTAGTACCTATACGATAAAGCCGGCCTGTAGTGTGCATTGGGCTTTAGTACTCAAATGTCATCCTAAAGTCTTTCTTCAAGTATTTTGAAACATCTGACCAAAAAAAAAAAGTATTTTGAAACAAATCATGTTGTGGACCCATATTTTGATTTCCTTTTTCAAGCTCACCTCAGCAAAAAACAATCCAACGAAAGTTGACCCGAAAGGAAAGAAGACGAAGCGTAGAGAGAGAGAGAGAGATTTTCGGAATTCATGTCAAATCCAGTCATCACCCTCCCTGAAAACCAGGAAAAACAAATCGTTGACCCAAAAGGAAAGAAGACGAAGCGTAGAGAGAGAGAGAGATTTTCGAAATTCACGTCAGATCCAGTCATCACCCTCCCTGAAAACCAGGAAAAATTCAGTACCATCTCTTGTTTATGTTTCCCCGTCCCCGTCCCTGTCCCTGCTCTGATCTGCTCTGAACCCCCTTCCACCGGTGACGAAAGCAACCAAAGGACCAGCTTGACAATGGCGGCTCTTCACTCCCCTCAGTACCACCCTCAAAATACCGGATACCCTTTTCCTCATAACCCCCCAAGGCCGCCGCCGTGCTCGCGTCGGACCTCTCCCTCCCGCGCTCGGTCCACGGGCGCCCGAAAGACTGGAGCTTTCCGTCCCGAGCGCGCGCCCACTGCGGCCCCGTCGCGCCGCCGCGGCCGGCACTGGTCGTGCTGGGGCTCGGCAGCCTGATGGAGACGTTCGTGGTGGAGGTGCGGAGGGCGGAGAGCAGGGCGCTGGACGTGCCGCTGGCCGCGCCGTTCACGATCGCGACGTCGAGGCTGGAGAGGGTGGGGAACGTGGCGGTGCTGGTGGAGCTGAGGAACGGCTGCGCAGTGTGGGGGGAGGCGCCGGTGCTGCCGTCCGTGACGGCGGAGGATCAGGGGACGGCGATGGAGAAGGCGAGGGAGGCCTGGAGGCGCTGAGGAGGAACCCCGCGAGGCGCTGGGGAGGGCTTTGGGAGAAATAGCGGCCATTCTTCCTGGACACGACTTCGCTTCTGTGAGTTATTTCGATAGAGGTTCTGGGCTTAGTTTGTTTTATTTCAGTGTTAGAGAACGTAGATATGAACGGTGTATGCAAATTTCATATACATGGGTCCAAGAATCATGGATTAGTGAGGAGGAGTGTCTGAGAAATCGAATGCGCTATCTTAGGGAATATGTGTTTTGCATCTCGATATTTGTCTCCTTTTAACTCTGTCTTTCTTTTTGCAGTGTTTGACTGTGCTTTCGAGTTCGCATCTTAGTCTGTGATTTTCTTTCACTTACTGTTGTTTGCTACTGGGTGATTTTGCATTTTCCGTGCCGGGAATTTTCATAAATGTGAATTGAAATTTATTTGGTTTTGTGGATGTGATAGATTCATGGAGGGGTCATTAATAGGTCGGTTAACTTATGTGTAACCCCTTCAAGAAAAGAGAAAAAAAGCCAATGTTGATTGTTTTGAATTTGACTATAATTTATATTGAATATCTCGGAATGTTTTGTGTGGTTATCGATTGAGCTTTTTACATTTTATTCATCTTTAAAGTGGATCATAGGCATTGTGTACGTTAATATAAGTTTGTTTCAAACCTGTGGTGACTTGGGCCACTGAAGTTGAGGCTAAGAAGCAGCTTGCTTGTGGAAGAATCTCGTGTTGAGATAATTCAGTGAAATGACATAGAATGAAATAGTTATTATCTTTATGATCAATCAGGCCTGTTATAATGTCAGAAGTAATTCGTTGCTTTCCTGAAAATGTAATGGACTCGGTATCCCCGTTATAATGTCAGAAGAAATTCGTTGTTTTTCTACTAACTCTGGGGTATCCCAGTCCCGAATTCCCTAAAATTTTCGTGACTATTATTGTTATTATTATCATGACATCATATATCTTCAATTGAAGGTTCGGGCAGGAGTTGAGATGGCATTGATTGATGCAGTTGCCAACAGCATCGGAACACCATTGTGGAAATTATCTGGTGGGGCTTTGAATACATTAACAACATAACAGTTGAGTTTCTATCTTGATTATCAAATGAAATGATAGTTCCTCAAAATGTATAATCTTGGCAACGCCTCCTTCTCCTGTCTTTGAATTACATATAAATAATGTCTTCGATTTCAGTTTCTCTGTTTTATTTCTTTGGGAGAGAATTTCAATCGAGTTTGTCGTCCACATGTGCAGATTCCAATTGTGTCACCAGCTGAAGCTGCTTAGTTGGCTCTTAAATATCGGAAACAGGGTTTCCAAACTTTGAAGCTCAAGGTGAGCAAGGATCTGAAAGCAGATATCAAGGTTCTTCTAGCAATACGAGCTGTGCACCCTACTTGTTCATTTATTCTGGATGCTAATGAATGATACAAGTCTTCAGAAGCTATTCTGATCCTTGATAAACTCCATGGTAAAGAATGTTATAGACATGCAAAATCTTTGTTATGCCTGCATCAAAGTGTCAGCAGATTATGAACCTTCTCTTTCTTTCTCCTTTCTCGCTTAACAAAAAAAAGGGGGTTTTTGAAACCTTGTTTCTACTTAATGTGAGAACCTGAATTTCCTTGCATTTCAAACACTTTTCTGTTTGGTTCATTTATCGCCATCTAGTTTTCTTAACTGTTTTCTCTTTCATTCTTTATAGAGATGGGGGTTACTCCCATTCTCTTTGAGCAGCCATTTCATAGAGATGATTGGGAAGGTCTTGGACACGGCAGTTGAATTGCTATGGGGAAATATGGGATATCTGTTGCAGCTATTGAGAGTTGCCGAAGCTTAGACGACGTTAAGACAATTGTAAAAGGAAATTTAGCAAATGTCATTAACATAAAGCTCGCGAAACTCGGAGTGGTTGGGACCATTGATATTATTGAGTTTACAAGAGAACATGGTTTGGACCTGATGATTGGCACTATGGTTGAGACGAGGCTAGCCACCTTGCTGCTGGCTTTGGTTGTTTCAAGTTAGTATTGCCATTTTTGCCGATACTGTTGCTAAATCAATCTTGTTCATCCGACACATAGTTCCTTAATGCATTAGATGCTTTTCATCTTAGAAAAGTTAATTTGAGTTCGCATAATTTGTTATAGCCAAGGAAAAAAGGACTGATATGTTCGACAATCTGTGCACGTTCATTGATCTCGATACTCCCTTACTACTAGCAAAAGATCCACTTTTTGGTGGTTACGAAGGTACCATTGACTGAGCTATTGACTTTGGTTTTCTACGGTCCTACTTTTAAGTTGGGATTGTTTGATGAATACCACTAGTGAAGTTTAGTTGCTCTAACATCATCTTCTGGTTCATGTTTCTAGTTTTGGTGCCAATTACAGATTCAGTAGTGCCAGAGGCCATGGCGGCTTCCTTCATTGAGATAACATTGTCTAGTAAATCTTTTTGTTTCCCATCAATTAATGTATTATCAAAATGTAGACCTACTTTGATCTACTTTTTCATTTGAATAAGAATTCTTTGATGTTTCATGTTATGCCTATTGGTAAAGATTAGTTTTAGTATGAACTTCCATAATAGTGGTGTAGATTTGTATTTGAATACAAACTACTATGGTTGTGATTATTTTCTAGATGGTTTTGTTGTATTAAATGTTGACTGTGGTAATGTCAATGTTTGTTATTCTATTTTCACATCTTTTAATTCATATGATAATAATGTGAATGTGTGGCATACTAGACTTAGTTATACTGGCCAACAACGTATGAATAGGCTAGCCAAAAAGGACTTGTTAGGCAATATTGAAAAAGTCGATTTGCCCATATGTGAGCATTGCCTAGCGGGGAAAACGACAAGGAAACCATTTGCAAAAATGTAAAAGAGCTTAATTTCCTTTGCAATTAATCCATTCTAACATATGTGGTCCAATGAATGTGAGAGGAAGGCATTGGGCTGTTTATTTCATCACATTTATAGATAATTATACTCAATTCAGATATGTCTATTTGATTTCTCATAAATCTGAAGCATTAAGTTGTTTCAAAAAGTTTATGAGCTTGGTAGAAAATCAATTAGATAAGAAAATAAAAGTATTGAGATCCGATCGAGGTTGAGAATATTTATCTGATGAATTTAGAAATTTATATGATGAAAAAGTAATAGAAAGACAGTTGTTTATTCCCTACACTCATCAACAAAATGGTGTTGCGGAAAGAAGAAACAAAACCCTACTGAAAATGGTTAGGTCAATGATGACGCATGCTAACTTACATATCATCTTTTGGAGTGATGCTTTATTAACTGCTACATATATTCTTAATTGTGTGCCTTCTAAATCAATTACTTCCACTCCATATGAGTTATGGACAAGTAGAAAACTAGACTTAAGTTTTCTTAAACCGTGGGATTGTATTGCCTATACTAATGAGCCCTCTCACAAGTTTGAAAAATTGGGTCCCAGAAGCAAAAATGGTATTTTCATAATACTCAAAACACTCGAAAGGGTATGTGTTTATAGGTGAGTAGGAAAGTGGGAGTATAACTGAATTCGAATAATGAAATGTCACATTCTTAAAGAATAAATTTCCTAAAAATGGCAAAATAGGTGAGGATGACTCCATGTTTGAAACATTGGATCAAGATAATGAACTTAGTGAAATTCGTTCAAGTGGGAATAACATGAGAAGTGATGAATTTAATTTAACTCACTCTCAATTACAACCACATGATGAGACAATATCGTCATTATCTAATCTAAGTGGGAGTATAATAGGGAATGATGTGCAAAATGTACAATCTCCCATATGGCGAACAAGTCGCAAAAGTATTCCCTGTCAACGTTTTGACATTGAAGGGAAAACTTTTATGGTTGCTCCACAAGATAAAGATAAGCCAAGAAATGTAAATGAGACTCTAAATCGCCCTAGTAAGAAAAAATGGATGCATGCAATGGAAGAGGAGATGAAGTCAATGAAGTTAAACAATATTTGGGAACTGGTTGATCTTCCAAAAGGACGCAAAGCCATTGGGAATAAGTAGGTTCTCAAAATAAAGCGTAAAGTTGATGGCTCAATAGAAAGACATAAAGCTCGTCTTGTGGCAAAGTGGTATAATCAACAAGAATGAATTGATTATGAGGAAATATTTTCTTCTGTAGTGAGATTTAGCTCGATTCGCATAATTCTGGCAATAGTAACTAGTATGAATCTAGAGTTACATCAAATGGATGTAAAGACTGTTTTTCTCAATGGAGAATTAGAGGAAGAAATATTTATGGAACAACCTGTTAGTTTCATTATGAAAGGCCAAGAAGAAAAGGTATGTCAACTTCGGAGATCGATATATGGCCTTAAGCAGTCGTCGAGATAATGGTATATACGTTTTCATAATACCATAATGGCATATGATTTTTCAATGATTGATGAGGATTATTGTGTATATATCAAAAGATCCAAAGATCAATTTGTGATCATATCATTATATGTTGATGATATACTGATTGCCGGAAGCAATATGGAGTTTGTTAATACTATTTCCAACTTTGAGATGAAAGACATGGGTGAGGCTACATACATTCTTGGAGTTTAAGACTTCAAGAGATCATTCGAAGAGATCATTATCTCTTTCGAAAGAGACACACATAAATAAGATTCTTGAACGATTTCGTATACAGAATTGTAAACCCATAGATACTCCTATTGCAAAAGGTGAAGGATTGAGCCATAGAATGTGTCCAAAGACTCCACAAGAGAAGGAACAAATGCAACATGTTCCTTATGTTAGTGCTGTTGGAAGCTTAATGTACGCTATGATGTGTACAAGACTTGATATATGTTTTGCAATTGGAATGGTGGGTAGATACCAATCCAATCCAGGTCAAACACATTGGAAAGCCGTTAAAAGAATACTGAGGTATAAGAAGGGAACTGCTGATTATACGCTAAGTTACCAAGGAAATGATCTGCAACTTGAAGGCTATTTAGATGCTGATTGGGGAGGAGATTTAGATGAAAGGAAATCTACTTCTGAATTTGTTTTCTTACTGAATAATAGCGCCATATCTTAGAGCAGTAAGAAACAAATGTGTATAGCCTTGTCCACGATGGAAGCTGAGTTCGTGGCATTATTAGTAGCAATACAATAAGGTATTTAGCTTAAGAGATTTTTGGATCATTTAGGTGTTATTGAGAATGCTGCAAACTCATTATTGGTTAACTATGATAGCTAAGCAGCAATAGCGTACACCAAATATCCAAAATATCATGGCAAGACCAAACATATAGATACCAAGTATAATTTTGTCAAAGATATAGTTGCACGAAAAGATGTGAACTTACAATACATATCTATGCATAGAATGGTTGCAGATCTTTTGACGAAGCCAATACCTAGAGATATGTTCTGTGGCCATGTGAAATCTATTGCATAGAGATTGATGTACTAAATATAGTAATTTCCTTTAAGTGTTCACATTTAGTGAATTCATGTTTTCATTATTAATGCTTATGAATCTTTGTTTAAGGTTTATGCATATTAATGCTTAGTGCATTATATAAAGTTGAAAAAGTATGTCGGACTAATAAAATATTAGCCCACTTACACGGGTAATTGTCTTTATTTACTATATGATAAATATGGATGAGACGGTTTTTAAGCTTATTATATAGGTGAAAATCGAGAACTCAATCTTAAAATATATATGTCACCTTAACTAAGTGTTAAGATGATGACATAATATTTACATGTCCGAAAGTAAAATAACCCACATATTTTACTTTATCTGTCTATGATGCTAGATGTGAGTTCTGATGAATTCCGTGAAAGAGTAGATACGTGAACTCAAGTTATACATTAGGTATGTCTAAACTATCATCTGTACGGTATTGAAGGTGTAGACATACGCTCCATAATACGTATTTCATACTACCTATGCATGAGACGACCAATAAGAGTGGCAAAAGTTTTGATCTCAACTTTTATGCCGTGTGAGGCTCTTGAGGAAAAGAGTTCCTCAATTAAGTGCCCTCATGACTCTTACTTATTCTCAAGATTTCTATTCAATATTTGATATCTTATAATGTTGCTAATGATCATGAATTGATTCGATGTAATGGGACATTTCTAGAAAAGCAAGTTGAATTGAAATTGAGAGTTTCAAGAAAAGAGGAAGATCGAATTTGAAGAATCACATTCTAGTTTTGTATTCACTGATCGACCAATTATGATTGTTTTTGGGATAATCATAATTGTGAAAACAATATATCGATTGTTTAAAAAGAGATCAAGAGAGATGTAAATGTGATCGATCGATCCAAGGTACTGCATATTAAATCTACTCAAAAATGCGATGCCCATTATGAGCAGTTATATATTCTTAACAACGAGCTCTCAAAGTATACCGGTCGCACGAATTAAGTCACCGGTATGAATGTTGCAGAGAGGTAAAGAGGATTCTATTCGGCCCACCATGTGCGAGTGGGAGATGATGGTTTTTTTATGTTTGATGGGCCTACTTGGGCCCGTCCACCCATGTTGGGCCAACAACCCAGCCCATAAGTTAGGAGCCCATAGAAGAAGAGTGCATTTACTATAGATAAAAGTAAAAGGGGGATTTTTTTGAATAAATTAGAAAAGTTGAGCGGTTGCTACGTAATATGAAAATAAGAGAAAACACGTTCTCTTTTTTTCAATGCTCTCTCAGTTTCCCCCAAAAATAGTACGCTGCTTTTGAAGAACAGTATTAGAATCTCTCATCAAACGGCGACAATGGTGTTTAATCTATGAAAGATAAGGCATGTTCAACTCCATAATGTACCTTATGATCGATATAACATGTTTTCTAGGGATGTTTTCAGCATTCGTTTTAGGTGTTCGATTGAGTATCAAATCGTTTTTTGGGAACCTATTTTCCAACATTAGTATCAGAGCGATGTTGTTCATGTTTTCTAATTACTGTTTATGTTTATAAATTGTTTTTGGTTGAAATTTCGTGAAACGCCGTCATTTGGTTACTCGAGGATGGAAATCCCGACACCGTGTATTGTTCACCCCCGTTTATGATTTTTCAGTAAATCAAATCTCATTTCTGATAGTGTAGGGTCATAGCTCTCATTGATACGAGAAAATCGACTAGTGGCTCACCGCCGAGGGCCGCCGGATGCGCCGCCATGCGCAGCCAGAATGTCCAATGTCGTTGGCACGTGCGTTTCACACGCTGAGGCGGTTCCCAGGCGTGTGCGTACACACCCACCGACGTCATCATGACGTCAGCCGGCGGTTGCTTGTGCACGCGCTGGGCACGTGTGGGTGACGTCATGATGACATCACCTAGTAAGGTCGGTCGGTTTGACCCGACCCAACCCGTCTTCATTGACTCGTTGACTCTTTGATCGTTGACCGTTGACCCGATGACTCTTGACCATTGACCGCTCAGATTTTCTAATTTTTATTCAAAAAATCCCCCTTTTTCTTTTATCTACAGAATCGCACTCTTCTTCTATGAGCCCTTCACTTATGGGCCGGGTGTTTGGCCCTTCACTTCATTTTCGGTGTTTGATTTAGTATCAAATCATTTTTTTTTCACCGGTCAATGGTCAAAGAGTCATCGGGTCAAAGTCAAGAGTCAACTAGTCAATGAAGACCGACCCTCGGATTAGGTGACGTCATTGTGATCGGGTCAAACCGACCGAGCGCGTAGGTGCGCATGTGCATCACCGTTTGCCCGCACATGCGTGCGTGCGCACGCGCGCAGCGGTTGAACCGCCTTAGCTTGTGCAACACACGCGCCGATGACGCTGGACATTATGGCCGCACGTGGCGGCGCGTCCGGTGGCCCCTGGCGATGAGCCACCAATCGATTTTCTCATATCGATGAGAGTTACGACCCTACGCTATTAGAAATGTCGATTTATAGAAAATCATAAACGGAGGGTGAACAATATGCGGTGTTGGGATTTCCATCCTCGAGTGACTAAAAGATGGCGTTTCACGAAATTTCAACAAAAAACAATTTATAAACATGAATAGTAATCGGGAAACATGAACAACATTGCTATGATACCAATGTTGGAAAAGAGATTCCCAAAAAACGATCCGATACTCAATCGAACACCGAAAACGAATGCGGAAAACATCCATAGAAAACCTATTACATTGATCATAAAGTACATTGCGGAGTCGAACATACCTTATCTTTCACAGATTAAACACCGTTGTTGGAGTTTGATGAGAGATTCTAATAATGTTCTTCAAAAGCAACTTACTGTTTTTAGGAGAAACTGAGAGAGCGTTGAAAACAAAGAGAATGTGTTTTCTCTAATTTTCAGATTATGTAGCAACCGCTCAAATTTTCTAATTTATTCAAAAAATCCCCCTTTTTTTTTTATCTGGTGCAATGATTAGCCTTGTATTTATCTGGCTAAACAATTGGCTAGTAAATCAAGTTAGTCCAAGTGGTGTTTGTTATGGTGTGCATAGTTCTGGACCGGTTTGCTTGCGGATGTTTAGCCCAAAATTAAAAAACCTAGATGAACTTCGATATCAACTCTTTTAGATAAATTTCTGTGGAGCTGTTATGTCTCCGAATAGATCTTTATTACTTTCTGTGCCGATTTGACTATGTGCTTTATGCCAAACTCTGTCCATCCTTTCTATTCTTCAAAATGTGATCTAGGTGCCTCAATGTTGTAGTGAGCGGCCTTACGAGGGTTTAGGGAATTAATTATATCGTAGCCAGACTAGGCATCTATTAAGGAAAAGTTCCCCGCTGTGAAAGAGGTGCGCATCTTGCCTTTATCTGTATCTTACTAGCAATAATGTTGCTTTCTATTGGAGCTTTCCTTATACCTTTTAAGGGGCATAATAATTCGAATTGTTGGTATAATTTTTTTGCGAAAGAGGTTCCCCTTCTTGAAAGGCATCAAATGTTGGTGCTAGTTAGCATCTTTATTGGTCTTGTTAGGCCCATTTGGTTTGTTAGCTTTGTAGACAATATTAGATGGTTGGTATCTTACCGCATCAGTGTCCGGGATGTCGTAGCTCATTAGTGTTTTTCCAAGGGATGTCTATGCATGCTCTCCCATCTTTGGTCTTTCTCGACATCAATTGAGTTAAAATTATTGGCTTTATGCCCTAAAAAGCAACCATACAATAGTTACATGTTAGGGATTTAAATTACGTTATTTATTTGATGGCAAAAAAATATCCATTCATTGTCCTAATTATATGAATGGGTTCATAAGATCATTTGTGACTAAATCTATTCTTAAGGTGTTAAGAATATGTGCAAACGGTTATTGTGAAACTAAGTTTTTAAACAAGGTCGATGAATCATTGAGAGGATATTGATGATTTTGTTGAGAGCAGTGTGTTCTCAAGCTTCAATATTGAGTATTGAAAATCTCATGGGATGATGAGTCACAAGTCATTGGTTATTATGATATCCGAGCGTGAATACAAGGTGCTTGTCTTAGACAAGTTCATTGAACATGACATGCACGGAACAATTAGCAATATGGAATCTTTTAACTAGGTCAATAACTAATCGTTCATGCTTTGGGCTTGTGTAAAATACTTAGACTTGAGGCACAATGTTGACTTGTATGTTGAATGGTTATGGTTCACAAGTACGCATATTGATGCTTTGTAGAACCGTCTCTATACTTGATGGTCACTATTTGTTCACATGTAAAGGCACATGTGTGCGCAATATGAAATCTATTTTCTTGTATATATATACATATATACATATGTATATATGTATATATGTATATATGCAAAATAAAATATTGATGTCCTTTGCAATCTAATCGGAACATTGAATTGAAATTCTTGACCAAGATTGTAACCAAGAATAAAGAGTTCATGTTTCATAGAAGTACATATTAGTTAGATTTGGGTATATGATTAAATTTGTGGCTTGACAAACAATTCTATGGCCTTTGTCCAATTGGGACATAGAAAGACAGAAAGAATGAATTACATAGTTGCCAAAACTTATGGGTTCATTATATTCTTGAAATATTAACACTGTCTGAGTAGCCATAACATATTACTAGATGTCACTTATGTCAGTTATGATTTGTAGGAACGGGAGATTGATTTGGACAATCGGTTCTATTGATTGTGCTAATATGTTAGTACAAGTCATATTATTAGCTTAGTGATAAACCAAAGAATGTCACACACTATTATCGATTAAGAATGACATTAGAACGGGAGAGACAATATTATAAATGCCTTTGCATTTGAGGCAATTAGATTGAGTTGGGTTGAAAATATAAAGATCTGAAATTGTTTCAAAATTTACAGTCGAATCAAAGATCTAAAGCGGGTTCGGATTCAACGGCTGAATTAATGATTTGAAGTAAGTTCAAAATCAATGGCAACATTAATGATGTAAAGTGAGTTTAGAATCAATAATCAAATTAAAAATTTGAAATGGTTTTAGACTTAACAACTAAATTAAATATCTGAAAGGGTTTCGAATTTAACGACCACATTAATGATTTGTAACGATTTTAGAATCAATGAGCAGTTTAATGATTTAAAACAATTTTAGATTCAAACGACCAAATTAATGTTTAGAAATAGTTTCAAATTCAATGGTCAAATTAAAGCTTTGTAATGGTTACTAGGTTAATGCCCAAAATAAAGTTTGTGACGGTTACAAATTAATGCCCGGAATAATACTCTGTAACGATTAGAGAATTAGTACCCGAATTAATGCTTAAATGGTTTCAGAATTTACTTCTAAATTCTAAGTCTGAAGCGAGTTTAGATGTTATGATCAAATTAATGATCTGAAACGGTTTTAGAGTTAACGAGCTGAATTAATGTGAGCTGAGACTAGTTATAAGAGGCGATTGAGAGAGTGGAGAGATGATCAAGTGATGATAATGATCAATCGAATAGTCATACATAAAAGTAATTGCTAGCACAATTGTCGTGATGAGCTCTCTCAAATTTCTCTCTACCATTCGACGCGAGTTGGTGATGTGTCTAAGCTAGAGGTTCGACATTTATGGGATTGGAATGAAGAACATCATAATCGGAGTATGTTTGAACTAGTGCCACGAGGAGACTAGACGTTCATAGTCAGGATCTGAAGAACGTCAAAACCAATGCTACAAGGACACTAGTTGTCTGTGGTTTGGATCTGAACTAGATTTGAGGAACGTTAAAACCAATGTTATGAGAAGATCAGACATTCGTAGTCAAGATCTGAAGAAAGAATGTCAGAATTAATGCTGCGAGGACATTAAACATTCGTGGTCAAAATCTAAAGAACATCAGAACTAAACTTTTAGAGCACGGTACAAGAGTAATGTGATTATAGCCTTTTAATTTATAAGTGTTTCTTATTAATATGCTCGAACAATATTAAGGAGATACATGTACATATGTTTTTTTGCTTCGCTATGAATCGTTTTGATTCAATTTTACCAATGCATGAGTTCTTATTTTCGAAACAAAATCCCAACATTGCCTTATGCTCTTGTAGATTGGCCTGATCTTGGCGATACTTGGTAATGTAGGGTTGGTATTAGGACCACTCTTTCTAGTTTCTACAAAGACGACTATATATATATTTCTAGAGTGTCTCTGCGACAATAGCCCCAATACTTGCTTTGGGGGCAAGCCTACACTTGAACGCTATATCTCTTTGCAGTTTTTCAAATGTAGATGTCAATAAGTTCTTTGTTTCTTTATATGTGTGTATATATATGCATGTATGTATGTATCATATAGGTGTCTTTATAGAAACTAGAAAGAGTGGTCCTACTACCAACCCTACAATACCAAGTATCGCTAGGATTAGGCCAATCTATAGAAGCATAAGGCAATGTTGGGATTTTGTTTCGAAAATAAGAACTCGTGCATTAGTAAAATTAAATCAAAATGATTTGTGGCAAAAGCAAAAAACACCAATATATATCTATCTCATTAACATTGTTCATGCATTTTAATAAGAAACACTTAGAAATTAAAAGGTGGCTAATCACATTACCCTTCCGTGCTTCAAAAGTTTGGTTATGATATTTTTTAGATTTTGACAATAAACATCTAATGTCTTTGCAGCGTTAATTCTGACGTCCTTTAGATCCTGACTATGAACGTTTGTTCTTCTCATAACATTGATTTTAACATTCTTCAAATCTAGTTTAGAACCAAACTACAAACACCTAGTGTCTTTGTAGCGGTGGTTCTAACATTATTCAAATCCTGACTACAAACATTTGGTCTCCTCGTGGCACTAGTTCTAACGTACTCTATTTCTGATGTTCTTCAGTTCTAGTCTCACAAATATCGAACCTCTAGTTCAGACAAATCACCTCTAGCTCACTACAACAATTGTGCTAGCAATTGCTCTTGTGTATAACTATTTGATCGATCGCTATCATCACTCGATCATCTCTAGATTCACTCTCTCGATCGCCTCTTATAACCAGTCTCCGATCACATTAATTCGGCTTATTAACTTTAAAACCGTTCTAGAGCATTAATTTGGTCCTCACGTCTGAATTTGCTTCAGACTTTGAATCTAGACGTAAGTTTTGAAAACGTTTCAAAGCATTAATTCATGTATTAATTCTATAACCATTATAGAGTGTTATTCCGGGCATTAATTTATAATCGTTACAAACTTTATTTTGGGCATTAACTTTATAAACATTACAAACATTTAATTTGACCATTAAGATCTAAAACCATTTCAGAACATTAATTTGGTCGAATATAAAATCGTTTCAAATCATTAAACTGCCCATTGATTATGAACTCATGGCAGATTATTAATATAGCCGTTAAATCTGAAACTATTTCAGATATTTAATTCAGTCGTTAAGTTTGTAACCATTTTAGATCTTTAATTTGGTTATTGATTCTAAACTCACTTTAGATCATTAATGTCGCCATTAAATTTGAACTAGCTTTAGATCTTTGATTCGGTTGTAAAGATTGAAACCGTCTCAAATCTTTATATTTTCAACCCGGCTCAATTTGACTACTTCAATTGCAAACACATTTGTAATATTATATCTTTTGTTCTAACATAATATTGAATTGATAATAGTGTGTAACATCTTTAGGTTCATCATTAAATTAGTAGTAGGATTTGTACTAACACATTAGCATAACCAATAGAATTGATTGTCTCGATCAATCTCCTATTCCTACAAATCATGAGTGATATCTAGTAATATGTTATGGCTACCCAAATCATATAAATATTTCAAAGACATAATGAACTTGTCTGTTTTGGCGATCGTGTGATTTAATCCTTCTGTTTTCTATATTCTGATCGAACAAAGGCCATGGAATTATTTGTCAAGTCACCAATTCGATCATACGCCCAAACCTAATTGATATGTAATTATACGAGACATGAAACATTCATTATTAGTTAATGTTAGAAATTAAACCAAATTCATCGGTGTTGATACTTCGATGCCAAGATCCCAAAATTGATACGAAGACTGTTCGATACCTACGTTGAAGAAGAGTCATAACTACTATGCATTATCTTTAATGAGTGTTCATGTTATTAAATGTAGTGATTGTTTCTAGAGATAAGATGAGATATAATGAGATAAGGTGAAATATGGTGATTGTTTTGTTAGTTTCTAGATTTTATTCAGAACGCTAGCTATTTTTATGGGAAAGAGCAAAGGTCATGTAACAAGTCTATAAATAAAGGAGTCTTGTAATTATTTTTTGTTAAGATGAAATAAATCAACAAGCTTATCTATTTTTTTCTTCCTTGTGTAAGTTGTGAGCATTTCACCTTCAAATTACTTCCATCAAATCTATATTAGAGCTTACGATTTGTGATTATGGCTTCAACAAACAATCAGCTTCATCTTCAATACCCTCGTCTTACCAAAGAAAGTTATAGTAACCGGGCTGTTAGAATGAAAGCCTTACTCAGCGCCTACACATTAAGGACTTGTCAACACTGGCTATGATAAGTCAAAGGATGAAGCTACCTTGAACAAGAACCAGAGGATTGCCTTGGAGGCGGTTCGTTCTAAAGATCAATATGCCATGTATATCATCTATCAAACTTTAGATAATTCCATGTTTGAAAAGTTGTCGAACGCCACCACTACTAAAGAGGCATGGGAGATTCTTCACAACACACATCAAGAAGTATAGAAAGTTCAAAAGATTCACCTTCAAACCTTGAGAGGCGAATTCGAAGTAATTCATATGAAAGAATCTGAATTGATTACTAATTATTTCACAAGAGTTTTGACAATTGTCAACCAAATAAAAGAAACGGAGAAGACGTTTCGAATGTTCATGTTGTTCGAGAAAATACTTTGGTCCTTAGACAAGAGGTATGACCACATTGCTGTTACAATTGAAGAATCCAAAGACTTGAATATTATGACAATTGATGAGCTTTTGGGTTCATTACAAGCCCATGAAAAATTGTTCAAAAAGGAAAAGACTGAACTGGTGAAGGAAGTTCTCCAAATGTGGTTGACCATCCGAGATGAGAAGGAGCAAAGAAGAGAATCTACACAAACTCTCGGGACAAACTAAATTCATAATCGTGGTCGAGGCCGAGGTCGCTTTCAAAGAAGAGGTCATGGATGAAGCAGAAGAGATGTTGCTCCGGTAGGTATAAGTATCAAAGGGGTGTTCGTGGAAAAGGAAAGAACTCAACAAGCCAATGGTATAATAAATCTAGAATTCAATGTTATCATTGCAATAAACTTAGCCATTATTCTTTTGACTACTAGAACAAAGAGAGTAAGGAAGCAGATGAAAAGGCAAATTTGGTGAATAATGTTGATCAAGTTCTCTTATTGGCATTCAAAGAAAATGAAGGAGGTCAAAATGATACGTAAAATTTGGATATCGGTGCAAGCAACTATATGTGAGGGCGAAAGGAGATATTTGCCGAGTTAGATGAGATAATTAAAGAGAAAGTCTCTTCCGGTGATAACTACAAAATTCTTGTGAAAACAAAGGTACAATTCTAATTCATTTGAAGAATGGTGCATGTCAATTTATTTCTAATGTTTATGTTTTGAAAATGTCCAGCATATTTTGAGTTTGGGACAACTTTTAGAGAAAGGCTATATTATTCATATGAAAAATTTTAGTCTTGGGTTAAGAGACAAGAATACTAATCTGATTGCAAATATGAAGATGTCAAAGAACATGATGTTTATTCTCAATATAAAGAATGATATGCGTTGATGTTTGAAGGCATGCATGGATGATCTTTCATGGTTGTGGCATTTGAGGTTTGGCCATCTCAATTTTGGCGGACTCAATTTGCTTTCTCACAAAATGATGGTTTATGGCTTACCGCATATTGATCATCCCAATCAATTATGTGAATGATGTGTTATCGATAAGCATTCCAGAACTAGCTTTTGGAAGGAACCAACTTATCGAGCGAAGAAGCCACTTGAGTTGATTCATTTTGTTGTGTATGGCTCAATCACTCCTCACTCATATGGTAATCATCGATATTTTATTACTTTTATGGGATAAGTGTTCCAGAAGTCCTAAAACTTGTCACGAAAATGCATTTCAGTCCTAAAACTTGCAAAAAGTGCATTTAAGTCCTAAAACTTGTCAAATTGTTTCAAACGAGTCCCTAAAATCGATGCCGTTAGCATTTTCCGTTAAAAATGCTGACGTGGCATTTTAAATAATTTTTATTTTCCACGTGTATTTTTTAATTATTTTTTATTCATTTTTTTAAAAAAAGTTATATTTAAAAACTAAAAAATTAAATTTATTCTTATCTTATTTTCACCAAAAAAAAAAAAAGAAAAGTTAAAAAATTTATTTTTAAAAATTGTTAAAAAAGCCGCTTCTCTCCCCATTTGCCGCCGTCGCCGCCACTTGCCCATCGCCGAAGGGGCCGGGGACGGTCGCCGGCCCCGGGCGGGGTGGCCGGCCCTCGCTCGGCCGGGCGAGGGCGCGACGACTCGCCCGGGGGCGACGGCCGCCGGCCTTGGGCGAGGCCTTGTCGGCCCCGAGCGAGGGCCGATGAGGCCTCGCCGACGGTTGCCGGCCCTCGCCTAGGGCCAGCGAGGCTGGCCACCCCCGCCCGGGGCCGGCGACCATCGCCCGGCCCCTCCGACGATGGGGGCGGCGGCGGCGGCGGGGAGATGGGCCACTGTTTTGTTTTTAAAAAATAAATTTTTGAACTTTTTTTTTAGTTTTTAGTGAAAATAAGATAAAATGAATAAATCTAATTTTTTAATTTTTAAATCTATTTTTAAAAAAATGAATAAAAAATAATTAAAAATCCACGTGGAAAATAAAAAATTATTTAAAATACCACGTTAGCATTTTTAACGGAAAAGGCTAACGGCGTCGATTTTAGGACTCGTTTGAAACAATTTGACAAGTTTTAGGACTTAAATGCATTTTTTACAAGTTTTAGGACTGAAATGTATTTTCGTGACAAGTTTTAGGACTCTGGAACACTTATCCCTACTTTTATTGATGATTTTACTCGGAAAACTTCAGTGTATTTTTTGAAAGAAAACCAAAGTCTCTTTGATACTTTCTAATAATTCAAAAACTTGGCTAAAAAGGAGAGTGGCTATTTTATCAAAGCTTTGAGGACCAATTGTGGTGAGAATTGATCTCATATTCAACAAATTCTATGAGGATCATGGTATTCGGCGTTCCTTGACAGTTACGTATTCTCTGGCGTAGATGAACGGAAAAATAGAATCATTCTTGACATGGTTCAAAGCATGTTGAAGAGCAAAAATTTGTCCAAGGAGCTTTGGATTGAAGTTGTTTCGTGTGCGGTCCATCTTCAAAATAGATGTCCTACATTTGGACTTGAAGGCATAACTCCATAAGAAGCATAGATTAGGAAAACACCAAGTGTTTCACACTTGAAGATTTTCAGGAGCATTGCCTATGCTAATGTCTCGAATTAGAAAAGATCGAAGTTGGAAGATGAGCAAAAAGCTCATATTTATCGAGTGTGACTAATCATTTAAAGTCTATCGATTATTTGATCTTAACACTTTAAAAATATATATAAGTAGAGATGTTAAGTTCAATGAAGATGGCACATGGGAAGACAATAAAAAAGAAGAAGCGAATGCTCATGGTGGTTCGACCAAATGGAGTTGAAGGATAATTCTATACCTTCTTCTCCAATATTTTCTTCAAGTTCATCATCGTCAACCCCTTCAAATGGTGTCGATGAACCACTAGTGCCAAGATCAAGGAAACTATCTAACATTTATGAAGCTACTGATGAGCTTCACCTTGTATGTTTTTTTACAAATTGTGAACCACTTGTCTATAATGATGCGACCAAAGAAGAAAAATGAAGAAATTGATGCCCTTTAGAAGAATCAAACATAGGAGCTTACTAATCTTCCAAAGGACAAGAAATCGATTGGAGTCAAATGGGTGTACAAGCCCAAGAAGAATGAGAAAGGAAAAATGACAAGATATAAAGCTAGATTAGTCGCAAAGGGATACAAGCAAAAAGACAAAATCGACTATGATGAAGTTTTTGCCCTTGTCATCCACATGGAAACGATTAGATTGATTATTTCTATTGCTACTCAAAATGATTGGCGAATTTATCAAATAGATGTCAAATCAGTATTTTGAATGGCATTCTTGAGGAAGAGATTTATGTTGAATAACTCGAGTGTTTGTCATGAAAGGTCATGAAGACAAAGTATTAAAATTGAAGAAAGCTCTATATGGACTTAAACAAGCACCAAGAGCAGGGAATTTTAGAATCGATGCATATTTTAAGGTGAATGGATTCTCTCAATGTCCATACGAGCATGCACTTTATTTGAAGCAAGAAAAAAGTTGTGTTCTACTCATCTATTTATATGTTGATGACCTTGTTTTTACAGGAAATAATCTGGCGATGATTCATGTTTTTAAGGCATCGATGGTGAAAGAATTCGGGATGACCAATAATGGTCTCATGAATTATTTCCTTGGAATCGAAGTGAAGTAAAGTGCCGAGGGGATTTTTATTTCCCAAAAAGGATATGTAGAAAATATCCTTGAAAAATGCAACATAAAAAGAATTATACTCTGGTCAATACATCAATGGAATGTAGAACTAAGCTTTCAAAGTTTGATGATGGTGTCGATGTTGATTCGACATATTATAAAAGCTTGATTGGGAGTTTGAGATACTTGACATGCATAGTGCTAGAATTGTGAGTCGATAAATGGAGAAGCCGAAATTATCTCATCTTAAAATTACAAAAAGAAATTTCAGTAATCAAAGGTATTACTCCTCACAGCCTACACTACTATGGCTCTGAATCCTTCTAACTTAGAGCTCATTCATGAAGATATCGATGATTGAAAAAGTACTACAGGCTTTGTATTTTTCTTGTGTGACACAGCTTTTACGTGGTCGTCAAAGAAGCAACCTAGAGTCACTTTGTCAACATGTGAAGCTGAATATGTGGTTGCATTCTCATGTGTTTGTCATGCAATATGACTGAGAAGACTACTCAAATATATTATTGTAGAGTAGAAGAAAGCAACTGAGATTTTTGTTGATAATGTTTTTGCTATTGTATTCTTGAAAAATCCATTTTTTTTCATAAATGAAGCAAACATATCGATGTTCGATATCACTTCATTCGATAATAGGTTAAAAAGATTGAGGTTGAAGTGTTGTATGTGAAGACGGGAGATCAAGTAGCAGACATTTTTATTAAATCTTTCAAAATTAATGCTTTCCAAAAGTTCAAGAGCCTACTTGGAATGATCGATGGAAGTAAATTTGATTTAAGGGAGAGTGTTAGAAATTAAACCAAATTCATCGGTGCTAATACTTCAACACTGAGATCCCATAATTGATACTGAAGGCTGTTTGATACCCGCATTGAAGAAGAATCATAATTGTTGCGTTATCTTTAATGAGTTTGTTCGTATTTCTAAATGTAGTGATTGTTTCTAAAGATATGATGAGATAAGGAGAAATATTGTGATTGTTTTGGTAGTTTCTAAATTTTATCCGAAACGCTAATTATTTTTATGGGGAAGAGCAAAGGTCATGTAACAAGTTTATAAATAAGGAAATCTTGTATATTTTTTTTAGGTGAAATAAATTTACAAGCCTATCTATCCTTTTCTCTTCCTTATGTGAATTGTAAACATTTCACCTTCAAATTACTTCCATCAATTATGACCCTGACCGACCTCAGCTAAAGATTTCAATACAATGTCACGATTAGATTGCATAAGACATCGATATTCTATTTTGTGTGCATATATAACAAGAAGACATATTTAATATTGCGCACGCATGTGTCTTCATATGTGAACAAACTGTGAATATCAAGTATAGAGACGGTTTGACGAAATGTCAATATGCACACTTGTGAACCATTGCCATCCAACATATGAGTCAACATTGTGTCTCAAGTCTAAGAATTTCACATAAGATCAAAGCATGAATGATTAATCATTATCCGCACGCATGTGTCCCCGCTAAAAGCTTCCATGTTGCTAATCAATTTATGCATGTTATGTTAAATGAATTTGTCCAAGACAAACACCTGTGTTTTAGCTCGGGTATCACAAATACCCAATAACTTGTAACTCATCATCCCCTGAAGTATCCAATACTCGATAGTGAAGCTTGAGAATACACTAGTCTTAACGAGATCATCAATATCCTTTCAATAATCTATCAATTGAGAATTGTTTAAAAACTCAATATAACTATAAACATGAACACATATTCGTAACATTTTGATGAATAAGTTTAGTTGCAACTGATCTTACAGACTTATTCTTATAAATGGGACGATGAATGAATATTTCTTTGTCATTAAACAAATAATGCAACTCAATTCCATAACATGTAATTATTACATGGTTGCTTTAGGGCATATAGCTCGGAATTTTATTTTATTTTTCCAATCCAAGCGAAGTTGTTATCACCTTCGCCCCTTCGATGAAGTGACACGGCATAGGCCCTCCTTACCTGAAACTTAATTTCTCATTACTTGCTTCCCCTTCTCCATAATGCTTGTGAGTTAACATGACACAACTACCTAATTAAAAAAAAAAAATCTCGACACCAACATAAAACATGACAACTTGTGCTACATCCATTACTTGATCACATAAACTCACGAATTTTCTCAAAATAGGCTTTTAAAATGCAAGAGACGGAAACAACCATTCGCTAGTTCAAGGGAAAGACATAAACTTTAGCGGGATAATCACTAGTAAGAGCTAGGAGTGAGTACAGTTTCAGGGTAGAACTTAGAATCTGAGAATCGGATAGGTGGACCAGTGGAAACCTGTCGAGTTCCAAGTTTCCAATGTGTGCAAAGTAGATTCCAGGTTCCAAAAATTGAAGAACATATTTTGACGGGTAGGTTTTAAGTTCTAAGTTAGTGGAACCTAGAACCTATTTCTTGATCTATGTCTTCTCATGATCCTATGATATTCCATGGCATTCAATGATAAGTGTATAATCTGAAACCACTAGTCCGAGCTTTCATTTATGGCTAAAACTTTTACTTTGTTAATGTTTCATATTTTTCATATGTTTAAATATAAGTCATGATGGTTATTAAAAGTGATAACTCACCACAATCATTCAATTAATAATAAATGTGGAACCTAGATAAACCTTGCAACTTATGAAAAGCTAGGTTCCAAGTTACCAAATATGTAAGGTAGATTCCAGGTTCTTGAAAATAAGGAACTTGTTCCAATGATAGGTTTCAAGTAGAACCTATACGGAACAATAAGAGCGACATCATTCAAGTTCAAAATGTCAAGAACAGTAGAGACAAACAAAAATCTCCACACTTTTATCGTGCAGAACGAGTTAGAGCCTAAGCAAAAAAATCTAAAAGGCCTTCTATTCATAATTACGGCTGCAAATCTTAATACTTTCCCTTTGATTTTATATTTTATTTTTCCCAAAACCTTGTAGCTCGTGCTTCAATCTTTAGTTCTTTACTATGATTTTCCAGAGGCAAGATAACAGTTGACAATTTTGACTACAAAAACGTTCAAAATAGCTGAAGACGAAAAAGGGCAGAAAAATGTTGGACTCAATTTTGTGGTCATTGAGACTCCTGTGATCTTGATCCGTTAAGTTATTCGACAGCACTATAAAGCTTAATTCCTAATTGCCTGCACGGAGACGTTAAAGACTGACAATAGGATCAAGTTTCCTAACCTTTTTTGGTGTGTGTAATTTTCTCGTAAAATTTGGGAAGGACTATGGAAAGAAACGAAAAACCAGTTAATTCAAGATGAGAACGCTTATATCTTACCATCGACTTTCACTTGCTTCCTCGAACTTTACCTCACCATAAACCATGGAGATAAAGATTAAGATCTATGATAGATTAATTGATGTACACAACCAAAGCTCAAAAACTGGCTGGTCAGCTTAGCTGGTTCATTTCTGAAGAGAAGAGGCTTTTCCTGTCTGTTGCAATGGGGATTTTTCATTCTACAAGTAGGGCCCTTTTATTTATCATATTTCAATTCTGTCTGTCCCACTAAATAAATACGACAGAGCTATACATTCAAACCAATTCAACTTTCTTTCTTTTTCTTCATTTTCGTCCTTTTTAGGCTTCTCCTTTTTTGTGTTTTCCTTTCACTATTTCGTAGTAATTTCATGGTAATTGGTGCATGGGAAAAAGTGCATGTCCAACGACATAAAACAAATCTGAATGAGAACTTGAAATCCAACTTCATAAGATGATTCGATGTGACATTTCATAGTCATATGAATCGACATGAAATTAATAGCACAAATTGCGATAAAGTAGATAGTTGTTTGAAGCATTTTCACAAAAACATAAAGATTTTAATAAGTCATCATAAAACAATTGAAAATCTATCGTACTATTTCGATCGTGTTTTGATACCTGAACTCTAATTAGCTTAGAAGAAATATTTAGAAAATATTATGATAATTTAGTTCCGATTGAACATTTAATATGCAACTGCTTTAGGATAAATTTTATAAAACAGGATATTACGGAACCATCTCATGTCATTATGAATTCACCATATATGCCTTATACTAAATCATAAAAACTACATTTTGTGAATAAGATAAGGTCATAGGTATATTACATGAACTGAAATATTATTTACATGAATTGCAAATTCAAATGGATATGTGGAGAATATTTTCCAAATTATTCATTTTCCAATTAAATAAATGCACCCTAGATTTTGTTATTTCTGTGAGGATTACCGCATTAATGGGGATCCTATGCATATTTCCACCACCATGCGAGGACCTTTGACTTAACATAAAATTTATATATAGAAATGAATTTTTCTTTTTGGGAATTTTTATGACAAAAGAGCATGGCCAGCATACGATGCTTAACACGTCCCAAGGGATCTAGAAAATATAGGGTAGCGTTGTGATGCTAGCATGGCAAAATCCAAATTCATTCATGGGGCGACATGTATCACATTTGAACCCATCTATCAAAAATCCATTTATCTTCTCTCTCTTCAATTGTACAGCACTCTCTCTATTCAGTCTTCTAAGTTTTTTTTTCTTTTAGAAAACAAAGCCCACCTTCTTTTTATTAAAAATGCTCTCTCGCTCCTAAGACCCCCATCGCCTTCGGCATGTCGCCTACATCTTCCCCTCCATCTTCACCTGCTTCTTCTCCAACCTCTAACGTCGCCGCCTCCAATCCAACTCCTCCCACGCCCTTTGCATCGGCACCCTCGTTAACCAAGAGCTCAAGGCCCTCTGCCGTGTTGACAAATCATGCCTTTGTCTCATCCATTGCCTATGCCAACCATGGTCGACCTCCAATTTGTTGATTCGAGGTCGAGCAGAGCTTTACATGACAAATTTAGGACTCGTTCGAGCTTAGACCCAAAATCTGAGACTCAAGTTGTCAACTAAGCTCGAGCTTAACAACGGAGGACTGAGATAACAATGACGTGGTGGCGGAAGGCGATTCGCGAAATTAAGTCGATAATGAGTTTGAGTGGAAGCGTTGCCGTCTTCGACGGATTGAAAGGAGAAGGAAGAAGAAGGAAAAAAAAAAAGAGAAAAAAAATAAAAAATAAGTAAAAATATTAATTGAAGGGAGAAGATGCTGGATTCTTGTAAGTTATCCCAAATACGACACATGCCGCGTGATGAATAATAAACTTGAATTTTGTCACGCCGGCGGAGCTCTACCCAACATTTTTGGGACCACGCCAAGCAAAGCAGAAAGAGTCTTCAACTCCATGTCAGATCCAGTCATCACCCCCCAGAAACCCCAAAAAAAACAGTCAGTACCTTCTTTGTTTATGTTTCCTCTGTCAGACCCTGCCTCGATCTGGCCCCCCGGCCAGTGACAAAAGCATCCAAAGGAACAGCTCAATAATGGCCGCTCTCCACTTGCCCTCAATCCCACCGCATACCCATTTCCTCCTAACCCCCAAAACCGTTGCCATGCTGACGTCGCACCTCTCCCTCCCGCGGTCGGTCAACGGTCGCCTCGCCCCCGCCGGAAGGGCGCCGAAACACCGGAGCTTCGGCTCCAGGGCCCGCGCCCACTGCGACCCCGTCGCGCCGCCGCGGCCGGCCCCGGTCGTGCTGGGGCTGGCCAGCCTGATGGAGACGTTCGCGGTGGAGGTGCGGAGGGCGGAGAGCAGGGCGCTGGACGTGCCGCTGGCCGCGCCGTTCACGATCGCGACGTCGAGGCTGGAGCGGGTGGGGAACGTGGCGGTGCGGGTGGAGCTGAGGAACGGCTGCGCGGGGTGGGGGGAGGCGCCGGTGCTGCCGTCCGTGACGGCGGAGGATCAGGGGACGGCGATGGAGAAGGCGAGGGAGGCCTGCGAGGCGTTGAAGAGTAGCCCCGCGATGGGGCTGGGGAGGGCTTTGGGAGAGATTGCGGCCATTCTTCCTGGACACGACTTCGCTTCTGTGAGTTCTTTCGGTCGAGCTTCTGGGCTCAATTTGTTCTAGTTCAGTGTTAGAGAACGTAGACATGAATTGTGTGTGCGAATCTCATATTTGCGGGTCGAAAGAGTACGTGAAGTTCACCCATAAACGAGTGAGGAGGAGTGCTTGAGGAAGACCTTTGCATCTCGATAATTGTCTTCTATTAACTTCGCCCTCTTTCTGACTTTTGCAGTGTTTGACTGTGATTTTCAGTTACTTACTGTGGTTTGCTACCAGATGGCTTTGCATTCGCCATGCTGGGAATTTTGATCAATGTGAATTGAAATTTATTTGGTTTTGTGGATGTGATAGATTCATGGAGGGGTCATTTTAAAGATAGGTTGATTAACTCATGGATAACTCTTTCAAGAAAGAGAAAAAGAAAACCCAATGTCAACGGTTTTGAATTTGCATTATTTTGAATATCTCAGAATGTTTTGTGTGGTTATCGATTGAGCATTTTACGTTTTATTCAGCTTTAATGAGGATCATAGGCATTGTGTATGTTAATTTAAGTTTGTTTCAAACCTGTAGTGACATGGTCTGGTGAAGTTGAGGCTAAAAAGCAGCTTGCTTGTAGAAGAATCTAGCATTGACATAGAATGAAATAGTTAATCTATCTTGCCTTTATGATCAATCAGGCCTGTTATAATGTTAGAAGATATATGTTGTTATTCTGAACATGTAATGGACTAGGTGGCTACGCGGTGTCTGCTTATGAGACTAACTTTTCTACAAACTGGGGTATCCCAGTCACTCCCTAAAATTATCGTGATTATTATTGTTATTATTACTATTATTATCATGACATCATATATCTCCACCTGAAGGTTCGGGCAGGAGTTGAGATGGCATTGATTGATGCAGTTGCCAACAGCATCGGAACACCATTGTGGAAATTGTTCGGTGGAGCTTCGAATACATTAACAACAGACATAACAGTTAAGTTTCTATCTTGACTATCAAGTGGGAAGATAGTTCCTAAAAATGTATGATCTTGGCAATGCCACCTACTCCTCCTTTTATTGAATTGCATATGTATAATGTCCTTGATTTCAGTTTCTTTGTTTTTTCTTGTTAGAGAATTTCAATTAAGTTTGTCCTCTACATGGGCAGATTCCAATTGTATCACCAGCTGAAGCTGCTGACTTGGCTCTTAAGTATAGGAAACAAGGTTTCCAAACTTTGAAGCTCAAGGTGGGGAAGGATCTGAAAGCAGATATTGAGGTTCTTCAAGCAATACGGGCTGTGCACCCTACTTGTTCATTTATTCTGGATGCTAATGAAGGATACAAGTCTTCAGAAGCTATTCTAGTCCTTGATAAACTCCATGGTAAAGAATGTTATGGACATGCAAAACCTATCTTTGTTATGCCTGCATCAAAGTGTTGGCAGATTATGAATCTTCTCTTTCTTTCTCCCACTGTAGCTCAACTGAAAAAAAAAAAAAAAACAAAAGGAAAAAAAAAAGGGCTTTTGAAACCTTGTTTCTTCTTAAGGTGACAACCTGAATTCCTTAGCATTTCAAATACTTTTCTGTCTCATTCAGTTTTTAACTCTTTTCTCCTTCATTCTTTACAGAGATGGGGGTTATTCCCATTCTCTTTGAGCAGCCAGTTCACAGAGATGATTGGGAAGGTCTTGGACATGTCAGTCGAATTGCTATAGGCAAATATGGGATTTCTGTTGCAGCTGATGAGAGCTGCCGAAGTATGGATGACGTCAAGACAATCGTAAAAGGAAATTTAGCAAATGTCATTAACATAAAGCTCGCAAAACTTGGAGTGGTTGGGGCCCTTGATATTATTGAGTTTGCAAGAGAACATGGTTTGGACCTGATGATCGGTGGTATGGTTGAGACTAGGCTAGCCATGGGCTTCGCAGGCCACCTTGCTGCAGGCTTTGGTTGTTTCAAGTTAGTATTGCCATTTCTGCTGATACCGTGCTGAGTAAAACTTATTTATCTGATGCATAGTTCCTTAATGCATTAGATGCTCTTCATGTCAGAAAAGTTAATTTGAGTTCGCATAATTTTCTAGGGCCATGGAAAAAAGGACTAATATGTTTGACAATCTGTGCAGGTTCATTGATCTCGATACTCCCTTACTGCTAGCAGAAGATCCAGTTTTTGGTGGTTATGAAGGTATTATTGACTGAGCTATTGACTTCGGTTGTCTACAGTCCTGCTTTTGAGCTGGGACAGCTTGATGAATACCACTAGCAAAGTTTTGTCGCTCTGACACCATCTTCTTGTTTCCGTTTCTAGCGTCTGGTGCCAATTATAGATTCAGTAATGCTAGAGGCCACGGCGGCTTCCTTCATTGGGATAACATTGTCTGGTAAATCTTTTTGTTTCTCATCATTTAATGTAGAATCAAAATGTACAACTTCCTTGATCTACTTTTTCATTTGACTAATGTTTCACGTTATGCTGTTATCTTATCTTTAAATCTCAGATTGGTAGAAAGTCAATGACTTCAACAACTCCTGTATCGATCGGTCATGAAGTGTATCTTTCCTATCTTTGTGGACTTTGGTTGCGTTCAATCAACTCATGCTATAGAAAAGTGGCCTCTGATGACATGGAAGCACTGGGCTCAATTGCTCAGGATAATTGGTCCACTGACAAGCCTTTGTATTTACCTGGCTAACTAATTGGCTGAAAAGTCAAGTGAGCCCAGGTGGTGTTTGTTGTTGTGTGCATAGTTATGGACTGGTCTGCTTGAGGATGTTTAGCCCATAAATAAAAGGGACCTAAATGAACTTCGCTAACAACTCTGTTAGACAAATTTCTCTACAGTTGTTGTGTCTCTGAACAGATCTTAATATCTTTCTGTGTCGATGTAACTTTGTGCTTATATGCCAATCTCTGTCTATCCATTATATTCTTCAAAATGTGATAGGGTTGCCACGCGTGCGCATGAGAGAGAGAGAGAGAGAGAGAGAGAGAGTAGTCTGTGAGCAGATATTAATTGCTTTCTGTGATGACGTAACCTCATGATTATATGTCAAACTGTCTATCCATTCCATTCTCAAAATGGATAGAGAGATACTTGTCTCTGAACAGATCTTAATTGCTTTCTGTGATGATGTAACTCCATGCTTATATGCCAAACTCTGCCCCTCCATTCTATTCTTCGAAATGGATAAAGAGAGATACTTGTCTCTGAACAGATCTTAATTGCTTTCTGGGATGATGTAACTTCATGCTTATAGGCCAAACTCTGTCTATCCATTCTATTCTTCAAAATGTACAGAGAGAGAGAGAGAGAGAGAGAGAGAGCTACTTGTCTCTGAACAGATCTTAAGAGAGAGAGAGATACTTGTCTCTGAACAGATCTTAATTTCCTTCTGGTGACGATGTAACTTCATGCTTATATGCCAATTTTTTTTTATCCATTTCATTTTTCAAAATGTGATCTGGGTGCCTAAATGCTGCTTTGGAGATATGTGTGTGTGTGTGAGAGAGAGAGAGAGAGAGGAGGGAGGGAGAGAGAGAGGAGTTTGTTATTTATAGTACTTCTTGTTAATGAGCTGATAAGCTATCAAATATAATACATACTGTGTTGTTACAAATTCCGTCTCTCCTAAGTCTCCTGGTCACAATGACATTTATACAGAAGTTGCTTTAAAGTCAGCACTGGAATCTTGAATCTTTTCTGTGAACGAGACTTAAGAAGCGTAGAAGGCCTGATTTGTGTAGAAATCTTTGAACTTATGGCAAATTTTTTATCTTCGACTTGGACTATGGGCAACTGACTTACACAGATCAATTAAGGTAACCTGCACCACTAGATAATAGCTGTGTGTGTGTGTGTGTGTGTAATATACAGGTGAGAACTGGTGGCTTCAAGCGCATGCTAGTTCACACAAGAAAAAGGGAAGGAAAGAAGGTTTGTAGGCATTCTGATTGAATGTGATCTTGGGAAGCTGTAACCTTGCATCTCAAGGAACATCAATGACATTAAATTGGCCATTCTTCACTCTGTAGAAAGCTGCTTTTCCTATGGAGCTGCACTTTTCTAAGGCATGCTCACATGATGATCGCAATTACTCAAAAGCACATTCATAATGTCAGGCTTGCATGGTAAACGAAACCTGGTTATTCTCTTCTCAAGATGGGTTGGTACCCGTTTAATTCAACCACTCGACTCTTTCACGAGACCACGTGTTATGCTACAACTCAAATCTTAGGCGTGTTCTTATTTACTTGCTGTGGATTATTATCGGTCCCGATCATTAGAGCAAACGAGTCATCTAGGACTCTCGTGGCGTTAGTTCCAACTACATAGAAGTATCAACTGAAAGATCACCTAGTAGAAGTTTCAATTCAAGATGGTGACTATGTTAGCAATAGTTTCTATGTGGAGATAGATTCGTTAAAATTGGTCGTAAATCCATTTCTTAATTTATATTTGATGGGTTGAGTTATTATATGGTTTAATTATATCTAATAAATGAGTTTAAAATAGTAAAGTCCAAAATAATATGAGTATTAAATAAGTTTACAAATTATTTAGACTCAACTCATCTTCATGACTATATCTTTACTCGCTCTCATCTCTCACATTTGCTTGTTCCGCACTCTCACTTTAATTTGGATATGAGTTTATCTTAAGTAAGGTAAATAAGAAAGTATTTTAGTAATATAAGTCAAGCTAGGTACAAGTCAAAACGGGTTAAATTAGTCAATTTAAGTTAGATCATTGCCGTCCGAAACATCCAGATGACGAGCCTATTGGGGAATCATTTGTTAACGTGAAGTAATCATGAGAACCCACCATCATCATCATCAGGTACAAAGCCTTGACCGGTTCAATGATGGCTTGAGCTCTCTGCCGAACCTGAAAATCAAAGGCATGGAGATCTTATGGGAGATGGAATCACTCACGACAACCCTTTTGGTGCTTGTGCCAGTGTAATCCATTAAAGCGCCGTGAGTATTTTCACTTTAGCTTTGGACCAAGTTGGTCCCATAATGATGGGTTAACATTTGTTTAACCCGACCCTGTTTTGCCTTAAGCAAAGCTGTGAGTGATCTGTACAATCTCTACTGTTCCTCAGCTTTCTCGAAGTTAGATATCTACTTACATGTTCCAAGATTGAATTCGATAGGTGGCTCACATGTGAAATGTAATGAGTCTACTCTATGGTCCTTTGGGAAATAGGCAAATTACCTAATCAGTTTTAAACTTATTATACATATATCAATGTAATCCTAAATTTTTCAGTTTTGTCAATATAATCCTAGACCTTTTACAATCAATTTCAATGTAATCATTCTAGTCAATTTGTGCTTGAAGTTGCTAACCGAACTGTTATTACCGGCCGTTGAACGCGACACAGTGGCACATCAGTAATTTTCCGACGAAAATTGATTAGAAGGTAAATTGAAATGTTTAGGACTATGTTAGTATCCATACAATAAATTTGGGACCGATTGATCAATTTCTCCCTCGGGAAATGCACCCATTGAACATAATTTAGACTTTCTCTTATATTTGGCTCTCGTTCTAATGTTTTCTTTTTCCCTCTTTACAATTAGGCGCTTCATGTCGCATGGTTAGAACTTTGTTGTGTAAATGTAAATCGTATCTGGACCAAGAATCAAAGGCTCCAACATTGAAGGAAAGAGGAGAGTAAAACATAAACAAAAATGGAAAAAGAAAAGGAGCTTTTGCATGTAGATTTAAAGACAATTTTGCGAGAATATTTTGACCAAATAGAAAGCGTGATCCTAAAAGTGTCTTTCGCCGGATACATCATGTGATCTGACGGCCCAACGAAGGAAGCATGTCATCTCATGGATCACCGAAATTTGACTTTTGCTTGCTCTATAGCAGCTGATAATAGCTTATCCAAATGTTCTTAATCACCATATCCGTTTATCTTAAAAACCATGCGGCTTGTATAATCCATCGAGCAATGTGACCATTGTCTCAATGGGCCTTCCTGTGCTAGACACTCGTTCAAGATCGAGATGAGTTTAGTCAAGGACTTAATGGCTAAATCGCTAGCTATTATAAGCCAGTTTGTTCAAAGCTATCCTTGCATTGCTGAGACGAACAGAATGATTAGGAAATATGCATGTCTGTGGACCAACTAATGATGAGAACATGTTGTATGATTGCATGAAATTACAACCCCACATCAGCATCACCGAAAGCAAACAGTGTTGCGGAAAGTTGCCTTCACATCTTTCTCTGCACAACAGTAATGATTCTGAAACTGTTTTGGACCTTATTTAGCTAATCTTGAGGGAAGAAAAGGGCATCTTGAGCATGCTGATCCTCATTATGAGCAGGAATAATTAACCATGCTGCATTTTAGTGGCCCAATCAAAGCACTGATTGATGACTGACCAGCCAAAGCTAGTGGCAGATCTCATTCCAGAGGGAGTAATTAAAAAAAAAAAAAAAAAAAACCCTTTCTTTTTCTTTTTCACCTCACCAATTTGGCTCCTATAAATTCATGCATCAACCAAAGCCAAATGCATCACGCTGACCCAAGTACACATCCAAACTCACTCCTAGTTCTTTCTCCTCACATCCTCCTAGAGCAACCAAAGCAGAAGCAATGAGGGCCCTGGGGGTTGCGCTCTGCGCTCTTCTGGCGGTGCTGCTCCTAGCGGAAGCGGGGGTGCGCGTGGAGGCCGCTGTGACATGCAGGCCGATAGAGCTGAGCGCCTGCGTGAGCGCGATCACCTCTGCTACCCCACCGACCACTCTGTGCTGCAGCAAGATCAAGGAGCAGAAGCCCTGCCTCTGCCAGTACCTCCAAAACCCGAACCTCAAGAAGTTTGTCAGTTCCCCCAATGCCAAGAAAGTGGCCAGCACTTGTGGCACTCCCTTTCCCAAGTGCTGAGACGTAGCCAGTCATGCCTAGAGCTTTCATTATCAATGCCTTTAGTCCTACTTCGGTAACTAAGAATTTTACGTATGTTCTGATGCACCATTTTGTCATCTTTTAAGAGGGTTTTAAGTCCTATGTTGCATGTGCTTATGTTGCTATATATGATGTGAAGGCACTGGGTGAGAGATGAAAATGGTAAGCGGGTCACGGCCACACTTACCACATGTACTCATTTCCAGGCTTGTTCTAATGTATTATCTTGCTTGGGATGTACTATTACAAGGCATAGTCTGGCTCAAAGCACATTGTTTTCAGCTGTTGTATCTTCTCTTATAAGCAATATTGCAAGCAATGTCAATCCGTTGTGTGACTGGTCCAATTTGGCAAGCAATATCTATGGATGTTCAGCCTCTCAATGCTACAATCAGAAGATGTCACATAACAAATTCTCATCATTGAGCTCTAGCGTCGGCAATCACCACAATTTATCAGTACCATCACTACATAGTACATACAATCACTACAATCAAAACCGCATTAGCAAACAACTCTTCGGCATCAATGATGCTCAGCTTCACCAGAAAACTCAAATTTTTCTAGTTATTATAAGACTTGCTAACTTTGCGTGAGGACAGATACAAGTGTAGGCTGCAGCCACACACCTCAAACATCATCTTCAAGTTCTCATCCGCATCTACAAGAACTACCTCCTCAGATGATGACTTCTCTGAGAGACGTGCTTCCTGTCTGGAAGAGATATAGATGATCCGATCTGCAAGGATGGTGACTGGGAGAGGCTTATCTAGCCAATATTTAGATCCAGTCAAACCTTGAGGATCTAAACATATTCTGATAAACTAGCCATTTTTCTCCCATGCAGACTCCAGTAATTTAAGCAAACAAGCCCTTTTTCCAAAACTTACATAGGAGCACTGCCTAAACAAGGGATAGCACACCTATGGCGAATAAGAGACTACTAAAACGATGTCTTTTTCACTCCAATTGTGAGGCAGCTTTCTTTTAGAGTATTGAAGTCATGCAGACATAAAATCCGCTCTGCAGGGGCCAACCCACCATGAGCAACCATGAAAAGCAATAAACTAACAAACATTACACTACTGGATGGAAACAAGCCAGCAAATAACTAAAGGAAAAAAATATTCTTATTTTCTTGCCTATCAATCAACCAAAAAGTAACATGGAACGCCAAAGTCAAATTCTTTTAGCTCATCTGGCAACCAAATCAAACTCCCCAAGTGAACTAAACCATATGGTTTTTCCTCTGCTATCATGAGATCATCATTATGCAGGTAAGTAGCAAGTCTAGTAAGACATATCTGCCAGAAGAAGGAAAGGGGAGAACGACAGATAACAGTCACTTTTAGCCCATTTTACACCTTTGTCGCTCTTATGGGCTTCTCTTCCATGTGTATCTTCCGGCCCCAATCAAGATCCTCACCTTCTGTAGAAAGTTCTCGGTTTTCATACTTGCATCCCTTTCTGATTCTCTTCTTGCCTCCATTTTGGGAGTACCCAGTTTTTGTTGTTCTTTGTCACGAAAGCAACAGCTAACCATTTCAACAAAAGTTGCTCCAAGAGCAAGATAGCTACTCCCCAAAATTCGAGTACGATTTTGTTCATCACATGCTTCTTTCGTGCATGCAGAGAAGATTTTTTTTTTTTTATTAAAACGATGAGACTGCCCACGTATCATCACCTGGCATACATGCCATGGGAAGCAAAGAACTGGAAGTCTGGGTGATTAGCCCCATGCAGTCTCAGCCAATTTTCTGCAGCCTGCGTGAGGGAATTCGCCATTAGACGCTCACTGACCCCGTTTTGTGTCCACATGGATCCTTTAAACTTGTAGGAAGCCATCCCAAAAACTGTTAAGCGTATCTTTTGGACACCATCCATTTCAACAACTGGAGGACGGGTACCTCCGCTACCTGCAAATCATTCAGACTTTGCTTCATATGATGCAAAGACATCTAAAAGTAACAGGTAAAATATACAATTTATTCATCATCCAGAGATACAGTTCACTGACAAATTAGAGTATAAGCAAATTTCCTCAGTTTCAAAAGATTGATAAAAGATCTCATATGACATTATGTGTGGATTAATGTGATAGAGCAAGGGGAAAATAATAAAATGTTTAGTGTTCATAAACAAATACAAAATCCAATAGTTACAGGAGGAGATAAGAGAGACTACTAAAATGTTTAGATCATATGGGACCAGAAAAGTAAGGGACCCCTACAGGAAGTAATACTTTTCTCCAGCAAGAACCTTTTTGGCTAAAAAGTTGCATCTAATATCACTATACAGTGCAAAAATGCGCAGATGCTTAAAGTATCTATAGGCAATAGAACATGTACATCATAATATGTTAGTCAGATGCGCATGTCAATCAGGAAAGGCAATATTGAGTTTAGCACTAACCATTTACATATGCGATATTTAGTACAGTTGAGACCATTTTGATACTATCTGATGGCTTCTAGACCAATAAAATGCCACTGGGACTTCTCATGAGAACACCCTACACTCTTCACAGTGAAGGATAGCAAGAAATTCGACATCTTCTGCAACCAAACCTAAGAGCACCTCAGATGTAATGTTTGAAAGAATTGGATTTCCATGGTTCCCTCTCTTGTTTACTAGAAGCACTACCATCCCCTCACTGTGCCATCAGCGATTACCATCAATTAACATCAGAAAGCTGCTTATGCGAGTTTCATCATTTATCTTCAAATTGCAAGGTAGTTCTCAGGCACTTCTTGCACTGCTACAATTAATGAGATGCAGGAGCCATAATGATGTCATTTCTACACTTCTATTTCAGCATCACAATCTTCTACCCCATTCAATTTATCAGCCCAAGTCACTTAGGATGTTACCTTTAACTTTAGTTTTTATTGTTGAGTTAATGAACTAGATTATTGTGATCCTACAATAACTAGTAATTAACTGAAAAAAGTATGCTATAGGAAGAGGAGCTAAGACACAGCTCTTATGTGGAGTGGAATAGAAGGGGAAAGAGTGTAACTTATGAGGTATATATCAGCGGTATCGAGACCAAGTTGGTAAAAGCCACTCTCCCTAGGTATTATAACTGGTCCAAGTCTCGCCATCCCTTTCTCCATCACATGTAAACAGGTATTTATTATGTATGTGTGCACACCCACCCATGTCTTTGTACTAGTAGGCACAGATATATACACAATAATGTTGTAAAAAGGTCAACACGTACCAGTACCTTCAATAGGCGTCGAAAGGGAGTGATAAGTAAGAAAGCAAGCATCCAAATCTTTTAGCGTCGGACCAGTTGGTATCCGATATATTGGGTACCTATCAGCATACCAGAAAAGTCAATAAAAACCCCATGCATCATGACGCTGTGATGGGAAAATTCTGAAATCTCACCATGCTACAGAGATCCAACTTGATGGCAGCAAATTAGAGCTTCTGAAAGTCTTCAGAGCTGGAAATCGACGAGCAAGATCCATCACCTAACAGAGAACAAGGAGAAATAGATGAAGAGTCAGATTGGAGATCGGCCAGGGCTTAATTTTGAAAATCTTCAAGAGAACTACTAACCTTGTCTGCCAATGGTTCACGGCTATAGGGAGGATCTTGCTCCATGTATTCAAACAGCAGGCAACCCCTAGAGCTGCCGTTGTCACCATCATCACTAGAAAAGCCTTCCATCCCTGAACTTTGCTCGTCACTCATGGACAACCCACCAATTCTAGAAGAAACCACATTTGCTGGATGATCATAATGCTGGAGGTTCCTAGAAAGCATGCCTTTCTCAATTTCATTATCACTGCCTCCATCACTACTACTCGAGTCCCTGTAGTAATCACCATCACTGTCCTCACCAGCTGACCTACAATTTTGGGACTTTAACAATGTAAACATACATGTTACAAGATAAGGAGAAATAAGGGGAAGAACCAGACAGCAGAGCAGGAACAAAGGTAACAGAATAATGATGCAGCACTAGAGCCAAATTGAAAACCAAGCATTAAAACTCACTATGTTAATTGATACTACAAACAACAAATGCAAGCAATGTGTGCACGTGCTAGCTTGTACATACATTTATACATGGGTCTCTATAAATTGGTGTATACCTATGCACTTATTTTTATCTAAACTTAGTACATATTAAACGTGTATGTATTTATGTACATTCCCATGTGTAAGTTGACAACTATGGATACACATAACATTAAATAATTTGCCAACCTTATAAGCACTAGCACCGGATCATCATGAAGTTGAAACATCTGATAGGGCAGGGGCTATAAAGAAAATCCTTTGTTGATGAAAAGTGTACCATATAATCCATAGTCCCTATCTGATACAACTAACTCTGTCTACTTTTACTTCAGTTCATTTGCATTACAGGAGGAAAAGCAAGTACATATATGGCTTCTTTCATTAGTCAGTCCAAGTCTAACTTCTAATTGAGAAGCGTCTCACAAACAACTCCTCCGGAAATGGAAAAATCATACATTGCACCACACGGTGATAAGCTAAAGAAGGGAACAGAAATGGGGGAATCATAGAAATGGCCGTAAGGTCACAGAATGGGAGACCTAAGCATTTGCAACCACTTAAAGATGTTACAAAATGGGGGACTCGTGCACTTGGAATAATTGATCACGACATTGAAAATCATTTGTACCTCCACAACCAACCATTAAAAAAACAAGTTTCTGTTCTGACATCCAGGTAAAGCTCCCACAGTAGTTAGATAAACAAACTTTAGGAGGCAGATGAGTGAAAAGCACAGCTTAACACTATTATATTTGCGCAGAGAGAGAGAGGTAGCAACATGCAATATCCTCTAATGATCTAGATAAACGAGACCCAAACACATGGTGGAAATTATGTGAGCGCAATGAAAAAATGAACTGCCAACTCAACAGACAACACACTGCTTAAGGGAAAGAAAATATTAACTGATCTCCAACAGCAGATAAAATAAGGTGATGGTGCAGCTTGGTATGACACATTCAATTGAACTCAAAGCATATGAATACCTCGACTTAGCATTTCGAGTAGTAGATGGACCATACAGTTGAATGCCCGATAAGTACGGGACATAGTATTGAACAACAGAATCTCTTCCATCTAATAGCAAAGGCACTCCTGCACCATATGCACTCCATTCCTTAAATGAATCCCACAGATCACCCAAAGTGAAGTAAGGCTGGAACTCAACATCACAAGTCTTCCACCCCCTCATCGTCGTCTGCAGCGCAAACACACAACACGCATATCAATTGACTTCTTTAAAAAACTCAGAGAAATGAACTAAAATCAATCATCTAATTGCTTGGACAAAGTGGACTATATATCTCATCTCAGCTAACCCATCTAGCTCAACCCAGCAATAAAGCTGCTCAGATCACCAAACCCATCACCCCATCGTCACATCAGATAGAAAGCAATTACAAGAAATGGACATACTTTCATATTTTTTCCTTAAAAATCTCTAACGTTTTCTCGACAAGCTGAACGACCCGTGAATAGACATTGATTATGTAAACCTTGGAGAAATACTGAGCTTGGACTGAAGGAGTGGTCGAGTCCAAGAATCTGTCGAGATTGCTGTGAGAGGCCGCCGAGCTCTTATCCGCCGGATTCGCCACCTCCGTCGAATCCCCATTCTCAGAAGGAGGGAAAGGCTTCCTCTTCGAATCAGCAGGGTCTTCGCTCTCATCGTTCTTACTCCTCATGGCCGATTGCCTCTGCGTCTGGTTCTGGTTCTTCCTCGCCTTGACGGGGACGTAAAACCGGTCCTCCCCACGAACTCTCCCGAACTGCAATCCAGTTCCCAACATTCTTTCCTCTCCCCCACGAAAATGGTCCCACTTAAGACCTGAAAAAATGGAGGTACTTTCGGTACTTTCCCACGCCTGTCTCGAGTCCTCGATCAAGAAAGGCTCGAAAGCACAAGAACCCAACAGGGGCAACGGGAAAAATCGACGGATTCAAGGAACTATCTCTTCAGTCTATCTCAGCACACACGCACGCACACAAAAGAATCTCAGATTCTACCCAAGCCACGATACGGGAGCTCCGAATGGCGGCTCCCCAGTTGCCCGGATGAGGCGAAAAGGAGGGGAACCCAGAAAGCGAAATCCTCGCGGAGGAGCTCGACAGGGATCACCGATCGTCAAGCTGATCAGATCCCCCAAGAACAGAGCAGAACAGCACAGCAAGAAACCCAAGAACCACCCGGGACTGGGGAATAGCTTAAGGGCCAAGGGCGCAGGATTGGAAGCAAAGACGGATCGACAGAGGAGACTGAGGCTTGAAGAGAGAGAGAGAGAGGAGGGGTGGAAGGCTTTGGGAAGGTGGGGATTGTAGGCTGAAGAAGGAGAACAAGGCCTCCAGCACCAAGGCAGGAGGGGCCACTCTCTCCCTCTCTCTCTCTCTCTCTCTCTCTCTTTCTTTTTTTTCTTTTTTTTTTTTGGTGGGGGTTTACTGTTTTCCAAATTTTAGAATTAAATCTATTTTTCACCAAATTTTTAATTTTTTTCCATTTTTATCTGGGGGATTTTTCTCTAATTGGGTTTTCTTCCTTATCTAAGGCTCGGTTTTGGGACAAGGAAATTAGGGCCAGTCTCTGTTTTGGGGGTTTTGCTGTGCTCCAAACTTAAATTAATTTATCCATTTTCCCAAAATTTTAATTTTGTTCCATTTTTTTCCTCAGAGATTTTTCTCTAATTGGGTTTTTCTTCCTTATATAAGGCTCAGTTATGGGGTAAGAAAATTGGGAAGGGAATTTTTTAAAAGAATAGAAAATTTTGAAAATTGAGATTATTAATTTAGTTATTTTAAAATTAGAATATTGATGAGGTGATGGAATAGGTGAAGGGGTTGTTCCAAATTTAAAACTTATCCTTTTTCCCCAAATTAAATCTTTTCCCTTTTTTTCTTAGAGATTTCCTTCCTTACTTTTTTTTTTTTTGTCAGTTGTTTTCTTCCTTACTTAAGGCTCGATTTTGGAAAAACGAAATTAGGATGGGTTTTTAAAAAAAAAAAAAGAAAATTCTGAAAATTGAGATTGTTAATTTAGTTATTTTGAAATTAGAATGATAAGGTGATGGGATGGGACAGGTGAATGGGTTAAATCAGAAAAGTGGAGAGAGAAAAAAAATGCAAATGAGAAAAGTGGAGAGAGAAAGAAAGCTGCCTTGCGATTGGTGGGTTTGTTGTAGGTTCGGATTGAGGAGGTGTTGGCCTCACGTGCGGGTCACGAGGGGGAGCGCGGGACCCACGCACGATGTGAAAACTTGTGGTCGGCCCTTTTCCCCCTACTTTTTTATTTATTATTATTTTCTTTAATTTCATTTTTTTTTTTAATTTTAGGACGAAAGAGTAAAAGATCGCACTCATGAGTCACGACACACCGCCAGGATCGGGAAAAGAAAAATATATATCATCAAAATAATAAAAAATAAAAAGTCAACGATGGTGCTACCTTTGAGCTTTGACCCGCAAACCTTTCCAAAAATTTTATTGAATTTTTCATTTATGAGATTTCAAGGTGCACAGGTTCGGTACTTAAATAAATATTTTAGATAATTGAAAATTGTTGAAAAGGGGTATTGGATAAATACTTGAATCCATTGTTCACTTAACTCATTTTTTTTTTATTTCAAGGCCAATATTTATAAATCCATTTTTCGCATAAGGACTATTAAGTGATAGCTTATTTTTTTGCTCTTTATTTCCCATATAATTTTTTCGATTTCACTTTTGTGAACCCATTTTCTAATTTTCCTTTTTTTATCTTGATTAAAAATATCTTACTGCTATTCTTACTTTTTCACAATGCTATATGTCTTGAGTTAAAAAAAAAAAAAAACTTAAATAGCCCTCTAAATTGAACCAAACATATTGATAGTTTTGAATAATTTGATATCAATCAGACAATGAGCTTACTGAACAAACCAGACAACACAACACGTAAAGTTGTAATCACGAATCATATCTCTAAATTAATGCAAACATAGTAAATACTAAATTATAATCGATGGTGTCCCCTATATAAATAAATCTATCCATATATGAACACATAGCTATTTTTGACTCGTTTACAATACTCCTTAACTCATTTAATGTAAAAAAATATAACATGCCATTGATAGAAATGCAGCACATCAAGATGCATTTAGACACATTTTATAGATCTTTGAATGCGCTTTCACATATTTATGAACATGATTTCATTTCTTAAATGCGGTAGACACATATCATATTAGGGTTTCAAGTGGGCTATGTAAATATCAAAAGTCATATTATAAGATTGATAGAGGTTAAACATGAAAGCACGAATTACCAACGATGTATATTTGTTTAGAAGCCTGGGAAAGTCTTTTGCTTATCCTGCACTCATGCGCTAATCACGTGCTTTGATTCCATTTGACATTGCCCTTGAGAACGAACAGCTTAAATTGTGAAAATCCTATGTTTGCCTCATTGCGTAGGGAAGGTCTTCTCTTTGCTAGGACGCTTTGAGAAAACCGCCTTAAAATTTTGTTCATTGCGTACGAGAAGACCCGTCCTCTTGATCAGCTCAACATTCATCGCAAAGCAAGCAAATATGTAAAAGAAAAATATAAATTATTGTCAATAATATTGATGTAAATCCGAAGAGAAAATACGAGCAGTGATTGATCTAAAAGGGGCTGCACAAACACTGATGATATACATTATGAGAATATCTCTATTAATAACGTATCACATACTCCAACATGTGACCGATTATCAGCGTGTCAATATTTATTTCTTAAGGGATTTTCTCAAAGTCATGGAGAGCATGCATACTATATTCGCATGTATCAATTAGCGCCATTCGTCAATAAATCAGGGTGTTGAGATATCTATGTTTATTGCTTTGATTCAAATATAATCAGAGAAATTGTCCAAGCAGTTATAAAATTGCTGCACGAATCTCAATTTCGTTATAAAGTTATTGCATTAATATCAATTCAGTCTTAATCTTAAACTTTTTAACCCGTTAATTGAGCCCTAAATCTTTACAAGAAAATTTCAATAAATATTTTTTTTTTTAAAAATCGTTGATACATCAGCCTATTCAACATCGCCGTTGCTCGTCTACCTACGATAGGTAGAAGGAAGGGACAAAACTCACGACAATCTCGTAGCCATCATTGATTTCTAGCGTGGACAGCGCAAACCTCACGAAGGGGAAGCTTCCATGGAGGTGGCGCGTCGAGGGTACTAGTGAGCACATGAAGCCTGAAAAATAATTGATTCCTAAACCTATAAATTACTATTTAATTATTTAATAATTCATTGGCCTGAGCAATTTCAAATATAAAATTATAGGGTTACGAAAATACCCCTTTTATTTATCTATCTATTTATTTCTTCTTTTGCCAAATTAATGGGGCACCCGATTTTTCTTGTCCATTTTCTTGTTACAAAAAAATCTTTTATAGGGATTTTTTTTTTTTTCTAGGGTTTCTAGGGCTTGGCCGGTAGTAAGTGGTGGTCGGTCCACGGATAATGGGACCAAAGTTCATAAACTATAGTTGTAGGATAGAGTTTTGGGCACATCTTGGTCAGTGTTTATCCCAATTAAAGCCAGAAATCCTCTTTTCATAAATGCAGAGATTTATTTCTCTACTTTGACTAATTTTTATAAGGTGAGGCTCATCTTCATGCATTTGTATTGCGATATTATTAGGCATTAATTTCCTTATTCTCATAAGTTAATTATTGTAATTGTGTTATAAATAAGGCTATCAAAGTTTATGCAGTAGGCCTAATGGAACTTTATTTGTTTATTTTGACTCTATTTGTTTTGTGGAAAATGAATAATTTGAAAAATATTTTATAAAAAAACGTTCATTTATCTTGCATGGAATAATTAGTCGACAAAAAATATTTTCATCATTAACAACAATTTATGTCTAAACATCTTCGTAAAGGATCAAATTTATTTCATTCATTCATCTTTATAAGCGACATTAACGATCGTTTTTGGAAAAATACTTTTCAAATTATTCATTTTTCGTAAAATAAATAGAGCTAGTATTGTCACTAAAAAATGAAATGTAAATGAAAGGATAAATGTTGGTAGAGTGCAATGGAAGCCCGATCCTGTTAGCATATGCAAGAGGGAGTCTAATTTGATATTGGTCAATATAATTAGTTCAACCCACATTCAATTGGAAGGTTAAGTTAAAAAGTTATATGTCCATATATGATTATTAACCATTTCGCACCAACCAACTCCTTGGCATAAAATCTTTCTAACATAATTCGTCATAAATCTCAACAATAAAAATGACACGACGCCTCGGGTCTTGTCTCATTCGTGTTGTCCTCTCCTCACATTGTTGCACTTTCGTTACAATCTTTTAACTTTTGTAACCCTAGGAAAGGGTCTACATGGAGATTGGACACCGTGTGGGTGCGTCTGTCTTTTCCTTTTCTTGCCTCTTTTTAATTAGTGAAAAGGAAGCACCAAGAAAGATTGCCCCATGTGATAACCCTAATCAATCGGGTAATTCTGGGTCCAAATTAACAAAAACTCATTATATAAACTGAAGAAACACCAAACCCTATCTGACATCGACCGACCCTTTTTTGATACACTAAATAATAATATCTTATGTGGCATTAGATCTTTGCATGTGAGATATTTTAGTGAGCTTACTCGACTCAATGATAATTAATCTTAAAAATAAGTATACTGAAAGTTGTAAAAGTTGTCACGAAAATGTAATGAAGTCACAAAACTTATAAAATGTGATATCAAGTTTTTTTTTAAAAAAAAAAAATCAAATTGGTGTGATCAAGTGCTTCCGTTAACTCTATTCAACTTGATTAATGAAAAGTGCTAATGTGAATTTTTTTTCTCTCTCTTAAATGGTGCTTACATGGCTAAAACGACATTGTTTTAGTCCAAATTCAGTTTTTGATTGAAATTGCATTTAAATTATCTTCAAAATTAAGCTAACATACAAAAAAAAATCTAGGCGGTGAAGGGTATTCGTCGCCACCAACATCGTTGAGAAGGGTCAATGATGGTAGGAGATTGTTGTCTAGCATCTAGCGACCTTCACCAACCGTAGGTGAGGGCCTATAGGTCCTCCCCTACATCGGGCGAGGGTTGTCGACCCTCGTTGACTCTTGGTTGACCATCCCCCACTATCGCCGACCCTTCTTGGCAAAGGGCCCTCTAGGCTTTTGTCATTTTGCCTCCCTTCATTTCTTTAATTTTTTAATCTAATTAAAATAGTATTTAGAAAAAAATCATATATGGACCAAAATGAAGTTACTTTAGCATTATCCTTCGTGTTTTAGTAATGTTAGCACCATGTATAAAAGAAAAAACAATAAATAAAAAAAAGCCACATCAGTAATTTTTATTAGGCAAATTGGATGGAGTTAACAACATGACTTGATAGCATTAATTTGATAAGTTTTAGGACTTGATTGTATTTTTAAAAAAAATTAATATTCAATTGCACTTTCATGATAAATTTCAAGATGTACCGTACACTTATCTCTTCAATTTAGATGGAAAATTCATGATTTTGGATCTAAAGCATCCTACTCAGTCTCAAATATTTGTTAATATTGAAAGATAATGGAGAACGTGTAGGAATATCTTATTAGGGACTAATGTGTAGGAACAAGACCCACCTCGAGCGGATAAGTGAATTAGCTCTGTATACTTTTTGAGGCTGATGATGGAGGATCAGTTTGACTTTTATTTTTGGGTCCAAAGGGTCGGTTTGACTTGAATAATTCAGATCATGTAGGATCCTAGTAGTGGTGGTAGTTGTTGGCAAATGTAAGATTAAATTTCAATATCTACAATATATATATTTTTTATTTATCAAAAGTCAGTGCAACTAGACTGACTTGAATCCTTCTGGTAAAAGTCAGTAGACCGACAGTGATAAAAATTGGAATTTTAATCCTCTTTTTTCCTAGGTTGGAAGAAGGACTACTGACTGTGATAATTGGAAATTCAATTTTTTTTATTAAAAAAAAATTGAAAAAAAAATTCTTCATTGGCGTGCTGAAAATCGTTGGCTGGCTTATCATATTATTTTCCCAATCGTGAAAGAATTCAACAAATGGCATTGGAAGAGGACATGGGCCGGTTTGAGCCATTCCACTCGGGGCTGCTTAACTAAAAGGATATTAGGTACATTAATTTAGTGTTCTAAGGTTAGAATTTCCACTTGCAATGCAATGAAGAATGCAATTCTTATGCTAGGACTAAATTCTTTCTCACAAAGAAAAAAATAAACACAAACTACGTTTGTCCAGCTTTAAATCATAAACTCTCTCTCAATCATTCAATCTCTCAAAATCAAATGAAAAGTACATGACATAGACCTAACTTAGCATAAAACATCGAAGCACATCTCATCCTTCATGTCTTTTCGATGGCCATTGAGACAACACAGATTGACAAGCAAGTCTTACCATTGAATTTTGGTATTGAAGATATACGTTAAACATGTCCTAATCAAAGGTGACATGCCCAAATTGAAGCATTAGCCTCTCTTCAATCTTACTGTTATCTCATGCACTTAATTGGTAAGATAATTACGGAAAAAATTCTAAAATTTATTGTATATATATTAATCTAGTCATAAAATTTTCAATTTGACTAATTTAGTTATTAACCTTTTAACGATTTACTAATATAATTTTTCCGATCAATTTTAACTAGAAATTGCTGACGTGACGTTGACCATGATACGTGACGCTACCGGCTAACAAGATTATTTTTTTGATATTTTTACCCTCAAGTGGTAGATAAAAATATAAAAGCACAAAATAAACCCCACTTTGACTCCAGGGCACCTAAGACCAATAAAAAAATAAATAAATTCTAGGGCACATACTTCTAAAGTCCAAAAAAGATTACTTAAATAGGTGTAATATTTCCTGAAAATGACTTTTAGGTGGGTTAAATTTTTGAGGGCCCAAATATGTATGGACGGCAAGGAGTTGATGATCATGCTGCACGTCCCCCATCACAACGACGGTGCCAGGAACGACATTTGAGTGGTGGACACACATGTACTAGGTGGTCCATTCGTGGGCAAGAAAGAGAAGGGCACATGAGTGATGTAACGACCAATGTTGAATTTGGGGGTTGAAGGTAGCGAGGAGCCCACAATCTCTCTCTCCCTCTCTCTATGAGTCTTCAATTTGGTGGGACTTCTCTACTGAGTTTCTGAAACTAAAGGGAACATGCATCAGCCATTAACTTCAAATTAGCATCATCCACACAGCATATTCTCAACCATATTCTAGAATAATTTCACCCCTCAAATTGTTTTCAAGGGAAAAAAATGCAAAAGGGTAGCCATCAGCATCAGGTGGTGAGCCCCACATGATGGGCTCATAATTTGCAAATTCCTGAAGGGAGCTTAGGATGTTGGGCCCTTCTGGGAGAAAGAAAGATTAACTTTTGAAAAATGAGAATTGGTTTGGTGGATTATTCGTGCTAATCCGATGGTCCAAGGGTCAATCTCGCAGTTAGCTTAGTGATTATTGTACCTAATCTTGGGACTACTTGGTTTTAATATCTTTTGAATGATCCTTTTATACTAGTTAATAGTGGATTGTCCCACAAAAATTGGTTGAATTGGCTTAAGTTGAGAAAAAGAAATGAATTGACCGAAAATCGAACTAATGCTCGGTTAAACCGCCAGTCCGGTCTGATTACCAGAACAATGATTTTTTTTTTTTCTGTCGTTTAAATCAAAGTGTCAAACACCTTTATTTGCTCATACTGGACACTCTAGGCCATTGAATGCCTCCTTTGTGGGCCGGAGTCTACAAGGCCCAATCGTTCACCCACCGTTCTTGCTTCCTGAGGCCCATGTTTCGTCCCTTTTGCATGTGCAATGATCCTCAAGAAATTTATAGCACAGTGCGAACAAACAATAAAATGATTGATTCGACGGTGTGTTTTCATGCTTTATAGTAAATGTTCCGAAAAAATGATATTTTCACCTAAAAAAAACACACGGATTTATTAAGAAAACTTGTAACATAAAAGCTTAAATTTTTTATCTATTTAAAAGATTATGAGTAAGTTTTAAATTAATATTAGTATATGTATAAATTGATATAGTTTCTATATATCATCTTTATGAAATCAATTATACTTAACAAAGTAGGAATATCCATTTGATTCAACTTTTAATGATATTTTACTTTTACTATTATAGAGACGGCAAGCTAAAATATACTTATATAGAACTATCGTAATATATTTAAGTACTGAAAGGATAATAATCTACTAAAAAGAAAGAATTTTTTTTTTTTGATTTAGGAAATAGATTGAAATGAAAAGATATTTTCTAAAATTTGGGTAATAATGTAATTATGCAAACTTGTAGATAGTATCGAAAGATCGATTTGACTTTGTTATGGAAAGTTGAGGGACTAGATTGAATACAATAGAAGTTTATGAATAGATTGCACATTTCGCAATAGTTTAGAAACTAATTTGCATATTTTGTTATAGTTTAGTGATTACATTGGACATTTCACACTAGTTTGGGGGCTTGTGATAACTTTCTTCCTTGTTCGATTAAACAAAAAGATCACGTTGAACATTTAATAATAGTCCAAAGATCACATTAAACAAAGAAAAAAAATTCAAGGATGACGATGCATATTGAGTCAAAATTTATGAACTTAATTGTCATTTTTCCTACGTGTGTGCTTTTGGCATGATGACCGGACAATTTTTTTTTTTTGATAATTATTTAGTATTGTTGTGCCGCAAAAGATTAACCTCGTGAAGTTTAGAAAAGGAAAATACTATAGTCACCTTATTAGTTGATTACATATGTGGTTTGCATCCAAAATATTTTAAGACCATTAATTTCTTAATCTTATAGCCACAGTTAACATACAAGCCATCGAATCAAAACTCCGACGAGTTATACAACTATTGAAGACTGAAAGTGTGAAAGAGAAAAGTGGAAAATTTCTATACTGCCACTTTATTTATTTGATACTATAATTCTTAAAAATTCAATCATGAAAACTGCACTAAATTTAAGACCCCCGAATGTTTTTGTGGAAATTTTAATAAAATCCTAATTGTTCTTTTTCTTAATAAAAAAGTGCATCAAGCTCGAAACCCCACTTTTTTTTTTTTTACTTTAAAAAAATGGATATGAGAATAAATAAAACACAAAAGGAATTAAGGTCCAATGAAAGGGTTAACTTCTCTGTGGAAGTCCAGGCTCATTTTCAAAGTTTTCAATCAATTACACCAATCCAAATCGCTCCTCGAACCTTAAACGAAATATTCCTTGGATGAAAAATGGATTGTGTTGCCGTGCGGGCTTCATACTTACGCACGATACACGGACATGTAAAATTTTTATAGGCTTGCATAATTATTCGTCGTTTGTGCATCTATTCTCTAGCCAAACTGATATAGTCAATTCACCACTAAGAACGCATTGTTATTTAGCTGGTTCATTCTCTAGCCAGACAATGATCTTCTTCCTCGCCAAGATAAGAACAAAGAAAATGCCAAACCACCACCTTCCCTCTCTTCTTCTTCTTCTTTGGGAGCTTCCATGGCGTCCACTCCACTTTCTCGTCCATTCACAACTCCGGCTCATCCTCATCCCAATGCGGTGACATCCCTAACCGATATCCACTTTGGACCGTCAGCGATCCCGCTGTATCTTGGGGCCACCCCATCCTCAATTGCTTGTCCGGCTCCGATTATTACCCGACCCGCTCTCTTCCGGGCCAAGACCTACTTCGTCACAGGAAAGGACACTAACGAGATAGGCCAAATTACAGAACAAAAGGACGGCTATATGTTCCCTGGGAATTGGCTAGCGATCTTTTGAGCTTGGCGATGAGCTCAAGAAACTCGTTCATTAATGAGGGTTGCGGATACAAATTGTTATATAGGAATACTAGTCCAAGTCCTAAGTCAAAGTCTTCGTCTTCGCGTCTTTGTGCACCTATGAAACGTCTCGGTCTCTTGGCAAGACAATAGGGTATTGGATCGAGTCATTCCCAAAAGCAGCATTATTCTTTATCCTCTGCATCCTCTTCCTTTACATGTACCCTCCTACCCTCCTTGTTTTGCTCCATCTCCATTCCGAAGGATCCTACCATATTCATTTAGTAATTAAAAATTTTAGAACCAGTCTCCCAGAACCTACTAGTGGCCTGCGATGCAGACCGCCCGGCATCAAAAAGCGTTCTTTGATTTTTTGTATGTTCACATTGAAAATGAGTCAAAAAGAAAATTTTTCACAGTCAACGGAAAATGGCGCCCTCTTTCTTGGATTATTTCTCCAGACCTTCAATTTGCGTTCCACTAACCCTTTTTCTAGCACCCGCATTCCCATTTCTTCGTGAATCACCATGTCTATTTCTTGGGTTCCTTCTCCATCTTCTGCTCGTATTCTCCACTTTTTGTTCCCACTGTTCTTGATCTTGATCAAGAGTCCTCGTTCCCTAGGCGAGGATTATCACTCGAGCTGCAACGGCACGTTCAGCTGTGGGGACGTTGAAGGCGTCGGCTATCCCTTCTGGGGTGGCAACAGAGCGAGCTTTTGCGGGTATCCCGAGTTGGAGCTCAAGTGCGAGAACGGAAGCGACACGACCATCGTGATACAGGGAGTGAAGTACCGAGTTCTGGGGGTGTATCCCAATTCTACTCAGGTACTGAGAATCGCGAGGGATGACTATATGCAGGGAATCTGTTCCACGAATTTCCTCAACACGACTCTCGACCCGTCGATGTTCCAAATCGCCGAGGGCTACATCAACGTCACTTTACTCTACGGTTGCCAATCGTTTTCCCCAGCTTTCTCGGGCCGATTCTCGTGCCATGTTCAGGGGGTTCCGTACACAGCAGGCTGTGTGCTTTCAGGGTCGAGTGTTGACATTGGAGCGTGCTTCAGGAGCGTGGTAGTCCCGGTTTCTTCATATTTTGAGGGTATGGGGAGTAGCTCGTCCAGTTTAAGTGACTTGCTGCAGCATGGTTTTGAGGTTCAGCTGAAGGTGGATAGTGAACGAACGGAGTTTGTGGTTACAATCCCACTGCCAATCGGACCACTTGCTATTGTCCTGACCAGTCCTTTGCTTCCAAAACTTGTGGTTTATCAACATCTGCTGAGACCCCAGAGGCAACAACTGCTACGTCTACACAAGGTGCTTCATCTTAACTTTTCCTTATCACTCATCTTACTTTGCTGAGCAATTTGGGAGTGACGAAATGGGATGGAAAGCGAAGGGTAGAGGAAAATATGGGGGAAAATTAATAAGTCATTGTTTGGCAGATAGAAAACGACCAGAGAATAACGCGGAGACAAAGTATTTAATTGGACCCCACAAGAAACAATCTCAAATGAGGCCACTCTCGTCGCCTAATATGTGGTTTTCAGTTAGTTGAAGTTGTTCAATGAGAGGGATTGCTGCGCATACTCTTTCCTTTGCTTTTTAATTAGGAAACGACCTGCTCATGCCCCTAAAGCTTGACAATCTCATTTTGCTAGGCATATCCTTCGCTATAATGGAGTGCGGTCATCCTCGCTATGACAGAGATGATCATGTTACTATTTGGACTCTTAAAGTTAAAACTTTATCATCCTATTTTCCGTTTTGATCATTTGGTTGGTATTTGCGACCCATGAGATCCAATGGTTTGAATACATTGAGTGAAGATGCTCTGCATTTACTGTAAAACTTTGCAAATGTTGGGCTAAACTCACTCGTTTCTTCCTTGAGATTTATTATGATCACAACCAAATGAACAAAAGAAGAAGAAAAAACTACCTTTCCAGTGTCGCTAAAATCTGATCATGTGTGTAGTTGAAATATCTTTATAAAATTGTCAGATGTGAACTGTACACATAGTTAAATCTTAACACAATCAATTAACTTTTTTTTTTATGATAATGGACAAACAAGTACTCTCTTCTATTTTCCCCCTTCTGCAGTTATACTTATTTGATTTCATAGAACTTTTTATTATGAAGGATCTTTATCGAATATTAAAAATGTATTTCCTGTTTTTCAGTTAATGTTTCATTTCTACATGCTGTTTTTCCAATTGCTTCTCCTTAGGCTTGATTACTGCTGCAAACAAAACTTCCCTTCTCTTGGGTTCCAAGATATCATATTGGAACCTCATAGATTGTGACTTTGTGAAGCTGGAGGAATTGAAAGAAGAGTAAAGGAACTGTCGATGTTTCTATCTTTCTGCGATAGTTTGCTAGTTATCTATTGGGTGTTCATGATACAAGAAGCTCCAAAATTTGTGCCCGAACATGAGCTGCCCAATACTTTTATTTATGGAACGACTTCTAATCAAGCCTAGAGGTCTGCTTAGAAGCCAAAGAGTTGAGACATGTCTAAAACATACAGCCCATTCCATTAGTGACGCAGAAAGTTTTATTCGTCTCTGCCTGGGGTACCACATTGTTGATCACATTTCAGAGTGTTCGCTACTTTTATACCAGCAAGAAAATATTTTTTTTCCTGCCTTCCTGTGCATCCCCTGATAGCTCTAGAATTCAGGATTATAGCTAATGTCTATACTTGTTAGTCAATTAGCCACAGATCCATTAGCATGTATTTCCAATTTCTTCTAGTAAGATGTCACTGATTGATCCATGAAAAGTTCAAGAGGAGGATAGAGCCAAACTGGTGAATTTGTAATTTTCTTCACTCGATGGTGGTGTTTTTTGTTTCTCGAAACTGAATGAGCTATTACCTCGTGATGTGCCCTCATCTTTATCTCTTTAGACACTTTGAAATCATCTGTTTGCAATTCGTTGACACATTTTTTCACTTTTGATGACTACCGTCTCAGGAAAACAAAATGTTCGAATGAAAATTGGAATAGGTAATTATGTCCAGATTTTCTCTTCCACTTCTCTACATTTTTCTCTGCAATTCGTTCTGACTTTTTGACAGTAACTTGCGTCGTTGCTCAATAGAATCGATATTTCTATTTCTTAGAAGCCTCAATAAAGTGATGCACTGAGATTGCTGTTAGAAAACATTTTTTTTTCCCAAAGGAATTGCTGCATCTGGAGCTGGAATCGGGATCGCCCTTATTTTTTATTTTAATTGCTGCATCTTTAATGAAAATATGGTAGATTTATCCTAGGGGTGGATATAGGCCCACTATAAATAAGAGACAAAAACAATAATGGTCCGATGAAAGGGCTAACTTCTCTATGGAAGTCCACAGTCATTTTCGAAGTCTTCAATCAATTGCAAGCATGGATTGGTGTAAATCGCTCTAACAGAGATTGGTGTAATGAATTCAAGAAAATAACCAAATCATTCTAATTTTGACTGTCCCAATAGAGTTGGTGTAAATCGCTCCTCGAACCTTGAACGAAGTTTCAATCACTTGCAGTGGCCTTTGTAAGGTCTTTCGTGTATCGAATTATTATTGCAACCTAGTTTCGAGTTTGATGACTCCTGACTGTGAAATATTTTACTAACACAATGGACCGACCAAATAAAATACGAGTCAAATTATAGTAGCGAGTCGTGATGGTTGACATTTGTTTGATGATATGATAAATGGATTTTGTTGCCGCGTGGGCTTTCTAACATCCGCACAATACACACGTTTCTTTCTTTAACTTAGGGTGTGTTTGTTGGAGTGAAATTCTTTAGCGAATTAGTTTTTTGAATTTTCACTCGTTTGGTTTGTTGAAAATAATTAGTCAACTGAAAATCATTTACAGTCAAAGAAAATAGGCATGCTTAAATTGGGAAAATAAAATCTCTAATCTAAAAAGGGAAAAATCATTTTCTCTAGAAAGTGCTTCCCTTAATGGTGGAATTTTTCTCCAAACAAACACACTGTTAAGTATGCCAATCATGAGCTTGTGCGTGAAGTGTTCGCGGAAATTGACATGTAATACGCTTGCACGATATAGACCAGTGACTAATGACCATAATAAGTTGTGATTAGTGTACTGGAACTTTTTATACAAATTGGATTACTCGAATAGAGTTTTCAATAAAAATGAAAGTCAAACTAATATAGTCTGGAGTCCCAATTTAAGACTTTGACCGGATTATTATTTAGCCGGTCCATTCTCAATTGCCGCACAATCATCTTCTTCCTCACCAAGAGAAGAACAAAGAAAATGCCAAACCACCACCTTCTCTGCTTTCTCCCCCCTTCTCTCTCCTTCTTTCTCTTCTCGGGAGCTTTCATGGCGGCGTCCACTCCACCTTCTCGACCATTTGCGACACCATCTCATCCTCCTCCCAAAGCGGCAACATCCCCCTATTCTGGACCGTCGGTGATCGCGCATTACCCTGCGGCAGGTCGGGCCACAGTATACAGTACTAGTCCAAGTACTAAGTCAAAGTCTTCGTCTTCGTGTCTTCGGTCACCGAAGTCTTTGCCTTCGTTCACCTAGGAAAGGTCTCGGTTTCTTCGCAAGACGTGCTTCTCCTTGGTGTATTGGATCGAGTCATTCCCAAGGCAGCATTGTTCTGTCCTCTACATCCTCTTCTTTACGTGTAACCTCCTTGTTTACTCCAACACCATCTCCCTTCGGATGGATCTTACCATGTCGTGGTCCTCCCTCTCCTTTGCTCTTCTTCATCTCCCTCCATTTTCAATTCCTGGTGCCAGCTTTTGGCTGCTTCCAGCGGTTCCAAGACTGCGCTCCTTTTGTTTGCGGAGATCAACAAATCAGCTATCCTTTCAGGCATATAGAGCAACAAAGTTACCGTGGGTGCCCAGGATATGAGCTTGGCTGTGACGGAGATTACCCGACCCTGTCTATGGAGTCCCTGGAATATCGCGTGGTCCACATTAATAGGAACTCGCAGATCCTTGAGGTGGCAAGGACGGATTTATCATAAGATATATGTCTTCAAACATATGTCAACACATTTTAAAATTTAGAATCTTTGACTACACTTCCAGTCACCACAATTTCACCTTATTCTACGAATGCGACCCATCACCGATCCCTCGACATTATCGGTTCTCTCGTCCTGCAATTGGTGATTGCTACTTTGCTCTCGATGTGGACCTTGCAGACCCACTACACGAGCTATGCAACTTCAGTGTCCTTGTACCAATTTCACAAAGTGAAGCTCCAGGTCAACCACCACCATCGGAGGGCAGCAACAATAGTGCTACTATTAGTTGTGCTGCTATGAGTGAGTTCCAGAACGAAGGCTTTGAGATAACTTGGATCGCCCACACGTCGCAGTGCGAAAATTGCAACAAATCAGGGGGAAGATGCGGACATGACTGGGAATAGCTACATTCAATTGTTTCTGCCCTAATGGAGCCTATTCACCAACCTGCAACGGAACGCGATTTCCAGGAGGCTTCCCTTCGGGTTTGTATGCTTACTCTCAACGAATATGCGGTTTTCATTTAGCTAAAGCTGTTCAATGAGATGATTTTTTTGGCATACCCTTCCCTTTGCTTGTTAATTGGAAAATGACCCACTCATGCTCCTAAAGCCTGACAACATCATTTTGCTGGGCATACTCTTCCCTCTAATGAACTGCGGTCATCCTGGCTGACATACATGATCATGTTACGATTTAGACTCTAGGTCTTAAAACTTTATCATCCCATCCTCTGCAACCTTTTCCGCAAAAATAGTTAGATCTTTAGGTCGGTATTTGAAACCCGCAAGATCCAATGGTTTTAATACATTGAGTGAAGATGCTCCCAATTCACTGTAAAATTTTGCAAATGTTGGGCTAAAGCTACTTGTTTTCTTCTTGAGGTTCTATCTAAATAAAAGCAAAGTTACGTCTCCATAAGTGATGCTAAAATCTAATCATTCGGTTGAAATATATTTACAAAATTGTTAGAGGTGAGCAGCACATATAATTCAATCTCTGTACTAACAATGAAATTTTTGTTCATAATGATAGTGGAGAATTAAATACTAAAAAATGTTTTTCCTGTTATTCACTAATGTCCTTAAGCTTTTCCAATTTCTTTGCCTTAGCTTAGACTGTGGTCTCAGCTACCACTGTAAACAAAACTCTCCGATCTCTTGGGTCCCAAGATATCTTATCAGAAACTAATAGATTTTGATGTTTCTATCGTTCTGCAATAGTTTGCTAGTTATCAATTGGATGTTCGTATTTGTAGAAGCATGAACATGAGCTGCCCACTTGGTTTTATCCGTGGAACGACTTTAATCAAGCCTATAGGTCCGCTTAGAAGCCAAAAGTGTTGGGACAAGTCCAGAATATAGCACCCATTAAATACACAGAAAGTTCTTACCGGTCTCCGCCTCTGATACCACATTGTTCATCATATTGCAGAGTGTCTACTACGTCTAAAACAGCTTTTTTTTTTTTTTTTTTTTGCTGCTGTTTTCGTGTTCATCCCCTGATAGCTCTAGAATTCAGAATTTTAGCTAAATGTCTATACTCGTTAGTCAATCAGGCGCAGATCCACTTGCATATGTTTCCAATTTCTCTGGTAAGATGTCATTAATTGATCCATGAAAAGTTCAAGAAAAAATCAAGCCAATCTGGTGATTTGTAATCTTTTCACTCGACTTTGGTAATTTTTCTTTCTTGAAACAGAATGATCTATTACCTCATGATGTGCCCTGATCTTTAAATCTCTCAGACACTCTGAAGTTATCAGTTTGCAATTCGTTGGAACATTTTTCACTCTTGATGACTACTATCTCAGGAAAACAAAACGTTGGACTGAAAATTGGATTAGGTAATTATTTTCAAGACTTTCTCTTACACTGCTCTACATTCTCCTCTGCTATCTGTGGCGACTTTTTGACAGTAAGCTTGCATCATTGCTCAATGGAATCAATATTTTCAAAACATCCTAGAAGCCTTGAAGAAGTGATGAAGTGAAATTGCTGTTAAAAATTTTTCTTCATTTTTGTAGGAATGGCTACATTGGGAGCGGGAATTGGGATTGCCCTTATTTAAATGGTTTCCATCAGGAAGAAACCGGTTATCATATTGTTTTTGGCTTTGATAAAGTATAGGTGTGAACATTTTGATGGCCAAATGAAAATTGAACTCGTCTCTTCGAAAAGATACACCTACAAAGACATCAAGAGGATGATTAACTCCTTCAAAGAAAAGCTATATCGGGAAGGCTATGGCTGTGTGTACAAAGGCAAGCTTTGAGATGGTCAACTTGTGGCAATGAAGCTTCTAAAGAAGCTGAAAGGCGATGCGAGAATTTTTTTCGATGAAGTTGCGAGCATAAGTAGGACTTCTCATGTCAATGTTGTTTGCCTCCTGGGGTTTTGTTTTGAAGGAAGCATAAGAGTTTTGGTTTACGAGTTCATGCCCAATGGATCACTCGAAAAGTTCATATTTAATAGGAAAAACACTTTGGAGGCAGACCAACAATTGAGTTGGGACGCATTGTATAGATTCGCTTGGCATTGCTCACGGGGAAGAGTATTTGCATAAAGGCTGTAACACGAGGATCTTGTACTTTGAGATAAGGCCCCACAACATTCTCCTCGACCGAAACTATTGCCCTAAGATTTCTGACTTTGGTCTTGCCAAAATTTGCCCAAGAGAAGAGAGCATCATTTCAGTGCTAGGTGCTTGGGGCACCATTGGATAAATTGCTCTGGAGTTGATAGTAAGGAACATTGGAGGGGTTTCCCATAAGTCAAATGTCTATAACTATGGCATGATGGTTCTTGAGATGATAGGCATGAGGAGATATATCGAAGTCATGGTAAATCGTAGTAACGAAATATACTTCCCTGATTGGGACCATCGACGTTTGGAGCTCCCAGAAGGGCTTGAGCTGCGTGGGATCACGAACAAGGAGGACGAAGAAATCATGAAGAAGATGATTGTAATAGGTTTATGGTGCATTTAGATTGACCCGAGAGCTCGACCATGTATGACCCAAGTTGTGGAAATGCTAAAAGGAAGTGTTGAGGCCTTGCAAGTTCCTCCCAAACCAACCTTGTCATCTCCCTCAAGATCGCTTGTGGCTTGTCTAGCTGAAAGTTCATTTCCGCAAAAGAGTAATGACTCAAAGTGAGTTTAATCCATATTAAGTATAGTGAAAGATATGTCATTTCATTTAAAGAGCTTATTATAGAGTATGCTAGACAAACAGTAAAGCAACAAATGTTACTATTATAAATGCACCGACTTCGTTCGTGATCAAGTGGAATCGGTGTCTTAGCTATTCCCTGTCATTTATGCTCAACTAGTAATCCTAAGATACTTGTTAACTATACGTGCTCCTAAATATATTCCTCACACATTATTTTGTAGAATCATCCCAGATTTCTTTTTCTTAAAAAAATATGAAATAAATAAAGCTCCAAGTCCAAGAAATTTGAGATATTCCGCTCTTATCTTGATCTATGAAATGTGTTCAAGAAATCTCATAGTAATTCGTGGTTTCCTGGCATTAATAATGCAGCAAAAAAAGAAAGTCATTTTTGTGACTGTGCTAGAATCACTTAACTAAATCATGGTTGCAGACACCCCATTTGCTCGATATTATTGTTCCAAAAAGCGAAATTCTTCAAAAAGGATGGAATTCATGAAACTTAAGAAAATTGAGGTTTATTTTATCATATTTTGGACCGGAAAATAAATGATTGCATAAGTAAAGGAACCCGAGTGCAACCATTGAAAATTAAAGTTTGCGAGAAAGGTAAAGGACACGGGAAATTTAAAGTGCTGATAGAGTAAATTTGCAAGAAACTTAATGATAAAAGTGAAAATGCAAGAACAAATGTTCCATGATTGATTGTGGGAATTTTTACAAGGACTATAACAGAGGTTTTTATATCTCACTGATAGCGGTTATTTACAGACAATTATAAATATTTTATCCATAGATAACTTCCTACTATTATTGTTGATACAAAAAAAAAAATTCAATTTTTATTATTAACGAGTAGTGAGCTCGGTTGACAGGTGTCAAGAGCAGAGTCTGGTCACAACAAAAGTTGAAAGTACAAGCTAAGTCAACAAGAGTAGAGTATTGCTCATACTAGACGCTCTAGGCCATTCAGTGCCTCCTTTATGGGCCAGATTCTACAGGGCCCAATCACCCACCACTCTTGCTTCTAGAGGCCCATGTTACTTTTCTTTTGCATATGCAATGACCCTAAAAAATTGAATAACAAGGTGCGACTGAAGACATCGAACTATAATAAAGATGAATGTCGTTAATATTGAACTATTGACTCGTACCCAGATATTATCTTACAAATTATTTTTTTAAATGTTAAAATGTTGTGGAAGGAATCCATGCTATATAAATGAAGCATATATCACCTAATTAAAGAATTCTATTTGATCACTTGTTTACTTATGATGTATGTGACGTATAATTGCTATTCTCTTACTAGTTATGTATTCTTGTATAGTTGAGAAGATGATTCATGTTATACATTGCTGTTGAGACGTAAAGAGCCAAAGAGGCATTCAATAACAAGGACACCTAGGAATGGTGGCCAAGTGGGTTTTACGATAAGCTTGAAACATGTGACATCCTAAATTTCCGTTCTATTTATTATGTTAGCAATCTTGTATAATATGAAAAAAAAAAATTCATATTAAAATTAAAGTAAGACATCATTGACATGTCAGATATTGGTCTTATGTTATATATATATATATATAAAATACAATGCCTAACGCATGCTTAGCACTTTATGATTTTGACATTAGATCAAGCATACGTTGGAATATGTAAATTTCATGAGCATATCATTATAATTATAAAAGCGCCATTAAATTGATGAAATATTACGATAGTGTTATGAGTGGCAAGATTACTATATATTGAAAATGCCCAAAATGCCTTTAGGAGAAACAAACTTAAATTAACTTATACAGGAGCCTCTGTTATTTTTTTTCCTCATGATCACTGATATTTATCACATTTTTCAATCACCTTCTTTCTCTCTTTACTTAGAACCACAAGCTTTTCCAACTAAAGATAGCCACTTTTCACTCATTCATTTTACCACATCTCCTAAATTATCAACCATATGGTTTAAACAAGAGATGACATTTCATTTTTCACATCACCTTGAGCTTGATTAATTAATGCATTAAATGTAAGAAACATGAGACTTATTTCCCATTTTCTTTCCAACCATCATCTTTCTCACTCATTTCTCATTCTTGTTCTTCTCTATCAAAACTTGAAGGCCTACCACTTAAACCTATTACATATCCATTCATTTTTAGAAATTTGCAAGCTAAGATCAAGATATTCAGATTAGTGCGCTCCATTTAATCAAAGAGGATTATTTGAGATAGATCAAGCTCTATGTTCACTTATAGCTTTCCATCCAAGACAAGTGACTATCTAGGTGTTGATCCACTTAGTACTTTTATCCCTGTTTGATTTTAGCTTGAAGTTTGGATAATATCAATGATTACATGATAAAGTAAGAGGCAAGACTATATTGATGAATGATCTCAGGGAGTCAGCTGAATTTATTTTGTCAATAAGAATCCTTAAAAATCTGCCTACATAAATACCAAAAAATAAACAATGTTGACATGGTGTCCGCATGACTTAAGTGAAATAAAAATGACGTTATTTTGGCTGGAAAATAATCTAATGGAACATTGATGGAGTGTAAATTTATCACATAGGTACATGTTTGAGGTGGTTTATGTCACAAGAAAAAGTTTGAGGGTAAATGTGTCGCAATTGACATAGATGTCATAAGAAAAAGTTCACGATATTGCAGTGGGCATGGTTTGAGAATTTTTTTGGGTTCTTTTCCCAATTTTTTAACTGGTTTTGTAGTTCTCGATTACTCATCCGAAACGGTTTTTATTGTTTCAGTTTTTTTGAAATCTATTACCCGGTTGTCTGGTTCATGTTATTAGGAAATTTCGATGTAGGCTGGCACACATGTGTAATTAGGTTGCATATAATTTTCACCATTTTTCAATTTTGAGTTGCATTGAAATTATTGTTAGAATTTTCGATTTAAAAACTTAAACTTATAAGTGGAGAGAGATTACATGGATATAAACAGTATATAAACCATTCAGACAAATGATATTTGAGACTTTACCCATGATCACCACATATATAATGATTTGTGATGTAAATGGTCTTCAAGGGAGCAATTCAACATGAGATCATATTCGAACTAGCATTGGAAGGTCACCGACACATCAACACGTCAGGAAAACTGAAAACTATAGCCGTCCGATAATTGATCCTTTAATCCGTGACGAACAGAATTACCAACATTAGGATGACGCAGGAATCGCAAATAAATCGAGGCATGTCACCAAATAGAATTCAGGCTAGACTCGATCAACATTATCAAATACGATAAGAGATTTACATGCAAGTCGACCCTAGATCGAGATCTTCACCTATCCTTTCCAAATGGCCGTCCCCACATTCATTCAATATCAACAACAATGGAACCAAGAATCTTTCCAACAGTTACTCAAGGAAAGCAGAATCTTGCGGTTTTAGCACAAATCGCACTGTCACAGGTGGCTCGGTTTCTGGCATAAAATATTCCAGAAACGGCAAAATCTTGTTGGGAAGATACGAAACCTTCAAGAACAAATTCATGGGATGTTTCCTTGGACAGATCAGGACTATACTTCAATGAAAAAGCTCGATTTGGATGCATATCTTAGATATACTTACAACATATGATTGATATTCTTTTTCTGATCATCTATTCTTGTACAGTTGAGAAGAATATTCATGTAATCTGCTGTTGCTGAGAAATCAAGAGACAGAAAAGGCATTCAACAGCAAGGATGTCCTAGATACTACTAAGATATGCTTAGGGACACCTAACACGGGTTTTGACTAATTCTAGGACCGCATTGGGTTCTAAGTCATACTAAGGGGAAATGTGCAACATAAATGTTTAATTTTTGTTAGGACTAAAATTGGCATTGGAAGGAAGAACAAGAAAAATCAATAATTAATTTGCGCTGCTTAGTAGGATAGATTTTTTTTTCTATGATTTGGTAGATCGTCAATGTCAACATTTCAAAACGTAGGTGAGTCCTCCAACCTAATTGTAATTAGAGTTCGCTTTGACTAGGAATGTTTCATGGTTTGACCCTCAGGATTTTCTAGGGCAAAGTTGGTGAGCTAGCACGCCGCGGTGATAGGAGACGGGACCAATTCAAACCCTTCGTTTGATTTTTCTGCAAATGCTTTCCTCGCTCCCTACCTACCTCTTTCTCCAATTCTCTGCCATTTCTCTGCCTCTTTCCAGTCCAAATGAATCTCCGAAACTTCAAGTGTGTAGCTAATTGTCACCAATTGGTCCTTATCATCATCAACATCACCGACTTAGTCTTCCAAGCTTTATCGGATGGTGCACAATATGAGGCCTACATGCCTCGGAATTTTGGAATGGCCCGAACTAGGGGTGTGCAACCGGAACGGGTAACCCGGGAACCAGACTGGCCCACCTGGAAAACAGGTCCTTCGAACCGGTTCCCAAAATTCAGAACCAGTTTAAACAGATTCGGGAACTAATTTCGAGTGAACACCCACCCGGCAACGGGATTGACTAGACTAGTTTAAACAGTTCAGAGGTAGATCAACAATTAAGTTGGGACACATTGTACTAGATTTCACTTGGCATAGCTCATGGTTTGAATAAAATCAAAATTCTCCAAACAGTTCAGGTTTCGTAAACGGCTTAAACATAATACATAATTTAACAATAACCATGACCGTAAATTACATCAATGCATGCCAACGGTCCAAATTTCGAGCATCAATACTTTCATGTACATCATATATGTATATGTATTCGGTATGACAATTAAACCTTTTTGCTCTAATAGTTTTCCTGCATTATTGTTCTGTGAAAGATTATACTCGAGAATTTTATAAATGAAAATATGACAACATTATAGCACTTGATTACATATTAAATTTGTTCACTATGATTTGAGATCATTAATCTCTTAATCCTAGCCACATATATAATACGAGCCATCGAGTTATTAATTTACAGGTGACTACAAGTACAAAAGATAAAATATAGAAAATGCCAACCCCTGCCACTTTCGGTAGACACTGTATTCTATACAATTTAATCATGAAAATCTTGCTATCACAAAACCTACTAACAAATTCTGGGATTTAAGACACTTAACGCCGGTGTTTACTAGCTCCATGACTGCATTGGGTTATAAGCTACATTAAAGGGAGTTGCGACTCTTACATGGGACAAAAATCCCAAGGAAATATGCAACATAAATGATTCAAAATTTTTTGTTAGCAAAAAGATTTGTATAATGGAGGAAAAGATGGAAAAAAAATGAACAGTTTTTTTGCGTTGTTTAGTAAGAATTGTGGGATAATTACCCAATCAATCCCAAATTTATTGTGCAAATGTCAATTCAGTTCTACACTTGTCAATTTTGTCATTGTAGTTTTAAATATTTGCACGAAATTCCAAAGTAATTCGTCCGAACAATTCAAGCAGGAAATTGCTGGTGTGGTGTCCTATGTGACTTATGGATCGTCACGTCAGCGATTTCCAACGGCAATTAGTTGGAAAGACTATAAAGGAATATCTCACAAAAACATAAAAGAATATCTCACAAAAACTAAGGATTTTATTGACAATTTTGAAAAGTTTAAGACTAAATTGGTACATGTATAATAAGTTTAAAAAAGAATGGTAATTTTTTCTAAGATTTGTATAACAAAAGGTTTGTTCCTAAGTGTAATTTTGAGGTCCCTTTGGCTTAGAAGGTTCATGGTTTGTTCATTCCGATTTGGTAGATCGTCATCGATGCCAAGTCAACACTTCAAAACGTTGGCGGTCCTCCAACCTAATCGTAATTAAGGGTCCCTTTGACTAGGAAGTTTCATGGTTTGTTCCTCAAGATTTTCTAGGGCAGATTTTCCGTATAGACATCGATGCATTTACATTGGGTGCTTGAATAATGCACGCATGGGACCACTTTCTACCTCGCTTGGCATTTGCTTCGAAGTTGATGAAATTTTAGGAGCTAGGACCGATTCGAACTAACTCCATTTGATTTTTCTCCTATCCTGCTCTGCCTCCTTCCAGTCCCAAATGAATCTCCAAAGCTTCATCTGCGGAGCTAGTTGTCGCCGGTTGGTCCTTGTCGTCATCTTCACCAGCTTAGTCTATCGGGCAGTAGCGGAGGATGCGCAGCACGAGGCCTACACGCCTCGGAACTGTGGATATGGCCCGAACATCAGCTACCCTTTTTGGATTTCCGGTGAGCAGGAGTCCTATTGTGGCTCTCCAAATTTCGAGATTACCTGCAAAGATAAATACCCTGTCCTGAATTTTTCGGACAGTGAGTTCGTCATCAAGAGTATCCTCTATGCGAACCATTCGTTTCTTGTGGTTAATGCCCTCGAGTACCAGGACTCATGTGGTGCCCCGCCGCGTAATATCAGCCTTGAAAGGACGCCTTTCAATCTCAGTTCCACTAATGCCAATTTCTTTTTCTACTATAATTGCACCTCGCCAGCGCCAAATTTTACATATCCGGTGGACTGTGCGAGCAACTCCACCCATCAATCTTTTGCATTTTTTCCCAAGGAAGTATCACAGGAAGTATTTTTGAATTCTGCCGTCAGCACCTGCGACTCTGCAGTTAGTGTACCTGTTGATGTCAATGCAAATACCACTAGCTTGGCGACTATGAATTACAGTGAGATTATGGAAATGGGTTTCCTTTTGAACTGGACTGCAATTGATTGCAACAACTGCGAGGGAAGTGAGGGGCGGTGTGGGTTCGAGAACAATGCTTTCGTTTGCTTTTGCCAAGATGGCCCTCATTCTCAAAGCTGCAATGATGGTAAGTGGATGGGGGAGTTTTTTCTGTTTTTGCTTGTTGACTGAGTTTTCATATCTACCGTTTTGCTTGATCTTTCATTTCGACATGCGGAGGTTAGTATCTACGTCCCACAAAATCCAATGGTCAAAAGGTATTGAGTGAAGCTGAAGCTTCACCATATTCATAGTAAAAATTTGTAAATGTTGGACCGAAATAACTTGCTTTTCTTTGTGGGATTTTCTTGTGCACACGACCAAACAAGAAAGAATGAAAGAACGAAAGAAGGAAAGAAAGAAAGAAAGCCTCCATCTATACTAGTGGTACTAAAATCTGATGAAGTGCTCAGTTGAAATAGGTAACATTGATAGATTTGAACCATACATATAATTAACTCCATCACGCTATAGGTTTTTATTGTGACATGACCTTATTTATTATTAGCATAAGCATTATAATAAGTGTGGATCCAAGCATAAGCCATATATGCTTCAATCCATTACATATGCACGTTTCAGACCACTTTGTGCCCCGATTGGTATTGGCTTCGAAGTAGAAGAACCAACACACAACAGTGATAGGAGTTAGGACCAATTCAAACCAACTCCATTTGATTTTTCTGCAAATGCTTTCCACCCTCTCTCCTACCTTTTTCTCCTATCCTCTGTAGTCCTCTGCTTGCTTCCGATCCAAATGAATCACCAAAACTTCATGTGAGTAGCTAATTGTCACCGATTGGTCATTAACATCATCTTCACTAACTTAGTCTATCTGGCTCTATCGGATGATGCACAACATGAGGCCTCCATGCCTTAGAATTGCAGATATCAGCCGAACATCAGCTACCCTTTTAGGGTTTCTAGCGAACAAGAGTCCTATTGCGGCATCTGAATTTTGAGATTGCCTGCAAAGAGATATACCCTATCCTTTCTCAGACAAGGGGTTCAATATCAAGGATATCTTATATGCGTACAATTCATACCTCCTGTTTAATGCCCCCGTGTACCAGGAATCCTGTGGTGCTCCTTTGCGTACTATCAGCCTCGAAAGATGGCCTTTCAATCTGAGTTCTACTAATGCCAAGTTCTTCTTCTACTATAATTGCATCCTCGCAGGCAACAAGTCTTAACATATTTAGTGCATTGTGCTAGCAACTCGACCCACCATTCTTTTGCTCTTTCCTCCAAGGAAGCACTGGAGGAAATGGATTACTACTCTACCGTCATCTCTCGCTACTATGTAGTTAGCATACCTGTCTATGTAAATGCCAATTTCCCTAGCCTTGATGTCTATGGATTACACTGAGATTAAGAAGGGATTCCTATTGAATTGGGCTGCAATTAATGCAGCAAGTATGAGGGAAGTGAGGGACGATGTGGATTCAAGAACACTAATTTTGTTTGCCTTTGCCAAGATGCTCCTCATTTTCATAGCTGCAATGATGGTAAATTCTTGCGGGATCCAATTTTCTACTTTTGCTTCTTGATTGAGATTTCATATCTACTATTTTGCTTGATCTTTCATTTTTACATGCGGAGGGAAGGTGCAAATTAGAACTTCACCTCAACCTTCTTTGCCTTGCATGTTTGATCTTGAGGTTACCATCTGCGTCCCACAAGATCCAATTGTTTTAATGTATTGAGTGAAGATGCACCAAATTTACGGTAAAATTTGCAGATGTCGGACTAAAGCGACTTCATTTTCTTCGTGGAATTTTGTTGTGCTCGCAACCAAACAGAAAAAAGCTTCCGCCTCCACTAGTGATGCTAAAATCTCATCAAGCGTGCAGTTGAAGTATATAACATTGATAGATTTGAACTCTACATATAAAACTGTATTTTCAGGGTGGATCCAAGCATGTGCACATGCTTCCATTTAGGATATATGCACGATCCATCGCACTATAGGAAGCACTCTTTTACTAGTTTCATCCCAACTTCATTAAGGATTTATTTGATAAGCATTTGTGTCCTGGCAGGGAAACGTAGTATTGTGTGGAGAAAGGCCATCATAGGTAATCCGTTAAATTGTGTTTTTCATTGTCTATTTTCTATAAAGATTCGCAACTTGGGAGCCTCGATAAAGTGATGAAGTGAGACTGCTATTTCGAAATGTCTTATGTTTTTTTTTTTAGGGATAGCAACATTAGGAGTTGGAATTGGGATCGCCCTTATTTTAATGCTTTCCTTCAAGAAGAAACCAATGATAAGAAGAATTATGGCTTTGATGAAGCAGAGGAGTGAATATTTCGATGGCGAAATGAAAATCGAGGGACTCATCTCTTCGAGAAGATACACCTATAAAGACATCAAGAGGATGACCAACTCTTTCCAAGAAAAGTTAGGCCAAGGAGGCTATGGTTGTGTGTACAAAGGCAAGCTTAAAGATGGTCAACTTGTGGCAGTGAAGCTTCTAAAGAAGTTGAAAGGTGATGCTGAAGAATTTTTCAATGAAGTTGCGAGCATAAGCAGGACTTCTCATGTCAATGTTGTCAACCTCTTGGGATTTTGTTTTGAAGGAAGTAAAAGAGCTTTGATTTATGAGTTCATGCCTAATGGATCCCTCGAAAAGTTCATATTTAACAGGAGTAACACATTGGAGTTAGATCAACTATTGAGTTGGGACACATTGTACCAGATTTCCCTTGGCATAGCTCATGGGCTAGAGTACTTGCATAGAGGTTGCAACATGAGGATCTTGCACTTTGACATAAAGCCTCACAACATCCTCCTTGACACAAACTATTGTCCCAAGATTTCCGACTTTGGTCTTGCCAAAATATGCCCAAGACAAGAGAGCATCGTATCTATGCTAGGTCCCTGTGGTACCCCTGGATACATTGCTCCAGAGCTGTTCATGAGGAACATCGGAGGGGTTTCTCACAATTTGGATGTCTATAGCTATGGCATGATGGTCCTGGAGATGGTCGGTAGGAGGAAAAATATCGAAGTCATTGTAGATCATACTAGCGAAACATACTTTCCTCATTGGGTCCATCAACGCTTGGAGCTTCGAGAAGAGCTTGGGCTGCATGGGATCACAAATGAGGGGGATGAAGAAATCACGAAGAAGATGATTATAGTAGGCTTATGGTGCATTCAGATCGATCCAAGAGCTCGACCCTGTATGACTCAAGTTGTGGAAATGCTAAAAGGACGTGTTGAGGCCTTGCAAATTCCTCCAAAACCATCCTTGTCATCACCCCCAAGATCACTCGAGGCTTGTCCATGTGAAAGTTCGTCTTTGCAAGAGAGTAATGACTCAAGTTGGGGTTATTCAATTTCACTGATAGCAGACCAACATAGTTTGTAACAGAGTATAAAAAAAAAAAAGCAGAAAAAAAGACTGTCAATGTTTGAATTAATAACTATTGAGCTTTTGTGATCAAATGTGTAGATTAAATTCCTATGAGTATGATGGAAAAACAAAGAAGTGAAAAGTGCATTATTTCATATTATCAATATAGTTTGCCATTTATCCAACTAGGATTTATATTGAGCAAAATAGATGACATGTTAAACAAATTTTATTGAATGACCTCCATTATGAACTCTCGAATTGGATGGGCTTATTTCATTTAACAAGTATAGTTGAGAGATTTGTCATTTTGTTTAAAGATTTTATCATGGATTATACTAAAGAATTAGTTAGGCAACAAATGTTAAGAGTTGTAAAAGCACCGACTTCCTTCCTCATAAAGTGTAATCAATGTTTTAGCAATTCCTTGTTATCTATGCTTAATCAGTGATCTTGAGGCCAAGCAAGCTAGTCTCCTTTTCATGTTGACGTTAAATCGAACCCTTTTTGGCCTAGCCTGGTTGTCTCCTTTCCCTTCCGATGTTAGAACGCACTCGATGATATAGGAAGATGCAATATCAGCTTGCAGGAAGTTTCGAATCGAGGGTTTGATGTTCAGTGTAGTGACCAAGCTGAGTGCTCGGCGTGCGCTTTTTCTGGCGGATCTTGCGGTAGCCACTCCTCTTCTTCAACATCTAGTGTCACGTGTTATTGCGCGGCAACCCTACGCTTGTACCTGCAATGGCCCTGCACTTCCGGTTGATATTTCTCAACTTTATTAAGCAGGTTGTTGTTTATATAGGCCCATCAAATTCTATTATCAACCATGTAGAATATGCACAAAATTACTAAGCCTCGAGCTTTTGTAGAGTTAGTTTCTATTAGTGCCTCAAAGATCATATGGCCAATAGACCCCGAGAATTTGTCCAGAGAAAACTCAAGTCGATTGAATGTGATTCACTTCTTTCTTTTGCTGGAAATTCGATGGTGCCGTACTTGTTTTGTCTTCCTCCAACTACGAATATCATGTGGCAAGAATGACTTTTCCATGACTTTCCTTTTTGGTGGCGCAAAGCAAAAGGAAATCTCAAGTTATATACTGCTTGGCCATGAATTTTTCAAGAGCAATGTTAGAATTAAATAATAAATTATGCTTCATCTAACGGCTTAAACTTTTAGAATAATTGATAATGGTCTGACAAAATCTCTCATGGTATCAGAGTTAGAAATCTTAAGTACGAATATTTTCAGACTCCATTTTATCTCCCTAAATAAATTTCCACGCTTAGTACTAGACAGAAGATCAAACTAAACGTGAGGGAGAGTGTTAAAATATTTAAATATTATATCACGCATTCATCTAACAGCTTAAACTTTTAAAACAATTGTTCCTAATTTTAATCTAGAGGTCCATTTTACTAGGAAGTTTCATGGTTTGATCCTCAGGACTTTGTGGAGCAAATTTTTCACCAATTTGCTTCACTGGGTGTTTGAATAATGCATGGATCAGACCACGTTCTGCTCGCTTGGTATTTGCTTTGAAATAGAAGAACTAGCGCCTGATAGTGATGGGAGTTAGGACCAATTCAAACCAACTCCATTTGATGCTTCCACGAATGCTTTCCACACTCTCCTACCTCTTTCTCCTATTCTTTGCAATCCTCTGCCTCCTTCCTGTCCAAATGAATCATGAAAAGATCATATTCAACAAAACTAACACTTTAGGCGTAGATCAACAATTGAGTTGGGACACATTGTACCTGATTTTGATCAACGTTGCTCATGGACTAGAGTACTTACATAGAGGCTATGAAATGAGGAATTTGCACTTTGACGTAAAGCTCACAACATTCTTTTCGTCCAAAACTATTGTCCCAAGATTTTTGACTTTGGTCTTTCCAAAATTTGCCCAAGACAAAAGAGCATCATGTCAATGCTAGGTGCTCGAGGCACCCCCAGATACATTGCTCCGGAGCTGATCATGAGGAACAATGGCAGGGTTTCTCACAAATCGAATGTCTATAGCTATGTTATGATGGTTTTGACGATGGTTGGCAGGAGGAAAAAAATTGAAGTCACAATAGATCATACCAGCCAAATATACTTCCCTCATTGGGCCCACCAAGGTTTGGAGCTTTGAGAAGAGCAAGGGTTGCATGGGATCGTGAATGAGAAGGATGAAGGAATAGCGAAAAAGGCGATTGTGATAGGCTTATGGTACATTCAAAACTATTCGAGAGCTCAACCATCTATGACCCAAGTTGCAAAGATGCCTAAAAGGAAGTGTTGAAGCCTCACAAATTCCTCCTAGACCATCCTTATCATCTCCCTCGAGATTGCTCGCTGCTTGTCCGAGTGATTGTTTGTCTCTATAAAACAATAGTGACTTGAGTTGGGTAAATTCGATATCAAGTATACGGGACTGACATAGTTTGTAGTAGTGTACAAAAAAAAAAAAGGCAATTGTAAATGTATTAATGACTATTGAGCTTTTCACAAATTTGTGATAAAATGTTAATGTTGAATTCTATAAGATGCACCAAAAAAAGTGAAAAGGGCATTATTTCATATTATAAGTTGAGTTTGTCATTTGTCCAAATAGGATATAGTTTGTCATTTCACATGAACTCTTGAATTGAGTAGACCTAATCCATTTATAAGCATAGTGGAGAGAGATGTCATTTCATATAAGTCTTATTATAGACTACACTAGAGAATTACTTAAGCAACAAATATTACAATTATAGATGCTCTAACTTCCTTCATGCTTTAGTGTGATCAATTCATCTTCTTGCGCCAAACTTAGACAAGTCTGAAGCTCAACTTGGGTTGACAGAACTCGACCTAATATTGATTTCTCTCAATCCCACAGCTTATCCATTTTCAACCATTCCCCCCCCCCCACGACGATGGCTACTCTCTCTCCTCCGAAATAGCAAGAAATGGCGCTAGGTGTTGTGTGGTTTTAGGCATGTTGCGACCTACCTTTCAATAGGGAGGAAAGTAGGTTTAAGGGGATTGGCTAAAGGACAAGCTTATGGCCCATGATTTAGATGGGGGTTCTCTCAAATTCATACTTTACGCAATGTCAAGTGTTCAATTGATGGTATGAAAATTTTATTTTAGAAGGAGTTGCCACTAATCTGTTAGGATCGGCTAGAAATCAAGTAAAGTGTGAGAGCATACTTAACTTCCTATACAACTAAAGAATTTAGGGTCATGGACTTGATTACACTAATTAGCTAATTAGTGCCCTTTTAGGATTTAATTTTGTTCATTTCAAAAAAAGATTTTCTTTAGGCTGTCTGGATTGATTTTATACTTATCCGCTAACATATAAGGTGAATATGCGAGTGTGAAATCATTAACATAACAATTAGCAACCTAGGAATGCATTAAAATGAATTACATGGATAGCAAGGACCTAACACTAGCGAATAAGATAAATGACGATCCTAACAAAACTAAAGCGAAGCCAAAATCAATGTATTGATATTGGGCAACGAAGGCAATTGTCCTTAAGGACAATCGAAACCCTAAGCTAGAGCTTTAAGGGCTTGTTCAATTTTTAGCATAATTTTAGAGTCAAAAGGCTTCTGTTGTTATTAAAAGTAAAAAAAAAAAAAAAAAACCCCGAAAAGTCTATTTTTAAAAATTTTGAGAAATTCTAATTTTTTGGAAATTTTGGAAACTTTTAATTTTTTTAGAAATTTCCACAATTTTTATTGTTCTCCAAATTTTCTGAATTTTAAAGATTTTTCTGAATATTTTCAAATTTTGAAAATTTTTTTGAAATTTTTTGGAATTTCGATATTTTTTAACCAATTTTATGATTCTTTTAGTATTTTTTTCTTATTATTATTTAATACTCTTTTTCTTTTCCTTTTAATTTTTTTTAAATCTTTGAATCTTTAATATTATTATATTCGTAACCAGTTTACCCGGTTCGACCCACTATTTCGATCCACCGACCCGGATCCAGACTACCCAAATAAAACGTAATTTTTGAATATATTTTTTTATATTCTATTTTTTTCCCTATTTTCTATTTTTCTTTTATTTTTCTGGTCTTCTTCTTCTTCATGCGGCTCCTTTTCTTTCCGAGTGGCTTCCCTTGCACCGAAGCCACACCACCGCCCAGACGAGCCCCCCGTCAGCGTTTGGGCCATTGCTAGACCACCTCCCAGCGTTGGTCATCTGGCCCACCGACACCCACCACCGCTGGCCACTAGTTGGTCGGAGGTCATCACCATTGCAAGAATACTTCTGGCGAAATATTTTCAAGCCTTAAAATTTCGTATGATCAAAACTCCGACGATTCGAGTGCTAACACCAGCATGATCAAACAACACGATGGAATGGACTTAAACTCGAACAAAGACGACACCACAGAAACGAACTCATAAATTTCCGAATCTCGCTTTGACATTTCATCAAACATATAGAATGCACTGGCTAGAGGGAGGACCTAGGCTCGTTTGGGATTCGGGTTTAGCCAAAGATCGGTCATACTAGATATGAGTAACACTCGAGACTAACTTAGAGACGAACCACCAGCATTTAGCACCGGTAACCTTAAAATCACAGATCTCGGCAAAAACAAATCACATGAACCCAGACCTCACTTAGACATTCTAGCGAACACTTGGTGCACACTACTGAACGAGGCACTTCGGACTTGCCGGGGACTCAATCGCGGACCAAAACTCCTAACGACGCATACTAGGACACGAAGCAGCTTTAATGGAAGACCGACGGTACCGAAGCTCGCGCGAACGCCACCCAAAAACGGGGCACAAGCATTCGGGAAAGACCTACCTCGTTCGGATGCAGCACTACGAGGGACGGCGAGCACCGAACGGACCTCAGGCGACGGTGAAACACTCTTTCGAGCTCGCTCTCTCTTTCTCTCGAGCTCAACCTCTCTCAGTTCTAACCAGCAGAAAAACAAAGCTTCTCCTCTCTCGCTGCCTTCTCTCCCTTTATCCCTCTCTCGTCTTTTCTCTCTCCTCCAGGGCGACGCCAGCTAGCCCCGTACCAGACCATATTCCCTACGCTGGCGTCGCGCCCAATGCTCGTCGCCAACGTCCTCGCCGTCCTCGCTTCACGTACAGCCGTCGTCCTTCCCCGTTCGTCGTCGAGCCAGCGGCCAGAGGGAGAGAGGAGAAAGAAGAGAAAGAGGCTGGGCCGGCGGAGAAGAGAACTGGGCCGCGTGTTGTTGGGGGGTGTTAGGAAGAAAAGAAGAAAAGAGGAGTAGGCCGGGCTGGAAAGGAAGAGGCTATGGGCCGGCCCACTCGGGAGATAAAGAAGAGGAAGAAGTGGATTGGGCTGGCCTCGCGGGAAGAAGAAACGGCAGGAAGAGGAGAGGGCCGGGCAGACCTAGCCCTGGCCCGGCTCTTTTCGATTTTTTTTTAATAACAATTTTTAGATAATAATTTTTTTAAAGAAAAATTTAAATAACTAAAACTAGTAATGCAAATGTTCCTAATGTCCATATTAAATGCAATTTAATGGAAATTATTTTTGCTATGGGCTAAAAATTAATCTTTAATTTTCTACGCGATTGACTCTTGAGTAAAAAGATAAAATTTAGGCGTCAACATGACTAACTTGAAATAAGGGCAAGTTTTTTGAATGAAAAAAATAAGAGTGAGTGGAGCTAGACTAGGAAAGGAATCATCTTACAAAAGTAAATGACACAGGAGTAGTTTGATTGATTTTTTTTTTTTTTTGGGGAGGAGAGAGAGAGAGAGAGAGAGAGAGAGAGGCGGCGGTGACAGAGCTTCTCTCCCCATGATGACGACAATGGTGACGGAGCATGGTCACAACTGAAGCAACCACCTTCATCTAAAGCAACCAGCTTCATCATTTTCATCCCTCATCATCTTTCATTTTCCTTAATATTTTGCAAATTGAAAAGGGGAAAACCTAATTTGGACAAAAACCCTAAATTACAAATAAGATTACGGTTTATAATTGAGACAAACATATAAGCGATGTCGTTTTGGACAATTAATACTGATTGTACTCTCCGGAGAGCCAAGTCAGCTTCAAAGATTTATTAAAAAGTGTCATGTCGGATTTCCGATCAATCAGATCGGCGTTGGCATTGAAATGATTGTTTTTCAAGCTTTTTGACACCTAAGTGATCCACACCATACACAACTTTTGGCACTTTTGATGTGCTTATTCCTTTGATTTTTCTATCTTTCTGCAATAGTTAACTAGTTGTCAATTGGTTGTTCACGATTCAAGAAGCTTTAAAATTCTCGCCTGAACATGAGCTGCCCACTTGTTTTATTCGTGGGACAACTTCTAATCAAGCCTATAGGTCCGCTTTGAAGCTAAAAGAGTTGAGACATGTCCAGAATATACCGCCTATTCAATACACAGAAGAAAGTTTTATCTGTCTCCGCCTCTGACACATAGTCGATCATAAGGAACTGGTGAATTTGAAATCTTTTCACTCGATCGGGGGGTTTTCCTTTCTTGAATCAGAATGATCTATTACCTCATGATGTGCTCTGATCTTTATATCTCTGACACTTTGAAGTCATCAGTTTGCAGTTCGTTGACACATTTTTCACTCTTGATGGCTATTGTCTCAGGAAAACAAAAGGTTGGACCGAAAATTGGAATAGGTATTTATTTCTAGACTTTCTTTTCCGCTTCTCTACATTCTCCTCGGCAATTTGTTGCGACTTTTTGGCAGTAATCTTGCATCGTGCTCAATGGAATCAATATTTCCAAAATATCCTAGAAGCCTTGAAGAAGTGAGATTGCTATTAAAAAATATTCACATTTTTTCAGGAATGGCTGCATCGGGAGCCGGAATTGGGATCGCCCTTTTTTTAATGCTCTCCTTCTGGAAGAAACCAGCGATCAGAGTTATTATCGCTTTCATAAAGCATAGGAGCGAACATTTCGATGGCGAACATTTCGATGGCGCAATGAAGATTGAGGGACTCGTCTCTTCGAGAAGATACACCTACAAAGACATCAAGAGGATGACCAACTCTTTCAAAGAAAAGTTAGGCAAGGGAAGCTGTGGCTGCGTGTATAAAGGCAAGTTTCGAGACAGTCAACTTGTGGTGTTAAAGCTTCTAAAGAAGGTGAAAGGCAATGTGGAAGAATTTTTCAACAAAGTTGTAAGCATAAGTAGGACTTCTCATATCAATATTGTCAACTTCATGGGATTTTGTTTTGAACGAAGCAAAAGAGCTTTGGTTCATGAGTTCATGCCCAATGGATCACTTGAAAAGTTGATATTCAATAGGAGTAACACTTTGGATGTAGATCAGCAATTGAGTTGGCACATATTGTACCAGATTTCGCTCGGCATAGCTCACGGGTTAGAGTACTTGCATAAAGGATGTAATACAAGGATCTTGCACTTTGGCATTAAGCCTCACAACATTCTCCTTGATGCAAACTATCATCCCAAGATTTCCAACTCTAGTCTTACCAAAATATGCCCAAGAGAAGAGAGCATTGTGTCATTGCTTGGTGCCCGAGGCACTGCTGGATACATTGCTTCGGAGCTAGTCATAAGAAACATCGGAGGAGTTTCTCACAAATCAGATGTCTATAGTTATGGCATATGGTTTTAGAGATGGTCGGCAGGAGGAAAACAGTGAAGTCATGTTAAATCATATGAGTGAAATATACTTTCCTCATTGGGTCCACCAAAGCTTGGAGCTTCGAGAAGACCTTGGGCTGCACGAGATCACGAATGAGGAGGACGAAGGAATTACGAAGAAGATGATTGCAATAGGCTTACGGTGCATTCAAATCGATCTGAGAGCTTGACTATCGATGACCTGAGTTGTGGAGATGCTAAAAGGTAGCGTCGAGACCTTGCAAAATCCTCCCAAACCATCCTTGTCATCACTCTCAAGATCGCTTGAGGCTTGTCCATGTGAAAGTTTGTCTCTTTTAGGGAGAAATGACTTGACTTGGGACTATTCAATATCAATTATGTCAAACTAACATAGTTTTAGTTTGTAATAGAGTATTTACGGGGGTCAATATATCCACCGCTTCTGACCTAGAGCCCCAAATACTTCAAGTGCCTTTAAGCAGAGACGTCCACGACTTCTCTCAGAGAATATATAAGAGGCCTTCCTTTTGCATATTTTCAGAAGTACCTTCTCATTGTGTACGTAATATAATGAAAAAACAAGAAGTCAAACCGGTCAGTGATGTCCTCCAACAGAAAAGAAAATCGAAAATCGACATCCACCACCCCAAGAGTCCAGATTGATTCGGATTAAAAAACGCCCACTAGACTTTGAAAAAAATCAATAAATTCTCCAAATGGATCAGATTTTATACATGACTTAAATTAGAGATGATTTATTGCGTCAATACATGGTGCCGGCAGTACAAATTTCGAACTTCAATACTTCCATGTACATCATATGTGTATATGTATTTGGAATGACGTTTAGACCTTTTCTCTCGATTAATTTCCCAGGATTATTAGTCCGAAAAAAACTATAATCAACAATTTTAGAAAATGAAAATACTACAACATTATAGCTCTTGATTACTTAAAAAATTTTGTTCGCAATGATTTAAGATCATTAATCTCTTAATCGTAGCCACATATATAATACGAGCCACCGAGTTATTAACTTACTGGTTATTAATAGTGTATAAGAGAATATAGAAAATGCCAATCCCTGCAACTTTCTGTAGACACTGTATTCTATAAAATTTAATCATGAAAATTTGGCTTCCACAAAACCTACAAATAATAACTGGGGTTAACTTTAAGACACCTAAACGCAGGTGTTTACCAACGCCATGATTTAAGGCACTTACACCTACAAATAATAAATGGGATTTAAGGATACATTAAAGGAGTCGCAAGTCCGATGTGGGACAAAAAAACCCAAGGAAATATGAAACATAAATGATTAAATTTTTTTGTTAGCACTAAAATTTGTATAATGGGTGAAAAGACAATAAAAAAATGAACAATTTTTTGCGTTGCTTAGTAAGAATTGTGGGATAATTACCCAATCAGCCCCAAATTTAATGTGCCAATGCTAATTCAGTTTTTTTTTTTTTGAAAGCAAATGCTAATTCAGTTAAACATTTATCAATTTTATCAATGTAGTCCTAAACATTTACACAAAATTTCAAAATAGTTATTCCGAACAATTGACGTCAGAAATTGCTAGTCTGGTACCTAATCATCGTCGATCATTCTATGTGTGGATCGCCACGTCAAAGATTTTCAATGGATATCGAAAAGATTATGTATGAATTTCTTGCAAAAACTTATGATTATATAGATAATTTTGAAAAATTTAGGACCAAATTGACATTTGTATGATAGATATATAAATGAATTGATACTTTTTTTCCTAACATTTTTGTAATGGGAATTTTGTAATTTAGAGGTCTCTTTGGCTCAGACGGTTCAAGGTTTTTTTACTAACGATTTCGTAGATCATCATCAATTTCAGCACTTCAACACGTTGGCGGGCCCCTCAACGTAATTGTAATTAAGAGGTCTCTTTGACGAGGAAGTTTCATGGTTTGTTCCTCAAGATTTTCTGGGGCAGATTTTCTGTGTAAGACATCGATGCATTTACATTGGGTGCTCGAATAATGCACGCGTGGGACCACTTTCTGCCTCGCTTGGCATTTGCTACGAAGTTGATGAACTAGCACACAACAGTTAAGGAAGCCATGACGGATTCAAACTTCATTTGATTTCTCTCTTATCCTGCTCCGCCTCCTTCCAGCCCCAAATGAATTTCCAAAGCTTCATTTGCGAAGCTAGTTGTCGCCAGTTGACCCTTGTCATCGTCTTCACCAGCCTAGTCTATCAAGCTGCATCTAAAGATGTGCAGTACAATGCCTGTTTGCCTCGGACTTGCGGATGTGGCCCGGACATCAGTTATCCTTTCTAGATTTCGGGCAAGCACGAGTCCTATTATGGCTATCCGGGAAATGAATTCTGTCGTCAGCACCTGCAACTCTGCAGTTAGGGCCTGCATGGTAACATTTTTATTTCTTCCGATTACTGTTCTTTTGTTCCCCGGAACAAAAAAAGAAGAGAAATCTGTTTGGTAACGCCAACTTATTTTTCTGTTCCTCGGAATAGAAAAGTGGCTGGGGAAACGATTTGGAACAAAATAAGAAACAAAAAAAAAAAAAGCTTCTTGTTCCTAGGAACAATTTCTAGAAATAAGCCTTTTTTTCTTTCCTATTTTTCTTTTGTTCTCCTTGTTGCGGCCACCTCCTGCCCCCCGCGGCCATCGTCGGCTGTCGACTGCTGCCGTGGCGACAGTCAATGGTTATGCGGCGGTCATGCGGCGATCGTGTGACGGTGGTTGTGCAGTGATCCTGCGGCGGCGATGACAGTCGGCGGTCATGCAGCGATCGTGCGGCGGTCGTGCGGCGGCTTGGGATCGCCATGTCAAAGATTTTCAATGGCAAACGAAAAGATTATGTAGGAATTTCTTGCAAAAATTATGATTATATAGATAAATTGCTAGTCGATACCTAATCATCGTCGATCATTCTATGTGTGGATCGCCACGTGAAAGATTTCCAATGGCAATCGAAAAGATTTTGCAGGAATTTCTTGCAAAAACTTATGATTATATAGATAAATTTGAAAAATTTAGGACCAAATTGACATTCATATAATATATATAGAACTGAATTGATACTTTTTTTCCTAAGATTTTTGTAAGGGAATTTTGTAATTTAGAGGTCCCTTTGGCTCAGACGGTTCAAGGTTTTTTCCTAACGATTTCGTAGATCATCATCAATTTCAGCACTTCAACACGTTGGCGGGCCCCTCAACCTAATTGTAATTAAGAGGTCTCTTTGACTTGGAAGTTTCATGGCTTGTTCCTCAAAATTTTCTGGGCAGATTTTCTGTGTAGGACATCGACGCATTTACATTGAGTGCTCGAATAATGCACGCGTGGGACCACTTTCTGCCTCGCTTGGCATTTGCTACGAAGTTGATGAACTAGCACACAATAGTTAAGGGAGCCAGGACCGATTCAAACTTACTCCATTTGATTTCTCTCTTATCTTGCTCCGCCTCCTTCCAGCCCCAAATGAATTTCCAAAACTTCATTTGCGGAGCTAGTTGTCGCCGGTTGGCCCTTGTCGTCGTCTTCACCAACCTAGTCTATCAGGCTGCATCTAAAGATGTGCAGTACAATGCCTGTTTGCCTCGGACCTGCGGATATGGCCCGGACATCAGCTATGCTTTCTGGATTTCGGGCAAGCAGGAGTCCTATTGTGGCTATTTGAATTTCAAGATCACCTGCGTAGGGATGTTCCCCTTCCTAAATTTCTCGGACAGTGAGTTCATCATCAAGGACATCTTCTATGGGAACCATTCCCTCCTCCTGTTTGATACCCTCGTGTACCTTGACACCTGTGGTGCTCAGCTGCGTAATATCAGCCTCGAAAGCACGCCTTTCATTCTCAGTTCCACCAATGTCGATTTCTTTATCTACTATAATTGCACCTCAATGCCGCCAGATTTTACATATCCAGTGGATTGTGCTAGCAACTCCACCCGCCACTCTTTCGCCCTTTTTCACGAGGAAGTATCGCGGGAAATGAATTCTGTCGTCAGCACCTGCAACTCTGCAGTTGGGGCTTGCATGGTAACGTTTCTATTTCTCCCGATTTCTGTTATTTTGTTCCCTAAAACAAAAAAGAAGAGAAATCTGTTTTGTAATGCCAACTTAATTTTCTATTCTCCGAAATAGAAAAGTGGCCAGGGAATAGATTTGGAATAGAAACAAGAAATTAAAAGAAGTAGCCTCTTGTTCTTAGGAACAATTTCTAGAAATAAGTTTTTTTTTTTTTCTACTTTTCTTTTGTTCTTCTTTCTAGTTGCGGCTGCCTGCCAACCGTCGGCCACCTCCCGCCGCCCGCGGCCACCGTCGGCTGCCGACCTCCACCACAGCGACAGTCAATGGTCATGCGGCGATCGTGCGACGGTTGTGCGGCGATCATGCGGTGATCGTGCAACGGTGGTCGTGCAGTGATCTTGCGGCGGTGATCGGTGACAAGAGTCAGTAGAGGTGCGGCGGTCGTGCGGTGGCTTGGGATCACCACGTCAAAGATTTTTAATGGCAATCAAAAAGATTATGTAGGAATTTCTTGCAAAAACTTATGATTATATAGATAAATTGCTAGTTTGGTGCCTAATCATCGTCGATCATTCTATGTGTGGATCGGCACATCAAAGATTTTCAATGGCAATCGAAATGATTATGTAGGAATTTCTTGCAAAAACTTATGATTATATAGATAAATTTGAAAAATTTAGGACCAAATTGACATTCGTATAATATATATGGAATTGAATTGATATTTTTTTTCCTAAGATTTTCGTAACGGGAATTTTGTAATTTAGAGGTCCCTTTGGCTAAGACGGTTCAAGGTTTTTTCCTAACGATTTCGTAGATCATCATCAATTTCAGCACTTCAACACGTTGGCGGGCCCCTCCACCTAATTGTAATTAAGAGGTCTCTTTGACGAGGAAGTTTCATGGTTTGTTCTTCAAGATTTTCTGGGGTAGATTTTCCGTGTAGGACATCGACGCATTTACATTGGGTGCTCGAATAATGCACGCATGGGACGACTTTCTACCTCGCTTGGAATTTGCTACAAAGTTGATGAACTAGCACACGATAGTTAAGGCAGCCAGGACCGATTCAAACTTACTCCATTTGATTTCTCTCCTATCATGCTCCGCCTCCTTCCAGCCCCAAATGAATTTCCAAAGCTTCATTTGCGGAGCTAGTTGTCGCCGGTTGGCCCTTGTTGTTGTCTTTACCAGCCTAGTCTATCGGGCTGCATCTAAAGATGTGCAGTACAATGCCTGTTTGCCTCGGACCTGCGGATATGGCCTGAACATCAGCTATCCTTTCTGGATTTCGGGCAAGCAGGAGTCCTATTGTGACTATCCGAATTTCGGGATCACCTGCGTAGGGATGTTCCCCCTCCTGAATTTCTTGGACAGTGAGTTCATCATCAAGGATATCTTCTATGGGAACCATTCGCTCCTCCTGTTTGATACCCTTGTGTACGTTGACACATGTGGTGCTCTGCTGCGTAATATCAGCATCGCAAGCACGCCTTTCATTCTTAGTTCCACCAATGCCGATTTCTTCTTCTACTATAATTACACGTCACTGCCGCCAGATTTTACATATCTAGTGGATTGTGCTAGCAACTCCACCCACCACTCTTTCGCCTTTTTTCACGAGGAAGTATTGCAGGAAATGAATTCTGTCGTCAGCACCTGCAACTGTGCAGTTAGGGCCTCTATGGTAACGTTTCTATTTCTCCCGATTTCTGTTCTTTTATTCCCCGGAACAAAAAAAGAAGAGAAATCTATTTGGTAACGTCAACTTATTTTTCAATTTCTCGGAATAGAAATGTGGCTGGGAAATAGATTTGGAACAGAAACAAGAAATAAAAAAAAGTAGCTTCTCGTTCCTAGGAACAATTTCTAGAAATAAGCTTTTTTTTTTCTTTTATATTTTTCTTTTGTTTTTCTTCCTAGTTGCGGCCACTGCCGGCCGCTTGCCAACCATCGGCTACCTCTTGCTGCCTGCGGCCACCGTCGGCTGCCGACAACCACCGCAGCTACAGTCAATGGTCATGCGGCGGTCGTGCAGAGGTTGTGCGGCGGTCGGCAATCAAAAAGATTATGTAGGAATTTCTTGCAAAAACTGTGCGGCGATCGTGCGGTGGTCGTGCGGCGGCTTGGGATTGCCACGTCAAAGATTTTCAATGACAATCGAAAAGATTATGTAGGAATTTCTTGCAAAAACTTATGATTATATAGATAAATTTGAAAAATTTAGGACCAAATTGACATTCGTATAATAGATATGGAACTGAATTGATACTTTTTTTCGTAAGATTTTTGTACTGGGAATTTTGTAATTTAGAGGTCCCTTCGGCTCAGACGGTTCGAGGTTTTTTCCTAACGATTTCATAGATCATCATCAATTTCAGCACATCAACAAGTTGGTGGGCCCCTTCACCTAATTGTAATTACGAGGTCTCTTTCACAAGGAAGTTTCATGGTTTGTTCCTCAAGATTTTCTAGGGCAGATTTTCCGTGTAGGACATCAACGCATTTACATTGGCTACTCGAATAATGCACGCATGGGACGACTTTCTGCCTCGCTTGGCATTTGCTACGAAGTTGATGAACTAGCACACGACAGTTAAGGGAGCCAGGACCGATTCAAACTTACTCCATTTGATTTCTCTCCTATTCTGCTCCGCCTCCTTCCAACCCCAAATGAATTTCCAAAGCTTCATTTGCGGAGCTAGTTGTCGCCGGTTGGCCCTTGTCGTCGTCTTCACTAACCTAGTCTATCGGGCTACATCTAAAGATGTGCAGTACCATGCCTGTTTGCCTCGGACCTGCGGATATGGCCCGGACATCATCTATCCTTTTTGGATTTCAGGCAAGCAGGAGTCCTATTGTGGCTATCCGAATTTCGAGATCACCTGCGTAGGGATGTTCCCCTTCCTGAATTTCTCAGACAGTGAGTTCATCATCAAGGATATCTTCTATGGGAACCATTCGCTCCTCCTGTTTGATATCCTTGTGTACGTTGACACCTGTGGTGCTCTGCTGCGTAATATCAGCCTCGCAAGCACGACTTTCATTCTTAGTTGCACCAATGCCGATTTCTTACTCCATTTAATTTCTCTCCTATCCTACTTCGCCTCCTTCCAGCCCCAAATGAATTTCCAAAGCTTCATTTGCAGAGCTAGTTGTCGCCGGTTGGCCCTTGTCGTCATCTTCACCAGCTTAGTCTATCAGGCTGCATGTAAAGATGTGTTGTACAATGCCCGTTTGCCTCGGACCTGCGGATATGGCCCGTACATCAGCTATCCTTTTCGGATTTCGGGCAAGCAGGAGTCCCCTTGTGGCTATCCGAATTTCGAGATCACCTGTGTAGGGATGTTCCCTTTCTTGAATTTCTTGGACGGTGAGTTCATCATCAAGGATATCTTCTATGGAAACCATTCGCTCCTCTTGTTTGATACCCTCGTGTACCTTGACAACTGTGTTGCTCCGCTGCGTAATATCAGCCTCCAAAGCACGCCTTTCATTCTCAGTTCCACTAATGCCGATTTCTTCTTCTACTATAATTGCACCCGCTTTTGCCAGATTTTACATATCCAGTGGATTGTGCTAGCAACTCCACCCACCACTCTTTCGCCTTTTTCACGAGAAAGTATCGCAGGAAATGAATTCTGTGCGTTAGCACCTGCAACTGTGCAGTTAGGGCCTACATGGTAACGTCTCTATTTCTTTCGATTTCTGCTCTTTTGTTCCCTGAAACAATTAAAGAATAGAAATCTGTTTAGTAACGCCAACTTATTTTTCTATTCCCCGGAATAGAAAAGTGGCTGGGGAATAGATTTGGAATAGAAACAAGAAACCAAAAAAAAAGTAGCTTCTTGTTCCTAGGAACAATATCTAGAAATAAGCCTTTTTTTCTTTTCTATTTTTCTTTTGTTCTTGTTCCTAGTTGCGGCCACTTTGCCGGCCGCTTGCCAACCGTCGGCCACCTCTTGCTGCCTGCGCGGCCACCGTTGGCTGCCGACGGCCGTCGTGGCGATAGTCGGCGGTCATGCGGCGGTCGTGTGACAAGTCGTGCGGCGGTCGTGCGGCGATCATGCAACGGTGGTCGTGTAGTGATCCTGCGGTGGTGGTCGATGGCGGTCAGCGGTCGGGCGGTCATGCGGCGGCTTGGGAACGCCACGTCAAAGATTTTCAATGGCAATCAAAAAGATTATGTATGAATTTCTTGCAAAAACATATGATTATATAGATAAATTGCTAATCTGGTGCCTAATCAACGTCGATCATTCTATGTGTGGATCGGCACGTCAAATATTTTCAATGGCAATCGAAAAGATTATGTAGGAATTTCTTGCAAAAACTTATGATTATATAGATAAATTTGAAAAATTTAGGACTAAATTGACATTCGTATAATAGATATAGAACTGAATTGATACTTTTTTCGTAATATTTTTGTAACGGGAATTTTGTAATTTAGGGGTCCCTTTGGCTCAGACGGTTCAAGGTTTTTTCCTAATGATTTCGTAGATCATCATCAATTTTAGCACTTCAACACGTTAGCGGGCCCCTCAACCCAATTGTAATTAAGAGGTCTCTTTGATGAGAAGTTTCATGGTTTTTCCTCAAGACTTTCTAGGGCAGATTTTTCGTGTAGGACATCGACGCATTTACATTGGGCGCTCAAAAAATGCACGCGTGGGACCACTTTCTGCCTCGCTAGGCATTTGCTACGAAGTTGATGAACTAGCACACAACAGTTAGGGGAGCTAGGACCGATTCAAACTTACTCCATTTGATTTCTCTCCTATCCTGCTCCGCCTCCTTCCAGCCCCAAATGAATTTCCAAAGCTTCATTTGCGGAGCTAGTTGTTGCAGGTTGGCACTTGTCGTTGTCTTCACCAGCCTAGTCTATCAGGCTGCATCTAAAGATGTGCAGTACAATGCCTGTTTGTCTCGGACCTGCGGATATGGCTCGGACATCAGCTATCATTTCTGGATTTCGGGCAAGTAGGAGTCCTATTGTGGCTATTCGAATTTCGAGATCACCTGCGTAGAGATATTCCCCCTCCTGAATTTCTCGAACAGTGAGTTCATCATCAAGGATATCTTCTAGAGGAACCATTCGCTCCTCCTGTTTGATACCCTCGTGTACCTTGACACCTATGGTGCTCCACAGCGTAATATCAGCCTCCAAAGCACGCCTTTGATTCTCAGTTCCACTAATGCCAATTTCTTCTTCTACTATAATTGCACCTCAACGCCGCCAGATTTTACATATCTAGTGGACTGTGCTAGCAACTCCACCCACCACTCTTTCGTCTTTTTTTTTTTTGGTAAAGGTATTCTCTCGCCTTTTTTCAGGAGGAAGTATTGTAGAAAATGATTTTTGTCGTCAGCACCTGCAACTCTACAGTGAGGGCCTGCATTGTAACGTGTCTATTTCTCTTGATTTCTATTCTTTTGTTCCCTGAAACAAAAAAAGAATAGAAATCTGTTTGGTAACGCCAACTTATTTTTCAATTCCCCGGAATAGAAAAGTGGCTGGGGAATAGATTTGGAATAGAAACAAGAAACAAAAAAAAGTAGTTTCTTGTTCTCTTTAGAAATATATTTTTTTTTCTTTCCTATATTTCTTTTGTTCTTCTTCCTTGTTGTGGCCACCGCTGGCCGTCTACCAACTATCGGCCACCTCCTGCCGCTCGCGGCCATCGTCGGCAGCCGACCACCGGCAACTGTTAGCGACGGTTGCTGCCGCGCATAGCCCACCGGCCGCCGCCCACAGCCCACCGGGCCGACGACCGCCACCGTTTACCGGTAGCTTGCCGTCGCCAACCGCAGCACGATCGTCGCCGCTGCTGTTGCACGACCGCCGATCGTCTCGCTAAGCGTCGCTGCGGTGACAGTCAGCGGTCGGACGGCAGTCGTGCGACGGTCGTACAGCGATCATGCGGCAATCGTGTGACAGTGGTTGTGTGGCGATCCTACGGCGGCGGTTGGCAGCAACGGTCAGTGGTCGTGCAGCGGTCGTGCGACGGTCGTGAGGCGGTTGTGCGGCGATCATGCGGCGGTCGTGCGACAGCAGCCAGTGGTCGGCAGTCCGTGAGTAAGAAGAAAAAACAAATAAATACAAAAATTTGTAAATTTTTACCAAACGCATTTCTATTCTTTTTCTATTCCAAGAGTAGAAATATTGTATAATTACCAAACACCTTATTTTACTTGGAAATTGTTTCCGGAGTAGAAATAGAAAAAAACTATTTCTGAAAAGAAATAGTTCCTTAGCGAATTACAATGAAATTATGGAGATGGGGTTCCTTTTGAACTGGAATGCAATTAATTGCAACAACTACGAGGAAAGTGGGGGACGGTGCGGGTGTGAGAGCAATAATGTCGTCTCCTTTTGGTCGGACGGTCCTCATCCTCAAACCTGCTATGATGGTAAGTGCATGAGGGAGTTTTTTTTTTTTTTTTTTTTTTTTTTGTCTTTGCTTCTTGACTGAGTTTTCATATCTATTGTTTTGCTTGATTTTTTATTTCAACATACAGAGGTTGGTATCTGCGTCCTAGGAGATCCGATGGTAAAAATGTATTGAGTGAAGCTGAAGTTACACCAAATTCACAGTAAAAATTTTCAAATATTGGATCAAAACAACTTGCTTTTCTTTGTGGGATTTTCTTGTGCACACGACCAACGAGAAAGAAAGAGCTAAAGCTTCCGTCTATACCAGTAGTGCTAAAATCTGATGAAGTGTTCAGTTGAAATAGGTAATATTGATAGATTTCAACTGTGCATATAACTTTATCACACTATAGGTTTCCATTGTGACATGACCTTATTTATTATTAGCATAAGCACCATAATGAGTGTGGATCGAAGCATGAGCCATATATGCTTCGATTCGATACATCTGCACGCTTCAGACCACTTTCTGCCTTGCTTGGTATTGGCTTTGAAGTTGAAGAACTAGCACACAACATTGATAGGAGTTAGGACCAATTCAGACTAACTCCATTTGATTTTTCTGCAAATGGTTGCCACACTTTATCCTTCCTCTTTCTCCTATCCTTTGCAATCCTCTGCCTCCTTCCAGTCCAAATGAATCACCGAAACTTCATGTGAGTAACTTATTCTCACCAATTGGTTATTATCATTATCTTCACTGACTTAGTCTATCTGGCTCTATCGGATGATGCACAACACTAGGCCTCCATGCCTCAGAATTGCACATTCAACTGAACATCAGCTACTCTATTAGGATTTCTGGCAAATAAGAGTCCTGTTGTGGCAATTTAAATTTTGAGATTACCTGCAAAAAGATACACCATGTCCTGACTTACTCGAACATGGGGTTCAATATCAAGGATATCTTCTATGAGCACAATTCATTCCTCCTGTTTATTGGCCTCATGTGCTGGGAATCCTGTGATGCTCCTCCACGTAATATCAGCCTCGAAAGATGGCCTTTCAATCTCAGTTCCACTAATTCCAATTTCTTCTTCTACTATAATTGCATCGTCGTAGCCAACAAGTTTTTGCATATTTAGTGGGCTGTGCTAGCAACTCCACCCACCATTCTTTTTCTTTTTCTTCCAACAAAGCATTGTAGGAACTGGATTATTATTCTGCCGTCTGCTCCTGCTACTTTGCAATTAACATACCTGTTTACGTAAATTCCAATTTCCCTAGCCCTGATGTCTATGGATTACAGTGAGATTAAGAAGGGGTTCCCGTTGAACTAGACTGCAATGCAGCATGTGTGAGGGAAGTGAGAGACCGTGTGGAATCAAGAATACTAATTTTGTTTGACTTTGCCAATATGCTACTCATTCTCATACCTACAACGATGGTAAATGCCTAGGAGATTGAGTTTTCTGCTTTTGTTTCTTTACTGAGATTTCATATCTACTGCTTTGCTTGATCTTTCATTTCTATATGCGGAGGGACGGTGTAAATTAGAACTTCACCGCAACCTTCTCTACCTTGATTGTTTGATCTTGAGGTTGCCATATGCGTCCCACAAGATCCAATGGTTTAAATGTATTGAGTGAACATGCACCGAATTCACCGTAAAATTTGTAGATGTCGGACTAAAGCAACCTGATTTTCTTTGCAGAATTTTGTTGTGCACGCAACCAACGGAAAAAAGCTTCCGCCTCCACTAGTGATGCTAAAATTTGACCAGGTGTGCAGTTGAAATATACAACATTGATAGATTTGAACTCTACATATAAAACCGTTTTTTCAAGGTTGATCCAAGCGTGAGCACATGCTTCCATTCGAGACATATGCACAATCTATCGTGTTGTAGGAAGCACTCTTTTACTAATTTCATTCAAAATTTATTTGATAACCATTCGTGTCCCGGCAGGGAATCGTGGCAATTTGGGTACGAAAGCCATCATAGGTAATCCGTTAAATCTTGCTTTTCGTTGCCTATTTTCTATAAAGATTCACAACTAGAAGCCTCGATAAGGTCATGAAGCATTGCTGTTTCAGAATGTTCTATGTTTTTTAAGGAGTAGCAGCATCAGGAGTTGGAATTGGGATTGCCCTTAATTTAATGCTTTCCTTGAAGAAGAAACCAATGATAAGAAGAATTATGGCTTTGATAAAGCAAAGGAGTGAATATTTTTCAAAGTCAGACTACAATCTGGATACGGGATCAAATTCGGACCCCTGTTCTAACCCCTGTTTGGACAGACCTTTTATATTTTTGTTCCATTTTTTCTATTTGCAATCTAAACTTGGCCTTTGAATGAAACTTTCTTGTCATCTTGTTGGCCATGTTGTGTGTAAATTTGATGATTTTTGTATAAGTTTTGATAGGACAAATCCTCGTGACATTAGCTGAATGTCCTGTTGTCTTGACAGATTTCTGATGTGCTGTTTCTTGTTGTCTGATTTTTGTAAATTAATGTGTAGCTCGTTCAAGAAAACTTTCTTCATGAAAGTTGTTCATTATCATGTCGTACATATTAGGAAATTTTTCCATAGTTAGATTGTCAATGGGTATTACTCAATTTTTCTGTCCTTATACGCTTGTTTTGAAATTTTCTAATATAAACATGATTGTGATTGTTTAGTTATACCTTTTAGGTTAGTTTGTGCATGAAATTTGGCCATGTCATCTCCATGAAAATTATTCCAAATGCCTTGATCTTTGTTGTTAAACAATCGGCCTTTTCAAATTGTATTTTTTTCAAAAAATGCTTTGGTACATGTGATGTTTCCCTGAAAATAACGATTTCTAAAAAAAAAGTTTTTCTCCAAAACTCGTGGTTTGGACCATATTCAAAATGTCTGCGACGCTTGTTAGTGCATTTATGCGAGCTTCGAGCTAGCCTTGGCAATTGAATGCGTTCCCTAGCCTAGATATTCCTTAATCCTAAATATTTTCAAACATTTTTAAAATCCTGTTTTGACATCGTGAAAGTCATGGTTTGAGTTGTATTCAAAATGCCTATGACGCTTGTGAGTGCATTTATGCGAGCCCCGGGCTAGCCTTGGCAATTGAATGCCTTTCATAGCTGAGACATCACATTGTCTCAAAATTTTTCATGAATGATTTTTAGATATGTTTTTGAAATATCACATGTACCCTTCAAACATATAATCCCATTATGCATTAGAAATTACTTGTGTTTGTGATTGACGCATGCCCTTGGTAATAAGTAACCCGCTGACGATTCACTTTCTTGCTTGATTGGTTGAGAAACAATGTTTAAAAGACCTGCATGCATGTTTACATTTTTGCAATGCATGTGATTTTTAAATGAATGATAGGGTCGATGCATGATAACGAGAGAAAACCCTAGGATCACATAGATCGCTTGATTAGGAGACTTATAAGCATTATTGGCCATGCGTGAATACAATTGGTCAACAATTGTTATAAGTCACAAAAAAATGGATTGTGTAGGTGTCTTAGTGGGACCCTCGCATGAAAGACAAAGGCCGACCCCGAGGCTCGAAAATTTGACTTTCGTATTGCACTTCCTTTAAATGATTGATCTCGACATGATGTCTTATTTTTTTATCGTTTTGATGTGTATACTTGTTTTTTTTCCATTGTATGCACCTAGTTATAGATTTCTTAGATTAGGTTTAGATTAGTACCCAAAGATGGAGAAAGCACGAAGACGGTGGAGGTCGATGTCCATTCCGACCATTATCATGTACTATTTATTTCCCCGACATATGTCTCGGTTCCATTTGTTGTATAAAACCCGACGAGTTGCGGGTTTTCTCTCTTTCTCTCATTTTTTTTTCAATTGTGTTTCTCTTTTATATTTTATAGGATTGCATGGTAGATTTATTGCTTTTCTTGATTGTTTACTTACTATCTTGTAATTTCAATTCTATTGATTGCTTTCTTTTCTTGTTTTTCTAGAAATAGAATAGAATGAAAATGACCAGCCATGCATGTTCACTTAGTTTAAGACAAATGATTCGAAAAATGTAAAAAGAAACGCATGGACATGTTAGGAAAACACAACATACTGTTTAGATACTGAAAGGGCGCTAATAGAAATATTAGCATAACCCAAGTCCCCAAACCTAGATATTTGGTTGCGTAGGAATTGAGGGAACACTCCCGACCCTCGATTGGGTTTTCTAGCCGACCCCCAAAATGAGGCTAGTGGCGACTCCCGTCTTATTTTTAGGTTGTCATAAACAACTAGACCGTACAAATAAACCCGTCGCACGGAGTACAAGTTTCGATGAAATTCACCATGGTTTAGCATACTCGATATGGGAGTAACCCAAAGGATGAAGTGATGCCATCCTTATGGGCGAGGCGTACTGTCGAGAGGGCTACCATGGTAAAGGTACCCTTAAATCTGATATCCACACCCGACCCATTCTTCTAAGGTGTGCCGCTCGTGTGGGTATGGATCGTGACACTCCGCTCGCGGGGTATGAGCTTGGGAGAGCTCGCGATCTCGTGGAGAGAACTCACGAGAGGCTTGATCCAAAAGGCGAGGTGATGACGTCTTTTGGAATGTGAGCCGTGAGGGAACTCTCGTGATCAAGTACCTCTAAACCCGACATTTCCCCCTTTTCTCTCCTCGTGATGGTGAGGGATTCGAGGGTGGCAAGATTGGGTCACGGCAAGTTGTAATTGAGTTCTTCATATATTTGTTATTGTTTTGATATTATCACTTTGATTTGTTTCTTTAAATAAAACAAGAAAAACGTTCTCTTCCGATGGCTTTTTATGTCTCCCGTTTTGAAGATGGAAAATGCTTGGCCGGGGTTTGACGGTCCCTTTTTCAAGCTAACGGTACGGTTAGCCAAGAATTTTCCTTTTGAAACCTCATGTGTCGAAACAACATTGTCAATGTCGTCTTTACTACGGTCTAACGGTTTGACTTGATCACCCCCACTACGATTGTATGTGTTTATCTACTGTCTATCATGATGATGATTAATCGTTGGAAATTAGCATCGCTAAATAACTAGCTGTCGATCGAGAAGGAAACTTGTGTGTTATGTGTCTCGACCTCTTTTTTTCGGCGCCCGATCGGGGCGGGCACCTGCGGAGGCTAATGGTTCGGCTAGGTCTATTAGGCTTAGCCTGGACTCTCCCAAGTCCACCAATTCACGACTTAATAGTCCAAGTTTTTAACCTGTAAGTTAATTTTTAAACGGAGTCTAATTTTTAAACGGAGTCGCCACTAATAGTTTTGGGTGGGTCGATTAGAAACCTAAGCGAAGTATCGGGAGAAATACCCGCTCTTGCGCAACTAGAGAAATTAGGATCGGGGACTTGATTACACTAGTTAATCACTAATGCCCTTTCGGTACCTAATCTTGTTTAAACCCTAAGGCTTTTTGGATTTTTGAGGGATTTTTCCATGTATTTTGTGAAGGAAAAACATTTTTGAGTCATTTTCATTTTTTTGGACATAAGAAAAAAGCATTTTTGGATTTTTTGTTTTTTTGGAAAATATAAATCATTTTTGACTTTTTCTGACTTTTTTGGGAAAATATGAGATTTTTTGATTTTTTTGATTTTCTGGAAAATAAAATATATATATTTTTTATTTTTTTATTATTAAAATATTATTTTATATATAAAAAACGACCCGGGTCGGATTCCGGGTTGGAGCCGACTGGGTCATCGACCCGAGACCCGTTGCGGGCCCGGCACGGGATTTTTTTTTAAGCCCGAAAGCCCAAACCCACTTTTGGCCCGTTTTCATAAAAATTCCAGCCCAACATCTACCCAGCCCACGTGAACAAACCCAGCCCCAGCGGAAACCCTACCCGGCCGCCGACCCGGGTCCGACTTGGGTCGTGACCTGACACAATGCTTCTTCCTTTTTTCGCTTGGACGTGGCGCTGACGAAGGGGCTGGGACGACGGATTGGCGTTGATGACGGCGGCGATACGAGGACAGCAGCGGTAGGAGGATGCGGCGCAGTGGCACGGCAGCGGTGATGGGTGGAGATGCAAAGAGGAATGGCGGATAGAGCGCGACCGAGGACTGGATTTCGCGGTGGCTCGAGGCGAAGAGGACGGATGGCAACCGTCGGTTGATACCGGCTGTAACAACGGCGGGACATGGCGGCGAACGGTGGCGGCGACGACGACAGGGCGACGACGACGGCCCCTTAGCTCTCAGATCTAGTGTGGCGTTGGCGGCACGGCTCGGATGGCAGCCGCAGCAGCAGCAGGAGCGGCGTCGGAACGGTGGCGGAGCAGCGGTTGCGTCGGCGACAGCGAGTCCTCTCCCTTCGAATATGGCCCTCCGCCCTCTACTTCCTCTCTTGCTCAGCCTCCACCTGCTCGGATCTCTCCCCCTTGGGCTCTCTTGCCGCTGGCCTCCCCCGAAGTCTCTCGGAGGGAGGTCGTTCGAGCTCGCTACCTGATTTCTCTTGCGTGCTCGCTCTTTGATTTCCCCTGAAGTCTCTCAAGGGAAGATCTCCGAGTTCGCCTTGTCCTTCGACGGAGCTTGCGGCCACCTATTTATAGGCGAGAGGGGTCCGGTCGATGGAGAACCTCGGCCGCCGGCCGCTAGCTTGCCGACCAATCCCCCTCGGCTGAACCGGTGTCCCATTCGAGCTTTTGGAGCGAGGCGTGCTCGGCATTGAAGGCAGCCATTAATGGCGCTTGAGATCTGTCTCTTCCGGCCGACGTCAGCCTACCCTCCTCGGCCGTAGGTTGTCCTTCGCGAGCGTGAGTTGCAGAGGCGGAGGGGAAGAAGAGGGAAGAAGGAAGAAGAATAAGAGAGAGGGGGCCGGGCTAGGGGATGAAAAGGCAGGTCCTGGGCCCCGGAGGGCTCGTGCGAGGAAAAGGATCGGGGGCCTGGGCACCCCAATGGGCTGCCTCTTTTTGTTTTTTTTTTTCTATTGTTATTATCTATTATTTATTATCCGGAAAAAAGGAAAACTACATAAATAGAGAAACTAAAGCCTAATTAAAACCCGATCAAAATTTAGGTGTCAACGCCTGCCCCTCTTTGAAGGTGAGCTTGCAGAGGTTGCATTCAAAGACAAACTGATGCCTAAATTTTGTCCATGCATGTGCAACAGACTTTATTTGGGACCTATTGTCCTATGCAGAAAATGAGAAATATAGCATTACATATACTAAGATAGATAAGAAGATACCTGTAGTTACTTATCGGGCACGAGTGAGATAGGGTGTGAATCTCGAGTTTGACAAGTATCAGGGCATCATCTTACCCAGTGACGTGAGAGGTCGCTCCTCCAAGACCCGAACCTTTCTTCGGTCGCCTTGATGGGAAATTGCTTTTCCAGGACCCGAATCATTATTCGGTCGCTTGTTAGAGCAATAAGTTGTTTATCTGACCTTTCTCGAGGGATGTGCCGACCTTTCTCAGGGCATCTATTTGTTGGGTGCTTGATCTCTATCAAGGACACCAGTTGGTACCCGACCTTTCTCGGGAGATGCGCCGACCTTTCTCAGAGCATTGGTTTGTGGGGTGCCTGACCTCTATCAAGGACACCGGTTGGTACCCGACCTTTCTTGGGAGATGCGTTGACCTTTCTCAGGGCATTGATTTGTGGGATGCCTGACCCCTGTCAAGGACACCGGTTGGTACCCGACCTTTCTCGGGAGATGCGCCGACCTTTCTCAGGGCATCAGTTTGTGGGGTGCCTGACCTCTGTCAAGGACACCGGTTGGTACCCGACCTTTCTCGGGGGATGCGTTGACCTTTCTCAAGGCATCAGTTTGTGGGGTGCCTGATCTCTGTCAATGACACCGGTTGGTACCCGACCTTTCTCGGGAGATGCACCGACCTTTCTCAGGGCATTGATTTGTGGGATGCCTGACCTCTGTCAAGGACACCGGTTGGTACCTGACCTTTCTCAGGAGATGCGCTGACCTTTCTCAAGGCATCGGTTCTGGAAGATACCTGGACATTCACAAGCATTAAAACAATACCTGGATATTCACAAGTACTAACCTGAAGGATATTTGGGCCTTTGCAGGCGTCAAAGGGGTACTTGGATGATCACAAGTACGAATTCTGGAGGGTGCTTGGATGTTCGGAGGCGTTGAAGGAGCACCTGGATGATCATAAGTACTAGATACTGGAGAATACCTTATTACTTGCAGGTATCGAAAGAGTACTTGGATGATCACAAGTACGAACTTTGAAGGATGCCTGGACGTTTGCAGGCATCAAAGGGCTACTTGGATAATCACAAGTATGAACTCTGGAAGGTGCTTGGATGTTCGCAAGCATTGAAAAAGTACCTGGTAGATGAAATATCGAGGACGTACCTGAGATATTCGTGAAGGTCTCTTACCTCCTGGTAATTGGGGATATTGAGGATGCACCTCTGTTATTCATGAAGGTCTCTCACCTCTTGGTAAACATAATTTTGAATGTAGCACAAGGCTTACTTGGATGGCCGCAGGCACTTGGAAGGGCTGGAAAACCTGGACGGTGGTAGGTATTTGAAAACAATGGGATACTTGAGCATCACGAGTATCCGTACTATGGGGATAACTCGAACAAGTCGAGTGTTAAGAAAAAGGAACATCCGAACGGTGGCCGGTACTCAAAGACAATGGGATTCTTGGACAGTCACAAGCATCCAAACTTTAAAGACAACTCGAACAGGTCGAGTGTCAACAGAGGGAGCACCTGAATAGCGGCAAGCACTCAAAACAAGGGGATACCTGGCAATATCTCTGCTCTTTGAAAGTATGTTTGCTATTTACACAGTATGCACACATGATTGTATATGCTGTGAATTCATGAGTTTAAATGTGATTCAGCATGACAATTTTGTCAGTTTTGCATCATCCAAATTCCACTGGGGAAGATTTTGGAAGACGACCTTCATTTAGAATGTAGATGTCTTGAGCATGCCAGATGAGAGACTTTCAGTCTGAAAGGACTTTCCGCTCACTCTCATGGAAAAGGCTATCCTGACCATTGATGCAGGATTTATAAGGACCACATTATCTCACTGTCATCATGTCAGCAAGGGTCCGAGTATTCTCGCAAGCGGTACGACTTTACCAATGTGAGAGGTCTTTGTCGAGACCATAATGTAAACTCGGTTGACGGCCTATCCAAGGGGACCATCAAGGTCACGGCTCTGTGAAAAAGATGTCGCATGATCATCTCCAGGTTTTGCAAGTCAAGAATCCTGCGAAAAGAGATAGAATAATCTTGCTCGTACTTCTTCGAGCGATGCTTATGTACATATGAAATCCTACGTTAATTGAAGTGCCCTAGTCTGAAAAGACTTTTACAATGGGAATGTAACGTGGACTTGACTTATGTGTAGAAGGGTGAGAGTTGGTGATTGCCTTGGCATGGCCACCAGTCTTTCTTCTCTCTGTCAGATGGAGGCTCCATTAATCGAACCATAACAGCAGCTTCTCTTGGGAATACAAATGGCTGTATTTTTTGTTTGGGGCGTCGGCCTTGCTTTTACTAGGCACATTGCTTTTTTCATGCCCCTAGCTTTTATTCCAATTTTTCATTCATGGGCATTGACCTTGCTTTTACCAGGTACACTGCTTTTTTTTTTATGCCCCCAGTTTTTTGTTCTTTGTTGCTTGAGGAACTAATTTAGGCAAGTTCAAGCAAACACCGTTGTTAGATTGTTGAGTCTTCATCTTTTGCTGGCGCTTCTGATTATACTGCTCGAATGGCAGTAACTTCTATTTTGCCTCCATGCGAGGATGAAATTATAGACTCAATTGGGTTGTACAATGAATACAAGTACGTAGAGAAAGAATTGCTCTTCGTCATTCTAGGGCACTTGAATTAACGCGAGTGTTCATATGCAATAAAGACACCCGAAAATTGATGCAAGTGCGAGCAAGAAAATTTCTATCATTTTTCTCACCTTGTGATGCTGATTTGCCTCCGTCCTGCCCCAGTGTGGGGTGGTTCTTTGATAGGGGTAGGACAGAAATTTCACCAGTGTATGGGGCTCAAAGGAGTGAGCGATGGAATGCCTCTCACCGTTTTGGTTATCGTACCATTTGCGAGAGAACTCTTTACCCTGCAGTCATGGAATCTTCTGCACTCATCTCACAAGTGTATAGATGGGGGACTGTGTGTAAGATATGGCTTGCCTATCATCATTCTGATGCGCCTCATCCAGCAAGCTTAATCAATCTTGTATTCTTCACTTAGTTTTTATTCTAATAATCCTCAATGGAATTAGTGATTTAGACAGACAAAATCATCATGCAAAAATCCATTTGGAGAAGGCATGCATCATTTTTAAGTATGAGAGAGTTTGTACTCTCAAAATAAATGAATGGTTTTTACTCAGGAAACCCTATTGACAACTTTAGTGGTGTTTACTTGGTGGAATTGTATTTATAAATGTGTTGAATTTTGAACATCAAAAGAGTTATTTACAATGGGGTGTTAATGGATCGTCCCTATTGAATAGGGAGATGGCACAAGAATGATCAGCCGGGGTTGGGAATCTGATCGAGCATCTCTGCTTTTGCCCCTGTAGAAGAGAAGATGTACAAGTAGATCAATTAGTCTGGCCAAAATCAAATGTGAGTTGAGGCCTGAGGATTTTTTGTCATTTGCTTTGGTGATTACTCAGGACGCCATTTCGTTTAGGAGAGCTTATCAGAGTTTGACATGTCTTTTCTTGATTTGTTATCCGCATTTTTTTACGGTCAAGTGATCCTGTAATAGATAAAAGGGATCATGTTAGTCAGAAGCTCTTTCAAGAGTCGAATAACTTGGAAGCGATACAACATTACCCTTCACTGGTTTGCAGATGTTTGAATAGACCTGAAGTACGAGAAGGATATGAAGTCCTGTAATTTTCACTCCGTTAGGTCACCTGCTCTCTCGTAATTTCCAGGCGCAAGAGAAAAAAATTTTTTTTATTATTTTCTTCTTCTTTTTCTTTTTTTTTACCAAGCGGCTAACTGCCGCGTTGGGGATTCGAACCCCCGACTTCGGACCATTTTGCTTCTTCCCGGGTACCACTCGGCTAGAGGCGCCGACGGTGTCCGCATGGCGCTTCTTTTTTCATTTAACCGAACTGGCTCCTGGACGACACGTTCTTTCATACCAAGTTAGGTAAATCGATATGGGTTACTTGATTTGCCCAAATTAACCATTAAGCTTGTTTCTTGAATCCTATGCTTCCTGTCAATAGGAGAAAATATGTCAAAAGTGAGTTCAGTTACTGGGAGTATTGGAAACGATACCAAATTACTCTTCCCCAGAGTTTATATTTGCTGGCTCCTAGGGATATTTGAATGTCAATGACGGCCTCTTTGTCTCGACACAGTTCAATGTTTCTTTTGATTGGCCTTTCTCATTTGTGGCCATGTATGCATGATTGCTGGTCGTTGATTCATCTTCAACGCCTTCCTTCTGTGGAATTTCTCCTTCTGTCTTTGACTATAGCAGCATTGGGCAAAGTCATGTACCTCAAGCTTCCATGGAACCTGAGATGGACAATCAAAATCTCCAGTCTTTTGATGGCGATTATTTCTTGCGAGAGCATGCGTCTGGAACAAAAAGTAAGGTATCCCAGTTCTAAGGTCATTGTCTGGGATAGAGGGCTTCTTTTTATTTAACCGGATTGGTTCCTGGACGACAAGTCTTTTACACCAAGTTAGGCGAATTCGACATGGGTCACTCCTATGCGTTTGCCTGGGTAGTATTGATTTGCTCAAATTATTCCATCGAGTTTGCTACTTGATTCTTAACATTTCCTTAAATGCTGGTGATTACCATTCATTCTTCTTCATTGAATCAACCAAACACATTTTTATGACGGTGTAAATACATCACTCATATATAAAAGGCACATAGGCATTTTCATTCCGATAGAGAAATGCTTGGCAATGCGAGACAATGAACATCTTTCAAGGGTAGTACTTTTTTACAACATCGGAATTAACCGGTTTGGAGAATTCCCGCCCATCCATTTCAGTTAGGATCAAGACTCCTTCCGGGAGTATCTTCTTTATTACATAAGAACCCTTGTAATTTGGGGCAAACTTGCCTCCGGGCTCTAGAAAGATTGGCAGTGTCTTTCTCAAGACTAGCTCTTTTACCTTAAAGTGCTTGGGTCGCACCTTTTGGTTGAACGATCGGGCTACCTTCTGCTGGTAACACTGACCATGACAGAGGGCTTTCAGTCGCTTTTCCTTGATCATATTCAGTTGCTCGAGCCTTTGTTGTGTCCATTCTTCCTTGGACAATCCTGCCTGGGATAAAATTCGTAGGGAAAGGATTTCTACTTCTATAGGCAAAACCGCCTCCATGCCGTAAACTAGGGAAAAAGGGGTTGCCCCAGTGGAGGTTCGAATCGAGGTTCGATATGCTGTTAGTGCGAAGGGTAACCTCTCATGCCAGTCGCGGTAGTTTTCAGCTGTCTTGGCTAGGATTCTCTTGATATTCTTGTTGGCGGCCTCTACAGCCCCATTCATTTGTGGATGATAAGGGGACGAGTTCAAATGTTGGATTTTGAACTTAGAAAATAATTGATCGATCAACTTGTTGTTCAGGTTTGACCCATTGTCGGTGATGATAGTTTCTGGCACGCCATAACGGGCGATTATGTCACGTCTGATGAACTTCATAATGTTTCGTGCAGTTACGCTTGCATAGGATGTGGCCTCGATCCATTTTGAGAAGTAATCGATTGCAACCAAAATGAACCGCTGCCCGTTTGATGCCTTTGGATTGATTGGGCCGATTACATCGATGCCCCACATTGAAAATGGCCACGGCTCGGATAACTGATGCAGTTCAGTTGGAGGGACATTTATCTTGTCCCCGCGAATCTGACAACGATGACAGCTTCGCACATGTTGGGCACAATCGCTCTCTAAGGGGAGCCAGTAATAACCTAATCTCATTATTTTCTTGGCCAACATACGTCCATTCATGTGAGGGCCACATACTCCCTCATGTATTTCATGCATTATTTGTGTGGCTTCAGTTGCATCCACACACCTTAGCAGGACTAAGTCATATGATCTTTTGTACAGATTTTCACCACTGACGAAGAACCTCAAAGCCATTTTCATTAGATATTTTCGATTAGAGGGAGTGCTTTCTTTAGGGAATTCCTGCTTCTGGACGTATTTCATGATATCGTAATACCAGGGTTTCCCTTCGGGTTCTTCAGTTATAGTCATGTAGTGGGCCTGTCTTGCCAGGACTTCAATCTTCAAAGGCTCTACTTCTAACCCTTTCATTACTTGCAACATAGATGATAGCGTTGCTAGTGCATCAGCAAACTGATTATGAATTCTAGGTAGGTATTCAAACGAGACGTCTTGGAATTCTCCCATCAATTTTTCCAAGTATTCGTGATAAGGCACAAGTTTGGCGTTTCTTGTCTTCCACTTGCCCAAAGTCTGGAGGATAATTAAGGCGGAATCACCGAACACTTTTAGTTTTGTTACTTCCATTCCGATAGCCATTTGCAGGCCAAGGATGCATGCTTCATATTCGGCTACATTGTTGGTGCACGGAAACATTAATTTTGCAGCCATAGGATAATGTTGCCCATTTGGGGATATCAAGACCGCCCCGGTGCCGGAACCTGACAAATTTACAGCTCCGTCGAGGAACATAGTCCATGTGTCTTCTTCCACTGTTGAAATCCGATCATCTAGGGAATTATCCTCGCGTATTCCCTTAGGGCAATCTGCTAACATATCGGCAATCACCTGACCTTTAACTGATTTCTGCGACATCACTTGGATGTCGAATTCTGAGATCAGGATTTGCCATTTGGCCAATTTTCCCACCAAGGCCAGGCGACCGAGCAAATACTTAATCGGATCACTCTTAGTTACGAGGAATGTTTGGTAATGCAAGGTATACTACCGGAGTCTGTGCAACACCCATACCAATGCAGCACATGTTTTTTCTGATTTGGAGTAGTTTTGTTCCGACGTGGTGAACTTTTTACTCAAATAGTAGATGTCTCGCTCCTTCCCGTCATGGGGCCCTTTCTGTGCCAGCATTGCACCTAGGGATTCACTGTTGATGGTAAGGTAGAAAATTAAAGGGTGCCCCGGGACCGGAGGTACCAGAATCGGGGGTTTCATCAGGTACTGCTTTAGATTTTCGAACGCCAATCGGCAATCGGCAATCGTCATCCCATTTAATTTGTGCATCCTTCCTGAGAAGTTTAAAGAAAGGTTTTGCAGTTTCAGAAAGTTGGGAAATGAATCGCGCAATGTAATTTAATCTTCCTAGGAGGCTCCGGACTTCTTTTACAGTCGAGGGAGGAGGCATCTCAAATATCACCTTGGTTTTTGACGGGTCTACTTCTATCCCTTCACAGCTCACAATGAATCCAAGTAATTTGCCAGAAGTTGCCCCGAACACACATTTTGCTTGGTTCAAGCGCAACATGAACTGGCGAAGCCGATCGAATAATTTCTCCAGGGTCTTCACATGGTCTTCTCCATGTCTGGTTTTGGCGATCATGTCATCGACATATATTTCAATTTCTTTGTGCATCATGTCATGGAAAAGGGTGACCATGGCATGTTGGTAAGTTGCTCCAGCATTTTTCAGGCCAAAAGGCATGACCTTATAGTGAAAAGTTCCCCATGGAGTAATGAATGCTGTTTTTTCCTTGTCTTCCTCCATTTTTATTTGGTTGTATCCCGAGAATCCATCCATGAACGAGAAAAGTTTGAATCCAGCAGTACTATCCACAAGAACGTCTATGTGGGGTAGCGGGAAATCATCTTTTGGGCTTGCCTTGTTCAAATCGTGGTAGTCCACACAAACCCGGATTCGACCGTCTTTCTTCTTCACTAGTACAATGTTCGCTACCCAACTAGGGTATTGCAAGACTTCGAGGAAGCCTACTTCCAGGAGCTTCATTACTTCTTCTTCAATCTTTTTTGACAATTCTGGCTTAGTTCTCCTTAGCCGTTGCTTCTTGGGGGCTACATCAGGGTTGGTTGGCAAGCTATGCTCCACAATCATTGGATCAAGGCCTGGCATATCGGCATATGACCATGCGAATACGTCTTGATACCTCTTTAGGAGGGCAATTAAGCTTGCAGCTTCTTCTTTAGGAAGGTTCGCGCCGATCTTTATCTCCCTTGGACCTTCTGTGCTACCTAAATTGACAGTGATGGTGTCTTCAGTGGTAGGGGGCCTTGTTTGTTCATGGCACTCCCAATTCCGTTGAATTTCGTCGAAATCATCAAAATCATCATCTGAGTTATCGGAATTGCTATCATGGCTACCTACGGTGTTGGTTTGGACCGTTCCCATACCCTCGCCTGCCGCTAGATTACTCCTGTGTCATAGAGTAGATAGGCTAAGGGAACAAATAAGGTTAACAACATACGTGCTTCTTTCTTTTTGAAAAGGTGATGAATTGTTCTTGAAGATTTAAGACGAGGAAGCATGAGGAAACCCGGGCCTCAGATTTCTTCTTTCATTTTGTGGCTGGCTATCATCAACGGGCTGGTTTGGTGTGTCTCCCCATGCCCTCAAAACGTTTTCAACTTTATTTAATAGTAGGTGGATTTACATTTTGGAAGAGTGATTTCAAAAGTTAGTTCCTTAAGTGGAACTGATGTTGAAAACAAAACAAGCCAGACTTAAGAAATATGTACAAGCTCCCACGTAGAGGAGTATGCAAGGGAATTAAAAAGGGTTCTACTTGAGTGGGCCTGCACCCATTTCCCCTGACGGTCCTTCGTTGATAGCGCCCACGAAGAAGTCTTCATACCAGTCACCAGTCACGCCTCCTTGTGCTCCTAGCTTTGTGAATTTCAGATCATCCATGCCTCCCCATCCATCAGGGATGATGCTCTGATGATGGTCATAGAAACCTTGGGGGATTGAATAGTTGACGTAGTAGTCGAATTTACCACTTGGTTGGCCCAAAGTGTCCATGATTGCCTGTCCCCTAACCATTTCCTTAGCATGCTCAGGGAGCATGGTACGGGTGTTAGGTACCGCGAGGAGGTCATCTTTGCCATAACATAGCCACGGGGAGCGAAATGTGAATACCCCAGCATCCAAAAGATCCTGAATCTTGTCTCTCAGGATGGTACAGTCATCTAACGAGTGTCCTAATTCCGTCGAATGATAGTCACAGTACTTAGATGGGTCATAATCAAGGAAGTACTCAGGAGTAGGACGCCTCAGTTCCCTAGAGATTATTCCTTGCTCTAGGAGGATGGGGAAAATAGCGACCATCGATTTAGGAAGAGGCGAATATGGCCACGTGTTTCTTGAGGACTGGGGTAGCCGAGCCCCTTGCCAAATCGTGTCAGTAGGGTCTTCTTCATTTACTTTGACTGCCAACTCCTCATTGTGACGAGAGCGGAATGCACGGGCAGCTTGAGCGAAATTTTCTGTCAAGTGGTATATTGTCTCGCGTATTTCATCGACTTGACGCTGAAGCTGGGTGAACGAGAAGTTATCACCTGTTTGTTCTAGCTGTTCCTCTTCAATGGCACCTATGAAAAGGTCTCCAAACATGGTGGTCACGTCGTCTGGCCCTTCTTTGTTTGTGAGTACGGGCTGAGTTATGTTCTTCTGACCATGCCCAAGTAAATGGGAAACTTCAGGCTTTCATGGTTGAATTGTTTTGGAACGCTGATCATTTCTTCTTCCTCATGCATCATCTTTGCAAGGCCTGGGAAGGTTTCCTCGAGGCGAGGGTATACAAGGCTGGCTTTCTTTTTTTCCTTTCCTTTCCGGTGTTGTTCCTGATACCCTAAACCGATGGTGTGGGGTCTCCTCAAGGCTTTGATAGGCTCGCGGATGCCTTGGTTCCCCTTACCGAGCCCTTGACTTGGGATAAAACCGTATCCAGTCATGATTTTCCCTACCATGATTGAAGCGCTTGATATTTCGGGGACGACGGGTGGAGTCCCTCGAGTTTCGTGTATAGCAGACACAAGCTCGAACGATTGATAGCTAGATTCATTTTTGTCACCAGGTTCAACATAAGGGATGGCCGTCTCGTGGTAGATGCGGTGATCTTCTTCTCCGTGGACCGTGATCAGTTTTCCTCCAACCACGAACTTTACATTTTGGTGGAGGCTTGAAGGTCTTGCTCCAGCGACGTGGATCCATGGGCGGCCTAAAAGGAAATTGAACGCAGTGGGGATATCCATCACCTGGAACAAAATTTTGAATATGGTTGGGCCTATTTGAACGTCAAGCTCGATCTCTCCCACTGTTTCCTTCTTCGTTCCATCGAATGCACAAACGGAAGTCTTGGCTGTCTGGATCCGTGATGTCTCTATTTTAAGACGACAGAGTGTCGCTAGTGGACATATGTTAAGAGTAGATCCATTGTCAATCAGCACTCGAGCAACGTGAGATGCGTTGCACTTGACTGATATGTAGAGACCCTTGGTGTGTCCTCTACCCTCCTCGGGGATCTCTTCATCAGAAAAAGCCATTTGATCTTTTAGAAGGATGGTACTGACAAACTCCTTGAGTTTGTCATGCTCAATCGTTTCAGGGACATGTACTTCACTTAGCACCTTCATGAGGGATTTCTGGTGCTTAACAGATGTCTGAAGTAATTCTAGCAAGGAGATCTGTGCTGGTAATTTCCGCAATTGTTCCACCACATTGTATTCGCTGGCTTTAACTACGGCCAAAAACTCCTTGGCTTCTCGTCGTGACGGGCTTGGCGGATCGCATATTGGCTTGAGCATAGGTTCGCCTGACCTTGTGACTAAGCCAACATCGAGGTCATAAGACCATGGTACTGCATTGTTGCCTTCGTATTTATAAGGCTGGGGGATCTCAATGACTATAGCTGCTCCCGCTGTTGATGCTTGAACTATGGCTCCTTTCCCTTCAAAGACGCCCTCAGGTGGGGTGGAATCCTTCTTCTCCCTTCCGGCGTTTAGCGCGGCAAATTCTTCATCCCAATTGATGACGACTTGCGATATAGTAGAGACCATGCCGATGTGGCCAGCGTACACAATTATTCCAGCCTCCATCATCCTTGACACCCTTTCCTTCATTGTTGCTAAGGGTGGTATTCCATTGCCTGAATAATACCTAGCTTTTACCAGCCCTCGATAGATGTCAACAGTAGGTATTTTGGCATTTCTGATTTGACTGGCCTCTGAACTGAATATTGCATTTACCTTGTTGGTGTGATCGGGAAGTGGATTGCTTTGGACATTTGGTTTTGTAGTTTGGAATGAGAAAGCTTTAGTATCCAGCAAGTTCTGGATCCGGTGCTTAAGGGTGAAGCATTCGTCAGTCGAGTGGCCCACTTCTCCCATGTGATAGTCGCATTTTTTAGATGGGTCATAGTTGGAGAAGCTTTCGGCGTTGGGTCGCCTTGGCTCGATCGAGAGGAGGTTCTTCTTTCGGAGGATTGCTAATACCTGCGATGGGGATCCAGGAAGCGGAGTGAACTGTCTCCTATTGGTGTAGTGCTGGGGTGGTTGACGGCTGGTGGTCTGTTGTTGTCCAGTGCTTGTCTGAACGGTCGGGGGATGACCGGTGTTTGCGGTGTAGGTTGCATTGACATCCACCAGGGGTTCTTTGTCTTTTTTTGTGTTGAGCCTCCTGCTTGCGGGTGCAGGCTCAGTGAACCAGCCATCCCTTAATCCTATCTCAATCTGCATTCCTACTAGAATGAGTTGATTGAATGATTCAGCAATCATAGTCACCATTTGATTGCGATACTCACAGGGGAGGGTTTTGATAAACATTTTTCTTAGCTCGAAATCAGTGGGTTCGGGACAGATTTGGGCGGCTAGATTCCTCCATCTAATAGCATATTCTTTAAATGATTCATACTTTTTCTTTTCAGTACGCTCAAGATCCTCACGGGATGGGGTAATGTCCATTATGAACTTATACTGCTTGAGGAATGCTTCACTCACTTCGCTCCATGTTTCGAGGAGGTTCATGTTCTTCGTAATGTACCATCTCAGGGCAGGGCCTATTAGACTTGATTGGAATAATTGGATCATTAATGGCGCATTATTAACATACTGGGTCATTCGAACCAAGTACATTTGCAAATGAGCCCTCGGGCAGGTCGTGCCATTGTACTTTTCAAACTCAGGCATTTTGAATTTTTCCGGCATTTTGACCTTGGAGTAGATGGAGAGGTTTGTTGGAGTAGGATCTTGGAGGCCCTGCAGTTGTTTTAGCCTCTCTTCAAGCTTCTCGAGGCGTTTGTCATGCTCAGTTTTAGACAAACTGTTGGGCTTTGCTTTCTCAACTATGATTTGATGCGTGTCATCCTCTAATTCGGGCATGTTATCATCAGTATCTCTTCCTTGATCACCTCGAATGGATGATTGTGGTAACAATACTTCGATTGAGGCCGGGGCGGGAGCCAGTTTGCCTTGGATGGAATCTATCTGTTTTGAGAGTTGTTGAAGCACATTGAAGACTTGCTTCATTTCACTTTCGATAATCTCGACACGGCTTGGTACGTTCTCTTCAGCCATTCTCGTTTTTGAATTTGGCGAATGCGACTATGTCGTAATTACCTGCATTGCGCAAAATGGAGAGAACATAAGCGAGGGAAACATATGGAACATTGGCCCATGGCAAGGGTCGAGTCATTTTTATTTATTAACAGGGGAAATATACAATGCCGAAAGGGCTCTTCAAACAGGGCATAAAAGATAGAATGATCCTAACTATTGACATTTAGAAATATTCACATAAAAAAAACAAACTGCCCATTTTTATATGCGATGGGAATTTCCAGTCTTGTGAAGCCGTTTGTTCTTTCGTACTAGCTTTGATACGTGTCTCCTGCTTGTCTCCAAACTTTTTTCAAGAGATTCAATTCGTCCTTGCAGAGTAAGTTTATCAGCTACATCGGGGATTACTGGTTGCAGTTCCTCGGGAATTATATGGTTGAGGATGTAGAATGTGGATGCATGATGGGCTTTTTCCTGCCCCTTCAACCTTCTGGGTACGACAATCCTTTCGGTGTGACATCTACTCCATGCATTTTGAATTATACTGATCTCCTCCAAGTAGTCATAGCCCGTATGGGTGAAAAGGATTCGGAACAATCCTGATTTGAGTGGTGGCGGGATTTCTTGGAGGACCCTGTACTGATGAGCCACCCTATATGGATAATATGAGGTGGCTCCGGAGAGGCCCAGCAACGGGATGGGGTCGTAATAATCAAGCGCAAAATGCGCCTCTCCTGCAATGAACCATTTAGTTCGCCATAGGAATGTCTCGGGGACGGGGTTTTTAATAAGTTAATCCATCGAGAATATTCCTCATTTGGGAGAGTATTTTTCCAAGCTTTGAAACTTTTGCAGTGGGTGTTTGAATTTGTTGATTTCAAATATTTGCATGAGATGCCCAAATCCTTTGATATGGGAAAAGAACCACATTTGTAAAATTTCCGGGGCGGCCCTCATGATTTTTTCTTTGTTTTCCTTAAAACGATTAAGGGATAAAAATGTTTCGGCTAAAACCATGTTCACATATCCTTCTCCAAAAGTGACTTGATTTATCACCCATGCGATTGAAGGATTTATGGCATTCTTTCTATAGGGGAAGATAATAAATCCAACGAACGCTAAGAGGAAGATCTTGCTTTTTTGGGGTCATTGATTGTTTTTCAAAACATTCAGTTAAAGATGATAGCGGGAAAGCATTGTTGTTGGCTTCAACAATTTCTCCTACCGAATGATTTTTTAAAAACCGTGATAGACTAACCACAGGATCAATGCCAATTGGTGGCTTGGCAAGTTCCCTTCCCAGGGGCATTCCTATGGCGAGGCGTATTCTTCCAAAGTCGGAGTCGGTTCAAATTTACCGAACATGAAGGTGGATGTTTCGGGGCACCGAAATCTGGTAGTGCTTGCATGACCCCAGAGTGGATATTGATTTGGAGCAATAGGAGGAGATGACCGATGCTTGCTTTGACACGCTATTGGCCAAGTTGATCTAACTGATTCCACCATTTGAGGAGCTCTTTCTTGGGGGTAGGAACGAACTGGATATCGATCTTTCCCATCGCATATAAGAAAGGGAGTTACACGACCTTACCCTATTTTGCCATGAGCCAATAAAAAAGGACTGAGTAAAAATAAAGAAATTACTTTGCTTTTAAAGAAAATGGCAAGCACAGAGACATGCGCATGGGATGTGCGGCTTGATTTCTAACTGAGAAGGCTTGTTGAAATTAAAAGGGTATCCGCCTGTCACAGTCTCGCGTTAGCAGCGTACCCTCTTAACCTCGGCTAAAGAAATTCAGGGAAAAGAAAGGCAACCTCTACATCGCAGTCTCGCGTTCGAGGCCGTATCTTTCTTAACACCATCCTAGATATCCTATGGCGGCCCAGGTTCGGCGGCCGGGTTATGTGTGCCATGTGTAGTGCTAAAACAGTAAAACATGAACAACAGTTTATAATCACAAAACATTATGAAAAATAAACCTCTAAGTTACTAACTTGCATAAAAAAACAAAAACAAGTCAGTAAAGTGTTTAAACAAGATAAAACGGCCTAAGTCCTCAAGTCTCCCTAGCGGAGTCGCCAAGCTGTCGCGACCTCTCTTTTTTCGGTGCCCGATCGGGGCGGGCGCCTACGGAGGCTAATGGTTCGGCTAGGTCTATTAGGCTTAGCCTAGACTCTCCCAAGTCCACCAATTCACGACTTAATAGTCCAAGTTTTTAACCTGTAAGTTAATTTTAAAACGGAGTCTCCACTAATCGTTTTGGGTGGGTCGATTAGAAACCTAAGCGAAGTATCGAGAGAAATACTCGCTACTGCGCAATCAGAGAAATTAGGATCGGGGACTTGATTACACTAGTTAATCACTAATGCCCTTTCAGTACCTAATCTTGTTTAAACCCTAAGGCTTTTTGGATTTTTGAGGGATTTTTCCATGTATTTTGTGAAGGAAAAACGTTTTTGAGTCATTTTCATTTTTTGGACATAAAAAAAAACATATTTGGATTTTTTTTTGGAAAATATAAATCATTTTTGACTTTTTCTGACTTTTTTGGGAAAATATGAGATTTTTTGATTTTTTTGATTTTCTGGAAAATAAAATTTTTTTATTAAAATATTATTTTATATATAAAAAATACCCGGGTCGGGTTCTCGGGTTGGGGCCGACCCGGGTCGTCGACCCGAGACCCGTTGTGGGCCCGGCCTGGGATTTTTTTTTTAAGCCTGAAAGCCCAAACCCATTTTTGGCCCGTTTTCATAAAAAACTCCAGCCCAACATCTACCCAGCCCACGCGAACAAACCCAGCCCCAGCGCAAACCCTACTCGGCGGCCGACCTGGGTCCGACCCGGGTCGTGACCCGACGCAACGCCTCCTCCTTTTTTCGCTTGGACGCGGCGCTGACGAAGGGGCTGGGACGGCGGATTGGCGACGACGACAGCGGCGATACGAGAGGACGGTAGCGGTAGGAGGATGCGGCGTGGCGGCACGGCAACGGTGATGGGTGTAGATGCAGAGAGGAATGGCAGACAGAGCATGACCGAGGACTGGATTTCGTGATGGCTCGAGGTGGAGAGGACGGATGGCAAGCGTCGGCTGATACCTGGCTGTAGCAACGGCGGGACGTGGCGGCGAACGGTGGCGGCGACGACCACAGGGCAGCGACGACGGCCCCTTAGCTCTCAGATCTGGTGTGGCATTGGCGGCATGGCTCGGATGGAAGCCGCAGCAGCAGCAGGAGCAGCGTCGGAATGGTGGCGGAGTAGCGGTTGCGTCGGCGACAGCGAGTCCTCTCCCTTCGGATATGGCCCTCCGCCCTCCGATTCCTCTCTTGCTCAGCCTCCACCCACTCGGATCTCTCCCCCTCGGGCTCGCTTGCCGCCGGCCTCCCCCGAAGTCTCTCGGAGGGAGGTCGTTCGAGCTCGCTACCCGATTTCTCTTGCATGCTCGCTCTTTGATTTCCCCTGAAGTCTCTCAAGGGAAGATCTCCAAGTTCGCCGTGTCCTTCGACAGAGCTTGCGGCACCTATTTATAGGCGAGAGGGGTCTGGTCGATGGAGAACCTCGGCCGCTGGCCTTTGGCTTGCCAACCAATCCCCCTCGGCTGAACCGGTGTCCCATCCGAGCTTCTGGAGCGAGGCGTGCTCGGCATTGAAGGCAGCCATTAATGGCGCTTGAGATCTGTCTCTTCCGGCCGACGTCGGCCTACCCTCCTCGGCCGTAGGTTATCCTTCGCGCGCGTGAGTTGCAGAGGCGGAGGGGAAGAAGAGGGAAGAAGGAAGAAGAAGAAGAGAGAGGGGGCCGGGCTAGGGGATGAAAAGGCAGGTCCTGGGCCCCGGAGGGCCCGTGCGAGGAAGAGGATCAGAGGGGGGGCTGGGCACGAAGGCCCAGCCCTAATGGGCTGCCTCTTTTTGTTTTTTTTTTTTCTATTGTTATTATCTATCATTTATTATCCGGAAAAAAGGAAAACTACATAAATAGAGAAACTAAAGCCTAATTAAAACCTGATCAAAATTTAGGTGTCAACATTATGTACTGCTTTCAACTTAACGAAACTTGTAAGAAGAGGGCAGTGCAGACTCCGCATCTCTGCTTTCAAGGGAAAGATTACACTGGGGTCGGGTTTTAGCGTTACTGCTGCATCCGGGTGTTGTGGCGTACATTCATCATGTGTTAAGTCACCAACAAATCGATGTAGCGTGTGCGAGAATAGTTCTTTTTAGTTTTTAGCTTCCTTGCTTCCTTTCTTTTTTTTTTTTTTTTTTTTTTTTCACATTAGATATTTCGCTGCTTCTCTTTCCAATTTTTTTCTCTCCCACGGGCCTATTCGACTCAATAGTTCATGTGAATTGGACTGACATGAATGGAGGTTATTCAATAAAATTTGTTCAACGTGCCATCAATTTTGCACAATCTACAGTCCATTTGGGTAAATGAAAAACTCTAATGATAACGCATCATACTTGTAGAAGTTTGTCGTGACCAAATTTTCGGGTGAACCACCTAGGGTTTGGCTAATGGATTATTAAACCTAAACTTAGCTCGTGCTCTTCCAAGCCCATACCAATTCGCGACTTAAGTTCAATTCTTAATATGCAATTGATTTTTAAATTAGGAGTCACCACTAATCTATTTTTGGTGGGTCGATTAGAAACCCAAGTAAAATAATGGGAGAATTATTTTACTCCTACGAACCAGAGATTATGAGTTCGGGGACTTGATTACGTTAGATTTCTCTAACGCCGTTTCGGTACCTTTCCCTTTTATTTTGAAAAAAAATGTTTAGCAAGCAGCTTGAATTGATTTTAATTTATCTCCCTAACATGTGAGGTTGTCATGCGGGTGCGTAAACAACTAATTTAACACCCAGATAAAACAGTGAATAAATTGCAGGACTTACCTCATGGCAACGAAAGCATATGCAATGTTAGATCAAAATTCACGTTGACAATCCTAGATATGATTTCTAATTAACACGCAATTTCTTTTTTTTATTTGTTTTCACTCATTTAATGAGAATCATGCTTTATGCAATGCATGCTCTTAATCTAACATGAAATGATATGACATGGCAATATGACCTAAGCTATATGACATAAATAAAATATAAGCATGCAGTCCATCCTAAAGAATGAAATTGATTTATTCTAAGACAATTTTTTTTTTGTATTTTCCTTGAAATTCGAAATTAGAAAAAATGCGAAAATTATCTAGTTAAATTGAGATTCTGTCCAGCCTATATTAAGAATTAGGTTAAGCCAAATCTTAATTTAAACTAGGATATTATCTTAACTTGGTAATCTCTAACCTAAGATGTAATCTATCTAAAAATCTATCTAAACTTGAAATTAAACATGCAAATTTATCCTAATATGCAATGACGTATAAAGAATGCCCTAATTCTACATGACATATGCATGATGATTTTTTGTGTTTTTTTTTTTATTAAATTCGAAATTAAAAATTGTTAAAAATAAAAATCTAATTAAAGCGAGACATTATCTATTTTAAGTCAGGAATAGACCAATCTGAATCCTATCTTAATCTAGAAAATTATCTCGTCATGCAATTCAATCCAAAAAAATATTATCTAACCTAGATACTACATGCATTTTAAAAAAACTATTCCATCGTGCAACTTTATCTAGAAACTCAATTCTAATCTACATGATATGCAAATGCAATTTTTTTGTATTTTTGAAATAAATAAAGCAATTAAAAGATTAACACCAAATCATCCATGGTCATCAAAAATATTATCCATTGTTCGAATTTGGAAACAATAACTAATCAAACCTGATTGTTTCGCTAATAAAATCGATAATTTGATCTTAAGCCTTAAAGATCAAGATATCAATTTTACTCCCGCGCGATTAATTATTCCATCTAAAGCCTTATAGATGGAGTAAAAAAAATCCGTGTGCGGTTGCCAATTAGGTGGTATGTCGGGAATTTCAATATTATATCAAGGAATATTCGAATAAAGAAATAAAATAATAATAAAAACTACCTAATTGGGATTTTTCCTAAATCCGAATTAGTCAACGGCGGCTCGATGTGACCCAACTTGGTTCGACAAGGGCTACTATGGTGGTGGCTCACCAAGGGCTCCGGTGAGGGTGTTGGGCATGGTCGTCGAAGCTTCGGTGAGGGCGGACCGGCAGCGAGCAGGGGGCTGCAGGCGCAGGTGTCACTCGAAGAGGAAGCTCGAGCGGCGTGTAGGGGCGGTGACTGGCTGACCAGCGGCGAGCGATCCAAGAGCAGCGTCGGGGTTGTCGTGCGGTGAGAACAAGGACAACAATTGAGCTGGGTTGTCGGCAACAGCCGTGGCACTCGGGCGGAATAGCAACGACGCTCGGGCGGAGGACTCGAGGCCTGCAAATGCAGCAGTCGCGGCTGGTCGCAGGTCAGGCAGGAGCAGCGACGTCGGGTTGCAGCAGGCCGGCAGGGGGAAGCTCGGCACCAAGGTGCTCGACAGGACATGGCGGTGGTGGAGCATTCGGGGCTAGCTACCGGACACGGGCGGCGGAGCGGTGACAACGCAGGGATGCGGTGGTGCGGCGTCGTGGTTGGATCTCGGGCAGAAGGCGCGGTGAAGGGCTTCGGTAACTACGGAGGCGCAGCGGACAGGTTGGACGGCGAGGGGGTCGGCAACCGACTCCTTTCCTTTGCTCCCTCCTATTTCTTTTTTTTTTCCCTCTTTTTCTCTTTCTTTTGATGGCTATCCCTCTCACGTCTTCTCCCTCTGCTCTCTTTTTCCTCTGCAGCAAATCAGCAGAAGGGAAAAAAAAAACCTTGCTCCCTTTTCTCCTTTCCCAAAGAATCGAAACCCTTTTCTCTTTTTTTTTTTATTGTGTTGATTTTTTTTGACCTAGCAATCGAGAGAAAAGCCCCCTTGACGTTATCAAATAAAAAACCCCCAAATTTCTCCATACACGGTCCCTTTTATACAAGCGAATGACTTAATTTTTTGGCAAATGTTCCTTATTTTTCCTTTCCTTTTCAGCTCACGCACGAAATCCCCTTTGATTATGTAATATTTCTTATTTTGAGTCAAAGAATATATTACTCAATATATGCGCCATGTGCAATATTCTCTTCATGTTTTTCTAATATTCCACTTGAAACTTTCCTTTCAACCAAAAAATATATCCTTCGGTGTATATTGCTTGAATATGTGAAAAATCTCCCGTCGTATCATTGAATTAACGCTCATCTATCGCCAGTCGGTCCAATACAAATGCGAATAAAAAAATTCTCCTAAAACTAGATGTTATGCAATTTTAATTCTATATTCTTTAGGGGTAAAAATTAATCCCCCATTTTTTATGCAATAAATAAATTACTAGATCGCCAAAATCTAGGTATCAACAAAGTTTAACATAGACATTTGATCACAAATTTGTGAAAAGCTCAATAATCATCAATACATTTGCAGTTGCTTAATTCTATAAAATATTTTGTTAAAAACTATTGTCGGTCTCACATAATTGATATTGAATAATTCCAACTCGAGTCATTGCTCTCTTATAAAGATGAACTTTGAAAAGGATAAGCCGCCAACGGTCTTGAGGGAGATGACAAGGTTGGTTTGGGAGGAATTTGCAAGGCCTCAACACTTCCTTTTAGCATCTCCACAACTTGGGTCATAGAAGGTCGAGCTCTTGGATTGATCTGAATGCACCATAAGCTTATTACAATCATCTTCTTCGCGATTCCTTCGTCACCCTCATTCATGATTCCATGCAGCCCAAGGTCTTCTTGGAGCTCTAGGCGTTGGTGGACCCAATGGGGGAAATATATTTCACTGGTATGATCTACCATGACTTCAATGTTTTTCCTCTTGCCGACCATCTCCAGAACCATCATGCCATAACTGTAGACATCCGATTTGTGAGAAACCCCTCCGATGTTCCTTACGATCAATTCCGGAGCAATGTATCCAATAGTGCCCCGGGCACCAAGCAATGACACGATGCTTTCTTCTCTTGGGCATATTTTGGCAAGACCAAAGTCGGAAATCTTGGGACAATAGTTTCCGTCGAGGAGAATGTTATGAGGCTTTATGTCGAAGTGCAAGATCCTTGTGTTGCAGCCTCTATGCAAGTACTCTAGCCCGTGAGCTATGCCAAGCGAAATCTGATACAATGTGTCCCAACTCAATTGATTATCTACCTCCGAAGTAGTATTCCTATTAAATATGAACTTTTCAAGTGATCCATTGGGCAAGAACTCATAAACCAAAGCTCTTTTGCCTCCTTCAAAACAGAACCCGAGGAGGCTGACAACATTGACATGAGAAGTCCTACTTATGCTCGCAACTTCATTGAAAAATTCTTCTGCATTGCTTGTCAGCTTCTTAAGAAGTTTCACCGCCACAAGTTGACCTTCTTGAAGCTTGCCTTTGTACACGCAGCCATATCCTCCCTGGCCTAACTTTTCTTTGAAAGAGTTGGTCATCCTCTTGATGTCTTTGTAGGTGTATCTTCTCAAAGAGACAAGTCCCTCGATTTTCATTTTGCCATCTAAATGTTCACTTCTCTGCTCTATCAAAGCTGCAATTTTTCTGATCATGGCTTTCTTCCTAAAGAAAAGCATAAAAATAACGGCGATCCCTCCAGCTCCAGATGCGGCTATTCCTTTAAGAGAGAGAGAGAGAATATTTTCGATTAGTGATCTCATTTCATCACTTTCTCGAGGATTCTAAGTTGCCAACCTTTATAGAAAATACTCGGCAAAAAACACAATTTAATCGTTTACCTATGATAGCTTTTGCTCCCAAATTGCCATGTTTCTCTGCCAGGACACAAAGTCTTGTCAAACATATCTCAAAGGAAGTTGTGATGAAACTAGTAAAAGAGCAAGTTGTTTTAGTCTAAGATTTGCAAATGCTACCGTGAATTCGGTGAATCTGCACTGAATACTTTTTGTATCTCGTGGGACGCAGACATGAACCTCAGGATCAAACCATTAAGGCAGCGTTGTTGCAGAGGATGGGGATGATAGAGGCTTCAAGAAGTTTTAATAACACGATCATGTCATGGCGAGGAGGAGATGACTGCACTCCATTATATAAGAGGGAAGGGTATGCCCGGCAATCCCTCTCATAGAACAACTTTAGCTAATTCAAAAACACATATTAGGAGAGAGTTCCCGGTGCTGGCGTTCCGTCTCGGTGTTGGAATTCGGGCCTTAGCAGAAAATTTGGATTAAAATTTTGCATTTTGCTTTTAGGAGACATGTAGAATATAGTTTTAGGATTGCACTGCAATCAACGTTTCTCTATGTTAGAGCTGAATTTGTTCGCACTATCTGAACCTTGTCAATATATTTGGTTTTTCTCGTGATCCTCGTACGTAGTTTTTCCCATTAATGAGTCCACAACCTTATGTTGTTATATTCTAGAGAAAGTTCCAAATTCACGGCCATTTTGGCAGTTTTGGAAACAGAGAGTAGAAGCCGTGAGAGATCGAGAGAGCTCGCTGATTGTTGGGGGATTTATGAGCTGGTAGGGGCTGCCTCGGAAACTTCATGTTAAGCCCACGAACAATATGTGTGTGCTGTCGAAGCATGTGAACTTTAAGAGTCTATTTGTTAAGTAGCCAAATAATAACTGATTATACTCTTTTGTTCCCCAGAACAAAAAAACAACATAAATCCGTCATGTAACCTTTTTGCTCTTGGGAATAGATTTGGAACAGAATCAAGAAAAAAAAAAAATTACTTCTTTGTTTCCAGAAACAATTCCATAATTAAGCCAAAATTTCTTTTTTTTTTGTTCCTTTTTTTTCTTCTTTTCCTTTTCTTTTCTTTTGTCTTATTCTTCCTCATTGCCGGTTGCCGGCCACAGCAACCGGCTAGGCGAGGTCTTGCTAGCTTTCCGAAACCCCACTAGGCTAGTTCAAGGCCTGGTGAGGCTCAGTCTTTCCCTAGCCTGGCAAAGGTCGGCCTCGCGTTGGCTGGGTGAGGCTAAGCCTCGCCAAGCCTCACCAACAGCTGCCGCGAGACTCAGCCTTGCCGATGGCTAAGCGAGCTTGCCTAACCACTAGCAAGGCTCTGGTGAGCTCACTAGACCTTAGCTAGCTGGTCGTCAGCCATTGCCGTGGCCACCGACCGGCTAAAGAAAAAAAAAGGGATGGAAAAAGAAAAAGAAAAAAAGAGAAAAAAAAGAAAAGAAAAAAGAGAAATATAATAAAAGTATTAAAAATTAAAAGAAATTCTATTTCATAAAAAAATTTGAGATTTTACCAAATGCATTTCTTTCCCGAGTATAGAAATTTTGGACAGTTACTAAACATCTTCAAATGCTCAGAAACTTGTATAGAGAACAAAATAAAAAAGAATCATTTCTAAACAGAAATTGTTCTAGAGAACATAATAGTTACCAAACACACCTTAAAAATCCCATGAAATCCCTTGGAATCGTGAGGTTGATCGACCTTCAAATGTAATTTAATTCCTAGTCTGCTTGCATTTTTTATCTTGATTTCATATTCTATCTTGTTTATGTTTTTCAACATTGATGTAATTTCATGATTATATCATTTAGTGGAACATTGTGTTTTAACCCCGGACGCTTGCTGCGTGGAGTCCACATGGACTCGGTTTTCGTCGTTGTTTTATCTACTAGCGAATTTAAATCTTGATTATTTCACTTCCCTATCTTTTTTTTTTTTTTTTTTTGCTTTCTTTTTCTTAGCAGGTAGATTCAATTCTTTTTGAATATCTAGATAATGCCAATAACAAAGCACAACAAAAAGGTTATTTAGGTACATTTAGCCTTTTTTTTTTTTTTAACTATCTTATTTTTTTATTTGTTTGATCATGTCATTCGGAGAGAGAGAGAGAGAGAGAGAGAGACAGAGAGAGAGAGAGGAACATGACATGGTAGATTCATTCAAAGGAAAGGCAGAGGAAAGTCACTGGTGTTTGAGCAAACAATGACTTTGATCCATTGCCCTAATGAGACGCCAATGACTTGGTAAGAGACAAGACTTTACCCTAGGTGAACGAAGACCAAGACCTTCGGTGCACGACTCGAAAACAGAGAAAAAGTACACGGCATGTTCTCACTAGCATGTAGTATCACATATATTTGACTGCAAGTTTGAAATAAGAAGACCACAACTATCATAATTTTCGTATAACATTTACTTTAGTATCATAATTTTTTTTTTCGACCACTCAAATATTATAATTTTTATTCGACGCTTACTTAAGTGCTATATAAATTTGCAATCGATCCCTTGTGAGTTTTGCATTTTGCATTTTGCTTTTACGAGACATGTTGAATATAGTTTTAGGATTGCACTGCAATCAACATTTCTCTATGTTAGAGCTGAATTTGCTCGCATTATCTGAACCTTACCAATATATTTGGTTTTTTTCGTGATCCTCGAACGTATTTTTCCTATTAATGAGTCCACAACCTTATGTTGTTTCATCCAGAGAAAGTTCTTGCCAAATTCATGGTGATTTTGGCAATTTGGGAAATAGAGAGTACAAGCCGTGGGGAAAAATGTAAAAAAAGTCCTAAATCTTTTGCATTTGTACCAATTTAGTCATAAACCTTTTATTTGTGCCAATTTAGTCTTCACTTAGTGTCAATTTAATCCTAAACATTTTCACTTGGTGCCAATTCAGTCCTTTCTAGCTAATTTTGGTCATATTTTGTTGACTGGGTACTGGTCAGTTAACGTGGCACAATTAGTGGACATGGAAAACTTTTAATAGTATTTTGTTTATTTTTTTATTTTTTTTTTATTTTTGATTTTTCGTATTTTTATTTTATTTTTTTATTTTCCTTTATTTTTTTTTATTTTTCTACTCCTTCCCCTTCCTCCAGCCAATCATTGGACCTTGGCGATCGACTAAAGGTGACGCTTGACGAGGCTTGAGCCCTCGCCAAAAGCTAGGAGGGCTGCTATGTTGGGCGGCGCAGCTGGCCCTCCTGGATTCGACGAGGTTTAAGCCTCATCAGCCATGGGTGAGGCCCGACCTTGCCAAATTCGGTGAGGTTGAGCCTTGCCTAGCCTCTGGCGAGGCTAGCTTGATGCCACCCAGGCCGCGAGGGCAACCTCATGCTATGCTAGCGAGGGGCAAGGTCGAGCCTCACCCAGTCACTAGTGAGGGCTTGAGCTCTTGTAGGCGCAACCTCACGGCCTCTAGTGAGGACTCGAGCCTCACTAGTGGCCGATAAAGCTCACCAGAGGTCGGCGAGTTGACCTCAACCTCATCGGCCGTAGCCTCTGGCCAGTCCCCGAGGTCTGGCGACTGGTTGGAGGAAGAAGGAGGAGAAAGAATAAAGAAAAAAGAAAAAGAAAAGGAAAAGGAAAAATAAAAAAATAAAAAAAATAAAAAAATATTAAAATATTATTAAAAAGTTGTCCATGTCAGCCGACCAGTGTCCAATTAGCAAAATCCGGCCAAAATTAGTTGGAAAGACTAAATTTGCACCAAATAAAAAGGTTTAGAACTAAATTGACATCAATGAAAGGGTGATGACTAAAGGGTGATGACTAAATTAACACAATTACAAAAGGTTTATGACCTTTTTGACATCTTTCCCAAAAGCTGTGAGGGATCAAGAGAGCTCGGTGGATGTTGGGGGATTTATGAGCTGGTTGCAATGGACCAAAAGAGGAAATGAAAGGAGGGGCCGCCTTGGAAACTTCAAGTTAAGCCCACTAACAATATCTGTGTTGTCGAAGCATGTGAACTTTAAGAATCCCACGAAATCCCTTGGAATCGTGATGTCGATGGACCTTCAAATGTAATTTAATCCCAAGTCTGCTCGCATGTTTTTCTCGATTTCATATTCTATCTTGTTAATGTTTTTTAACGTTGATGTAATTTCATGCGTATATCATTTAGTGGAACATTGAGTTTTATCCCCGGACACTTGCCGCGTTGAGTCCACATGGACTCAGTTTTTGTCGTTGTTTTATTTACTCGCAAATCTAAATCTCGATGATTTCACTTTCCTATCCTTTTTTTCTTTTTCTTTTTTCTTTTTTTTCTTAGCACGTAGATTCAATTCTTTTTAAATATCTCGATAATGCCAATAACAAAGCACAAGAAAAAGGTCATTTAGGTACATTTAGCCTTTTTTTCTTAACTATCTTATATTTTTTATTTGTTTGATCATATGTCAATTGGAGAGAGAGAGAGGAACATGACATGCTAAGATCCATCCAAAGGAAAGGCAGAGGAAAGGCACTTGGCGTTTGAGCAAACAATGACTTTGACCCACTGCCCTAATGAGACGCCATTGACTTGGCAAGAGACCAAGGCTTATCCTGGGTAAACGAAGACCAAGACCTTTGGTGCGCGACACGAAAACAGAGAAGAACACGGCATGTTGTCACTGGCATGTAGTATCACATATATATGACTGCAAGTTCGAAATAAGAAAATCACAACTATCATTATAGCCTTTATTTCAGTATCATAAATTTTTTTCGATCACTTAAATATCATAACTTCAAAAAAAATATCACTTGAGTATTATAATTTTTAAAAAATATTCATAAGGGATCGATCGTAAATTTATATAGCATTGAAGTAAGTGTCAAATTATGACACTCAGGTAACTGAAAAAAAAAAATTATGGCATTCGAGTGAGTACCATACTAAAATTATAACACTTGAAATATCATTGCCATACAAAAATTATAACACTTAAAATATCCTTCTCCGAGTTGATCAATAAAAAATTCACTTTTAACTCGAGGGTTTACGTGCAAAAGCGGCTATGTTCAATTCTTAGAAAAGATTGATCAACAAATTGAAGTACCAAGTAAGTACTTTTCATATTCTAAACGCTGCTAAAACATCGAAATATGCAGGAATCAAAGCACACCCAAGCAATCATGGCGATTGGCGAAAGAAATGCAGAAACCATTTCCGTAGAAAGAGAGAGAGTAAACATACACAAATCTCATCCCTACCTTTGCAAGACGAACCATCGTCGTGAATTGACTCGTCGTCACAGAAGCACATCAACTGCCCATTCCAGTTGAACGCGCACCGACCGCCAGAGAGCTCGCAGGCGTTGCACTCCTTGGGCGCTTCCCAGTCAAGCATGAACCCCCCATGCATCGCCGCAGCGAACTCCTCCGTCACATTCCCCACCGTCACCTCAGTCCGCTTCACCGCCGCCACCACTTTCTCCTCACAGTGACATGCCTCATGGAACGCCGCTTCCTCCTCCTGGCTCATGTTTGTGAACACGTACGACCCCTTATCAGGAGATCGCAAGCAAGTGATGTCCAAGGAGGGGCTCGACACCGATGAAGGAGCATCACAGTTGAAGAAGAAGGTGAGATTGACATTGGCGGAGTTGTAATTGAACGGGAGCGAGCCGATTGTGAGGTTATGGCGGGCCCTAGGGCAACTCTGGTTGGCTGCGTCGATGTCAACGAGAGTCAGGGTCTCGTTAATGTAGTTGATTTTGGTGACGAAGTAAGTGTTGTTCGGAAGAGAGAGAGTCGGATAATTGGAGCCAAACGGGCAACTGAGGTCGAGACCTGGGTAGCCGTGGTGTACGGCAGCGTTGCTGACGGTCCAGAATGGATACTTGATGAAGATATCGCCGCATTGAGATGAGGATAAGACGTTGCCGTAGATGGTCGAGAAAGTGGAGAGGACGCCATGGAAGCTCCCAAAGAAGAAGAGTAAGAAGAGGGAGAGAGAAGGGGAGAGAATGCGGAGAAGGTGGTGGTTTGGCATTTTTTTTCTTCTTGACTTGGTGCGGAAGTATAATGTTTCGCAATTTAGAACTGACCGGCTAAATAATGATGCCTTCAAAGTCGCTAAGAAAAGGGGTTTGACTTTGATTTTTGTTGGAAAGAATGTTCGAGTAACCCTAAACTAAAACCGAGTTACTTTGATTATAACTCACTGATTTAGAAACATCTTTAATCATGCCAGCATATAAAACTTCGGGAAACAAGAAGCTCACAGTTGCCTTGATACATTAAAACTAACGGTGGCTCGTCCACCACTAATTTTCTCAAGGAAACCACTTAACTTGTTCAACCGGCTTCCTGAGAAAATTAAAATTGAAAATTCTCTCTTGGTGGGATTTCCTCAAATCCCTCTACGTTAGATTTTATAAATATGAAGAAAGAAAAAACAACATAATGAAATAAATAATTTTATAGCAAATTGAATACTTTTAACATAGATAATCACAAGTAAAAAAAAATTATCACTAACTCAAAAGAAATCATTAAGATCATTAAAAATATATATTAAATTTCAAAGATGATTATCACTTTGCTTATTGCTGACGAATTTAAATTTGTGAAAATTAAATTATCACAAATAGAAAATATTATCAATTTTTTCTCATTAGGAGAGAAGTCTTTGACATGACATGTTTGGGAGGAGGATGAGGAGAGGTTGGTGACGTGGCAGAGAAGAAGCGACCAGAATATATTCTCCTCTTTGGTTTTGACAAATAGTACAAGAATGTAGTGGAGTAGAATCTAGGGTTAATAGCACACAAAATCTCAAATTATGTCCACTATAATATAAATATTTCTAACTTTTTTTTTTTTTATCATTGAAAACCTTAAACTTGGCCAGTGTGACATAAATATCCTAATTTTTTTTTTTGTATTATAAAAAATCTCGAACTCGGCACAAGTATACTTCCCATAGAACTGAAATAGATGGTATATATATGTATATATATGGGTTTCAGTTGCTTGGAAATCATTAGGACTCACAATTGGCAAAAACATGTGAACAGTCCCTTTAAGTTATCGGTATCGATAGGGCACTAATTTGTCACGTCTTGGACTCCCAAGTGACGAGGACATGACCGACAGGGGTTATTAATGCGACATCCCAAGCGTGTCACCATCCTGTTTATTTTTATCTTTGATTATTTAAGCACAAGCAGAAGTGATACAACATCAACACTCGATCCACAACAACAACAACATCAAATAACGGGAAAAACACATGTGCCAAACACACTACTATATTTACATCTTTTCACTATGTTTACAAGCCCTTCATATTACGGGCCTTTGTTCATTTACATACATAACTGTTTACGTCAAAAGATCACCAAGATCGGGGGTAACCTTATCTCGTCTAGCGAGGTACTAGCCAAAAATCGGTTCCCCTACAAGGACCGGCTATCTAAGGATCCACCAATGTGCCGCCAGGTGGGTTGTCATCGTTTGGTGTGGGCGGCCCATCAAACCCACAGAGGGACCCAACTAAGTCCCCATCAAACCACACGTATCATGCTCGATAACGGTGGGAAACGAGGTCGTCGAAGCCTTCCTCGACCCAGACGGTGGTAGTAACCATTCAATAGGTGGCGTCCTCCCTAGCCAAGGTTATGTCCACAATTGAGACTTCCATATCTACAAGCAAACCGAAGCGTACGAGCGGCGCTTCCATACCTACAATCTGAAAAAACAACGGGTGAGTTATAAACTCAGTAAGTAAACCCACTGATGGATTTTTCCTTTTGATGGGCCTAAGTTGGCCCGTCCGCCCATGTTGGGCCCAAAGGCCTGGCCCATGAGTTGAGGGCCCATGGAGGAAGTTATTAAAGATAAGGGAAAATCCTAGAGACGGTTATTTTTGAAGAAGTTACATATTTTCGAAGGAGAGATTACGTTCTCTCAATTTTTATGTCTTACCGCTTTCTCCCGAAGAACAGAATAGGATTATCCTCTGAAGAACAGTGTGTGGATTCTTCCTCTTTTCGCAACATCGGTGTTTAGTCTGTGGAAACAAGGTACGTTCGATTATGTGATGTGCCTTAGGATCGGTGATTCATGTTTTACTGGGCTTGCTTCCGCTTCGTTGTTTCTTTTGGGGATTCGATTCTGTGTCGAATCACTGTTTTGGGAATCTCGTTTTCCCCAACATTGGTATCAGAGCGCATTGTTCATGTTTCCCGATCCCTTTTCGTGTTTATGAACTGTTTATGATTGATTTTATTTGGAAAACATCACTGTTGATCGATTAAGGGATGAAAAAATTCCCGACACCATACTGTCCCCCCCAGTTTTTTTTTGTTTTTCCGTAGATCGAAGTGCGTTTCTGATTGCTTAGGGTTGAAGTGGTCATCGATACGAGAATTTCGAGTGGTGGCTCGCCGCCGGACGTCGCCGGACATGCCGCCACGTGCGGCCGAAGTGTTCGGCTCCGTCGACGCTTGCAACGCATGCGCCGAGGCGGTTCCTGGGCGCGTGCGACGCAGGCGCGAGCGGTGGAAACCGCAGGCGCGTGCAACATACGCGCGCGGTAACAGCACACGCGTGCGGCAACTGCCTACGCGTGCGAGGCACGCGCCAGCTAACGTCATCGTGACGTCGGCGGCGGTTGCCCACGCACGCGCAGGGCACGTGCCGGTCGGTTCGTCCGACCGGCCCGACCGGCCATGTTGGGGAAAATGAGATTCCCAAAACCCACTAATTTTTGGATAAGATGATGTCTCACCAATTCACAAATGCATAACTACACTAGATCAATTGTCGATGGTAAATCAATAGCAAAACAATTGCTTTGCCTTGGCTTGAACATGAGAAGATCCAAATAACATACAAGCATAAACCAAGATTAATTCAATAACCTGAGAAACCATGCACACAGGATTCATTTATTACTTAGCCGAAATCCATCGGCTCTTTCGGAATCCACCGAGCATCCGAAATCCATCAGGCAACGTCACCGAAATCCATCGGTTGACAGCTTAACCAAAATCCATTGATTCTTTTGGAATCCACTGGGCACCATCACTAAAATCCATCGGTCGATGGCTATAAATTAGTTCTTGTGTGACCATGCATCAAGCAAACAATAATCTGGTTCTTAACTTCACTTTAGCCCATACAAAAGAGAGGCCCAAAGGCGTGCCTTGCTAATGTGTGTGTTATGACTTATCGGAACTGTAACGATGAAACATGTCGGGTGCAAATCAAGGCTCGTGGTTTGATCCATCACATTTGAGCACCGACCTAGTACCAAGCTTGGTTTGGGAACGATTCGCCTCAATATTGTACCGAGACCAATAAAGAATTGATTTGTCGTGTTTCAACATACGTTCAAGGCCAATGAAACCCCTTTTCAGAATTCGGGGCATGAACTAGGAGCATGCACACATGCAATTGTATAAACTAACTTGGCAACATAATTAGCAAGTTCAAGTGAGAACACAATCCAAACAAAATCAAACAAGGAGATGCTACACGCTCGGAATAGCGGCACAACCTCAGAGCCAAATATTAGTATGTCTACTTACACTACACCGAATCGAGGCCCTAACGGTGGCCAAACGATGGAGGGTGAGAGACGGCGTGAAGGACACCTAAGAAAGAGACCGAGAAGGAGAGAGAGGGGGATGGGCAAGTGAGGAGAGAAAGGTGGAAGAGATTGGCTAACAATGCAAATGAGGAGATGGTCTGTCTATTTATAGGCCTAATCCCAATCATTGCCTTACCAAGTGGTCCAATTATATGTCCTTGAGTGGCAATTCTAAGCAAGAAAGGTGGCAAGTCTACAAGATTTGTTGTGCCTAAAAAGTTCTAGAACCCAAGTGTCTTAACTTCCAATTAGGCCATTTAGACAATGACTTATCCTATTAATGATGATCCTAAGGTGAAGAGGTGGCACCCCTATTTCTCCTAGGTGGCGTCTTCATAGTCTTGGAAGACCACCAATTATTGAGCTCATTTTGTTTTTGAGTCAAGAAGCATTAATGGAAGAGAAATCTTGTTCTCCAAGGCTCAAATTAGAGGGAATGATGATCCTAAACTAATAGGGACACATGGGTATATGACTCATCCTTCACATTAATTAACTAGAGTATAAAGCCATTTAATGCAAGTTGATCTTCAAGACAACAAGGCTCTAGAATGACTTGCTCTCTAAGTTGCTCTTCCTTGCACCAAATTTGTTCACTTTCAAGGCTGGGATCTTGTTCATTATGAAGTGTAAGACCTAATTATCTTGCACTCCAAGGACCCTCATTAGGCGTGTGACTCATCCCCATAATAATGTGTTAAAAGCCAAAGAACATCAATGTCTTCAAGAGGCAAGACCATTTCTTGCCACTTGGTGTGGTGAGTCATTACCGTCATTAATTAACTAGCTTCCAAAATCAATTAATGCATCCATGGGAAAGTAACTAAATTGAAGGCTGCCTCATTCGATGGGGATTTCTCGAGTTTATCCACGATCGACTACTTTTTTGGTCCAAGGTTTGGGAGTAATCCATGATCGGATGAGGCCGAACTTAACCAAGCCTAATCGGCGGAACTAATTCAGCAATTTTTCAATACCGTGCATAGCTAGGGTTGGCCAAGTCCACGGGCTAGTCTTTTATCCTACTGATCGGTCCTGGGACCAAACCTGGGGTCGGTCGAGAGTCTTGTGCCACAATCCATGGTTGACTTAGAATTGATCCACGTTGGATTTAATCGATCCATGGTTGATTCTTGGTTGTCATGTAATCATGTGGGATCGATTGATTCGCCTCGATACATTGTTGCATTGAATCGATTTGTGGTCGTTCACGACCGGTACAATGATTGTGAAGAATCGTCCACTACTAGTACTTGACCGTGTGGAATTGATCCATAATTATCCACTGATCGATCTGTGATGGTGTGTGATCGTCGCGCAATCGATCTTTATGATCAAGTAACCAATCCATGGTTGAACTCTCCAATTCGTATATGACCAATCCTTAGTCACGTTTTCCAATTGGGTTAATTGGTCCATAACCAATCCTTAGATCGATTTATGGTCTATTCCTGTCATTGGCGTACCTATCCTTAGTCCACAATTCATGACCAAAATAGGAGTCGGAATCGAGGATGTCACAAGTGTGATCACATGAAATCTTAACACATCATACGAAATCTTAGCGTGATCATATACTTTATCCCTAGTTGTTTTATTCAATCTTTTGGTTGTAGTTATCATATCTATAGGAATTGATTGAGGAAATATAGTTGCAAGCTATGTATAAATATGTATATTTAGAATATAAGAAGAATTGAATAGGACATTGGGATCTTTCATTTTGTGTCCCTTCTCACTTTCCTTGGTGGGGGCCTCGGTATTTTGCATATAAAATGGGGGTCCCTCAGTTAAGAAGAGGAGGGGTCCTTTCTTTTGTTTGACGCGCCCGAGGAGAGAGAGAAAAAGGTGGGGTCTTTTGTCATCTTCTTTGACAATGTGTAGAGGGAAATCGAGAGAGAAAGAGAAGGAGAGAGAGAGAGAAAAGAGGGTTGTCTTCAGAGTGCTAACCAAGCCGACGCCTGCAACTCACAGCCTGTGGCTATTGTTCCGCCGTCAACCGCCGCCGCCGCCATTGCCTAGAGCACTACGACACCCCTACTTGCCGTTGCCAACATGACCTGACACCGCTAATAATGCTAGTACGAGCACCTAGAGGGGGGTTAAATAGGTGTTTAAAAGATAAAATAAATTTCAAGTAAAGTATGAGTATCAAACAAAGTCTGATAAAATGAGTCATTAGTCTTCTGATGAATGTTCATAATCAGATAAGAGATGGAACTGATTTTTACGATACTTAAAAGAATGCAACAGATTTAAATAAAGAGAGTTAAGGGAAGAGAAGATTGCACACGAAATTTATAGTGGTTCAGCTTAGACCAAGCCTACATCCACTCTCCCACGCTGACAACCTTCTGGCTGGAATTCACTATAGAAACAACAAAGAAGTACAATTTTTGAGTGCAAACACTCAGTGGAAGATCATTTCTCTCTCACTAAGTCACTGTTCTTGTGATTTTCTCTCTTGAATACAATTTATAAGGATCGCTGATGAAGAGCAAGTAGTTGGAAAAACTTCAGTCTTTGAAATTTCAATTTTCACGTCTCTTCCTCAACTAGATTGAATGGCCTTCTTAAATACTCCTTTTCTAGAGGAATTTCTTTCAATCAATCCATTGGATAGAATCGACTAAGGAGATCTTATAGCCGTTTGAAGATTGAGATGAAAATCCGTTGATTCTAGTCGCTCATACAATCATAATCTAGGTTTCCATAAGTAGATGCTTCCCAAAAATGAACTTGTCTTCAAGATTGATTCCATCAATGTATTTATATAAAATAAGTGAGATTCTCTACCAGAGAATTAGATGTTGTAGAATAAATTCCTAATGTGTTCATTTAGAATTTTGTCGCAAGATCAATAAATCCGAGTATGATTTCATCCTCATTCTGGACACGGTTTCAATCTAGATTGTGTCAGAGTGGGAAATACTTTTGGAATGAATAGACTTTGATAAGAGTCTGTGATATACCTTCAGAAGTATTATGTTCTTCAAAATAAGAATAAAAATTAGAAAGTTTTGTCAACTTCTAAACTTGGTAGGAGTTTTCTCAATAGTATCAAGCCGCTGTCCTAACTACCCAATGTCGCCACTCAACTAGCCCCCATCGCATGCCTCAATCCCTTTGACACCGAGCTCCACCCAATGATGCTGTTGTTGTCCCAAGCTTCGCCATTGCTGCTGCTGCTCGACCAAGCCAACACCATTGCTTCCCACCACCTCGACGAGCCGCTGCCCTGCTCCCGACACACTGCTCAATGACAACCCGACGTTGCTCGCTGCCCTTGACATCCTTGCTGTTCACATCACTCTTATGTGTCACCACACCCCCTTGCCGTCGCGTCTGCTGGCCCTTCGACAATGAGCTGCTACCGTTTGCCACCATCAACTCGCTACTGCCTCAACCAAGATCCTTTATTCGTTGATCCATAGCCAAGCTTGTTGATGCTAGTTGCCATTCTTACTCGTACCAAAACCGAGTCGATTCCAAGAAGTTTCTAACCCCTACTCTATAATACTTAGATATTTAACACATTTCCTTAAAATAAACTAACTTAATCACTAAATAATAATCATTTTAGTTAGGGATAATACCACATAAATCCCAAACAAATACACATGTAGACCCATTAAACGGGTGGGTCGAGTTGGGTCGGGTTTGGGTCGGGTCATAATGGTCAACCCAAATCGACCCATTTAACCCGTTTATGACCCATTTATTGTAGTGTAAAATTTTTGACCTATACCCGACCCGTCCTATACCCAACTCATATCCGACCCATTTAACGAAACCTAAAAAGCCTATATATATATTTTAAAAAAATGGTATTGCTAACATGATTTTATACAAAAAAATTAATGGACAATTTTTATAAGTTTTAAAATAATTATTTTAAAAAAATCGAATTTTAATTATTTTTTATTTTTTAAAAATTAAAATTTTAATTTTTTTTATTTTTATTTTTAAGAATATAATTTTTATTTTTCTCTTTTATTTTTTATTTTTTTTAATTTTTTTTTTTTTTCTTTTTTCTTCTTCCTCTTCTTTGGCCGGCCGCCGACCGCGGCGACAGCTGGCGATTGGCCACTGGCGAGCTGGCTCACCCGGCTAGCCGACACTGGCGAGCTCAAGGCTCGCTAGTTAGGTTATAATTTCGATTTTTATAAAAAAATATTTTTGTAAAGTTAAAGAGGGAAGAGAGAGATTGTGTGGTTTGGGTTGAAAATGGATTCTAAATCTAACCCATTTACGACCCACTTAAGACCCGCTTAATATCCACCTATCTTAAGTCTTTAATTGTTAAACCCATTTATTTAGTTCCTTCAAAAAATAAGTGACCCATATATGACCTATTTATGATTTAAATGGGTAAGACCCATTTTGCCACCTCTATACACATGTAACAAATTCACTTCAAACTAATTTTTTGATCACTAAAAACCCAAATTGGTACACCTATAACAGATTTACCTTAAACTAATTTTTTGACAACCCAAAACCCCAAACTAGTACATTTGTAATAAATTTACCCCACTTAGTTTCTGCTCAGTTAAACTAATACCACAAAATGGTATGCATGTGATAAATAGAAGGTAAAACTCTAAACTAATACACTAGTTAATAACTATGTGTCATCCAACTCAACAATTTAATAGTAAAATTTAATGGAAACTAACGGATAGTAAATTTGTCTCAGGTGTACCAATTTGGATTTTTTGTTATCAAAAAATTAGTTTGAGATAAATTTGTCACAAATATATCAGTTTAAATTTTTCGTGGTATTAACCCTTTTAATTATAAAGTTTACTATTTACAAAAGAATGTCTATGCTATGAATTGACATTTTTTACCTTGTATTACACAAACTTACTAGTTTTCCTCTTTACCTACATAGTTTCATCTTTCTAACACCTAGTCATTCAAAATCTTCTTGAAATCACTCAATCGTGTTTTTTAATCATGATCTATGACTAACAGCACCTTTTAAAGGCATAAAAAACATAGCAATTTCAAGTAATAATAGTCACAGTCCCATGACAATATCACAAATGTTGGAGAAAACTCATTTGATGTTTTTAAGTTGACAAAACTTATCCAAAGTCAATTCTGAAGAATTCCAGACTTTTGTGTCAAAGTCTGAAGACTCCCGGATTTTGTGTCAAAGTCTGCTCACTCTGACAAATTCTAGACTGAACGAAAGTGAAGGATGAAGACTTTTCCAGATAAGGGATTATCTCTCTTTCTTCAAGGGATTGATTCGTATGGATTATCTATGGCCTTCTGGTTGGAAATCACATCTACCAGATTGGATATCTTTATTGGAATCAAGTCTTTTGGAAGGCAAATAATTTTGGAAAGAATCTACTTATGGAAACCAAGATCCTGATTGTATGGGCGAACATGATTGACGGGCTTTCATCACAATCTTCAAATGGCTCGAGATCTCCTTGATTGATTCTGTCTAATGGGTTGATTGGAAGAATTCCTTTGAAAAGTGCCAACGGTTGAGAAGGCATGAAGGAGTAATTAAGGAGGACTCTCCAGTTGTTTGACGAGTGCGTGAAAGAAAAATTCCAAAGTCTGAAACTTCCCAGTTTCTTGTTATTCCATTTATTGTGCTCTAAGTTGTACTTAAAAGAGAGAGACCTATAGTGTGACTTCGTGAGAGAATAGTAGACATTCTTCACTGTGAAGTCGAGATTGCAAGATTGTAAATTCTCTTTTGATTCATAGTGGAATCTAGCTAGAAGGCTGTTAGCGTGGGAGAGTAGATGTAGGCTTGATCTAAGCCAAACCACTATAAATTCCGTGTTCATATTCTCTTCCATGAACTTCTTTATTTTGTTCGTAGTTCTATTTAACTACTAAAGTATGAACTAGCTCAAAGTTTGTTGTTCTTCAGACTCAGTTTTAAAAGTAAAATATTTTTACTCTTCTTTGCGAAAAATTGTCTTCACACCTATTCACCCCCTCTAGGTGTTCATACTAACACTTACAATTGGTATCAAAGTTTGTGTGCTTGATTTTTGAAGTGTTTTGCTTCTAAGCTAAAGATCCTCTATGGCTAGTATTTTTGCTCCAGGTTTAATTGAAGGTCAGAGCAACACCAGACCTCATTACTTCGATGGAAAGGAATACAATGTCTAGAAGAAGAAGATGAAGGCATTTCTCAGATCCAGAGATCCTCTGGAGTGGGATGTTGTAGAAAAATGGATTAATCCTAAACCAACATTAGCTTTAGATCGAGGAAAAGAAGTCATTGATGCTGACGAAGCAACACGAGCTGAATTTACCAAGAGACAAGCTCTTGACGCGAAAGCAATATATTCTTTATACTGTACCTTATCTCCTACTGAGTATAACTGAATTTCTTCTTGTGAAACAACAAAAGAAGTTTGAGACAGATTACATGTTACCTACGAAGGAACTAACTGTGTGAAGGAAAGCAAAATAAACATTTTGCTCAGACAGTATGAAGCCTTCAGAATGAAGCTTGGAGAATCTATTACTAACATGTTCAGTCAATTTACAGAGATTGTAAATGGCCTGGCTTATCAAGGTCAACAAATCTCAGGACCAATGAAAGTCAATAAACTGCTGTGTGGACTTTCGAAAGACTGGAATCATGTGAAGACTTCAATTAGAGAAACCCAGAGGATCATGCCTCTATCAATTGATGAACTGATAGGCACGCTTCAGTCGAACGAAGTGGAACAAATAAATGATGAAGAAGATCCTAAAGGTAAGAAGTCAATTGCTTTAAAGTCTAACGTTGATTCTGATGATATAGATTCAAATGATGATATGGACGGCGAAGAGCTAGCACTTATGATCAAGAAATTCATAAAGCTGAATAAAAAGGGAAGAAGATTCAACTGGAAGAAACAGAGCACGCAAAATTTCCAGAAGAGACCAACTGAGGAAAGTTGTGACATCCCAAATTTCGGATTCTGTTTTCAATTAAATAAGTTGGGCTTTTCATCGACGTGCCTATAGTTCAATTCTCCGAGCTGATCACTCACGAGATAACTAGTTTATCAGGTGAAGCCGTTAAGGGATTTTAACGTAATAGACTTGAGAATTCGACCAGGTATCGACTGCTCGACCGTGCTACTCTGCAAGGATCATTACGGCACTATTAGAATAGATTAGAGATCGGTGATAGGTTGGTTTGACTGAGATATGTGATTAGAGTGTGGGTAATTCCACCCGATTGCAATTTTCTTGTCGATCGGCACTAGATCGATTTTTCTGTCGTTTTGGGTACCCTATGTCTGTATTTGAAATCTCGAGATTTTGACGACAACTGAGAGTTACGAATGAGTCAAAGATGTACATTGTGGCTTGAAAATAATCAACCACAGGTTAAATGCGCCAAAAATTCTTAAAAGCTACCCTGTAGATTAGGACACGCTAAAATCGCACCAAATTGAAATTAACCGTGAATTTAAACCCAATTTTAGAAATTGAAAGTTCTATCATGTCACAATTCCTTTTAGGAATGTTGACTCATCCTCAGAAGATTTTTCTGCAAATCGAGATTTTTTGCGGAAAATCAAAGTAAGGTCATTTTTGATCGGGAAAATCCGAGGGTCGTTTTTGATCACGTCTTTGGGTGTCAAGTTGGACTATATGGTGAGGAAAAATGTTGAATGGGATGATGGTACCTTGGTTGGATTTATGGAAATCAAATTTAGTCCAATTGAGGGAGAATTGAAGGAGAATTGAATGGATTTGTTGAACAAATGCTACAAATTTGTATGCCATGGGGGGAGGAACATTTGGACTACTTCAATGGTGTGTTGAGGAAGCTTTGAGGAGAGAGAAAGGGTTGAGGGTGAGGGCCAAGAGTGGTAGGGGCATAAGTGAGGAGAATTGGGCAAGTGTTGAGCCCTTAGAAGCCACCGAGGGGACCCCTCTCTTCAGCCACTTCTTCTTCTTCCTTTGGCTTTGCTTTCTCCATGGCTAGATTACTTTTGAAGCTAAAAAACCAGAGGAAACACAGCAGAACCAGCAACCCTTCCCCCGCCCATCGACCTTCATTTTTCCCCCTGTTTTCTCCTTATTCTAGGTTCTGTTCCAGTTGACCTTTTGGTGAAAAATTAAGTTAAAAGTTGTTTTCTCGTGAGAATTAGCTCACGCTCCACCCACCACTGTGACAAGGACATCTAGCTCGTACGGACGAGCCCGACCTCGCCCCAAATGGAGCCGCCGGCCATCCCGTCCAACCACCGTAATCCGCCCACCGCCGGACCGCCTGGTTCCGCCTGGGTCCGCCTGTTTCCCATTTTGTTCCTATTTCTCCCCATTCAAAGCCCTTCCCGGCCTTGGTTGGTGTCATCGCTAGGAGTATTGTCGCTCGCCTCCACGTCGCCGTCGCCGTGGACTCACCGAAATGCAAAACCGGTGAGTTTACTCACTAATATTCACTTATGGAGCTAATGATGCTTAAGGGGTGATTAGATTAGTCTAATGATGGTTTAGGTTGGATTAGTTTAGTTAATTGTTAATTAGATTAGATGAATGATTAGTTTAGTGGATGGATTAATTAGTCTAATTATGCAATTAGATTAAGGTAAGCATGATTAAACTTTTAATTAATTATTTTAATTAATTAATTAATTATTTAGATTATGTATTATTAAATATTATTTAAATTAAATTAATTTTCTGAATTTATTTAATTATTAATTAATTAATATTTTTCCGGAAATTATGTCGGGAGAGCCGCTCGATAGAATTTCGAGCTGATCGTTGTGATATGGTTGGATTATGTAATTGAGTACTGGATTGGTCAATTCATTATGAATTGGGAAATAGCGAGGTAGTTGCGAATTGGTTGGAATATGCGATTGATGGTTGGTTTGTATAATTGATTGATGAGTTGTGAAATTGTGTGTTGATTGTGATTTGTAAAGTAATTGGGTATGATATCTAGCTAAACCAGAGAATCGCCTAACTTGGAATAGGCTGTGCTCATTAAGCCGTGATCAACCGCCGAAGTATGGCTGTCCTTATTGAGCCGTGATCAACCGCCGAAGTATGGCTGTGCTTATTGAGCCGTGATTACCACCTAACATAGGCTGTGCCCACTGGGCCGTGATTTACCGCCGAACATTTAGTAGGCTGTGCCATTGGGCGTGATTAACCTGGTTACACCAAAAGACTACCTAACATGGAGTAGGTCGTGCCCGTGTGTGGCCGTGATTAATAGTTGGAACGAGTGATTGATTGATATATAGTATGATGCATTCCAATTGTTGAGTGATGATTGCGTATATGAGATATGAATTGTGATAACGTGCAGGAGGGAACTCAGGCGAGGTAAGTCCTCTGTAGTTGTGTGGTTAGGCCGCTCCTAGGCGTATTTCCGTCCTAATAGGGGTTTAGGGGGTGAACTTGCTGAGACATTGTCTCACCCCGTTGTGGGCTAAATTTTTAGGTCCTTAGATGACTATGGTGGAGGACTTGAAGCCCCGGAGTCTGTGGAGGTGGAGTCTGAAGGATCGGCGTTTGTGTCCGACGAGTAGATCGTAGGACAGCTTCTTTTTGAGAACCGACCTTTTTGTAGACTTTTGACCAGGCTTGTTTGGTATCTAAACCCGTTGTTTATCAAAGTTGGCTTTTGTGAAATGTGCCATGCTTTCCTATCCTATGTTGTTTCTTGTCAGGGGTTATTGTTTCAATTCCGCATGCATATTTAAAATGAATGGGTCGGCGATGCGTCCTAGGAAGTCGCAAATTTTATCAACCAGTGAGGGATGGGCACGCGCTCGAGGATCGGGGCGTGACATCCCTGTTTTAGTGGTATCAGAGCAGGTCTGTCAATTGAGTGATAAGGTGCGATGGTTTATGGGATAGTTAGTAGGAAAGACCTTTGATTATGCTGGTGCATGTGAGTGATGGTTGTTTGGTAAATTGTTTGGTGTTGATCACTCATATTCTAATGTGGAATTGAAATTGGAAAATAGGTATCTCTAAAGATCCTGTAGATGAGTGATCAGGAGCAGTGGACTCCTAGGAAGAGGACCATCGGTCCAGTGACTCGGGGTAGGACGCCAACAAGGGTCGATAATCGAGGTGGACGTGGTCGAGCATAAGCTGAGGTTAGCGCTAGTGGAGTAGCACTACCTCCTGCTGGTGCTGGGGTAGCAGCCCCTGGTGATCCCAGAATCAAAGGGATCATGCAGGCGTTTGAGGCCATGAGAGATGTGATAGGGCAGCAGGCCTAGAATCAAGCCGTTGTTGCTGCAGCCACTGCTACTGCTGCCGTTGCCACCGCTGCTGAGGCCGCACGTGCTGCCACTCCTGTCGAAGCTCCAGCTAAGAATGTGGTGGTACCGAGAGAAAGACCGATCTATAAGCTTGTCGAGCAATTTCTGAAGCTGAACCCGCCGAGGTTCAATGGCGCCGGTGATCTCAAAGCTGCGTTGCTTTAGGTCCAAGATCTGGAGAAAGCCTTTGAGCTTCTAATGTGCACTAAAGGGGAAAAGGTTGTCCTCGCAGTCTGCCAGCTGCAGGGTAACGCGAATACGTGGTGGAGAGCACAGAGGCACAGTTTTCCCAGAAGGCGTGGTTCCGGTATGGGACGCCTTTCTCAGAGCCTTCAATAAAAAGTACTATTCCGGTAGCGCTCGAGAGCGGAAGATGGAGGAATTCCAGCGTCTCCGTCAAGGAACGTTGACTGTGGACAAATATGAAGCAAGGTTTGCTGAGCTGTCTCAGTATGCGCCGAGACTGGTGGAAGACCCTGAAGACAAAGCCCGGAGGTTCAGGAACGGCCTCCGACCAGAGTTGAGAAGCCCACAGGTACCATTTGACCTGAAGAGTTACAACGAGGTTTATGGTCGGGCCCAGCTGATAGAAAAAGACCTAAGTGAACAGACTGCTGCGTCTGGTTCAAGGTTTAGTTCAAATCGAGATGGAATTCGGTTTGGGAAGAAGCCCATGACCAGAGGGAGGTATCATGTCCGGCCCAATAGGAAGGGTGGAATAGGAAAGTCAACACCGAGTCAAAATGGCGTGTGTCGCTTTTGTGGAAGGCGGCATGGCTCAGCCCTGTGCCCTTCTAGGATGGGTGCTTGTTTTGAGTGTGGCCAGCAGGGTCACATAGCTAGAAATTGTCCTAGGAAACAGCCGAGACAGCAATTACCGCCGTCGCTACTGTTGGGTCTGAATAGGGGGTTCGTGCCGCAGATCGCATCACGGGATGGACTGAACAGACCTCCAGCTTAGGGAAGGACGTATGCTATCACGAGAGGACAGGCTGAGGATGCACCTAATGTGATTACACGTATGGTCACGCTGAACGACCGTGCTACTTATGCTTTGTTTGAACCTAGCGCCACTCATTCCTTTATAGCTGAGCAATTCGTTAAGCTGATAGGATTAAGTTCTGAGTTGTTGGAGTCAGTGGTTAGCATATCTATACCGTTGAAGGATAAGGTGTTAGTTGCATTAGGTTGTTTTGGTTGCAAGTTAGTGATTGGTGAGCGAGAGGGGGAGATAGATTTGATAGTCCTAGCCATGTATGATTTCGATGTGATAATTGGCATGGACTGGCTCACCAAGTAACGAGCTAAGCTGGACTGTTATCGTAAATCGATTCAGTTTAACCTGTTAGGGGGTGAAAGTTTCGAGTTTACTAGGAGTCGAGGAGGACCTTCGATTACCCTGATCTCGTCGCTTAAGGCAACCCGTTTGTTAGACGGGGGTTGCCAAGGTTACTTGGCGACTGTTGTGGATACGACAGTTGAGGAACTGAAGATTGAGGACATCTTAGTGGTACAAAAATTTCCAGATGTGTTTCCTAAAGAATTGCCAGGTCTACCGCCAGAGAGAGAGATCGAGTTCATGATTGAGTTAGCACTTGGGGCAGAGCCAATCTCTAAGACTCCTTACTAGATGGCTTTATCGGAGTTGAAGGAACTGAAGTGCAGATGTAGGAATTGTTGGATAAGGGATTCATATGTCCTAGTGCATCACCTTGGGGAGCACCAGTTCTATTTGTGAAGAAAAAGGATGCGGCTGTGTATCGACTATCGACAACTCAATCAGGTAACGATCAAGAACAAGTATCCACTCCCGAGGATCGACGACTTGTTTGATCAGTTGCAAGGAGCATCGATATTTTCTAAGATCGACTTGAGGATAGGGTATCATCAGCTGAGGATAAAAAAGGAAGACATACCGAAGTCAGTATTTCGTACTCGATACAGCCATTATGAGTTCACTGTAATGCCGTTTGGTTTGACGAACGCTCTAGCTGCTTTTATGGATTTGATGAAGAGAGTGTTTAAAGAATACTTGGATTAGTTTGTGATCGTGTTCATCGACGACATCCTAGTGTACTCGAGAAGTCTAGAGGAACACGAGAGGCAGTTGAGGATCGTGCTACAGACTCTGAGAAATCATGAGCTGTATGCTAAGTTTAGTAAGTGCAAGTTTTCGTTAACTCGTGTGGCGTTCCTAGGTCACGTGATTTCAGGCGAAGGAATCTCCGTGGACCCGTCCAAGATTGAAGCAGTTATCAACTGGCTGAGACCAACGATAGTGACAGAGATAAGAAGTTTCTTGGGTTTAGCATGATATTACAGAAGGTTCGTAGAGGGGTTTTCAGCTTTAGCATCGCCGTTGACTCGACTGCTGAAGAAAGAAGAGAAATTTGTGTGGAGAGACAAGTGCGAGCATGGTTTCCAAGAGCTTAAACAGAGGCTGACTACCACACCTATGCTGACCATACCATCTGGTCTTGTAGGGTATGAGATCTACAGTGATGCGTCGTTTAGAGGACTGGGTTGCGTGTTGATGCAACATGGTAGGGTAGTTGCATACGCGTCCCGTCAGCTGAGACCTCATGAGCTGGACTACCCAATGCATGAATTAGAACTCGCTGCGATTATTTTCGCTCTGAAGATTTGGAGACATTATCTGTGCCGAGAAAGATTCCAGATCTTCACAGACCATCAGAGTCTCAAGTATTTATTCTCTCAGAAGGAGTTGAATATGAGACAGTGTCGTTGGATAGAACTCTTGAAGGATTATGATCGTGATATTCTATATCATCCTGGAAAGGCGAATAAAGTCGCCGATGCACTGAGTCGGAAATCGTTAGTCACTCAGATGGTGCTCAAGGAGTGGAGTTTACTTGAGAAAGCTTGAAATTTGGTTTTCAAATTTGAGGTAGGCCACCTTTCGAATCTTATGGCCACCCTCAGAATTGAGCGGAAGTGCATATCAGAATCAAGACGCTTCAGTGGACAAGCCCAGAGATTCAGAAGGTTCTGCAAGAGAACACCGAAAAGAAGGATGTTGACTTTCAGGTTTCTGAGAACGGAACACTAAGGTTCCGAGGACGATTGTGTGTACCTGACGATACAATGCTTAAGGAAGAGATTTTATTAGAAGCTCATCATAGCAATTACAGCATTCATCCTGGTAGTACGAAGATGTATCAGAATTTGCGTCAACATTATTGGTGGTCCGGTATGAAGGCGGACATTGCCAAGCATTTCGTCAAATGTCTAACGTGTCAGCAAGTGAAGGCACGGCACTGTAAGCCGGAAGGACTTCTGCAACCTCTCGAGATCCCTGAGTGGAAATGGGAGCATATCATAATGGATTTTGTGACAGGCTTACCAAGGAGTCAGAGAGGTAATGATTCCTTTTGGGTAATGGTCGACAGACTGACAAAGTCGACACACTTCATTGCAGTACGAAAGGATCTTGATTTGGACAGGCACGCAGAGTTGTACGCGCGTCAGATAGTTCGTTTGCATGGAGTGCCGGTGACGATTACTTCAAATAGAGACCCGAGATTCATAGCTACCTTTTGGAAAAGCTTGCAGAGTGCCTTAAGAACGAAGCTGCAGTACAGTACAGCCTATCATCGTCAGATAGATGGCCATTCTGAGAGGACAATTCAAACCCTCGAGGACATGCTGCGAGCTTGCGTGCTAGATTTCAAGGGAAGTTGGGAAGAACAGTTTCATCTAGTTGAGTTTGTCTACAACAACAGTTATCAACAGAGCATTCAAATTGCTCCTTTCGAAATGTTGTATGGCAGAGCGTGCAGAACGCCAGTGTATTGGGATGAACTAGGGGAAAAAAAGATCACGGGCCCAGAGCTAGTTCAGCAGTCAGTGGATGTAGTTGCAGTTATCGGAGACAGACTAAAGACCCCTTAGAGCGGCCAGAAAAGCTACGCAGACAAGCGTTGAAGGCCGGTGGAGTTTCAAGTTGGTGATCACGTTTTTCTGAAGGTGCCACCAATGAGGGATACTTCATGTTTTGGCAAGAATCGGGATTCTAGCGTATCGTCTTGCATTGCCGCCGAGACTGGCGCAAGTGCATGACGACTTTCATGTGTCGATGTTGAAGAAGTATGAGCCTGACCTAACCCACGTGCTTAATTTTAAGGAATTGGACGTGGACGACAGAGTGTCATACGTTGAGAGCCCGGTTCAGATTGTGGATCGCAAGGAGCAGGTTCTGCACACCAAGAACATCCCTTTGGTCAAAGTTGTCTGGCAACACCACGGCACTGAAGGAGCAACCTGGGAAAGTGAAGAGTCCATGATACAATTGTACCCCCACCTTTTTGCTTAAAGATTGTAATGGTTTAAATTTCGAGGACGAAATTTTTATAAGAGGGGAAGAGTTGTAACATCCCAAATTTATGATTCTGTTTTCAATTAAATAAGTCGGGCTTTTCATAGATGCACCTATAGTTCAATTCTCCGAGTTGATCACTCACAAGATAACTAGTCTATCAGGTGAAGCCATTAAGGGATTTTAAGGCAATAGACTTGAGAATTCGACTAAGTATCGACTGCTCAATTGTGCTAATCTGCAAGGATCATTATGGCACTGTAAGAATCAATCAAAGATCGATGATAGGTTGGTTCGACTGAGACATGTGATTAGCGTGTGGGTAATTCTACCTGATTGCAATTTTCTCGTCGATCGACACTAGACCGATTTTTCTGTCGTTTTGGGTACCCTGTGTCCGTATTTGAAACCTCAAGATTTTCACAACAACCGAGAGTCTCCAATGAGTCGAAGATGTATATTGTGGCTTGAAAATAATCAACCATTGATCAAATCTGCCAAAAATTCCTAAAAGTTACCCTGTAGATTAGAACACACTAAAATCGCGCTAGATTGAAATTAACCGTGAATTTAAACCCGATTTTAGAAATTGAAAGTTCTGCCATGTCACAATTCATTTTAGGAACGTCGACTCATCCTCATAAGATTTTTCTACAAATTGAGATTTTTGGCGGAAAATCAAAGTAAGGCCGTTTTTTATGGGGAAAATCCGAGGGCCGTTTTTGATTGCGTCTTTGGGAGTCAAGTTGGACTATATGGTGGGGAAAAATGTTGATTGGGATGATGGCACCTTGGTTGGATTTATGGAAATCAAATTGAGTCCAATTGCGGGAGAATTGAATGGATTTGTTGAACAAATGCCACAAATTCGTATGCCATGGGGGGAGGAACATTTGGACTACTTCAATGGTGTGTTGAGGAAGCTTTGAGGAGAGAGAAAGGGCTGAGGGTGCGGGCCAAGAGTGGTGGGGGCATGAGTGAGGAGAATTGGGCAAGTGTTGAGCCCTTAGAAGCCACCAAGGGGACCCCTCTCTTCAGCCACTTCTTCTTCATTTGGCTTTGCTTTCTCCATGGTTGGACTACTTTTGAAGCTCAAAAACTAGAGGAAACATAGCAGAACCGGCAGCCCTTCCCCCTTGCCCGTCGACCTCATTTTCCCCCCTGTTTTCTCCTTATTCCAGTTTCTGTTCCAGCTGACCTTTCGGTGAAAACTCGAGTTAAAAGTTGTCTTCTCATGAGAATTAGCTCACGCTCCACCCACCACTGTGACGAGGACATCCAAACTGTACGGACAAGCCTGACCTCGCCCCGAACAGAGCCACCGGCCACCCCGTCCAGCCGCTGCAATCCATCGGCCGCCGGACCGCCTGGATCTGCCTGGGTCTGCCTGTTTCGCGTTTTCTTCCTATTGCTCCCCATTATAAGCCCTTCCCGGCCTTGGTTGGTGTCACCGCTAGGAGGATTGTCGCTAGCCTCCGCGTCGCCGTCGCCGTGGACTCGCCGGAACGCAAAACCAGTGAGTTTACTCACTAATCTCCGCTTAGGGAGCTAATGATGCTTAAGGGGTGATTAGATTAGCCTAATGATAGTTTAGGTAGTTAGATTAGTTTAGTTAATTGTTAATTAGATTAGATGAATGCTGAGTTCAATGGATGGATTAATGAGTCTAATTATGCAATTAGATTAAGGTAAGCATGAGTAAACTTTTAATTAATTATTTTATTTATTTAAATTAAGTATTATTAAGTATTATTTAAATGATATTAATTACTATTTAAATTAAATTAATTTTCGGAATTTATTTAATTATTAATTAATTAATATTTTTCCGAAAATTATGCCGGGAGAGCCGCTCGATAGAATTTCGAGTTGATCGATGTGGTATGGTTGGATTATGTAATTGAGAACTGGATTGGTCAATTGATGATGAGTTGGGAAATAGCGTGGTAATTGCGAATTGGTTAGAATATGCGATTGATGGCCGATTTGTATAATTGATTGATGAGTTGTGAAATTGTGTGTTGATTGTGATTTGTAAAGAAAATGGGTATGACATCTGGCTAAACCAAAGAACTGCCTAACTTGGAATAGGCTGTGCTCATTGAGCCGTGATCAACCGCCGAAGTATGGCTGTGCTCATTGAGCCGTGATTACCGCCTAACATAGGTTGTGCCCACTGGGCTGTGATTTACTGCCGAATATTTAGTAGGCTGTGCCATTGGGCCGTGATTAACATAGTTACACCAGAAGACCGCCTAACATGGAGTAGGTTGTGCCCGTGTGTGGCCATGATTAATAGTTGGAACGAGTGATTGATTGAGATATAGTATGATGCGTTCCAATTGTTGAGTGATGATTGCATATATGAGATATGAATTGTGCTAACATGTAGGAGGGAACTGAGGCGAGGTAAGTCCTCTGTGGTTGTGTGGTTAGGCCGCTCTTAGGCGTGTTTCCTTCCTAATAGGGGTTTAGGGGGTGAACTTGCTAAAACATTGTGTCACCCCGTTGTGGGCTAAAGTTTCAAGTCCTTAGATGACAGTGGTGGAGGACCCGAAGCCCCAGAGTTTGTGGAGGTGGAGTCTGAAGGATCGGCATTTGTGTCCAACGAGTAGGTTGTAGGACAGCTTCTTTTTTAGAGCCAACCTTTTTGTAGACGTTTGACCAGGCTTGTTTGGTATTTAAACCCGTCGTTTATAAAAGTTGGCTTTTGTGAAATGTGCCCTGCTTTCCTATCCCATGTTGTTTGTTGCCGAGGGTTATTGGTTCACTTCCGCATGCGTATTAAAAATGAATGGGTCGGCGACGCATCCTGCGAAGTCACAAATTTTACTGACCAATGAGGGATGGGCGCACGCTTGAGGATCAAGGCGTGACAAAAGTGAAACAAGCAAAGATATGATATGTTTCGAATGCAAGAAAAAGCGGCATATCAGACCTAACTGTCCTCTGTTAAAGAAGAAGAAAGGAAAAACTAAGAAGTACAAAAAGGCACTCAAAGCTGAAACTTGGAGTGACACCGAGTGTGAGGAAAGCGAAGAAGAATATGCCAACATATGTCTAATGGCTCATTCCGACTCAGATTCAAAATCAGAAACAGACTCTGATTCAGATTCAGACAATGAAATTGAGGTTAGTGATTCAAAAATTCCCATCAAAGTCTCTAAATACATAGATGAACTTTGTCTTAGTCTTAAATCCTCTCTTAAAAGGATTTATGAACTAAAAAAAATGAGAATTCTAAGCTCAGGCAATAGGAAGTTTCTTGGAAAGAAAATTTTGAACGTCCGAAAACAAGTTTTGATTTTTGAAAGAAAATTCTGATTCTCTTTCAAAGGAAAATACTTTTTTGAAAAGTGATATCTCAAATATAACAAAAAGATTTTCAAAAGGATTCGAGAAACTAGAGAAAATTCTTTCAGCTTAAATACCATACTTTAACAAATCTGGGTTGGGTGTGACTTTAGAAACTGTTCCATTAATCGATTTTCCTAAAGTAAAGGAGAGAATCAGACAATGACCTGCAAAGGCATTTTACAAGACTCATTTTCAAAAAAGTTTTTGTAAAACCTGTTGGCCGAAGTGCACTCAAATGTTCAAAGTGTAACAGCCTAGAATATTTCGAGAAAGATTGTTCCAAGGTTTGGAGACCAGTTAAGAAGGACTGGGCTAAGACTGTTTTTAATACTAACCCTCCTGGACCCAAGAAAATCTGGGTACCAAAGAAAGTTTGAATTCTTCTTTTGATCGCAGGTTACTGTCAAAAGAAAGATCAAATGGTATTTGGATAGTGGTTGTTCGAGGCATGTGATAGGAGACTCAAGCTGCTTTATAAAGCTTGTTAGACTAAATGGAGGAAAAGATTGAACTGTAATCTGCTAAGCATAAGTCAGCTTTGCGATACTGGTTTCAAAATAAACTTCCAAGAAGGCATTTGTTCTGGAATGAGTCAAGACTTCTCTCAATCTTTCATTAGGCGAAAGCATGACAACATTTACCTTCTGAATGTAAACGTAGAAAGTTCTCAGTGTCTCATTTCCATCCAAGATGAAGCAAGTCTCTAGCATTGGAAGCTTGGTCATGTCAACTTGAAGCAAATTGCCAAGATTTCTTCTAAGAAGCTTGTTCGAGAACTTCCTAATCTGGCTTACCAGAAGAATGAGTTGTGCACTCCTGTGTTTTGGGAAAACAAGTCAGAAGTTCCTTTAAACTTGTGAATCAAGTATCTACCAATCGAGCTCTACAGCTTCTTCATATGGATCTTTTTTGTCCAACCAGAACTCAAAGTATTGGTGGAAAGAAATATTGTCGAGTAATCGTGGATGATTACTCTCACTTCACTTGGGTCTACTTTTTGACAAGTAAGTATGAAGCCTTCTCTTATTTCTCAAAGTTTGCCAAGAAGGTTCAGAATGAAAAGGGTTATGCTATTTCAAGCATACGAACTGACCATGGAGGTGAGTTTGAGAATCAGGACTTTGCTGAGTCCTGTGATGAATCTGGTTTTCAGTATGTCTTCTCTTCTCCATACACTCCAGAACAAAATGGGGTTGTGGAAAGGAAGAACAGATCCTTACAGGAGATGGCCAGACCTCTCTTAATAGAGAGCAAAATATCTTCTCGATTTTGGGTAGAAGCAGTTTCTACAGCTTGCTATATTATCAATAGAGTATTCTTAAGCCCCATTCTAGAGAAAACTCCTTATGAAGTGTATAAAGGAAAGAAGCCAAATGTTTCCCACTTTCATGTCTTTGGTCGTAAATGTTTTATTCTGAAGAATGCAAATGATCGATCTGGAAAGTTCGAAGCAAAGTCAGATGAAGCAATCTTCCTTGTCTATTCGATTTGAAGCAAAGCTTACAGAGTTGTCGCGACCAAAATTTCGGGTGCACCACCTAAAATTAGGCTAATGGATTGCTATGCCTAGACTTAGCTCGAGCTCTCCCAAGCCCATACCAATTCGTGACTTAGGTTCAAATTATTAATATGCAATTGATTTTTAACTAGGAGTCACCACTATTCTATTTTTCAGTGGGTCAATTAGAAACCCAAGTACAGTAACGAGAGGTTTACTTTACTGCTATGAACCAGAGATTTGTGAGTTCGGGACTTGATTACGCTGGCTTTCACTAACGCCCTTTCGGTAGCTTTCTCTTTTATTTTGAAAAAATGTTTGGCAAGCAGCTTGAATTAATTTTAATTCACTTCCCTAACATGTGAGGTGATCATGCAGGTGTGCAAACTACCAATTTAACACCCAGATAAAGCAATGAATAAATTGCAAGACTTACCTCATAGTAACGAAAGTATCTGCAATATTAGACCAGAATTTACATCGACAATCCTAAATATGATTTCTAACTAACACACAATCACTCAATCTTTTTTGAATTTTCTCTTGTTTAATAAGATCTAATTTATATGCAATGCAATATAACTAAATAACCTAATTCTAGTGACAGGCAATTTCTAATTAAATGGACCTAGCAACAATCATTAAATGACATGCATTTCATGAATCTAATTCTATATGACATGCTTATGACATTTTTTTTTAATTTTTTCTTAAAAAAAAGATGCAATCTATCCTAGAAAATGAAACTAACTTATTCTAAGACATTTTTTTTGGATTTTTTCACAAGATTTGAAATTAAGAAAAATGCAAAAATTATCTAGCTAGATTAAGATTCTATCCGACTTATATTAAGAATTGGGTTAGGCCAAATCTTAATTTAAAAGGATATTATCCTAACTTAGAAATCCCTAACTAAAATGAAACCTATTTAAAAAAAAATTATCTAAACTTACTAGAATTAAAAACTATTATCTAGAATTAAATTACGTCCAATTTTATTCTAACATGCAATGACGTGCAAAAAATGCCATAATTTTAAGTTTTTTCCTTTTTCATGAAATTCGAAATTAAAATTGTCAAATAATTAAACGTGTAATTTAAATTAATGAAAAGAAAATCTAACGTCCTAAATTAATGTTTTTGGTATTTTTATTTAAGAAATTGAAATAAATAAAGTTCCTATTCTAAACATGCAAAATAACCCTAAAACAAGTAATGTTCTAACATGAACCTAATCTAACTCAAATATTTTTTGGGTTTTTCCTTTATGGGAGCAATCAAATAAAGGCATCAAGAACATCACAGCAATAAATCAGGCAAAATATCATCCATGTCCATTTAATTTCGGAAATAAATTGACAAATCGTATCTCGCACATGAGATCGGATTAGCCAATTTTAAACAAAATCACGAATCATATCTCAAGCATGAGATCGGATTGGTGATTTTGCCATGCGATTGCGAGTCGTATTTCGAGCGCAAAATCGGACCATTAATCATATGCACGTTGCGAAATTAGGAAAATTTCCCAGGCTAAGCGATATTTTGTGGATATGATGATATCATTCAAATATTCATACGAGATAATTCCATAAATTAGGTAATAAGGATATATGAAAATCGAATTAAACAATATTCTTACCTAATATCTGGTGTCACATGGACCACATTGTCGAGTTTGGTCAAACAACGGACGGCGAGATGACTCACGGGTGGCAGTTCAAGATGACGTGTTGCTCAAAGATGGTGTCTCGCTCGGTAAGCAATAGCAAATTCTGAGTGGTGGCTGATGCTTTGCTGATTCGGCTTAGCAAGTCAACGAGGATGACCAGCACAGCTGGGGGGCAGCCACAAGAAGACTAGAATAGCAAAAGGGAGAGTTCCTGCAAAATAGAAACACAATAAGATTGCCGACTCGATGAGGCAGCGATCTCTTCGTAGAGGGGTAGCATCAGGCAGCATTCATCAGTGGAGGATCAGTGGCAGTGGGCTAGGGAGCAATGGCGCCAGTGCGCAGCAACAATGGGGCAAAGTAGTAACATTGTTGGGTCCACTAGCTCGGACGCGATTGACTTCCCAAGTGCCTCGCATGCGGGGAGCAGCTAGCTCAGTCGTCGACGGCTCAACAGGGCAACAGCACTATGCAGCGGTGATGAGAAAGTTCAAAATAATTAAAAATTTGATCCGAAGTCTTATGGGTCAAATTAATAATTATAATGATTTAATAACCGAAACACTATAAACATGCCCAAAAAATTAATATAATTAAAAATGATCCGACGTCTTACGGATCAAATTAATAATTACAATAATTTTGGGAAAAACCCTGCGGATAAAGCTTACAATATTCATAAAATGAACATCGAGATCCAAAGCTCCAATTTGAGTAATAATAACAAAACTTGATTAAAAAAATAAAAATAAAAAAACTACCTTGACTATTTCTTAAAAAAAAAAAAAACAACTCGACCGGTGCGCGGGATCTCGCGACGGATGGTGGCGCGGGAGGCACGGCGATTGGTGGGCAAACCAAAGAAGAACGACGGGCGCCGATCGCGGGTGGAGGCTGCGCGGGTTGCTGGTGCGGTGGTGGGCGGCGTAAACGGCGATGGTGTGGCAAGGCAGCGCAGTCGTGGGTTGCTGGGCGTCGGAGGGCGTAGTGACCGACGGCGACGGTAGGGCGCTGCAAGAAAATGAGGGCGTCGAGGGGAGATGGTGGTGCGCTCGGAGCTCGCCGGGAGGAGATGCTGCAAAGTGCGGTGAACAGGGGTGCGGAGGCGTGGGCTAGCAAGCAGCACGAAGTGAGGGTGACCGAGAGCAGCAATGGTATGCGTTACAGGTCTCGTGGCGGAAGGTGGGCGGGAGCGGGGCGGAGCTTCGGGCTACAAGCTCTCGGCGGTTGCTGCAGCAAGGGTGCGGTAGAGACGGAAGCATGGTGGTGGCACGGCGAGGGGAGACAGCGGTGATGATGGACAAGCGGGGGCGTCGTTGCGAGGTCGCGAGCGAGACAGCGCGTCGGGTGTTGGTTTAGAGCGGGCGTCGAGCGCTAGTGCCGGGCGCACGGACAAAGGCTGGTGGGCGTGATGTAGGCGAGTGGGATGTTGAGGACAGCAGCTGCGGCTTAGAGCGACGCTGCAACGACGTCGAGCGGAGCAGAGACAGGGGCGTCGGGTGCCGGTGCAGGTGTAGGTGAGGCGCAACGGCGTCGGACACTAGTGTAGAGAGGAAGGTGGCGCGGGCGTGCGGGCGCGGGGACGGCGTGTGTGGGGGGCTTTGGTGTCGGATGAGCAGAGGCGAAGGGCGAGGGGGCGTCGGCACGGGCAAGCGACGCAATGGCAGTGAGGGGTTGTTGCATAGGCGGCACGGTGGCACAGCGTCGAGCGACGCTCGGACGGAAGGAAGCCGGTGACGAATGGACGGGCGGAGCTCGGGCAGCTACAGAGAAAAATGCTGAAGAAGAAGATCCTTTCCTTCTTTTTATTTTTTATTTTTTATTTTTATTTTCTTTCCCCCTCACGTCCAATCACTCCTTTTATCTTCTATAGTTTGCTGCTGCTGTCTTCTTTCTTCTCTGTTCTTTGTCAGAGAAAAGAAAAAAAAATGACCCTCTTTTGACCTTTTATGGACGAGAAAGGGGAGGAAGTTCCCTTCTTTTTTATTCTACACTCTCTCTCACACGGTTCTCTTTTGACGCCTTCTTTCTTCGAATTTTTCCTCTGTCTTTTTTCAATTCTCCACCCACCTTTTTTTCACAAAATTCGGTCTTTTTATAGTGGTTCCGAGCACCCTCTTCCATGGCAATTTTCGAGCTTCCTTTTTCCGCTGCCTTAATTTATGGTCTGCAAATTGGAGCGTGATCTCGCAATCGGCTTGATTTTTCCTCGAATGTTTCGATTCCTTCCCTTTTATCAAACTCCTTGCTTTTTTTATTCACATGATTTCTTTGATTGAGAATTTGCTTCCACATTTACTATGATTTGAATATTCGCCGGAGCAAGGGTGGCTAATCAGAATTTCCACATTCCAATCATAATCAAATCAGATTGATCCTCCCCTTATATTCCTTTTATTTGCTATGATGCAATTCTTATTTTATTTCTTTATTATTTTTTTTAGAGCTTAAAAATTAATCCCTATTTTTCTATGAACAAGTAATTGGGTCGCCAAAATTTAGGTGTCAACACTCCCCTAGCCAGATTTGGCGAGACCGGCCCTCACCCAGGCCAGCGTGACCTCGCTCGGCTTCGCCGTCGTCCAGCCGATGCCCCACAAGGCTACTCTGGCCTAAGCAGAGGTCAATCTCACCTAGCCTTGGCGAGGGTCGGCCTCGCTCAAGCGACCCTTGTCGGGCCGCGCCTGTGGCGGGCAAGGCCAAGAAGATGTTGAGAAAACTCCTATTAGGTTTTGAAGTTGACAAAACTTTGCTTCTCTCATTCTTATTATGAGAAATATTAAACTTCTATGTTATATCGTGGAATGCTGTCAAAGTCTATTCCACATCAGAAGTCCTTCCCACTTTGACGAAGATACAGACTGAACTCAAGTCAAGAACGAAGATATAATCAGACTCAGGATTATTGATCGTTCAACAAAGATTCAGTACATGTAGGATATATTTGGTTTTCAGGCAGAAAATCTCACTTACCTTTCTAAATATATTGATGAAATCAATTTTGGATTGGTGAAATCAAATTTCGAAGACAAGTTCCTTTTCAAGAAGCATCTACTTATGGAAACCTAGATTTTGTTTGTATGGGCAATCAGGATCATCGGATTTTCATCTCAATCTTCAAATGGCTACAAGATCTCTTTGATTGATTCCGTCCAACCGGATGATTGGAAGAAATTCCTCTGGAAAGCGCCAACGGTTAGAAAGGCATGGAGGAGTATTTAAGGAGATCATTCGGTTCATTTGAAGGTGTGTGTGAGAATTTAAATTCCAAAGTTTGAAGCCTTTCCAATTGCTTGTTCTTCATCGAAAGTACTTACAATCGTACTCAAAAGAGCGAAACAAAAAGAAGTGACTTAGTGAGAGATAAAGAAAATCTTTGCTGAGTAATCATACTTAAAACGTTGTAATTCTCTTTTGATTGTTTAGTGAAATCCAGCCAGAAAGCTGTCAGCGTAGGAGAGTGGACGTAGGCTTGACTTAAGCCGAACCACTATAATTCTTGTGTTCAATTCTCTCTTCCCCTAACTCCTTTTAATTTGGTTGCTGCGATATTTTTATGCGTTCTGCAGAATTCTAAAATATCTTATTTGAGTCTAAATTGATATTAGAAGTCTGGTGTTAGTCAGACTTTATTTAAGAAAGTAATATTTACAACTTTTATTGCCTGAATTTGTTTTTACACCTATTCACCCCCCTCTAGGTGGTAATACTAGCACTTACAGAAGAAAGTCAAAAAGAAAAGAAAGAAAAAAAGAAAAAAATATTAAATATTCAAAAAAATATTAAAATATTATTAAAAAAATTGTCAACGTCAGCGCATGCGGTCCTACGTGGCACTATTGGTGTCCACATTAGTATTTTCCAGCCAAAATTGTCCGAATGGACTCAATTGGCAAGAAATGAAAATGTTTAGAACTGAATTGGCAAAAGTACAATAGGTTTAAGACTTCCCAAGCTAAGTTCGTTTGGAATGGAAAGGAAACGACTAGGCTTGTCCTGGCTTTGACCTCAAAGGGTTTGATTTGACGTCAACATAGAAAGGAGAAAACCATGCTTAACCTCAAGATCACTAATTTAGCATAGATAATAAGGAATTGCTAAAACTTTGATCACACTTAATCACAAAGGAAGTTGGTGGGTTTACAACTGTAACATTTGTTGCCTAGCTAGTTCTTAATCCATAATAAAATCTTTAAATGAAACGACAAATCTCTCAACTATACTTGTTAAATGAATTGAGCCTATCCGATTCAAGAGTTCATGTGAATTGGATTTGCATGCCCGCATTATTCGAGCAGCCAATGTTGATGTATCAATGACCCACACGGAAAATTTGCCCCTAAAAGTCTTGAGGAACAAACCATGAAACTTCCTAGTCAACGGGACCTCTTACAATTAGGTTGGAGGATCCGCCAACGTGTTAAAATGTTGAAATTGATGATCTTCCTCGCTCCATAAAACTTCCTAGTCAGAGAAACCTCTAAATTACTCTTAGGAACAAACCTCCCGTTATACAATTCCTACTAAGCAGCGCAAATCAATTGTAGAACTTTTCTTTTTCTTTTCTTCCAGTATACAAAACTTTAGTGCTAACAAAAATTAATTGTTTATATTATATTACACATTTAAATTGAAATTCTTGTCCCGTTTCGGAGTTCCCACTCCCTTTAATGTAATTTATAACCAAATGTAGTTATGGGATTAGTAAACACCAGCGGCAAGTTTCTTGAATCATAGTGTTTATTGGTTTTTATGCGGTAACAAAAATTTTCGTTGTGTAATTTTAATACATTCTCTTTTATACTTTTAGTCTTCAATAAGATGATAACTCGATGTCAATGCATAAACTCACAAATCCCAGAAAGTTACGTGGAATGTAGTATGCTCACCAAAAAAGGAGGGAGGTCGAGGCCTGCTCGATTTGAAACTTTGGAATAAAGTATTGATGGGTTGCATGCTTTGGAGTCTCATCAATTTTCCGTCCTCATCCCTATGAAGTACTTAGGTTCATCATATCAAATGCAGAGGTACTCCCATTATGCAACTCAACATAAAGGGCAATATGGCTTGGAATTGACGATGCATTCTCAAGCTAATACATGCTCTAATGCCTATTATCTCTAGCAAAACATACTATCGCAAAGAGGTATACAAGGAATTCAGACAAGCGGGGCTGGCCATGGACTGGTATCAATTAATTTGGACCAGCGATATTAGCAAGCATAATTTTATTGGTTGGCTTGTTTGCAAAGATAGACTACCGACAACAATAGCCATATCACGGTTGGTTGTCTTCAATAGATACTAAGTGTAACTTTTGCATGACTGGTACATAAGACAGAAACCACTTATTTTTTGAGTGCACCTCGACAAGTAGTGTATGGCATAGTATTTTGGCATAAAATGGAATTTGGCGTTATGTAGGAGGTTGGAACTTAGAACTTCAATAGATGATCGAGGCCATTAAGGGCAAAAACTTGGAGGTGAGATTCCTCAAGTTGTCTTTCTTAGCGACAATCTATTGCATTTGGATGGAACGTAACCGCAGACGATTTAAAAACTGTAGACTGAGCCTCATCGTTTGTTAGCTAGGATTCGAAAGATTGTAAGAGATAGGGCGTCACTTTACCAAAAGTGTAGGCCTTCCCAGGCAAATGTTTTATTGGCTACTAGATGGAGGCTTCCTTCCTCCATCTTCTTGCATAATTAGTTTTTGTGGAATGTTAGGGATTCTCCTAAGTTTTTGTACCTCATCTGATTAATGATATTCACATATTTGCGCCAAAAAAGATAATAACTTGATGGAGTGAGATTGATATCTCGTATCATATATGTGGTTATAGTGAGATTGAGGGATTAATCATCTTAAATCTTGGACGAATAAAACTTCATGTGCAATTTTTTTTTTGTTTGGTCGGTCCTACTCTACTCCTATTCTAACTCTCACTCTCAAACTTTTGCCCTGCCTCCTTGTAGGGTGTGGGAGTCAAAACCCACTCTTGAAACTTAATTCGTCCCCACCCCAACCCCCCTGAGAAGGTGGGGATTCGAACCCCCCACCTCCCCCTTCCAAGTTGGAAAGGTGGCCATTGGGGTAAACCCCAGTGGTTTTCATGTGCAATTGAGTACTACAATATCAAGGATTTTTCATTTTCTAGAATTCTCGAGTATAATAAAATAATATTGAAAAACTATTACAGAGCAAAGGTCCAATCATAGTGCCAAACACATAGAACAATGTATATGAAGAGCATTATTACCGTAGCATATACGTGAAAGTATTGAAGCTCGAAATCAATGATCGTCACCAAGCATTGATGCAATTAACAGCCATAATATAATAGAGGATGTTAGTATTCTTGTATGTGGTAGCTAGCCTATGTGAATATACAGATGATGAGGTGACGTTAGGTAAATTAAATTCAGTCCATTAAATTAATTTACTAAGTGACGTCCCAAACTACATAAGTAATTTTTTTAGTTATCTAGGACACTTAGCATTATTCTTCGACCTATTCCTTTCCCTTTCAACTTTGTATATACAATATGCACCGCATGGGGAAAACTGTTTGGCTGTGAAACAATGTCTTGGTCTTGGTCGTCGCAAACAACCGTGTTTCCCAAGGTGCGCATAAATTATACGAATGGGTTTGGAAATGGAAAAATCTGAGGAAAAGAGTAGCAGTGAAGGATTCTTCATTTTCTAGAATTCTTGAGTATAATACAATAATATCGAAAAACTATTACAGAGCAAAGGTCCAATCGTTGTGTGCCAAACACATAGAACAGTATATATGAAGAGCATTATTACCCCAGCATATGAAAGTATTGAAGCTCGAAATCCATTATCGTCAACACCATGCATCGATGCAATTAACAACCATAATATAATAGAGGATGTTAGTATTTTTGTATATGGTAACTAGCCTACGTGAATATTCAGATGATGAGGTGACGTTAGGTAAATTAAATTCGGTCCATTAAATTAATTACTAAGTGATGTGCCAAACTACATAAGTAATTTTTTTTAGTCATCTAGCATACTTAGCGTTATTCTTCGACCTATTTCTTTCCCTTCCAAATGTGTATATGTAATATGCACCGCATGGGAAAAAATGTTTGGCGGTGAAGGAATGTCTTGGTCTTGGTCGTTGCAGACAACCGTGTTTCCCAGGTCGTCTACAAGCTTCAAAATTGAAAGCCGAATCTTACATGTTCGGAAATTGCTTCAGCGCTAAAGTCCACTTCAACATTTTTCACGTTGGAGTCAAAGTAGAATAGGACTTTGACCGTGAAAAGAAAACAATAAAGGAAAGGAATAGTGCGGACTTGTTGATTGGGTCAGAGAAAGAAAAGAAACAAAAGTTCAGACGGATGGCCAATGCATTCACCTCCGTTTGAGAGCGTGTGGGCAGCTACCAAAGCTCTCTTGTGGGCTAAAAACGGGCCTCATTTTGAAGCCCATCTGCTGGGTTCGCGCCCCGGCCCACTCAGGAGGGCCTTAATTGGTATGACAAGCTTAACGTGTTTGTGAAATATAAAATGATCCGTAAACCTGGTATAATTCTTTTATTTTGTATTTATTTTAACTTATTATTTTTATTATAGTCATGCCTATGCGAAAATTTTAAAATCAAAATGTCCCTAATCGTGATGAGAAATAGCAAGCAATGTGATTACTAAATGATACATGCAATATTTTGGGTTAGGGGGCCAATTTATGTCATAAATTAGATCCCTAATGTTGATAGAAATGCTATGGTGATCCAAATGTGAAAATTTATATGTCAACAATACCCCTTTCACTCTTTTTTTAGTCACACTTGTAGAAATTCAACCTAGACATCTTATCACAAATTTATAAACAGCCCAATTATCATTAATTTTGCAATTGCTTTTTTTTTTCAAATAGTTTGTTACAAACTATGTCGGTCTCATATAATTAATATTGAATAACCCCGACTTGAGTTATTACCCTCTTGTAGAGACGAACTTCACGCATGGACAAGCTGCAAGCAATTTTGAGGGTGATGACAAAATGGGTTTGGGAGGAATTTACAAGGTATCAACACTTCCTTTTAGCATTTGCACAACTTGGGTCATACATGGTTGAGCTCTCGAATTGATTTGAATGCACTATGAGCTAGTTATAATAATCTTCTTCACGATTACTTCGTCCTCCTCATTTTTGATCCCGAATAGTCCAAGCTCTTCTTGGAGCTCTAGGCGTACCCAACGAAGGAAGTATGCTTCGATGGTTTAATCTACTATGACTTTGATACTTTTTCTCTTATTGACCATCTCCAGAACCATCATACCGTAGCTGTAAATATCCGATTTGTGAGAAACCCTTTCGATGTTCCTCATGATCAGCTCTGGAGCAATGTATCTAGCGATGCCCAATTCTCTCTTCTCTTGGGCATATTTTGGCAAGACCAAAGTCGGAAATCTTGGGATAATAGTTTGCGTCAAGGAGAATGTTATGAGGCTTTATGTCGAAGTACAAGGTCCTCGTTTTGCATGTACTATGCATGTACTCTAATCCATAAGCGATTCTTAGCAAAATCCGGTACGATGTGTCCCAACTCAATTGTTAATTTACCTCCAAAGTGCTACTCCTGTTGAATATGAACTTGTCAAGTGATCCACTGGGCATGAACTCATGAACCAAAGCCTTTTTGCTTCCTTCAAAACAAAACCCCTCAAGGCTGACAACATTGACATGAGAAGTGTTGCTTATGCTCGCAACTTCATTGAAAAATTCTTTTACATCGCCTTTCAGCGTCTTTAACAGCTTCACCGCCATAGGTTGACTATTTCAAATTAGGCCAATTCGATTCAAGAGTTCATGTGAATTGGATTCACTTGAACGGAGGTTCTTTCAATAAAATTTGTTGAACATGTCATCTATTTTGCATAATATTAATCCTATTTGGGAAAATGACAAACTCTATTGATAATAGGAATTAACGCATTTTTCACTTTCTTTTTTTTGCATCATACTTATAGTGATTTAATCTAGACATTTGATCACAAATTTGTGAAAAGCTCAATAGTCATTAATACTTTCACAGTTGCTTTTAAATACTCCATTACAAACTATGGTATTATGATATAATTAATACCGAATAACCCCAACTCAAGTCATTACTCTCTTGCAAAGACGAAGTTTCAACTGGACAAGTCTCGAGTGATCTTGAGGTGATGACAAAGATGGTTCAGGAGGAATTTGCAAGGTCTCAATACTTCATTTTAGCATCTCCACAACTTGAGTCATTCTTGGTTGAGCTTTTAATCCATCTAAATGCACCATAAGCCTATTACAATCATCTTCTTTGCAATTCCTACATCCTCCTCATTCATGATCCCATGCAGTTCGAGCTCTTCTTGGAGCTCCAAGCTTCGGCAGACCCAATGAGGAAAGTATGTTTCACTAGTATGATCTACCATGACTTAGATGTAATTCCTCCTACTAACCATCTCTAGAACCAAGATCTAATTCCTCCTACTAACCATCTCTAGAACCATCATGCCGCAGTTATAGACACCCAATTTATGAGAAACCCCTCTGATGTTCCTTATGATTAGTTTTGGAGCAATGTATCCAGCAGCGCCCTGGGCACCTAGCATTGACATGATGCTCTCTTCTCTTGGGCATATTTTGGCAAGACCAAAGTTGGAAATCTTGGGATAATAGTTTGCATCGAGAAGAATGCTGTAAGGCTTTATTTCAAAATGTAAGATCCTCATGTTGCATCCTCTATGCAATAATCTAGCTTGTGAGCCATGTTGAGTGAAACATGGTATAATGTGTCCCAACTTAGTGGTCAATCTACCTCCAAGTGCTGCTCTTGTTGAATATGAACTTTTCAAGCGATCCATTGGGCATGAACTCATAAACCAATGCTCTTTTACTTTCTTCAAGATAGACCCCAGGAGGCCAACAACATTGACATGAGAAGTCCTGCTTATGCTCACAACTTCATTGAAAAATTCTTATGCATCACCTTTCGATTTCTTTAGCAACTTCACCGCCACTAGTTGACCATCTCGAAGCTAGCCCTTGAACACGCAGCCATAACCTCCCTGGCCTAACTTTTCTTTGAAAGAATTAGTCATCCTCTTGATGTCTTTATAGGCGTATCTTCTTGAAGAGACAAGTTCCTCCATTTAAACTTCGCCATCAAAGTGTTTGCTTCTCTGCTTTATCAAAGCCACAATTATTCTGATTATTGGTTTCTTCCACAAGTGAAGCATTACGATAAGGGTAACCCCAATTTTAGCTCCCGATGCAACCATTCCTGAAAAAACAAAGAATATTTTTGAACAGCAATCTCACTTCTTCACTTTATCATGGCTTCTAGAATATTCCAGAAACGTTTATTCCACTGAGCAATGAGGGAAGCTTACTGTAAAAAAAAATCGGAACAAATTGCAGCCAAGAATGTACAGAAGTGGAAGAGGAAGTCTCGAAATAATAACCTATTCCGATTTTCAATCCAACCGTTTTATTCCCCCTGAAACTGTAGTCATCAAAAGTGATTAACGTGTCAAAGAATTGCAAACTGATAATTTCAAAGTGTCTAAGAGATATGAACATCAGGGCACATCATGAGGTTATAGGTCATTCAGTTTTAAGAAAGAAAAGACGCCACAATGGAGTGAAACTAAGGCAAAGAAATTGGAAGAACTTAAAGACATTACTTACATATAATTAGCAAACTATAGCAGAAAGATAGAAACATAAAAATATATGAGGTTTCGATAAGTTATCTTGGGACCCGAAAGATCGGAGAGTTATGTTTGCAGTGGTAGGCGAGACCACAGTCTAAGCTAAGGCAAAGAAATTGGAAGAACTTAAGGACATTACTTGCCGCACGTAGAAATGACCGATCAATAACAGGAAAAGCATCTTTTTTAGTATTTTTTTCTCCACTATCATCATGAACAAAAATTTCATTGATAGCTGTTGGGGTTTCATGAATCATGTACAGTTAAAATTAACCAAAAAAAAAAGAATGCAGCGGAAACAAGAAGATATATTTTTTCATGATTCTCCGAAGGCGTTGTTCGTGCGTTTTAATCAAAAATCTGAATGTAAAAGAGAGTTACATGAATTACCTCTCGAAGCGCGCTTTATACGAATTGGTTCGGATGTTCTACAGTTCGAGCCCCACAAATGTCGGACCTCTAGTTCAGACACACCAACAACGAACGTCGAACGGAAGAGAGAACTTTCGGATATTCACCACTTCGATCGTGCTAGCAATCACGTGGAAACAATCCGTCGAATTCTTGATGTATAATAGTCACGGCCCGGATGAGAGAAACCTCTTCTTTCTTGCGTCTCGAAAAACACAAGAACACTCCTCTCTCTCTCTATTTCTGCAGCCCCTCTTATGTTTCTAAAAACACAAAACACACGCGCACTTATCTCTGTTTTTCAACAGCAATTTTTAAAAAAAATAAAACCGACCAGCAACGGTTGCTGATCGATGGACGATCAGCAACCGTTGCTGATCGATGGACGATCAGCAACCGTTGCTGATCGTCCGTAGGAGACGATCGTGCATGAGCGGTTGCTCATGCACGACCTCGTGCATGAGCAACCGCTCATGCACGATCTTGGCATGATGGTCAGCAGTTGCTGACCATCCATGCTACGTGCATGATGGTCAGCAACCGCTGACCATCATTGCTTTCGTGCATGTGCACGAATTCGTGCACATGCATGAAGCTCAATTTTATTATTATTTTTATTAGTTATTAAAAAGCATTAATTAATTAATTAATTAATTAAACGAATAAATAATTAATTAATCAATTCCTTTTAAAATAAAAAGAACATATTCTTTAAATGTACATTTGGAATACATTAATATGTATTCACTTTGGGCATGCGTGTGCATCATATGCACGTAGGCTCGTGACTATAATACAAATTAAATTAAATCTCATTTAATTTAATTTCAAATCGACTCAATTCGATTGCAATAATTGCAAACAAATTTGCAACATCATTTCTCTCTTGTTCCACGTTATCCTAATTGTTTATGGTGTGTGACATCCCTAGGTTAATCACTAAGCTGGTAGTAAGACTCGTACTAACACATTAGTACTTCCAAAAGAATTAATTGTCCCGATTAATCTTTGGGTCCTACAAGCCATGATTGACATCTAGCAATATGTCATGGCTACCCAGATAGTGTGAATGCTTTAAGAACATAATGAACCTGTCAGCTTTGGCTACAATGTAATTCAATCCCTCTGTCTTACTATGTCCCGATCAAATAAAGACCATGGAATATTTGTCAAGTCATTAATTCGATCATATGCGCAAATCTAATTGACATGCATTTTATTCGAGACATAAACAATTTATTCTCGGTTACAACCCCGGCCGAGGATTTCAATGCAGTGTCACAATTAGATCGCATAGGACATCATTATCATACCTTGCATATAACAAGGAGACAGATTCCATATTGCGCACACGTGTAACTTCGTATATGAACGAACTATGACCATCAAGTATAAAGACGGATCAATGACCCGGCATTATGTGTACCCGTGAACCATAGTTGTTCGACACACAAGTTAACACTATGCCTCAGGTCTAAGGATTATTTACACAAGACCAAAGCATGAACAATTAGACATTGACCACGCAAAAAGCTTCCATGTTGCTAATTGTTCCATATCGTCACGTTCAGTGATATTGTCTAATACAAACACCCGTGTTCTTAACTCAGGCATCACAATACCCAATGACTTGTGACTCATCATTCCCTTAAGTATCCAATACTTAATGGTAAAGTTAAGAACACACCGGTCTCAACAGGATTATCAATATCCACTCAATAATCCATCGACCGGGAACGATTTAAAGATTCAGTCTAACTATGAACCCGTCACATATATTCTTGACGCCTCAAGAATAGGTCTAGTTGCAACGATCTTATGGAATCATTCATAAATATAAAACAATTGGACAAATGAATGAATACGTCATTGCCATTAATTAAATAATAATAATGAAAGTACAACTGAAATCCCTAATATGTAACTATTACATAGTAGTTTTAGGGCATACATCCAACAATAGCGTAGAGGCTTAATTATGTGTGCTGTCCACCTATATCAATTTTGTAAATATATTCAAGTACACACCTTCTTCCTCCTCATTCATGATCCCGTGTAGCCCAAGATCTTCTCGAAGCACTAGACGTTGGTGGACCCAATGAGAAAAGTATACTTCGCTGGTACGATCTACTGTGACTTCGATGTTTTTCCTTCTACCGACCATCTCCAGAACCATCATGCCGTAGCTATAGACATCTAATTTATGAGAAACCTCTCCGATGTTCCTTATGATCAACTCTGGAGCAATGTATCCAGCAGTGCCTCGGGCACCTAGCATTGACACGATGCTCTCTTCTCTTGGGCATATTTCGGCAAGACCAAAGTCAGAAATCTTGGGACAATAGTTTGCATCGAGGAGCATGTTGTGGGGCTTTATCTCAAAGTGCAAGATCCTCATGTTGCATCCTATACTCTAGCCCATGAGCTATGCCAAGGGAAATCTGGTACAATGTGTCCCAACTCAATAGTTGATCTAACTCCAATGTGTTACTCCTATTAAATATGACCTTTTTGAGGGATCCATTAGGCATGACCTCATAAACCAAAGCTCTCTTGCTTCCTTCAAAACAGAATCCCAAGAGGTTGACAACATTGACATGAGAAGTCCTGCTTATACTCGCAACTTCATTGAAAAATTCTTCCGCATCGCCTATCAACTTCTGTATAAGCTTTATCGCCACAAGTTGACCATCTTGAAGCTTGCCTTTGTACACACAACCATAGCCTCCTTGGTCTAACTTTTCTTTGAAAGAGTTGGTCATCCTCTTGATGTCTTTGTAGGTGTATCTTCTTGAATAGACGAGTCCCTTGATTTTCAAACGATGAGCAATTGGCATGAAATCAGTGGCATTAGAAACTTTTAAGCGTGCCTTACGTCAACCTAGAAGAGCTCGTGTCCAAACTAGGTCAATTTGGTATCTTAAGATCGAGATCTTTAAGAGTGCGTGCATCCGTAATTAAGAAAACATAACATAAGCATTCATTAGAAAACCTTAAAATCACTCAAAGAATGCCCAAATAGCATGAAGATTTCACACGGGACTTAGGATTGAATGTGACGGAAAGTTTGGATAGTCATCTAATCCTAAGTCGGCATGCAAAATGTCATACAATTTAAATGACATTATGAGATGATTCATGATTCCTAATGATATGCTTAGGAATTCTAAGTGTGATGAACATTTTTTGTGAGACAATTTGATGTGCAAGATGAAACTCAAATGACATGACCTAAACACGTATGCAAACCTTGTAACATGCAGTTCAATAATCAAGAATGCATGATTGTAAGATTATGATCCTTAGATGACTCAAATAAGCATGGAAATGTGCACATATGACAGGGTTTCATTCAACATTAAGTTTACAGAACAAGCATAATTTCAGCCATCCTCAAGACATGCATAAATCCTATAAAAAATCTCACATACAGAGCATACGATAATGAAGATTTCTCGTTAAGAGATCAAAACTCCATTAAGATCAAATGAGTCGTGGGAAAAATGGCAAAACAGACCCATCTATATATTTAGCACATATTGTTACAGTATCTTTTACTCTAATGCATGCATTTGACTCACTTTGCCAATGTCAAAACCTTGTAAAGCATGTATCAATTGAGCATATATATAATGTATTTCAACTCTCACGAAGGATTTGAGACCAAATAGGTGCATTTATGGACTTAATTTTATCAAAACAAATCTCGGACTAATGTCGAACAGACTGACCTGTGTTCAGATCTAAGCAATTTTGACCTAGCTAAATATGTCTAAAAATTTTGAAAAAATACAGGACATACATAACAACTGTACTAGAAACTTTCATGAAGGAAAATTATTCCATAACTCAACACAAAAATCAGCACAAAAATAGCAAAATCAGAGACCAATATGGAACAAATTGACCTAAGCCTAGATCTAAGTAGATCTGACCTAGTTGAACAGATCCAAAAATCATGAAAAAATTACAAAAGATGTATGAGACAATTTGGAATAAAAATCATGAAGAATTTTTTGTCAAAAAATGATCATAAATTCGGCACAAAAAAAAAAACAGAAGGCGGAACAGGATCAAAACTGAAAAAAAAAAACCTAAACTACTGCAGAATCGTTAATCTTCAGAAGTGTTTTTTGAGGGCCAAACGATGCTCGATTAGGGCATGCGACCTATCGTTTCAAATCTCAAGATGTCTATTATCTAATCCTAAGAGGACTCGAGCTGAAACAAGGTCGTTTTGGACCTCGTTTGTTTTGGCCAAGACAGTTACCTATGTATAGGCCTACGGAAATCACAAATTATGCTCAATATCATAATCATCATTCAAATCATCAACAGATCATTGTAGCATTCATACTCATCAATCTTAAGCATGTAAAAGCTCTTAATCTTGAATCCTAGCCTCGATCGACTAACTTAATCTCGCTTCATCGGATTTGAGTTTCAACTCATTACCTTCATCGCGATTTTCGTCGATTCTAATCACAATCAAGCGGATCAAGTCGCCAGATCATGATCGAGACTCCAAGAATGTAGATCAAGTCACTACGACTCGGATCGGGATCAATCGAACCACCGGCTCAAGGAAAAAAGGAAGAACCGGTCCAAAATGGACCGGCCTTGACTCGCCGGCGAAGATCGGGCCATCGGTGAAGATCCGACCACCGATCTGGTCTCCTCTGTGCACAGCAACGTCTAAGGCCTTTAGTACTACAGATCACCAGCAACTTGAAGGCTTGGGAGCTCCGGTAACCGCCGGTTCGAGCTTAGAACGAGACCGGTCCAAGAGGCGAACTGAATCTAGAGAGAGAAAGCGTGTGATATGTTTGGGAAGGATTTTGGATGGAGAAAAGATAGGGAGAGGCCTGAAGAGAGAGGAAATTTCGTGCAAATGAAATTTTGGTCGTCAGTTTGACCCGACAGTCAAAATCTCGATCCAACGGTCAAAAATCCATTTTGAAGGCTCCATTATGATTTTGAGGTGTCTGGTAATTGATCTAGTGGGTTTGATTTGCAAAAAACCAAGCCAAAATCGGGAATTGCGTCAAAATGTTTAATTAGGGGTCAATTTGCAATTTGACGAAATTAAAGGACTAATTTGTAAAATTTTTTGAAATTGAAGGTGTAGAAGTGAATTTGGGATTGAGAGGATTCTAGAACCGATGGCCGGAGGCCAAGAACCGGCCGGCAAGGGCCTGAACCGGCCAGTCCCGCCGGCAGCCGATCAAATCGGCCGAACCGGTTCGGTCTAGTTCGGCTGGATTTTGACCGGTTTGGTCCGGTTCCTATTGTTTTGTCCACTTGGGACCCTTACTAGTAAAAGATTTATGGAATTTGACCCCTAAAGGACCAAATTGAAAAGGAATTTTATCCTTTTTATGAAGAAATTGACCAATTAAGATACAATTAAGCTAATCAAACCTTATGAATGTGATTGAGAGGTCTTTTATGGACCTAATTAAATGATTGTCTTGGAAAAAAAATGAGTCGAAATCATTGATGCTTTAAATTGGGCTTAAAGGGCTAAAATTGTAAAATTTGTAATTTAATGGGCAAAATTGCAAATTAACTAAAATTGAACTAAATTAGTGTCATAATTTCCCTATCTAATGAGCTACCCATATGTAAGATCACTTACCATATTCAAATTTACCTTGAATTGAAATGCTCGAGTTTAGGTAAAAAATGGATCCAAGCCTAATATTAAAATTGGACCTAAATTCATGAAATTAAACCATAGCCATGAATGGGTTAATTTGAATTTTGTCGATTAAAGCTTAATTGCTTGATTTTCTAATGCTTTAGAGGATAAAATTCTTCAAATTGATGAGTTCTTGTGTGAATTTCACAAAATCGATCTCGAATTTGGATTTAATCGTCCGTTCACAAGTTATGAATGATCGATTTTGATCCCCTAATTAGGGCACAAAACTGCAATTCATATTTTGACTCGATAAATCGTGAAATTGAATGCTCAAACAGATTTTAGATAGTCCATAAACCAAATGTCAAAGAAAGAACTATACCTAATTATGACTAGAATAAAAGTAATTTTATTTTTGGTCGATTTAGAACCCAAAACTGAAAATTTCAGAAATTAAGGTTCTTAATCTAATTTTATGAAATTTTTGATACAAAAATCAAATTGGCATTAAAAGAAATATATTTGTGCATTTTTTTATTTTTAGTTTTTTTGTCAAAGGTTTGACCAAAAGTCAACCATTTAATTGATTTTTCCTAAAATGTTGATTTTTTGGTCAAATCTTTAAATTTTCAAGAAATTAACTTGAAAAAAGAGAATTTAAAGCTAAGTGGATTTTTTTTTGGGTAAAAAGTCAATTTTTGACCCGAGGTTGACTTTTGGTCAAGGGTTGACCAAAAAGTCAACTCAATAGTCAATAGTTTGATCTTTCGGGTTTTTCTTGAAAATGAGCTAAAAACTGCTTAAAAACGATAATGCAAAAGAAATAAATGAAAGAACGACACTTTTTGGTCGAGAGATAGGACTCCGTCGCGATCAGACACCTAAATCTCGATTTTTTACCTTTTAATGATGCGTCGACTAAAAATCAAGTGTCAACACAACTTATAGAATAGCGGATATTATTATTTGGCTAAAGAAAAAAATTATATAGAAATTGTTCCCAAATAAAAAAACTTAATAAATCATAAAAATAGGAATATAATTATCTTGTAAACTTTGAACTTCTGATTATTGTACGATTTTGTCATCAAATAAGTATAATTATGGAAAAAAGGTTCGCTAATCTCTACTTCTTTGATTGCAAGAAACTAAGAGGTACTCATTGTCGTCGAATTTTAGTTTGTATCTATATATTTTAGATGTGTAATTCATTGTCATCAAAGTATAGGCCACCGGAGAGTCCTTCTCGAGCAATTTGATTTGAGTGAAAGGAATGAGAAGTCATTTCATTACACAATGATTTCGTTATTAGTTGCAAAGCCAACATTTCAAGTGTTGTTTCATCTTTTAAATTTAATAAATAACAACATTAACAATTTCGTTTTAGTAGATGATAATATTTTTCTACTTGTAATTATTTATACTTCAATATCCAATTTATTTTTTCTTTCTTCATATTCAATAAAATCAATTATGTTGGTTCTTTTATGATTTTATTTATTAATTTGAGCTTGTGATAAAGAAACGTAGAAGTCAAAAAAATAAAAAATAAAAGGAAACATGGAGTCAAAAATCAAACTGGTTGAGGAGCCTACTAGTCTCCTCAAAAAAAAAAAAAAAAATTGTGGCCGGCCTTTGACCATCATACCGTCATTCTTAGGGATGAGTATGGCTCCAGAGTAAAATTAGAAACTTGAGAATCGGACCAGTGAGATCGACCCCGACCCTTTAAAAAAATTATTAAATTACATTTGCATATTAGAAGCAGTTTCATATAGTAATAATATGTCCACGTAAAATCATGAAAGTGTTATAATTATGGTTAATGGATCAACGAAAGCCAAGAAATTAAGATACGTCTTTTCTATTCATGTATCTATTGAATTCATGAATTTCCTAAGCTTTTCTGTTCACGTATCTATTGAATTCATGAATTTCCTAGATTTATGTATATTTTAGTTCATGTATTTATTGAGTTCACGAATATCTTGAATAGATATCCATATACATACAGGAGAAATACTTTTAGAAGAAGCTCAATGTTGTCCAGATCGAAATTCAATCGATATTGAAATAGAAATTCTAGATATTATAATGTAATTTTTAATTTGGTAAATCACAATTAAGAAGTTACATATTCTTGCATCCAAGAAGAGATTTGTTATAAACAAATATTATTTTCATGTTCATCATTAACTAATCAAACTTTTTCTTATCAAGAATTTTTCAAACATATTTTAGTTTGAGGCTTTTCACTCTTTCATTTTATTTACTAATTTTTATTGTTTAATTTACTTTTTTAATTTGATGTGAAGTTTTTATTCAAGTAAGGTGTGTGCGTGTGCGTGTGCGCGTGTGTGAGAAGAGGTTAAAGTGAATTAAATGGGTGTGAGGCGGTTTTCCTGAATTGAGTTTAATATTAATGTGTCTTGATAATATTGGTCGGATCGAGTAAGGATCGAATGTCATCAAATTTATATTACATGAAAATGAGTCAAAAAGGGTTAAATGGGTCAATATAGATCGAATTCAAATCTGACCCAATCCACTCATTTGACAACCTTAGGACTTAAGCCTTAGATTGAAAACCAGATCCCTTAGCACTATGCATTGATGCAATTAATAACCATGGTTATATTATAATATAGGATGTCAGTATTCTAGTATATGGTAGCTAGCCAAAGCGAATATTCAAATGATGAGTGATGTTATGTATATAATGATTGGTCCATTATTTTGATTTATAAAGTGATGTACCAAACAATATAAGTCATCTTTTAATTGCCAAGTATACTTAGCGTTATTCTTGGATGGCATAGAGTTACCTATCTCTTTCACTTTCTTTACCTTGCGATAAAGAAGGGAAACTTTTTTCTAGAAAAGAAGATACAAGCAATATTAACAGTTCATGTTTTAATGATTTATAAAATAGTAAATATGCTACAAATGCTTGCTTGCAAATCAATGAGGTTCTTCTAGTAGACCCTATTTTAAATAAGGTTTCAAAGTGATCAATTTAGTTTTGAATAAAATCTCGACCTCACTGACTGGCAAGCATACGTTTTGATTTATGGCAATCTTATGAGCAAATGGGCTCATTTCAGGTTATTATTTGGATATTGTTTCCCTTTCAACTCTAGTAATCTTATCATTTGTGGCAAGCAAAACTCTACAAGTCACACAAAGATCTTAACACCCACATGAAAGTCATTTTCTTGAAATGCGTGTTGAATGTTTTCTATAGAACCAACCAATGAAATTCATCTCTAAATAGAAAGTTTATTGTCCATTGCCATTTTAAGGCGTAATCAAATTATCTTTTCGTCTAATCAATAGTTTAAAGCTGGGAGAAGTACACCAAAAGTGCTTTAACTTATGTACGGTATTCACTTTAGTGTCACAATTTTTCAGTAGCTCACTTAAGTGCCAAAATCGGTGAAAAACGATCATTTACATGCCTTCAGCGAAAAATTTTGGCTAGAGAAATTGCGTGACTTTTATGATTAAAAATGTTATATGACGTGGCATTTTTTGGCACTGAAGTGACCACTTTTTCATTAAGATGGGCACTGAAGTAATCACTTTTTTGTAATGATTGGCATTAAAGTGATCACTTCTTAAATTACTAGACAACGTCGTTTAAGAGTTTTTTTGGAATTGAAATGATCACTTTTTCTGTCACGCCCCGACCTTCTCCTGGCTCGCGACAACCTACGCCATTACTTTTCACTTATGTCATTTGCTTGCGACGTCCCAGGATGCGTCGCTGACCCATTCATTTTATCTTTTGATTATACACAAGCTGAAGCAAAATGAACATCTTCCAAACATTAACAAATGATAGGGATAGTATGAAACACTCATCCAAGCACACTTTCATATATGTACAAATTTCACTTCGGTCTAAGCATTGTAAGTTCACATTTGCACATCCGCCTAGCAGATTCCTTTGTACTTGTCTAAAAGGGATTGGGGTTAACCTAGCACCTCTATTCTACGGGGCAACCTCAAAAGTGGTATCCCCTACACATCTGGTATGCGTCCATCTCAAAGTACTTTGGCTCGGGCTCAAATAGCCATGATTAGGGCCTAAAAAAGTTAAATAACGAAGAATGAGATAAACTCAGCGAGTGAACTCCCTAGACCTTGTGTAGGGAAGCCAGTCACATCGGAAACGCCCTAAACATACAAGTTATCTACCGATGGCAGACCAATAACAAAGCCTTCGCTTTTCATTATCTATTAATAGGAATTAGGCCTCTCAACATGCCACATTTTATCACGTGTCCAATTATAGTATAAACAATCACTAAGTGAGTGCACAATTCCCTTAAACATACGATGTTCACAATTTAATAATCCAAGCATGAGTAATAATAATTATAGGCACCATGCAACAACTTAAACCTCTCGAGTCCTAGTCAAAGACGTACAAATCCACAAATTTATCCATGCCTTTCTGACTCAAACATCAACTTGCAGGATATTCTCATGCCTCTCAATTTATAAACAGTTTGATCAAAGCATGCATGTGCCATATAAGTCACTGAAATAACATTTAATTCATGCACTTTCCTCATGTAACTCATATATATATCCATGCCATAGATATGCAAACTATGGCATCATTCTCATCATACGCACTCAGCGTTCATGCACTTTACACACTTGGCATCTCGCGAATCGCATGGCATCCCATAGTACCATGCAACCCTTGAGATTATGCTTTCAAATTATTATGATCACTCAAGACCCAAGGCCAATCGGAAGGTTCGCAGTCATCCGGCATAACAGGCCATCGTCTCGCCCCATCAAGTACGCCATCCCGTTGACTTGGGGCATTCTTGTAAGGAGTTTCATTTCGAAATCCATCCACGAACAGTATCCGGTTGACTTGGGAGCGTCCAAACTTAATCAAGCATCGTCCCGCGTAAAACGCATTAGGACGGGTTCACATCTCGCATAAAACGCATCGGGGTCTTTATATGATCACACGAGTACATCATCACTCACACCCATTATTATCTTTCTCATTAACCAAGTATGAATGCCTCAACGGTGCACCAAGCGGAGTGTCTCATGATCTATCAAAGGTACATCAATAAAATATGCCGAGCACGAAACGAGAATCCATGGCTTGACTCATTACATTAAGCACCGGTCCAAGTCCAATCTAGATCGGAAATGATACACTTCAATATTGCACCGAGATCAAAGACGGACCGATCCGACCTGATATGATCATCGACCTAGTACCAAACTTGGCTCGGGAACGATATATCTCAGTATCATACCAAGACCAAGAAAGGACCGGCCCGTCATGACATGATCATTAATCTAGTACTGGACTTGGTTTAGGAACATTACGACTCAATATCGTCGATCCCAAGAGAGAGACTTGACCCGACGTGCTTCTTTGCATGTCCAAGAACCATCGTATATCTCGTCTCGGAGGCTCGGAGTGTTCTTATGCATCGACCATGGACAATGAACATAATATATGTGTAACAACTACTTTTAATGAACACATAATACATTGTCATCACAATCTATCCAAGACTTATTTAAATAACACACTTCATCACAAAAGCACATCATGTATGACACATCACCACAATATGATTCATCACCCCATTGTGGTATAATGTAGGATAAATTATCATGCTTGAACAAAAGTCATTAAAATCACTTATCACATGCCTTATCACGATGTCACCACATAAAAACATACGTCACCACATAACAGTGTATCATTCTATCATGGCATATTATAACAACATATCATAGTACCAAAACTTATTTTTAATAATATGTCTCATCACAACATCATTTCACATATCATTACGATATAATTTTCACTCTATTATTGCATATAATAATCACATATCAAATATTATAATAGCATATAACACTTCACTTATCATAACCTAATAACTTATCACGTAACTGCTTATCACGTAATGATAACTTGTTGTCAAGAACCTGATAACCTATTGGTAAAAACTCGATAACTTATCATCTAACATCCGATAACCTATCATCAAAAGTCCGATAACCTATCGCCTTAAACATATAACTTATCGTCCATAACTTGATAGCTTATCGTCTAAAGCTCGATAACTTATCACTTCAAACTTGATAACTTACCACATAAAGCTCGATAACCTATCATTTAAAACTGAAAAACCTGTGGAGACAACCTATCGGAACCCAATGATCACTTATCACATAAAACCCACTTATCACATCAACAAATCACCATTTGACCTTAATCTTACCCTAAACTACATTCATAATGCAACAACAACCCTAATAAAGGGCTAGAAAGCCATTCACAAATGAATCTAAGCTTCATAAAGCATGGAGGGTGGTGCGACAAGGCTGGACAACGACTGTGGGCTACTAGTCATGCCTCCACAGCACATGTGGGAGGGCCGGACAGCATCCTGGGCAACAGCACGACAACGGAAAATGGCCTCTGGGCTTCGTGAGGGACCAAACCAAAGAAGAAATGAGCGAGAGGGAGCTGCTGTGGGGGCTGGACAACGGCCTCCTCAGCTTCAAAGCTCAATTACGGCAACTGAAATGGTGTGCGGAAGGCGGTTTACGGATGGCGTTTGTGGTGGTCAGTTACCAGTGAGTCTAGAGAGAAAAATGAGAGAGAAATGAGTATGAAATGAGGAAGAACATGAGGGAAATTCGTCTGAAGGGTAGGGAGAGAGAGAAAGTGAGAGAAAGTGAGAGAAAATGAGGGAAGAGAGAGAGAGAAAATTGCTGTGGGAAGCAAAGGGAATAAGAGGAGAGACAAAGAGAGAGACAAAGGGAAATCTTGTCCATTTATGCCCATCAAATCTACATCTTTTTGGACTCATATCAATCAATCTAGGAAGACTTCTTGAAGAAGCAAGATCTATGCATTAATGGGGAGATTTGAATGCTTGAGTGCATAGGGCTTAGACTAGATTAGCTAGGTAGACTAGGAAACCTTCAAGCTCTCTTCCCTTGCTGCCCACAACCTTGTGCCGCCTTGTCACTTGCCCATTTCCAAATTTGTCCTTTTATCCTTAGTTCAAAGGAAGGGCATTTTGGCCTTTTCACTAAGATCTCGCACTATTCAGGCACTATTCACATCCTTGCATGCATTTAATATGTTGTAGAGAAGAATTCAAATAATATTTTTCATGAAGAATCCAAGTTTAATTCGTTTTGTATAAAGAACAGTAAATCACCAAAAGTAACCTAAAATCTCGTCTGTTGAACAGTTCCAACAACTGCAGAAGAAAACCCCCGACCATCTCTCTTCTGGGCGACACCTACCTCGTCACCGAAATAAACTACGTCGACGAAACCCTGACTCTTGTCGACGTCGACATTGACATCGACGACCAGAGATGCCCCAGGGCCCGCCACAACCTCACGATCAGCTCTCTCCCGCTCGGTTACAACTCCGCCGACGTCAATCTCACCTTCTTCTTTAATTCCAGCGCTCCTCCGTTGGCGCCCAACCCCGCCAGGGCAATTGATTGCTTGCAATCTGGTGATAAGCAGTCGTTTGTGTTCGTGGACATAAGCCCAGATGAGGCAGCGGCGAGTCGTAAGGTGGGGGCCTGCGAGGAGGCAGTCGTGGTGGCAGTGAAGCGGATAGAGGTGACGGCGGCGGACGGTGGACGAGTTTGCCAAGGCGATGAGCGAGGGGTTCGTGCTTGACTGGGCGGCGGCGAAGGAGCGCGGCGCATGCGAGCACTCCGGCGGGCGGTGCGCGTTCAACTGAAATGAGCAGCTGCTGTGCTTCTGCAAGGACGAGTCAAATCACACAGACGGTTCGTTTTGCAAAGGTATGATTGAAGTTTGTGTCTGTCCGTTTCCTCTCTTTCTTCATAATTGGTTTTGCATCTTGTTTGCCAATCGCCATGATTGCTTTTTTCGATGCTTGTCACTTCTTAGTTGCGAGTGATCTGATTTCTGGCATGCTTTGATGTTTCAGCAGCTTTTGGAATGAGAAAAATATAGACTTAGGTTCCTCAATTTCTTAATCAATACCTTTTCAAAATTTGAATGGTAGCCGCTCTTATTAGTATATGTAATAGAGCAAGATTACTAATATATATATATATATATATATATATAAAGAGATTATGAATTTATAAACAAACGAAATTATTACTTTAGCACCCTTCTAGCGTGCAAATTAGGACCTAGTGAGGAAGGGCACATGCGAAATAAATAAGAGTAGAGCCTAACTGTGATACCTTATTCAATGTCTAATCCAAAAACTTAAATCAATAGGGGAATGAAAATTACGTGCATAAAGTTTAATATAAATTCCATGGACAAGATATGTGAATTACTTTAATGCCCTAAGCTAAAGGAATTTTCTTGTGATATTTAAAGTATAAAGATTCACATGTAGCAAATTGAAGCAATAGATTTTTTAGCTGGGTGAAATTTCGAAAGTAGCTTCCATCAACTTATTGCAACTCGCAACTTGGAATAGGGTCTATCATTAAAAAGTGGTGGTTTCTTTTCGGAAAGATGTCTTTTTCTCTTTTCTTGCTGTTATTGCTTTGATCATAATCATTTTCCTCCCGAGGAATTGGCGCCTAAAAAGAGTCTTTATTTTCATCACTTAAGGCTTGAGCAATTGATGGGCCTTAGCAATCTTTGTCAAGAAAAAGATGGCAAGCTTTGCTTATTGCTTCCTATAGCTAAAGATCCCAATGTGGATCATCGTTGTAGATCACGAGAGATGGGCTTGGTCTGGCTCGTCGGGCCCCTTTTTGACTGGGCAAAATGAAGAGGAAATCTTTCAAATGACAGTTTAGTCGTCTCAATTCTGAGGCTGTAATCCCTTCTTTTTTCTAGTCTAGGCCATCTCCGTATCTGTCTAGAATGCTGCTAACTATGTTCTCGAGGTCCTTATTGAAGTGTCCTCGATTGAATTGTCAAGGAGATTGGCCAAGCTCATTAACTAGATGAGGGCCGCGTGTATGAATTGTAAAATGGGTTATAATAGTCCAAGTCGTCCTTAAGTCAAGTCTACAACTAGCCAGCAGCTCAAGCTACTTGGTTTTGTTTCCACGCGCCTTGTTCTTCTTCTTGGCTTTTTGTCTCAATGCCCCAAAGTCTTGGTCTTTCGGGAGGCCAAATCACGTGGCTCTCACTGGTGCATTGGGTTCAAATCATTCTCAAAGCAGCATTGTCCTTTATCCTCTGCATCCTCTTCATTTACATTTACCTTTTCCTTGTTTTGCTCCAACACCATCTCCCTCCGAATGGACCTTACCATGTCGTGTTCATCTCTGTCCTTGCTCTTCATCTTCTCCCTCCATATTCACTTCCTGGTGCCAACTTCCGGCAAATTCCTGCCATTCCAAGAGTGCGCTCCTTTTGTTTGCGGAGATAAAAAAATTAGCTATCCTTTCAAGCATAATGAGCAACCTAGTTACTGCGGGCATCCAGGCTACGAGCTTGACTGTGATGGAGGTAACCTGACCCTTCTGTCCAACGACTTCCTGGAGTATCAGATGATCTATCAGGTGATCCAAAAGGACTGGAGCGAGCAGATCCTTAAGGTGGCGAGGATGGATTTATTGAAAGATATATGTCTTGGAACACATTTCAACACCTCTTTCCACTTCGGTCTCTTCAACTACACTTATAATTACCTCAATTCTGCCTTATTCTACAATTGCAACTCACCGTCAACCCCTCAACCTGATCGATTCTCTTGTCCTGTGTCTGGAGATGGCTACTTTGCTTTCGAAGTGGACCCTGCAAGCAAACTATTTGAGCTATGCAACGTCAGTGTCTTCGTCCCAATTTCACCAATTGGAGCTCCTGGTCAACCACCAATATTCGAGGGCGGCAAGAGCCCTACCATTAGTCGTGCTACTCTTAGAGACATCCTGGGAAATGGCTTTGAGATTACTTGGATTGCCAACACATCTCTATGCAAAAATTGCACTGAATCAGGGGGAAGATGCGGGTATGGCTGGACAAGGCAAGAATTCAATTGTTTTTGCCCAAATGGAGCCTCTACGACAATCTGCCATAAATTGCCAAAACCGGCAAGCGTCCCTCCGCCAGCATCGACAATCGTCCCTTCAAGTATGTATGCTTACTCTCACCCAATATGTGGTTTTCAAATAGCTGAACTTGTTCAATGAGAAGGATTGTTGGGTTCTTCTTCCCTTTGCTTGTTCATTGAAAAATGATCCGCCCATGCCCCTAAAGCTTCACAATTTCATTTTGCTGTGCATACCCTTCCCTCAAACGAAGCGCAGTCATCCACGCTTTGGCATACACGATCGTGTTACAATTTACACTCTTGAGTTTTAAAAACTTAATCATCCCATCCTCTGCAACCTTCCTTGCCTTGAATGCTCGATAATTTTGTAGGTATCTGTGATCCCCGAGATCCTACGGTTTAAATACAGTGAGCGAAGATGCTCCGAGTTTATTGTAAAATTTCACATCATGGATCAGTAATTCAAAGCAGAATACGTTAGTCGATAAGTCGATCAACCTAAAATTTAGGTTTGACTTGTTCTTTACTTTCCGCAACATCAACTCCTGACCCCTCAAATGGGCTAGACTTTTTCCACAGTGAGAACCTTAAAAAAGGTTTCACTTTACAATTTCAACTACATAGGAAGAACTCCGGAGGAAATTACTTCGCTTGTTTCCTCTGTCTTCCTCATCACTTCTACCCCGAGACCCAATTTCAACGCTCGATAGCCATCCCTTTGATTTCCCTCCTCCACGAAATATTAGAAGACTGAAACTGGTCTCGGTCAAAGTCAATGGTCAGAATAGTTTTCTATATTATACTAAGGAAGAATTAACAACATCCATCTCTTTCATACTTCAGTCCAAATAAAGTGAATACAAAAAGAATTTCTCCATCCTCAGCTTGCCCCTATGATCTATAAACCCTCGTTCCACAATTTATTCTCAACCCATGAGAACATGAACTTTATTCAAATGGGTGGGTGACGCAGCCCCTCTCCTTCTCTCCTCCACTTCACACTCCATCCTAGTCTTCGTCCTCGTCAGCCTCATTGTTCTACAAGTTCTTTTATGCAAGAAAGATGACAATGTCCACTATACTGATTACCACAGCTCTTTTAATTGTGGAACCTTCTCAAATATAACTCATCCTTTCTGGGGAGAGTGCTGTGAGGACGAATTCCCTATCTTTGAGTACCAATAGCAGAAGTCTTATTTTCAATGCTTGAGGCCTAAGCTATTTATGGACCTAAGCAATTTCTGCCATGAAAAAGATGGCAAGCCAATTGTTTCCTATTCAATGTGGGTCATCATCATTGTAAATCACAAGAGATGGGCCCAATTCAGCTCGCCAAGGAATCATGGGCCTTTGGGATCGACTGATGTTAACCGGATTGCTTCTTTGGGCTGATGATGCGTAGACATCATCCGTCAAATCAGTTCGAAAAAGATGACTAGGCAAAGCTTAAGAGAAAGTCGTCCACATAATTGTTTAACCGCCTCAGTTCTGGGGCTCCAATCCCCTTCTGTTTTCTAGTCCAGGCGATGGCCCTGCATCTGTCTAGAACGCTGCTAACTATGTTCTTGAGGTCCTTATTGAATTGTCCACGAGATTGGCAAAGCTCGTTGATTAGTTGGGGCTGCGCTTGCATGTAGGAATTGGGAGATGGGGAATGCTATTCCAAGTCCTCAAGTCAAGTTCCAAATTAGCCAGCAACTCAAGCTACTTGGCTTTCTTTCCACGTGCCTTGTTCTCCTTCTTTTCTTCTCAGCTTTTGTCTCACCGCGCCAACGTCTTGGTCTTCGGGAGGCCAAATCAAGTGATTCTTGTTAGTGCATCGGGGTCAAGTCGTTCCAGAAAGCAGCATTATTCTTTTATCCTCTGCATCCTTTTCCTTTATATACCTCCTTGTTTTGCTCCAACACCATCTCCCTTCGGATGGATCTTACCACACCTTTTTACTCTCTCTCCTTGCTCTTTTTCATCTCCCTCCAAATTCACTTCCCCGTGCAAGCTTCCGAGGACTTCCCACCATTCCAAGAATGCGCTCCTTCTGTTTGTGGAAATATACGAATCAGCTATCCTTTCAGGCATATAGAGCAACCAAGATTCTGTGGGTATCCAGGGTACGAGCTTGACTATGACGGATATAGCCCAACCCTGTCCATGGTGTCTCAGGAATATCGAGTGATCCCCATGGATAGGAGCGTGCAGATCCTTGTGGTGGCGAGGCTAGATTTATCAGACAGTATATGTCTTGAAACATATAACGAAACCACTTTAGACTTGAATCTCTTCAACTACACTTCAATAACCTCAATTCCACCTTAATTTACAATTGCGACTCATGAGCAACCCTTTATCTTATTATTGGTTCTCTTGTCCCTTGTCTCAATTTGGCTACTTTATTCTCGGTGTAAACCTATCAAACCCATTGCCCAAGCCATGTAGTTCCATTGTTCATGTCCCAATTTCAAAAAGTGAACCTATAGGTTTACCATCACCTTGGGCGGGCATCAACTTTGGTGATAATATTTAGGGGTGTTAAAAACCGAACCGAATCGAAAAGTTCGGTTTTTTTCGGTTCGATTTTTATTCGGTTCGGTTTTCATTAAAAACCGAAAATTTTTAAGCAGTTCGGTTTTTATCGATTCGGTTAACCGAACCAAACCGATAAAATCTAAAGTTTTTCCTTTTTTTTTTTTTTTTTTAAAAATCATTTTTTTAATTTTTTGATTTTTCCTTTTCTTTTTTTTTTTTCTTCTTCTTCTTCTTCATTGGCCGGTGATCCAACGGGCCGGTGACCGGCCAATGAAGAAGAAGAAGAAGAAGAAGAAGAAAGAAAAAGAAAAAAAGAAAAAATACAGAGAATAAAAAATAATTACAAAATTGATTTAAAAAAAAAAAAAAAATTATAGAAAGGGGTGTATGTAGGGAGAAATACAAACACAAAAGTAAAAACCAAAAACCGAACTGAACCGAACCGAACTGGAATTTCGGTTCGGTTCGATTTCGATTTCGATTCGGATAGGATTTCGGTTTGGTTCAATAAATTCCTTATCGGTTCGGTTCGGTTTTTTTTGAAAAACCAAACCGAACTAAACCATTTACACTCCTAATAATATTAGCGACATTCTCAATAAAGGCTTTGAATCACCTGGATTCCCAACACATCGCTGTGCGAAGATTGTGCTATATTAGGGGGAAGATGCGGGTACGACTGGACAAGGCAAGAATTCAATTGTTTTTGCCTAATGCAGCCTATCCGGCGACCTACCACAGAACACCAATACCGGCTAGTGTCCCTTCAATACCGCCGGTACCGGCAATCGTCCCTTCAAGTATGTATGCTTACTCTCATCTAACATGTGGTTTTCGATTAGCTAAAAGTTGTTCAATGAGAAGAATTGATGGGCATATCCTTCACTCAAACGAAGTGCAGTCATTCTGGCTATGACATGCATGATTGTGTTACAATTTAGACTTAAAAGTCCTAAAACTTTATCACCCCATTCTCAAAAACCTTCCTCGCCTTAACTGTTGGATCATTAGGTCGGTATCTGCAAACCCATGAGATTCGATGGTTTAAATGCGACAAGCGAAGATGCTTCAAGTTTATTGTAAAATCTCACATCACAGACAAGTAATTTAAATTGGAACGGGTTAGCCGATAAGCCAATCAACCTAAAATTTAGGTTTGACTTGTTCTTTACTTTCCACAACATGAACACTTGACCCTTCAAATGGGCTGACTTTTTCCATAATGAGAACCTTGAAAAAGTTTTCACTTTTCAATTTCAACCGCATAGGAAGTAACTCTGAAGCAAATTGCTTCGCATGTTTCCTCTGTCTTCCTCATCACTTCGACCCCCAGACCCAGTTTCAACGTTCGATAGCCATCCCTTTGATTTCTCTCCTCCACGAAATTTCAGAAGGCTGGAACTAATCTCAGTCAAAGTCGACAATCAAAATAGTTTTCTATATTACCTGAGGAAGAATTAACGACACCCATCTCTTTTATACTTCAGTCCTGAGAAAGCGAATGAATAAAGTGTGATGGCCCAGGCGGTGATGCAGAGGAAGGAGGGATGGCGGCGCGTCTGCGCCTCGGTCCCCGGACGTGCGCAGGAGGGGGCGTGTCTCTTGTCTCACATAGCCTAAGGAGGGAGTTCTGGGCTGAATTATAAGGCAATGGGCCCTCTAATTGTACATAAGTGTTTTCTTGGGGTAGTATGGGCTGCCTTAAGAAAAACAAAATCGTGAGGACTTAGTATTCAAAGCGGACAATATATGTACATTAGAGACTTAGGGCGTTACATAAAGAGAGAATTTCTCCATTGTCAGCTTGCCCCTCTGAACTCTAAACCTTCAATCCACTCTTCACCCATGAGAGCATGAACTTACTCAAATGGGTGACGCACCCACTCTCTTTCTCTCCCCCACTTCACGCTCCATCCTCGTCGTCCTCATCGTCCCGCAAGTTCTTTCATGTGAGGGAGATGACGGTGTCCACCATACCGAATGCCACCGCTCTTTTAACTGTCAAACCATCGCAAATATTACTTATCCTTTCTGGGAAAACGGCCGACCCCAATTCTGTGGACTTCCAGCATTCAGGGTTGAGTGCTATTTGGACGAATACCGTATCTTTGAGTACCAAGAGCAGAGTATCGAGTAATCAAGATTGATCGACATCTTTGAATCAAGGGTTCAATGTTCAGTATAGTGACCACCCTGAGTGCCTAACTTGTGCTTCTTCTGGCGGGTTTTGCGGTAGCAACACCTCTTCTTCATCATCTAGTTTCACGTGTTATTTGCCGCGACGAACCCCACGCTCAGACCTGCAATGAACCTGGTACGTTCTTTTGGTAGCATTCCCAGGTGATCATTACTTCATTTGGTGGGTTCTTGTTTATATCAGCGCATGGGATTCTATTATCGACCATGTAGAATATGCACGAAATCACCAAACCTTGAGCTTCTGCAGAGTTAGTTTTACTTAAAACCTCTAAGATCATATGGCCGATGGAACCCGAGAATTTGTCAGGAGAAAACTCGATTCAATGGTGCCATACTTGTTTTGTCTTCCTCCATCTAAGAATATCATGCGACAAGAATGACCTTTCTTTGGCTTTTCTTTTTGGGGCGCCAAGCAAGAAAAAACTTTCAAGTTAGCAACTGCTTGGTCATCAAGTCTTCATGAGAGAGACTCATTTTCGCTGACCAGTTGCGAAGATTTGTACAATGGGAGGTTTGTTCCTAATTGTAACTTAGAGGTCCCTTTGACTCATTTTCGCTGCCTCGCTTGGTATTTGCTTCGAAGTTGAAGAACTAGCACATCACCGTGATAGGAGTTAGGACCAATTTGAATGAACGCCATTTGATTTTTCCGCAAATGCTTTCCACACTCTCTGCTAGCTCTTTCTCCTATCCTCTGAAATCCTCTGCCTCCTTCTGGTCCAAATGAATCACCAAAACTTCATGAGTGTAGCTAATTGTCACCAATTCGTTCTTATCATCGTCTTCACCAACTTAGTCTATCTGGCTCGCTCTGATGATGCACAATACGAGGCCTGCAAGCCTCGGAATCCTGACTTTCTCGGACGTGCAGTTCATTGTCAAGGATATCTTCTATGCGAACAATTTGATCCTCCTTATTAATGCCCGTGTACCATGAATCCTGTGATGCTTCACCGCGGAATATCAGCCTCAAAAGGACGCCTTTCAATCTCAGTTCCACTAATGCCGATCTGTTCTTGTACTATAATTGCACCTCGCAGCTGACAGGTTTTCACATATCCAGGGAACTGCGGTGGCTACTCCACCCACCATTTTTTTGCTTTTTTTCCCCGAGGAAGAATTGCAGGAAATGGATTACTATTCTGTCATCAGCTCCTGCTATTTTGCTGTTAGCATTCCTCGTTATGTTGATGCCGATTTCACTAGCTTGAAGAAAAAGCTCATATTGAACTGACTGCAACTACTATGATTGTTTAAATATGTATAGTGAAGGTGCTCCAACTTTACTGTAAAATTGTGCAAATGTTGGGCTAAAACTACTAGTTTCTTCTTGGGCTCTTATCATGAACACAACCAAATAAAGAGAAACAATCCGTCTCCGTAAGTGCTGATAGAATCCGATCATTTGTGAAGTTGAAATACATTATTGATAGAGGTGAACCGTGCACTTAATTAAATCTTTACACAAATCTGATCACTTGAGTACTAACACTGTTTTTCCTGATTTTCAATTGATTTATCATTTCTTCCTGCTGTGCATAATGTCCTTATGCTTTTCCAATTTCTTCGCCTAAGCTTAGACCATGGACTCGCTTACCACTGCAAACAAAAACTCTCCAGTCTCTTGAGTCCCAAGAGATCTTGTCGGTCCGACCGGAAAAGGAAAAAAAAAAAAAAAAGAGATCTCATTGGAACCTCATATATTTTAATGTTTCTATCTTTCTGCAATAGTTTGCGAGTTATTAGTTGGGTCTTTACGATTCAAGACACTTGAAAATCATCGCCTGAACATGAGCTGCGCACTTGTTTTATCTGTGGAAAGACTTCTAATCAAGCCTATAGGTCCGCTTAGAAGCCAAAAGAATTGAGACATGTGTAGAACCTAGGAAGCATGGACACTCTTCGGGTGCTTCCATGTTCATGTCAGACACCTCGACATGTGTCCGACACGCAGTCTACGGGTGTTGGACATCCTACACTCGGTTAACTCTCCCAACAAGCCAACAACACATGAGTCCGGAATCTCGACACGCGGTTCGACACGCACAGAGTCAATTTTAAAATTTTTCAATAAATTAGGGGTCAAAATGTAAATATATAAAAATATAAAATAAAATAAAAAAGATAAGGGAGAAAGGAAATCCAATCTTATGATAGTGAAATGTGGATTTTTTTTTGTACTTACTGTTAAATGTTATATTTAATAGTGGAATGTGGATTGTTTTTTTTTTTTTTTTCTCCAAGTTTTATGGAATATTGGAATAGAATATAGTTAAATTTCTCATATTGAAACAATGAATTATATTAACAAATTGTGGATTAATTTTTTTAGTGTAAATTCATTCTAGGCTTTTTTATTATTATTATTATTATTTATTTGTGAATTTGAATCAAATTAATTTCACTAAAATAATTATCAAAATGATAATTTATCATGTATATATAAAAATATACATTTAATATAAAACATGTCCAAATGCGTCGGAATTCTTTATTTTTTGAGAAATGACGTGTCGGCATATTGTGTCATGTTATGTTGCGTATCGCGTGTCAGTGTCGTCTTAGTCTAGAACATATAGTCTAGAACATACCACCTATTCAATTAGTGCCACAGAATGTATATATCTGTCTTCGCCTCTGATGATCATATTGCAGAGCCTTTGCCACTTCTATAGCAGCTAGAAATTATTTTTGTTTTTTTTATCTTCCTGCGCATCCCCTGATAGCTGTAGAACTCAGGATTTTAGCTAGTGTCTATCTTCGTTTGTCAATCAGCCACAGATCCATGTGCATGTGTTTCCAATTTCTCTGGCAAGATGTCACTAATTGATCCACGAAAATTGTTCAAGAGGAGGATAGAGCCAAACTGGTGAGGTTTTAATCTTTTCACTCTACCGTGGTGTATTTTCCTTCTTGAAATGGAATGTGCTCTAACCTCATGATGTACCCTGATCTGTATATATCTTGGACACTTTCAAATCATCTGTTTGCAATTCGTTGACACATTTTTCACTTTGATGACGACAGTCCCAGGAAACAAAAAGACTGGTCTCAAAGTTGGAATAGGTAATTAATTCAAGACTCTCTCTTCCACTTCTCTACACTATCCTCTGCAATTTGCTTCGATTTTTGATAGTATGGTTCCCTCATTGCTCAATGGGACCAATGTTTCCAATATAATCTTTGAAGCCTTGATAAAGTGATCAAGTGAGACTGCTGTTCAAAAACGTACTTCGTTTTCTTAGGAATGGCTGCGTTATGAGCTGGAATTGCGGTCACCCTTATCTTAATGCAAGCTTTGAAGAAGCAGAGGAGCAAATATCTCGATGGCGAAATGAAAATTAAGGGACTCATCTCTTCTAGAAGATACACCTATAAGGACATCAAGACGATGACTAACTCTTTTAAAGAAAAGTTAGGCCAGGGAGGCTATGGCTCCGTGTACAAAGGCAAGCTTCAAGACGGTCAACTTGTGGCAGTGAAGCTGCTAAAGAAGTTGAAAGGCGATGCAGAAGAATTTTTTAATGAAGTTGCAAGCATAAGCAAGACTTCTCATGTCAATGTTGTCACCCTCCTGGGGTTCTATTTTGAAGGAAGCAAAAAAGCTTTGATTTATGAGTTCATGCCCAATGGATCACTCGAGAAGTTCATAATCAAGAAGAGTAACACTTTGGAGCTAGATCAACAATTGAGTTGGGACACATTGTACCAGATTTCACTCGGCATAGCTCACGGGCTAGAGTACTTGCATAGAGGATGCAAAACGAGGATCTTGCACTTCGACATAAAGCCTCATAACATTCTCCTTGACACAAACTATTGTCCCAAGATCTCTGACTTTGGTCTTGCCAAAATATGCCCAAGAGAAGAGAGCATCGTGTCATTGCTTGGTACTAGGGGCACTGTTGGATACATTACTCCGGAGCTGATCATAAGGAACATCGGAGGGGTTTCTCACAAATCAGATTTCTATAGCTACGATATGATGGTTCTAGAGATGGTCGGTAAGAGAAAAAATATTGAAGTCTCAATAGATCGAACCAGTGAAGCATATTTCCCTCACTGGGTCCACCGATGCCTAGAGCTTCAAGAAGAGCTTGGACTGCTTGGGATCACAAATGAGGAGGACGAAGCAATCACAAAGAAGATTATAATAGGCCTATGGTGCATTCAAATCGATCCAAGAGCTCGACCATGTATGAGCCAAGTTGTGGAGATGCTAAAAGGAAGTGTTGAGGCCTTGCAAATTCCTTCCAAACCCATTTTTTCATCACCCTCAAGATCGCTTGCGGCTTCTCCATGTGAAAGTTCGTATCTACAAGAGAGTAATGACTCAAGTTGGAATTGTTAATTATCAATTATACAAGACCAACACAGTTTGTAACAGACTAAGCAACTACAAAATTAATGATTATTGAGCTTTTCATAAATTTGTGATTAGATGTCTAGGTTGAATTTCTACAAGTATGACTAAAAAATAAGTGAAAAAGTGTATTGTTGACACCTAAATTTTCATATATTGTGACATCCTGATTTTCCAATTCTATTTTCAATAGAATGAGTCGGGCATTTCATCTACATGCTTATAGTTCTTTTCTCTGAGTTGGCCACTCACGAGATAACTAGTCTATCAGGTGAAGCCGTTAAGGGATTCTAACGCATTAGACTTGAGAATTCGACTAGGAAACGACTTCTCGACGGAGCTAATCTGCAAGGTTCATTACGGCACAGTTAAAAATCGATTAGAGATCGGAGATAGGTCGACTCGACAAAGGTATGTGATTAAGTGTGGGTGATTCCACCTAATTGCACAATTCTTGTCGACCGGCACTAGACCGATTTTTATGTCGTTTTGGTACCCTGTGTCCGCATTTGAAACCTTGAGATTCGCAAGACAACCGAGAGTCGCCAATGTGTCGAAGATGTACATTGTGGCTTGAAATTAATCAACCACAGGTCAAATGCACGAAAATTCCTAAAAGCTACCCGGTAGATTAAGATGTGCTAAATTCGAGCCAGATTGAAATTAACCGTGAAATTAAACCCGAATTCAGAAATTGGAAGTCCTGTTGTGTCACAAATCATTTTAGGAACGTCGACTCATCTTCAGAAGATTTTTCTACGAACTGAGTTTTTCGGCGAAAAATCAAAGTACGGTTATTTTGGTTCGGGAAAATTGGTAGGCTCTCTTTTGGTCACACTTTTGGCACCCAAGATGGTTCTATGATCAAGGAAAAATGTGGATTTAAGTGTGGTTACATTGGTGGATTTTATGGACTTCAATTTGAGCTCAAGTGGATTTAATTGGAAGAGAATTGAAGGAATTTGATGTACAAATGTACCAAATTCGTATGCCAAGGGGTACACCACATTTTGGACCTATTAACAAGCTTGTGGAGGAAGCTTGAGGAGAGAGAGTGACTGATGTCATGGCTGGTCATGGTGGGGGCAAGAGAGAGGAGAGTTTGACAAGTGTTGCAAGCATGGAGGCCACCAAGGGGAGCCCCCTCTTTAGCAGCTTCTTCTCCCTCAATTCAAGGCTTTCTCCATTGTTGTTGAAGAGGAAAAGCTCAGCAAAACCAGAGGAAACCGGCCAGCTTCTTCCCTCCTCGATCGCATGCCCACCCGACCATTTTTCTCCCCAGTTATCCTCTCTTCCAGTTTCTGCTTCAGCCGACTTTTCGCCAAAGATCCGAGTAAAAAGTCGACTTCCCGGATGAATCAGCGAACGCTCCACCCACCACCGTGACGAGGACATCCAACCCGTTTCGGATCACCCCGGCGCTCGCGGAACGATTCTCCGGCCGTCCCGAAATCCGGCGAGAAGACGCCACTCGCCGGACCGTTTGGACTCGCCCGATTCCGCCTGTTTCGCGGTTTTCAACCATTTTCTCCCCATTTCTACCCTATCTCCATCCATATCAACCACCAGCAAGTCCCCCTTGACCCCGGGAGCCACCGATTGCCGACCACCCGCTCGCTGGAGCTCCGATCGGCCCGTTTCCTCGCCATTCAGCCCTTCTTCTTCTTTGGTTCGGTCCTTGGAATAGAAGCAAAAGACAGCAAGGTTTTGGAGACTTCAAGGCCTGTTTTAGGTGCCTTCTCGGCCTCCGCTGGTGTCGCCACTAGGAGGATTGTCGCTCGCCTCCACATCGTGGTCGCCGTGAACTCACCGGCGTACAATTCCGATGAGTTTATCCCTCTAAACCTTGCTTAGGAGGTTAATCATGCTTAAGAGGGGTTTAAATTAGGCTAATGATGTTTAGGTGGTTAGATTAGTTTAATTAAGTATGGATTAGATTAAGGGCTGGATTAGTTTAGCGAATGGATTAATTAGTCTAAACATGTGATTAAATTAGTGTAATCATAATTAGACTTTTAATTAATTTTCTTATTTAATTAATTATTTATTTAAAATTAAATATTATTTAATTAGATTATTTAATATTTAATTAGTTTAATTTTAGGAATTTATTTAATTATTTAATTAATTAAATTTTTTGAAAATTCAACCGGGATGGCCGGTCGTTAAAAGTATGTTTTGACTGCTGTGGTATGGTTAGATTTTGGAATTGGATGTTGGATTAGTCATTTGATGATGAGTTATGAAATTGCATGTTGTATATGTGAATTGGGTGATTTATGCAATTGGTTGTCGATTGTTCGATTGAATGCTGTTTTGTGCGATTGTGGGGCATTTGAGAGTTGACAGGCATATTGTTGTGAGTTAGATCAAGATACCACCGAGCTTGGAATCGGTAGTGCAGCTGAGCCGTAATTCAGCATTACCACCTAATCTAGGTTGTGCAGCTGAGCCGTAATTTAGCATTACCACCGAATTGGGAATCGGTTGTGCAGCTGAGCTGTAATTCAACGTTGGGATTGAGTAAGTGAGATGACCAAGGAAAGGTCTCGTTGACATGTAATCGACTGAGTCGATTGATCGATGATTCGATCAGAATCCTTGAGTGATGTGATGATTGTTTATTTGAATTGCGCTAATGTGCAGGAAGGAACTGAGGCAAGGTAAGTCCTCTGTGTTGTGTGGCTAGGCCACCTCTGAGTGTATTTCCTTCCTAATAGGGGTTTCGGGGGAGAACTTGCTGAGACAATGTCTCACCTCGGTTGTGGGCTTATCTTTTCAGGTCTGTAGATGGTGGTTATGGAGGACCAAAGCCCTGGAGTCGATGGAGGTGGAATTTTGAAGGATCGACGTATGTGTCAGACTAGTATGTTGTAGGACAGCTTCTTTTTGAGAGCCGACCTCGGTGTAGCCTTTTGACCAGACTTGTTTTGTAACTAAACCTCGTTGTTTATAAAAGTTGCCTTTTGAGAAATGTTGCCCTGCTTTCCTATCCTATGTTGTTTGTTGTCAGGGGTTTTGTATTCGCTTCCGCGTGCGTATTAATAATGAATGGGTCGGCGACGCGTCCTGGGAACGTCGCAATTCGTATCGACCACGGAGGGATGTGTGCGCGCTCAAGGTTCGGGGCGTGACATACATGGGTCTCTATTGCATTTTTATCAATATTAGGGATCTAATTTATGACATAAATTGGCCCCCCTAACCCAAAAATCGATCCCGTATTATTTAGTATGCACATTACGCCCCCCCCCCTTCTTCCTCTCTCTCTTCAGCCACATTTGTGTAGGTTAGACGATACTTTTTCCTTGATTTTCCATCTCTTATGATGATACATATATCTAAGAGCTTCTCCATATCTTTATTTGATTATGCAAATCTGATATATTATCTTAGATAGTTATTTCATAAAACTTATAAACAGGCTGCATACTTCATTATGATACATCCAATAATAGAAATTCCACAATTTTCTACTCTGCATATTTCTAATATGCTATTGTGATTCGAAGGAGCTCATCTTGGCGGAAGTATTAATGGTAAGATCAATGTACTTATTTTGTATCAATCTTTATTTCCTCGATTCATCCTCATTAGAGGTTAAGCTTCAGAGTTCAAATTCGAATATGAGCAAAATGTCATGGTCTTACAAAGTAATAAGCTCCTTTTTGATAAGATGTATGTGTTTTAACGTCAAGAAGCAATATTATCTTTGGTAGAATCAGTCTTTTTTCATTTTATGTTGGTTAAGAAAAAAACTACATTTCGGTTTGTCTCAAGGTTAATGCCTGTCGGTATTTTAAATCCTAATATATCCCATTGCAAAGCCATGAGTTCCTCATCATCTTTGTTGAATCTTCATGTTCCCTTATATCATTTCAGCTCATTTAGCGATTATTTATCTTTAAGGATAGCATACGACAGCTCCATTTTGTATTTCGTGCTATTTATGTCCAATTTTGTGTTTAAATCCATCTCATTTGCTCGTATTTAAATTCTGTCAAGCGTCATTTTGTTCTTATTTATTATGGTTTTGAATCTCATTTTGATAGCATTTACATCACATTTGCCTGTATGTTGGTGTATGCATGCACAGTAGCTAGTTTACTTCGATTTCTAGACGTTCGGGCGTGTTTTTTTGCTCATTTATGAGGTGTTACATGGTCACATGTCGCTGTCCATGAGGTCTTGTTTGGTCCATAAGGCGAGCTCCGAAGCCAACCCTCGCAAGTCTCCATGGTCCATGGTCGTGTCGGGTTAATCGTTAGTCCCTGTCGTGTAATTTTCGGACTTCAAGCAAACCTTAATGCTTGCTGTCCATCTTCGGGGAGTTTCGTGCTGATCGTTGCCGGTACTCGATTGTTCCCTAGTGTACCTCGTGCCCGTCCTTAACCCAAGACATTCTTTTAAATTGGGTTCCAAACTTGTCTCGAGAAAATAACCGACAATCTGAAACCAAATTATCTAATTCTTTCTCTCTCTCTCTTTTTTTTTATGTAAATAAATATGATAGAAATTATAATAACGTAGTGTGTTTTTAGAAGAATAATTATTTTTTTGGAAATAAGCTAGTCGAGATCAAGAAGTTACATGTCGATTTCATCCTCAACAATTTGAGAGAAAAGGGTTCATTTCAAACACATCTGAATTCCTATAGGGCTTTCTAAACGGGATCATAATCTTGTTCTAGCTCCAAACTCAATTACCCACCTTCACAAGATTTTTCAACGAATTAAGAGTCCAAGTCAATCCCATTCAAGGCTTCCCTTGGAAATCAAAGACTCTAAAGCCTGCCCTCTTCTTCCGAGACACTACTTTTTGTGTATATACTTCAAGATTTCGATTGCCATATAATGCTGCCCAAACACCAGGCGTGCATTTATGTATGCTTTTGTCACAATATACAACTTTTTGATGGATGTGCATCAAGATTTCAATTGTCATATACTCGAGCGTTTTAGTTTAACAAGCTGAAACGTTACAGAGATGTCCCATTTTGAGCGGGAACTTTTTCCTGAATCCAGTTGCTGCACCCCACCGCTCCTCTTCTCCTCAACTTCCGATTTGTCGCAACGGGACATGGCCCTTCCGTAGGGACAGTAATTGTGTTGTACTTGACATTCTTCTTTTCACATGGATCATTCTAAATAGTACCGATATTGACGTGTGACGCATGACATCATACACCACGACATGCCGACATGCCGTTTTTTAAAAAATAGAAAATTTTGATACGTTGAGACACGTTATATATTAAATATATATTTCTATTTTTATTATTATTCCAATCAAATTAATTTGATTCAAATTCATAAACAAACAAATAAATAAAAGTCTAGAATGAATCTACACTAAAAACATTAATCCATAATTTATTAATATCATTAATTGTTTCAATTTGACAAATTCAATTACATTTCAATAATCCATAAAACTTGGAGAAAAAAGCAAGCAATGCACATTCTAGAATCACATGTTAGACATGTCGAAAGAGGAGTAGGCATGTCGGAGGAGAAAAATAAACTTGTAGATGAATTATGTATCACAGGAAGTAAGAGTCAAAAGAGGAGAAGACTAGATTTTTCTTTTTTCCCATTTATTATTATTATTATTATTATTATTATTATTTCACATATATACATTTTGACCTCTCATTTATTAAAAACTTTTAAAATTGACCCGCATATCATAATCATGTGCTAGAAACTCGCATATCAGAATTCCAACTCGAATGTTGGGAAAATTGATCAGATATCAAATTTTTCGACACGTGTTGACCGAGTGTCAGAGAGTGTTCAAGAGTGTTGGATACGTGTCGAGTGTCCGACATGACACAAAAACTTTTGAAAGTGTCGATACTTCCTAGGCATTTTTTTCCCTCTTTTGAATGATTATACCCTGCCTTTCTCCACTTTCTACTACCTTCATATAATCTGTGCGCCAGAAGGGAAACGCGGTTGTTTTATTAAAAAATTATGTACAAGACTGAGATATTCCTTCCCAGGCAAACATGTTTCCCGTGTAGCGCAGTAAGTCATATGAAAGAAGTCGAAAGTGGACGAGAGTTCCCACCTCTTGCAGATAAATATGAATTCTTCGCGCTTGACGTCACCGCGGAGAAACGCCACAGTATGACTCGTTCTCATCAGATCGGTGATTAATTCCGTCCATGATAGACAAAATTATCAGGGGCTCGATTCTATTTACAAGACGAACAGCATTTGATAACTCAAATACTCGATCTTTTATGAATTAATTTTGGACGAAATCTCCCCATTATATATGTATTTTTAATATAATTCCTAGCAGGATATATCATTAGAAAAAATCCCCACGAAATATGCTATATAAAAAGATAATTATCCATTTGGTCATAAACTTACTGTACCGAATATCAATTTAGTCGTAAGTTTTTCAATTTTGCCAATATAATCGTAAATATTTACGCGAAATTTCAGTATAATTCTTCCGACCAATTGATACTAGAAATTGCTGACTTGACGTACAATCATCGTCGATCATCTTAAGTGGCAAGCTAACATTGACAACTTATGGATCGTCATATCAACAATTTTCAACAACCATTGGTCGGAAAAAGTATATTGGAATTTCTAGCAAAGATTGAAGGGTATATTAACAAATTTGAAAAAATTATAACTAAATTCATGCATTAAATTTAGAATTGAACTGGTAATTTTCCTAGAATTTGTAAAACGTGAGATTTTGCTCCGAAGTTTCATGGTTAATTTCAAATGGTTAGGCAGATCATCATCAATGTCAACATTTCAACACCTTGGCGGGCCCTCCGGCCTAACTGTAATTAAGAGGTCCCTTTGACTGAAGTTTCATGGTTTGTTCCTCAAGATTTTCTAGGGCAGATTTTCCGTTGCGGACAATGATGCATTTACATTGAGTGCTTGAATAATGCACGCATAGGACTACTGTCTGCCTCGCTTGGCATTTGAGCTGGGGCCAATTCAAACCAACTCCATTTGATTTCTCACCCATCCTGCTCTGCCACCTTTTTCTGGTCCCAAATGAATCTCCAAAGCTTCATCTGCAGAGCTAGTTGTCGCTGGTTAGTCCTCGTTGTCGTCTTCGCCAAATTAGTCTATCAGACTGTAGCAGAGGATGCGCAGTACGAGGCCTGCGTGCCTCTGAACTGCGGATATGGCCCGAACATCAGCTACCCTTTTTGGATTTCCGGCGAGCAGGAGTCCTATTGTGGCTATCCGAATTTCCAGATTACCTGCAAAGATACATACCTTATCTTGACTTTCTCGGACGGTGAGTTCATTATCAAGGATATCTTCTATGCGAACCATTCGTTCCTTCCGTTTAGTGCCCTCGTGTACCTGGATTCCTGTGGTGCTCTGCCGCGTAATATCAGCATTGAAAGGACGTCTTTCAATCTTAGTTCTGCAAATGCCGATTTATTCTTCAACTACAATTGCACCTAGCAGCCCACAGGTTTTACATATCCCGCGGACTGTGCTAGCAATTCCACCCACCACTCTTTTGCTTTTTTTCTCAACGAAGGATCGCAGGAAATGAATTTGTATTCTGCGGTCAGCTCCTGCTACTCTGCAGTTAGTGTACCTGTTGACGTCAATCCAAATATCGCTAGCTTGAGGACTATGAATTACAGTGAGATTACGGAGATGGGGCTCCTTTTGAACTGGACTGCAATTAATTGCAGCAACTGCGAGGGAAGTGAGGGACGGTGCGGGTTTGAGAACAATAATTTTGTTTGCTTTTGCCCAGACGGTCCTCATTCTCAAACCTTCTATGATGTTGAGTGCATGGGGGAGTTTTTTTTAGGGGTGTGCAACGGGAACCGCCCGAACTGGGAACCGGCCGGACCGGACCGAACCGGCTGGTTTTGGGCGGTTCCCACGGTCGGCGGTCCGGTTCCCGGTTCCTAATCTTGGAACCGGTGGCGGTCGGTCCGGTTCCCGGTTTCAAGGTGGGAACCGGACCGAACCGGACCAAACGGACCGAACCAAATTTTTATATATATGATTTATATACATAGAATTAATAAAATGTATAAACATGATAACTTATTGCAACCAAAATTGCAATTTGAGGTAGCAACCTCTTATGTGGCCAAGAGACCATTAAAACCCTTTTTGTTACTCTTTTATTTATAGAAAAAATCTCCTTGTTAAATCTTCTACTTGATATGGGACTAAGGCTCCAAGAGACCCACAAGGCACTTCAAGCCTCCAAGAGTCCCACGTCGACTAAACATTCAAAGAGCAAAAGAGAAATTGTCTATAAAATCTACGCCAAGCACAACTTTAGCCAAATTGTTCATGGCCTTCATGATTAAAGTTAAGTGTGAAACACACGAAGTGTGAATCACACAAGTGAAGTTTGAATATTTTGCACGTGGGAACATGTGTGACTAGTTTTGTTGAATCGCTTGGGAACCGAATTTGATCGATCGGTCTGGAGCGCGGTCACTCTTTAGTGCAAAAAAGTAGAGCCGATTTTGTTGGACCGGACCGGACCGGACCGGAACCGATGGTCCGGTCCGGTTCCCGGTCCTAGGACCAAACGGTCCGGTCCACGGTTCGCAATTTTGGGAACCGGTGCTCCCGGTCCGGTTCCCGGTTCCAAGGTGGAACCGGACCGAACCGGGAACCGATCACCCCTAGTTTTTTTGGTTTTTTCTTCTTGACTTTTCAAATCTACTATTTTGCTTGATCTTTCATTTCTATGTGCGGAGGTTGGTATCTGCGTCCCACTACATCCAATGGTTAAAATGTATTGAGTGAGGCTGAAGCTACACCAAATTCACAGTAAAAATTTTCAAATGCTGGACCAAAACAACTTGCTTTTCTTCGTGGAATTTTCTTGTGCACAGGATCAAACAAAAAAAGAAAGAAAGAAAGCTTCCGTCAATACTAGTGGTGCTAAAATCTGATGAAGTGTTCAGTTGAAATATGTAACATTCATATATTTGAACTGTAAAATCTAATTAACTCCATCATGCTATACGTTTTCATCGTGACATGACCTTATTTATTATTAGTATAAGCACTATAATGAGTGTGGATCCAAGCATGGGCCATATATGCTTCGATTCGATACATATGCACGCTTCAGACCACTTTTTGCCTCGCTTGGTGTTGGCTTTGAAGTTGAAGAACTAGCACAAAATGGTGATACGAGTAAGGACCAACTCAGACCAACTCCATTTGATTTTTTTGCAAATGCTTTCCACGCTATCTCGTACCTATTTCTTCTATCCTCTGCAATACTCTGCCTCCTTTCGGTCCAAATGAATCACAAAACTTCATGTGAGTAGCTAATTGTCACCAATTGGTCGTCATCATCATCTTCACCAACTTAGTCTATCTGGCTTTATTGAATGATGCACAATACGAGGCCTGCATGCCTCGGAATTGTAGATATGGGCTGAACATCAGCTACCCTTTTAGGATTTATGGTGAACAAGAGTCCTACTGGGGCTATCTGAATTTCAAAATTACCTGCAAGGAGATATATCCTGTCCTGACTTTCTCGGACGGGGAATTCACTATCAAGGATATCTTTTATGTGAACAATTGGTTCCTCCTGGCTAATGCCCCTGTGTAGCAGGAATCCTGTGATGCTCTGCCCCATAATATCAACCTCGAGAGTGACGACTTTCAATCTCAGTTCCACTAATGCTGATCTTTTCTTCTACTATAGTTGCACCTCGTAGCCAACATGTTTTTACAAGTCGAGTGGACTGAGTTGGCAACTCCATGCGCCATTCTTTTGCTTTTCTTTTTTTTTTTTTTTTTTTCCCCGAGGAAGCATTGCAGGAAATGGATTACTATTCTGTCGTCCACTCCTTCTATTCCACGGTTAGCACTCCTGTTTCTGATAATGCCGATTTCACTAGCTTGAATCACTAGCTTGAAGAAGAGGTTCCTATTGAACTGGACTGCAATTAACAGTTAGATCTTTAGGTCGGCATCTGCTACCCATAACATCAAAAGGTATAAATAAATTGAGTGAAGATGCTCCAACTTCACTGTAAAATTCTGCAAGGGTTGGGCTAAAACTACTGGTTTCTTCTTGGGCTTTTATTATGAACACAACCAAATGAAAAGGAAAACTACGTCTCCACAAATGGTGCTAAAATCTGATCGCTTGGATAGTTGAAATATATTATTGATAGAGGTGAACTGCGCACTTAATTATATCTTTGCACAATCAATGAAAATTTTGTTCATGATGATAGTGGAGAAATAAATACTGAAAATGTTTTCACTGTTATTTAATTACTCTTTATACGTGCCGTGGATAATGTCCTCAAGCTTTTCCAATTTCTTCGCCCTAGCTTAGACTGTGGACTCGCTTACCGCTGCAAACAAAACTCTCCGATCTGTTGGGTCCCAAGACATCTTATGGGAACCTCATATTTTGATGTTTCTATCTTTCTATGTTTGTATCTTTCTGCAATAGTTAGCTAGTCATCAATTGGGTGTTCACGATTCAAGAAGCTTCAAAATTCTTGCCTGAACATGAGCTGCCCACTTGTTTTATTCGTGGGACGACTTCTAATCAATCCTATAGGTCCGCTTAGAGGCTAAAAGAGTTGAGACATGTCCATAATAGACGGCCCATTCAATACACAGAAAGTTTTATCTGTCTCCGCCTCTGACACCACATTGTCGATCATATTGCAGCGTGTTTGCTACTTCTAGACCAGCTAATATTTTTTGCTGTCTTCCTGTTCATCCCCTGATAGCTCTAGAATTAAGGATTTTAGCTAATGTCTATACTTCTTAGTCAATCAGGCACAGATCCATTTGCATGTGTTTCCAATTACTCTGGTAAAGATGTCACTAATCGATCCAAACTGGTGAATCTGTAATATTTTCACTCGATCGGGGGGTTTTTTTCTTCCTTGAAACAGAATGATCTATTACCTCATGATGTGCCTGATCTTTATATCTCTTAGACACTTTGAAGTTATCAGTTTGCAATTCGATGACACATTTTTCACTCTTGATGACTATTGACTCAGGAAAACAAAGGGTTGGACTGAAAATTGGAATAGGTAATTATTTCAAGACTTTCTCTTCCGCTTCTCTACATTCTCCTCCGCAATTTGTTGCGACTTTTTGGCAGTAATCTTGCATCGTTGCTCAATGGAATCAATATTTCCAAAATATCCTAGAAGCCTTGAAGAAGTGAGATTGCTGTTCAAAAATATTCTCCATTTTTTCAGGAATGGCTGCATCAGGAGCCGGAATTGGGATCACCCTTATTTTAATGCTTCCCTTCAGGAAGAAACCAGTGATCAGAATTATTATGGCTTTGATAAAGCATAGGAGCGAACATTTCAATGGCGAAATGAAGATTGAGGGACTCATCCGAGAAGATACACCTACAAAGACATCAAGAGGATGACCAACTCTTTCAAAGAAAAGTTAGGTGAGGGAGGCTATGGCTGCATGTATAAAGGCAAGCTTCGAGATGATCAATTTATGGCAGTAAAGCTTCTAAAGAAGCCGAAAGGCAATGCTGAAGATTTTTTCAATGAAGTTGCGAGTATAAGTAGGACTTCTCATATCAATGTTGTTTACCTTTTGGGCTTTTGTTTTGAAGGAAGCAAAAGAGCTTTGGTTTATGAGTTCATGCCCAATGGATCACTCGAAAAATTCATATTCAACAGGAGTAACACTTTGGAGGTAGATCAGCAATTGAGTTGGGACATATTGTACCAGATTTCGCTCGGCATAGCTCACAGGCTAGAGTACTTGCATAGAGGATGTAATACAAGGGTCTTGTACTTCGACATAAAACCTCACAACATTCTTCTTGATGCAAACTATCATCCCAAGATTTCCGACTTTGGTCTTTCCAAAATATGCCCAAGAGAAGAGAGCATCATGTCATTGCTTGGTGCCCGAGGCACCGCTGGATACATTGCTCCGGAGCTAATCATAAGGAACATCGGAGGGTTTTCTCACAAATCGGATGTCTATAATTATGGCATGATGGTCTAGAGATGGTCAGCAAGAGGAAAAACATTGAAGTCACGGTAGATCATACGAGTGAAATATACTTTCCTCATTGGGTCCACCGACGCTTGGAGCTCCGAGAAGAGCTTGGCCTGCATGAGATCACAAATGAGGAGGACGAAGGAATTGCAAAGAAGATGATTGTAATAGGCTTATGGTGCATTCAGATCTATTTGAGAGCTCGATCATTGATGACCGGAGTTGTGAAGATGCTAAAAGGTAGTGTTGAGACCTTGCAAATTCCTCCCAAACCATCCTTGTCATCACTCTCAAGATCACCCGAGGCTTGTCCATGTGAAAGTTTGTCTATGCCAGATAGAAATGACTCGACTTGGGACAATTCAATATCAATTACATTAGATTAACATAGTTTGTAATAGAGTATATACAGGGCTCAACATATCTACTGCTTCTGACCTGGACCCCCATAGTGCCTTTTAGCATAGACGTCCACGACTTCTTTTAGAGAATATATTTGAGCCCTTCCGTTTGCATATAGTCAAAAGAAGCGCCTTCTCATCGTGTACGTAATATAATGAAAATACAAGAAATCAAACCGGTCAAAGATATACTTACCTTTTCACCCAAAAAAAAAAAAAAAAACCGGTCAAAGATGTCCTTCTCCAACAGAAAAGAAAATCAACATCCACCACCCCAAGAGCCAGATTTATTTCGGATTAAAAAAACGCGCTTTTAGATTTTGAAAAAAAAAATCAATAAATCCTCCAAATGGATCAGATTTCGTACATGACTTAAATTGGAGACATAATTTATTGCGTCAATGGACGGTGCCGGCAGTCCAAATTTCGAAATTCAATGCTTTTATGTATATCATATGTATATATGTATTTGGTATGATGTTTAGACCTTTTTTCTCTATCAGTTTCCCAGGACTATTGTTCCGTAAAGTATTATAATCGAGACTTTTAGAAAATGAAAATACTACAACATTATAGCTCTTGATTAGGTATTAAATTTTGCTCGCAATGATTTGAGATCATTAATCTCTTAATCGTAGCCACGTATATGATACGAGCCACCGAGTTATTAGCTTACTGGTTACTAAAAGTTTAAAAGAGAACATAAAAAATGCCAACCCGTGCAACTTTCCGTAGACACTGTATTCTGTAAAATTTAATCATGAAAATTTCGCTACCACAAAACTTACTAATAATAATTGAGATTTAACACACTTAAACGCAGGTGTTTACTAACACCACGACAGCATTGGGTCATAGGCTACATTGAAGGGAGTTGCAACTCCGATGTGGGACAAAAATCCCAAGGAAATATGAAACATAAATTATTAAATTTTTTTTTGCTAGCACTAAAATTTGTATAATGGATGAAATGATAAAAAAATGAACAATTTTTTGGGTTGCTTAGTAAGAATTGTGGGATAATTACCTAGTCAGTCCCAAATTTATTGTGTAAATGCTAATTCTGTCATACATTTATCAATTTTATCAATGTAGTCCTAAACATTTACTTGAAATTTCAAAGTAGTTCTTCCCAAAAACTGATGCTGGAAATTGCTAGTATGGTGTCCAATCATCACCGATCGGACTATATGTGGATCATCACGTCAAGGATTTCTCGACAGCAATTGGTCGAAAAAACTACGTAGGAATATCTCGTCAAACTTATAATTATATTAATAAATTTGAAAATTTAAGACTGAATTGACACTTGTATAATAGGTATAGAACTGAATTGAAACTTTTTTCCTAAGATTTTTGTAACGGGAACTTTGTTCCCGAGTGTAATTTAGAGGTCTCTATGGCTCAAATGGTTCAAGGTTTGTTCCTAACGATTTGGAAGATCATCTCAATTTCGACACTTCAACACGTAGGCGGGCCCTCCAATGTAATAGTTATTAAGAGGTCCCTTTGACTAGGAAGTATCATCGTCGGTTCCTCAAGACTTTCTAGTGCAGATTTTCCGTGTAGGACAACGATGCATTTACATTGGGTGCTTGAATAATGCACGCATGGGACCAATTTCTGCCTCGCTTGGCATTTGCTTCGAAGTCGATTAACTAGCACACGACAGTTATCGGAGCTAGGACCAATTCAAACTAACTCCATTTGATTTCTCTTCTATCCTGCTCTGCCTCCTTCCAGTCCAAATGAATCTCTAGAACTTCAACTACGGAGCTAGTTGTTGTCGGTTGGCCCTTGTCGTCGTCTTCACCAGCTTAGTGTATCAGGCTGCATCTAAAGATGCGCAGTACAATGCCTGTTTGCGTCGGACCTGCGGATATGGCCCGGACATCAGTTATCCTTTTTGGATTTCGGGCAAGCAGGAGTCCTGTTGTGGCTATCCGAATTTCGAGATCACCTGCGTAGGGATGTTCCCCGTCATGAATTTCTTTGGACAGTGAGTTCATCAAGGATATCTTCTATGTGAACCATTTGTTCCTCCTGGTTGATACCCTCGTGTATCTTGACACCAGTGGTGCTCCGCTACGTAATATTAGCCTTGAAAGCGCGCCTTTCATTCTCAGTTCCACTAATGATGATTTCTTGTTCTACTATAATTGCACCTCACTGCCGCCAGATTTTACATATCCAGTGGACTGTGCTAGCAACTCCACCCACCACTCTTTCGCCTTTTTTCACGAGGAAGTATCGCAGGAAATAAATTATGTCGTCAGCACCTGCAACTCTGCAGTTAGTGTACCTGCTGATGTCAATGCAAATATCGCTAGCTTAGCGAATTACAGTGAGATTATAAAGATGGGGCTCCTTTTGAACTAGACTGCAATTAATTGCAGCAACTGCGAGGAAAGTGAGGGACGATGCGGGTTCGAGAACAATTGTCACGCCCCAATCCTCGAGCGCGTGCACATCCCTCTATGGTCGATTAAATTTTACAACTTCCCAGGACGAGTCGCCGACCCTTTCATTTTATTGCACATGCGGAAGCGAACAATAAATCCCCTAACAGTAACCATCTCGGGGTAGAAAAGCAGGATAACACATTCACTAACAAATATGCTTCTATAAACATACTGTGTCATGTACAAAAACCTATACTCAAAAGATTTCAAAAGACTAACTCTCAAAAAGAGGCTGTCCTATCTAACATACACTTCAGATCTCCTCAACTCAGCTCCAAGTCCTCCCTCTACGATCCTGAAAATTTAAGCCCACGACGGGGTGAGATATAAATCTCAGCGAGTTCACGCTCTAAGCCCTGATTAGGAGAGAAATATGCCTAGAAGTGTCCTAACCACACAATGAAGAGAACTTACCTCGCCTCAGTCCCCTCCTGTATGTTAGCATAGTTTATATATGCAATGCATATAATCATACACACAACAATTGAAAAGCCTCATCAACTTAATCAATCACAAGGGTCCCGATTATGAGGCCAAACCATTATGACACATCCCATACCATGCCACACAGTTCTGTCTCATGATCAGGCGCATCTAACTCAAACAGTCATGCGTTCCAATTGTTAATTAAGCCCCTCAAGGCACAGCCAACTCCCATGTTCAACTGTCTACTAGCGTAGCCAGGCATCGTCTCTTCCCCATTGAGCACGGCTACGTCTCTCATAGACGGCTTTCCCAAAGGAGCATAGGTTCAGAATCTACTGCGACCCGATACCCTAATGCATGGGTAACCCGAAAAGGGATTTAGTAGCGCCCGACGTAATCGCTAGAGACGGATTCTCTTAACCAACACACGACCAATCAATCTCGACCTAGGACACCGTGCATTGCATTCAATGCCTCAATTAAAATAGTGATCCTTGCCTTTTTTTTTTATGACCCAGGGAACCCCGTAAGCCGACAACCGGCGGGCAAACCCTGGGGGCGACACGAGGAAACCACCACCCCGTGCCACCGGGTAAGGCACCAAGTGACGCGCTCGGGATTCGAACTTCACTCCTTCATGAGGGGGAGAAAGCCCGAAGCCAGCAACGCCACCGCAGCGGGTGGTCCTGGCCTATTTTCTTCGTATTAAAAATACCCGATGAAAATAGTCATGTGTGGGTACACGATCAGATTGGACCCGGAAAATTCATAACGTCCAATTTTAAATCTCATTGTTTTATATAGTATATAAAACCATTTTCGGTGCTAAAATCCAACACTCGGGATTTTCTGAATAAATAATGAAATTCACAAATTTTGGAATTAAATACTTAAAATTCCAATCATCACTCAATTTGCACAAATTAACATCCAATGGCATAAATTGAACGCACCATTGGAATCAGCACGAAATTTCGGTCACCGGCTATCCTGGTCTAATTTCCGGAAAATAATTAATAATTAAATAAATTACTGGCAATTAAATCAATTACAAAATAAATAAATTAAAGCACTTAATTAAATTAACCTAAACTAACTTGGCTAATTAATCTAACTAACAATTAAATCTAACCATTCTATTTAATTCAATTGAATTACACTAACTATATAAACTAACTAATTCCTAACTAAATCCACCTAATTATTCTAATTAAACTAACTAAATAACTAACTATATACTTACTCTAACTAAATTACCATAAGCTTAATTAACCTAACTAATCCACCAATTAGCTAACTAATCCACCTCTAAGTGTTATTAGCCTACTGATTAGGGATTAGAACGCAACTCACTGGTTTAGCATAAAAACCGGCTCACGGCAATGGCGGCGTGATGGCAGCCGAAATTCGAGCTCACAGTGAGGCCGAGGAGAGCTTGGACTGGGCTAAAATCGGCCAATACGGCTCAGCAAAGCTGAGCTTCGGTCTTGATTTGTGAAGGCTGGACGTGCGGCTGGTGAGGGATCGCGGGCTGCACAAAGGAGAGAGAGAAAACGCGGCTACTTCGGCAGGTGATGGACTGCTCGATTGTTGCTAGACGTGTGGGCTTTGAAAGGAGCAGCTTTGCTGGAGAGCTGCTGGGCTCGCGGGCGCGAAGGGGCTTCGAAGTCAACGATGGTGGCCTTCTGTTGGGGCTTTGACCGAAGGAGATGAAGGCTTCGAGTAGTTGGAGACAATCGAAGGTGGGAGCTGTTTCGGTCAACCGCAGCTTTGCTGGGGAATTTGCTGGTTGACTGGAGGTGGACGGGCATCGAACAAATGGCAACAGCTTTGAAGGAGTAGCGAAGAAAGGAAAATGAAATAAGACAGGCGGCTAAAGGGAAAAACGAAAATAGAGACCGCGGAAGGGGGTGTCGATCACGAAGGCGTGCACGGGAGAGGGACAGCGACGGGATGAGCAGTTGGCAAATCTTGCTCAAGAAGATTGAAAAAAGGAAAAAAAGTCAGCAAGCTTATCCAATAAATTGAAGGCTTGGTCCCCTATTTCTTTCTTGAATAAATCCTCACAAAATACTCAATTTTTGTGCGAAAATTCCAGCCCCAAACCTAGATCCGAATTTCACAACTTTGGGGCTTCAATTTCTTCACGAATTCTTCAAATCAACGTCCAAGTTTGCTAAAGAAAAAGTCTACAAAATTTCTATAAGTTCCCATTACCAAATAGCTCGGCTTGGACGTCAAAATTCCCTTCAAATGAGCCCATCCGAATTTCCGTTCGTTTTCCGAATCATCCGAATCGATTTTCCGTAGAAATCCTGGAATCTCCAAAAATTCTTCGGAAGATGAGTCGACGTTCCTAAAATGCATTGTGACACGATAGAACTTTCAATTTCTGAAATCGAGTTCAATTTCGTAGTTAATTTCAATCTGACCCGATTTTAGCGCGTCCTAATCTACTGGGTAGCTTTTAGGAATTTTTAATGCAATTGACCTGTGGTTGATTATTTTCGAGCCACAACGTACATCTTCGACACATTAGCGACTCTCGGTTGTCGTGAAAATCTCGAGATTTCAAATACGGTCATAGGGTACGAAAATGACAAAAAAATCGGTCTAGTGACGTTCGATAGAAATTTTGCAATTAGGTGGAATCACCCACACACTAATCACATACCTTTATAAAATCAACCTATCTCCAGTCTCTAATCGATTTTGATAGTGCCGTAATGACCCTTGCATATTAGTACGGTCGAGCAGTCAATTTTTGGTCGAATTCTCAAGTTTATTGCGTTTAGATTCCTTAACGGCTTCACCTGATAGGCTAGTTAACTTGTGAGTGGCCAACTCAGAGAAAAAGGCTATAGGCATGTCGATGAAAGGTCCATTTCATCTCATCAAAATCAGATTTGAAAATCAGGATGTCACAACAATAATGTCGTCTGCTTTTGCCCGGACGGTCCTCATTCTCAAACTTGCTATGATGGTAAGTGCATAGGGGTGTTTTTTCTATCTTTTCTTCTTGACTGAGTTTTCATAACTATTGTTTTGCTTGATCTTTAATTTCGACATGCGGAGGTTGGTATCTGCATCCCACAAGATCCGATGGTAAAAACGTATTGAATGAAGCTGAAGTTACACCAAATTCACAGTAAAAATTCTCAAATGTTGGATCGAAACAACTTGCTTTTCTTTGTGGGAATTTCTTGTGCACACGACCAATGAGAAAGAAAGAAAGAAAGAAAGAAAGCTTCTGTCTATACCAGTAATGCTAAAATCTAATGAAGTGTTCAGTTAAAATACTTAACATTGATAGATTTCAACTGTGCATATAACTTTATCACTCTGTAGGTTTTCATTGTGACATGACCTTATATATTATTAGCAGAAACACCATAATGAGTGTGGATCTAAGCATAAGCCATATATGCTTCAATTCGATACGCTTCAGACCACTTTCTACCTCGCTTGGTATTGGCTTCGAAGTTGAAGAACTAGCACACAACAGTGATAGGAGTTAGGACCAATTCAGACCAACTCCATTTGATTTTTCTGCAAATGCTTTCCACACTCTCTCCTACCTCTTTCTCCTATCCTCTGCAATCCTCTGCCTCCTTCCAGTCCAAATGAATCACCAAAACTTCATTTGAGTAGCTAATTCTCACCAATTGGTCATTATTATCATCTTCACTAACTTAGTCTATCTGGCTCTATCGAATGATGCACAACACGAGGACTCCATGCCTCAGAATTGCACATATCAACCAAATATCAGCTACCCTTTTAGGATTTCTAGCAAACAAGAGTCCTGTTGTGGCAATCCAAATTTCGAGATTACCTGCAAAAAGATATACCCTGTCCTGACTTTCTCAAACAGGGAGTTCAATATCAAGGATATCTTCTATTCGCACAATTCATTCCTCCTGTTTACTGGCCCCATGTACCGGGAATCCTGTGATGCTCCTCCGCGTAATATTAGCCTCGAAAGATGGCCATTCAATCTCAGTTCTACTAATTCCAATTTCTTCTTCTACTATAATTGCATCCTCGCAGCCAACAAGTTTTTGCATATTTAGTGGACTGTGCTAGCAACTTTACCCACCATTCTTTTGCTTTTTCTTCCAAGGAAGCATTGTAGGAAATGGATTACTATTCTACCGTCAGCTCCTGCTTCTCTGCAGTTAACATACTGGTTTAAGTAAATGCCAATTTCCCCTGATGTCTATGGATTACAGCGAGATTAAGAAGGGGTTCCTGTTGAATTGGACTGCGATTAATGTAGCATGTGTGAGGGAATTGAGAGATGGTGTGGATTCAAGAACACTAATTTTGTTTGACTTTGCCAATATGCTCCTTATTCTCACACCTGCAATGATGGTAAATGCCTTGGGGATTCAATTTTCTGCTTTTGCGTCTTGACTAAGATTTCATATCTACTGCTGTGCTTGATCTTTCATTTCTACATGCGGAGGGAAGTTGTAAATTAAAACTTCACCGCAACCTTCTCTGCCTTGATTGTTTGATCTTGAGGTTGCCGTCTGCGTCCCACAAGATCCAATGGTTTAAATGTATTGAGTGAAGATGCACCAAATTCACCGTAAAATTTGCAAATGTCGGACTTAAAGCAACTTGATTTTCTTTGCGGAATTTTGTTGTGCACACAACCAAACGGAAAAAAGCTTCTGCCTCCACTAGTGATGCTAAAATCTGACCAAGTGTGCAATTGAAATATATAACATTGATAGATTTGAACTCTAAATATAAAACCATTTTTTCGGGATGGATCCAAGCATAAGCACATGCTTCCATTCGAGATATACGCATGATCTATCGCACTGTAGGAAGCACTCTTTTGCTAATCTCATTCAAAAGATTTATTTGATAAGCATTTGCATCTTGGTAGGGAAACATGGCAATTTGGGGACAAAAGCCATCATAGATAATTCGTTAAATCGTGTTTTTTGTTGACTATTTTCTATAAAGATTCACAACTTAGAAGCCTCGATAAAGTGATGAACTGAGATTGCTATTTCATAATGTCTTATGTTTTTTCAGGAGTAGCAGCATCAGGAGCTGGAATTGGGATCGCCCTTATTTTAATGCTTTCCTTCAAGAAGAAACCAATGATAAGAAGAATTATGGCTTTGATAAAGCAAAGGAGTGACTATTTCGATGGCGAAATGAAAATCAAGGGACTCATCTCTTAGAGAAGGTACACCTATAAAGACATCACGAGGATGACTAACTCTTTCAAAGAAAACTTAGGCCAGGGAGGCTATGGTTGCGTGTACAAAAGGCAAGCTTCAAGATGGCCAACTAGTAGCAGTGAAGCTTCTAAAGAAGTTGAAAGGCGACGTCGAAGAATTTTTCAATGAAGTTGCGAGCACAAGTAGGACTTCTCATGACAATGCTGTCAACCTCTTGGGATTTCGTTTTGAAGGAAGCAAAAGAGCTTTGGTTTATGAGTTCATGCCTAATGGATCCCTCAAAAAGGTCAAATTTAATAGGAGTAACACATTGGAGTTAGATCAACTATTGAGTTGGGACACATTGTACCATATTTCCCTTGGCATAGCTCATGGGCTAGAGTACTTGCATACAGGATGCAACATCAGGATCTTGCACTTCGACGTAAAGCACCAAAACATTCTCCTCGATGCAAACTATTGTCCGAAGATTTCTAACTTTGGTCTTGCCAAAATATGCCCAAGAGAAGAGAGCATGGTGTCAATGCTAGGTGCCCGAGGCACTATTGGATACATTGCTCCGGATCTGATCATAAGGAACATCGGAGGGGTTTCTCATAAATCAGATGTCTATAGCTACAGCATGATGGTTCTGGAGATGGTCAGTAGAAGGAAAAACATCGAAGTCACAGTAGATCGTACCAGCAAAGTATACTTTTCTCATTGGGTCCACCAATGTCTAGTGCTCCGAGAAGATCTTGGGCTACACGACATCATGAATGAGGAGGAAGAAGGAATCGCAAAGAAGATTATTATAGTAGGCTTATGGTGCATTCAGATCGATCCAAGAGCTTGACCTTGTATGACTCAAGTTGTGGAGAAGCTAAAAGGAAGTGCTAAGGCCTTGCAAATTCCTCCAAAACCATCCTTGTCATCATCCTCAAGATTGCTGGAGGCTTGTCCATGTGAAAGTTCGTCTTTACAAGAGAGTAATGACTTGAGTTATGGTTATTCAATTTCACTTATAGCGGACTAACATAGTTTGTACAAGAGCATATAAAAACACTAAGGGTGCGCATGACAACGTCTCTATTCCGGGGAACTATTTCTTTTCAGAAAGAGTTTTTTTCTATTTCTACTCCGAGAACAATTTCTGAGTAAAATAATGTGTTTGATAATTATACAAAATTTATATTCTTGGAATAGAAAAAGAATAGAAATGTGTTTCGTAAAAAATTATAAATTTTTGTATTTATTTATTTTTTTGTTTTTATTCACGGATCGCCGACCGCTGCCCGCCGCCGCACGACGGCCGTACAATGGCCGCGCGACCGTCGCACGATAGTCGCACGACCGCTGCACGACCGCCGTACGACCGTTGCACGACCACCGCACGAACGCCGCACGACCGCCGCCGTCGACCGCCGCCGCAGGATTGCCGCCCACAGCCCACCGGCCGCAAGAGGGGCGCCGAAGAATTTTTCAATGAAGTTTCGAGCATAAGTAGGACTTCTCATGTCAATGTTTTCAACCTCTTGGGATTTCATTTTGAAGGAAGCAAAAGAGCCTTGATTTATGAGTTCATGCCTAATGGATCCCTCGAAAAGGTCATATTTAATAGGAGTAACACATTGGAGTTAGATCAACTATTGAGTTAGGACACATTGTACCAGATTTCCCTTGGCATAGCTCATGGGCTAGAGTACTTGCATATAGGATGCAACATGAGGATCTTGCACTGCGACATAAAGCCCCACAACATTCTCCTCGATGCAAACTATTGTCCCAAGATTTTTAACTTTGGTGTTGCCAAAATATGCCCAAGAGAAGAGAGCATCGTGTCAATGCTAGGTGCCCGAGGCACTGCTGGATACATTGCTCCAGAGCTGATCATAAGGAATATCGGAGGGGTTTCTCATAAATCAGATGTCTATAGCTACAGCATGATGGTTCGGAGATGGTCAAGTAGAAGGAAAAACATCGAAGTCACAGTAGATCGTACCAGCAAAGTATACTTTTCTCATTGGGTCCACCAACGTCTAGTGCTCCGAGAAGATCTTGGGCTACACGGCATCATGAATGAGGAGGAAGAAGGAATTGCAAAGAAGATTATTATAGTAGGCTTATGGTGCATTCAGATCGATCCAAGAGCTTGACCTTGTATGACTCAAGTTGTGGAGATCCTAAAAGGAAGTGCTGAGGCCTTGCAAATTCCTCCAAAACCATCCTTGTCATCATCCTCAAGATTCTTTGGAGGCTTGTCCATGTGAAAGTTCGTCTTTACAAGAGAGTAATGACTTGAGTTATGGTTATTCAATTTCACTTATAGCGGACTAACATAGTTTGTACTAGAGCATATAAAGACACTAAGGGTGCGCATGACAACGTCTCTATTCCGAGGAACTATTTCTTTTCAGAAAGAGTTTTTTTCTATTTCTACTCCGAGAACAATTTCTGAGTAAAATAATGTGTTTGATAATTATACAAAATTTATATTCTTGGAATAGAAAAAGAATAGAAATGTGTTTCATAAAAAATTGTAAATTTTTGTATTTATTTGTTTTTTTTTTTTATTCACGGACCGCCGATCGCTGCCCGCCGCTGAACGACGGTCGTACAATGGCCGCGCGACCGTCGCACGGTAGTCGCACGACCACTGCACGACCGCCGTACGACCGTCGCTAGGGGTGTGCAAAATACCCGGAACCACCCGGATCGCCGGAACCGGACCGGAACCGCCCGAAACGGCGGTTCTTGAGGGAACCGGTCCGGTTCCTGGTTCCAATTTATGGGAACCGGTGGGTACCGGTCCGGTTCCCGGTTCCATGGGCGGATCCGCCTGCCCGCCCACCCCGACCAGACCGAAACCTTTTTAATATTAAAAAAAAATTACTAAAAGAAACCCTAGATCTCATCTCACTCCCTTTGTCTTCGATTCTCTCTCTCTATGTGTCTCTTCCTCGGTTACTAAAATTATTAAAAATTACTTCTCCCGCCGTCCGCATCTCCACGTACTTAAATTTGGTTTTTCTTTCTTTGGCTTGCTTTGATGTCACGTAGTCGTTCTATGTTGAAAACCAAAATTGTTTCGCGTCAAGATCGGTTCCATGGATCCACCCGGGAACCGGACCGGACCGGCGGTCCGGTTCCTGGGTGGATCCATGCAACAAACGGGTGGATCCCGGTTCCAATTTTTCCGAACCGGTCCTTAGCAGGCGGTTCCCGGTTCTAGGTCGGGAACCGCCCACCCGGACCATGCACACCCCTAACCGTTGCACAACCACCGCACGAACGCCGCATGACCGGTGCCGTCGACCGCCGCCGCAGGATTTCCGCCCACAACCCACGGGACGCAAGAGGGCCGCCGAAGAATTTTTCAATGAAGTTTCGAGCATAAGTAGGACTTCTCATGTCAATGTTGTCAACCTCTTGGGATTTCATTTTGAAGGAAGCAAAAGAGCTTTGGTTTATGAGTTCATGCCTAATGGATCCCTCTAAAAGGTCATATTTAATAGGAGTAACATATTGGAGTTAGATCAACTATTGAGTTGGGACACATTATACCAAATTTCCCTTGGCATAGCTCCTGGGCTAGAGTACTTGCATACAGGATGCAACATCAGGATCTTGCACTTCGATATAAAGCTCCAAAACATTCTCCTCGATGCAAACTATTATCCCAAGATTTTTGACTTTGGTCTTGCCAAAATATGCCGAACAGAAGAGAGCATCGTGTCAATGCTAGGTGCCCGAGGCACTGTTGGATACATTGCTCCAAAGCTGATCATAAGTAACATCGGAGGGGTTTCCATAAATAAGATGTCTATAGCTACAGCATGATGATTCTGGAGATGGTTGGTAGAAGGAAAAACATCGAAGTCACAGTAGATCGTACCAGCAAAGTATACTTTTCTCATTTGGTCCACCAACGTTTAGTGCTCCGAGAAGATCTTGGGCTACACGGGATCATGAATGAGGAGGAAGAAGGAATCGCAAAGAAGATTATTATAGTAGGCTTATGGTGCATTCAGATCGATCCAAGAGCTCAACCTTGTATGACTCAAGTTATGGAGATGCTTAAAAGAAGTGCTGAGGCCTTGCAAATTCCTCCAAAACCATCCTTGTCATCATCCTCAAGATTGTCAAAGGCTTGTCCATGTGAAAGTTCGTCTTTGCAAGAGAGTAATGACTTGAGTTGTGGTTATTCAATTTCACTTATAGCGGACTAACATAGTTTGTAATAGAGCATATAAAAACACTAAGGATGCGCATGACAACGTTTTTATTCCGGGGAACTATTTCTTTTCAGAAAGAGTTTTTTCTATTTCTACTCCAGGAACAATTTCTGAGTAAAATAAGGTGTTTAATAATAATAAAAAATTTCTATTATTGGAATAGATAAAGAATAGAAATGTGTTTCGTAAAAAATTACAAATTTTTGTATTTATTTATTTTTTCTTTTTATTCACGGACCGTCAACCGTTGCCCGCCGCAGCACGACGGCCACACAATGGCCGCACGACCACCGCACGACAGTCGCACGACCGCTGCAAGAACGCCGCATGACCGCCGCAGTCGACCGCCGCCGCAGGATTGCCGCCCACAGCTCACCGGCCGCAGGAGGGGCGACGAAGAATTTTTCAATTAAGTTTCAATCATAAGTAGGACTTCTCCTGTCAATGTTGTCAATCTTTTGGGATTTCATTTTGAAGGAAGCGAAAAAGCTTTGGTTTATGAGTTCATGCCTAATGGATCTCTCGAAAAGGTCATATTTAATAGGAGTAACACATTGGAATTAGATCAACTATTGAGTTGGGACACATTGTACCAGATTTCCCTTAGCATAGCTCATGGGCTAGAGTACTTGCATACAGGATGCAACATGAGGATCTTGCACTTCAACATAAAGCCCCACAACATTCTCGTCGATGAAAACTATTGTCCCAAGATTTCTGACTGTGGTCTTGCCAAAATATGCCCAAGAGAAGAGAGCATCGTGTCAATGCTATGTGCCCAAGGCACTGTTGGATACATTGCTCCAGAGCTGATCATAAGGAACATCGGAGGGGTTTCTCATAAATCAGATGTCTGTAGCTATGGCATGATGGTTTTGGAGATGGTTGGTAGAAGGAAAAACATCGAAGTCACAGTAGATCGTACCAGCAAAGTATACTTTTCTCATTGGGTCCACCAACGTCTAGTGCTCCGAGAAGATCTTGGGCTACGCGGGATCATGAATGAGGAGGAAGAAGGGATTGCAAAGAAGATTATTATAGTAGGCTTATGGTGCATTTAGATCGATCGAAGAGCTCGACCTTGTATGACTCAAGTTGTGGAGATGCTAAAAGGAAGTGCTGAGGCCTTGCCAATGTAAATGCTAGTACGAGCACCTAGAAGGAGTGAATAGGTGCGAAAACAAATTTTTGTGGAGTAAAGTATAAAATTTTACTTTTGACTCGAGTCTGTTTAGCAATAGACTTTGAAAAGGAAATTACACTCTAACAATCAAATAGAGTTATGATCAAGGTAAAAGAGTTTAGGGAAGAGAATAAGAACACAAGGTTTATAGTGGTTTGGCTTAATCCAAGCCTACGTCCATGATCCCGCACTGACAGCCCATCGGCTGGATTCCACTATTAATCAAAAGAGTTGTTACAGTATCACTTCCTTGATTCCACAGTGTAGAGACTCTGTTACACTTCCTCAATGCTTCACAAATGTATAAACTCTCTTTTGAGTACAAGTTTACGCTCAACAATTGAATCAATAAAGAACAAGGAGTTTCAGACTTTGGAATTTATCTATCGCGCACACACTCAAATAACCAGAGCATCTTCCTTTTATACTCCTCCATGCCTTCATAACCGTTGGCACCTGCCAAAGGAGTTCTTCCAATCTACCCGTTGGACAAAATCAATTACGGAGATCTCGAGTTACTTAAGGAATGTGATGATGGCCCACCACTCCTGCTCGCCCATACAATCAGGATCTAGGTTTCCATAAGTAGAACCTTCCAGGTATACTTCGTCAATCAACGGATCCAAATTACTCGAATTCAATTCAAAACGAATAATAGATCTTGAGATGCTATCTCCAGCCGTGAGATCTTCTTCAGCCGCTCGAATCAAATCCTTAAAGAAATACTCGATTCGGATAAATCTTCTTCGACGGTCTAGAAGCGTCAATGAGGGCAGACTTTAAATCTTGAGTCGGCGGTCCGGCGGTCTTCGACTTTGTCGAATGAGTCTGCAAGTCTTCAGACTAGACTGATGGAAACGTTTTGTCAGCATCAAAACAAATAAGGAAGTTTTCTCCAACAATCTCCCCCTTTTTGATGGTGACAAAACTTTCCGGCAGATTTGAATATTTTTGACCTGCAAGACAATACTCAAGCAAACAAGGATATCTCATAAAAGATAAATGGATTAGCATAAAGATAGTATTGAATCTGCATCTATAGGAAATGTGTTAGTCCTGTAAAAACAACTATCTTTGCATGAATACCATCAACGCTTAAAATACTGCAAGCAAGCATTAAACAATCCAAATCCAAACCAGCCACAACCAAACAACCAAAACAAAAGTAAAGTCAAACAAAAATCAAACAGAAAATCAAACAAAAATCAAACAGAAGTCAAACCTGCACCAGCTTCTCTCCCTTTTTGTCAACATTAAAAAGGTAGAGATGAAAAGAGAATAAAATTATGAATATTTTGGAATGCGAACAAGCTGGAAATCTCCCATCGACTGGACAGTCTCTTCCAGCTTTTTCAAATCCTCCTTCAGTTGTGCTACTTCTTGACCCTTGGCAGTTGCTTGAACTTGAAGACTAAGGGCCTGAATTTGATCATGCAAAGAAACTGAAGAGGCTTGACTAGCATTCTACATATTCTGAACTTCGTTTCCCAGGGCATAAATTTGGCCTCACATCTCCATAAGAACATCAAGCACTCTTCAAAAGTCTGTCGAGTTGTCAGTCTGAGTGCTTGCTTCAGCATGATCAGTTTGAGGAGTATTGGCAGATGATTGCATTTCAGCATGAACACCCAGATTTGGAGATGAAACCTCGTGACCTTCCTCAGGAAATTGAGAGGCATATACATCTTCTGGATCTGCAAATGAACGGCTAACATCTTCACTAGTAAAAGTAATTGAATAGGTACCTCTTTTCTCAGCAGCTCCCCCTATTTCAGTGCCTTCGGGTGGAGAGAAGTACTCTTCATGCTCTGTCTCATCTTCAGTGACATGATGCTCCTGTTCTCTTTGTTCCTCTTCTTCTGGAGTTCTTTCTTCCTCTGCTTCTTTCCTCATTGATTCCCTCTCTTCATTCCTCTGCTCTGTCTCTGGAACAAAATGCTGAAGATTCCTTAAGACAAGAGCTGAAATGGTGACATCTTCCTCATCTTCTTCATCCTGCAAGATGAGTGCTCTTTTTTTCTTAGATGGAGCTGTCATGGGCTCATTTCCTTTTCGTTTTACAGCCATAGAGACTTGGTGAGTCTTGACAGGGGTTTTCTCCTTAAATTGCTCCAAAGCCTTGTTCTGCTCCTTCAGATGCATTTTGGAAACCATCTTCAGTCCCACCATCATTTGATCACAGGTTCGAACACACAGAATTTTGGGAGGCTGAATATTAAGATGTCTGAACAGCTTAGTAACAAGTGCTGAATAAGGAAGTTGACTCTTGTCCTTCACCATCGATCTGTACATTTGAAACATGATAGTGTGTGGCAGAGAGAACTTTTTGCCAACGTTGATAGCATACATCAGCTTTGCTTCTGAATTGGAGACGTCAGTTTTCGAAGTCGATTTGGGTCTAAGACAATTGATCACAATTTTGTGAAGCAAGACATTTGAGGCATTCATCCTCAAGTACGAAATTCGACCTTCTGCCATTCCATCCCGAACAAGCTCTACCGTTGCACGACCAATAGACACACCAATTGATTGAAACTCCCCTCTTTCTACTCCAATCACATCAGCTAGAGTGTCTATATCAACTACATAGTCTTGATCTCTAACATTGAAAGAGAATATATTCGCATCCAAAAAGCTTAGATTTGAATCGAAATACGTAGTAAGTTCTGGATGAGCCACTATCGTCTCATAGCAAAATCGGTCAAGTTGAAGTAAAGCAAATTTCTCTCGCAAATTCACATTCAGAGAGTCGAGAAAATCAAAATCCACACTTCTTGGGTTCATCACCCCTGGCTTCAGCAACTTAGAGTAAAGTCGCTTGTGTTCCTCAGAACGAAACAGATCCGTCCTTTTGCTTCGAATATTCGCGGCAACACCCATTCTAGGCTTAAAATGAGTGAACATCTTTTCATCATCATTTCCATCAGATTGACTAAGTCCTCCAACACGTGGATCGCTTGGGATATTTGCAAAGGCTCTTTCTGTCGAGCCCGCAGAAGCGATTCCCAAACGTTCCATCGTTCGTAAAAAGTGGGTTTCATTTCGGTCCCCTTTTTTTTCAAAAATTCATCAATGAAGTTTTGTAGAACCTCCTTCCTTTAAGGCAGAGTAGAGTTTGAAGGTAAAAGCAGGCTTTAAAGTCCTTACAGGTTCGTTATCTTCAATGATTTCTTCCTCCGCTTGTTGTTGCTGAACATTCTGTGGTCTTGCCTGGGAAGAATGGCGTGGTTGAGAATGTTGTGGGCTCTGCTGTTGCCTTAGAGATTCTTCTTCCTCGGTGAGGTCAAAATGCATAGGACCCTCACGCATATGCTGTGATCCCCTGCTTGCAATCCTTGAAGACTTTCTTTGGGAAGCCATTATCACAGTCTTTAAGGGATTCCAAACTCGATTCGCGAGAAAGATGAAAACTTTGAAGATTAAACTAGAGAGTAAAAGTGAGAAAGTGATGTTCTGTGCTTTTAGGGTTTGTGAAGAAGACAATCAGTAAATAAGGCGATCAAAACGGGGTATACGAATTGCCGTAAAAGGAAAAATAGAAAATGCCTTTTCAAAAATAACTGCCTTTTTGAAAGATAGATAACTGTCAAAAAGATAACTTCTTTTTCGAAAAGGAATGATTGCTATAATTACGAAAACTTGGGAAGATAACATCAATCAATTACAGATTAATAGATGAACATACCTTTTCGAGATTTTATCCAAAAGATAAATTTCTAAAACAGAAATAACTTACAGTAGTGAATCTTGATCTCCTGAGTCTGAGCATCTTTAGACTTTTATCCCTAAGTCTGAACTTCTTCAGACTTTAAGATATTAAGTCCGGATCGAATAGACTCAAATTGACTTTTCTCCAAAGTGGCTTAGTAAAAATGTCCGCCGGTGACTCTTTGAGTCAATGAATTGAATCAATACTACTCCATTTTGAACATGGTCTCTAATAAAATGATGTCGAATCTCTATATGCTTTGCTCTTGAATGAAGAATTGGATTCTTGGTGAGATGAATCGCGCTGGTGTTGTCACATTTGATCTCAGTGTATGAATCTTCGATTCCAAAGTCTCTTAGCTGTTGTTTTATCCACAAGATTTGAGAACAACAACTTCCAAGAGCCACATACTCTGCTTCTGTTGTTGAAAGAGCTACAGTGCTTTGCTTCCTCGAAAACCAAGATACTGTCCTGTTACCAAGCAATTGACAAGTGCCTAAGGTGCTCTTTCTATCAACTCTACATCCTGCTAGGTCTGCGTCTGAGTATCCAAGGAGGGTAAGGTCTCCTTCTTTAGGATACCAGAGACCCAAATTAGAGGTTTTTGCAACGTATTTGATGATGCGTTTTGCAGCACTTAGATGAGATTCTTTGGGATCTGATTGAAATCTGACACAAATACAAATACTAAACAAAATGTCAGGTCTAGAGGCAGTAAGATAAAGAAGTGAACCAATGATACTCCTGTATAGCTTCTGGTCAACTTTCTTTCCTCCTTCATCTTTGTCCAGCTTCGAAGAACTTGACATTGGTATATCATCTTTTGCAATTCTCCAAACCGAACTTTTTAACAAGTTCTTTAGCATATTTTTCTTGGTGAATGAAAGTCCCTTCCTTCAATTGTTTTACTTGTAGTCCAAGAAAGAAAGATAGTTCACCCATCATGCTCATCTCAAATTCATCCTGCATAGACTTAGAGAATTTCTTGCACAGATTTTCGTTAGGTGATCCAAAAATAATATCATCAACATAGATTTGTACAAGTAAAAAGTTTTTACTTTCTCTTTTAATAAACAAGGTAGTGTCTACCTTACCTTTAACAAAGCCATTTTGGATTAAAAACTTACTTAACCTGTCGTACCAAGCTCGAGGTGCTTGCTTTAAACCATATAACGCCTTTTTCAGTCTAAATACAAGTCTGGTTTCCTTGGGTCTTCAAATCCAGGAGGTTGTTCCACATAGACTTCCTCTTGGATAAATCCATTTAAGAATGCGCTTTTGACGTCCATTTGGAATAACCTGAAATTCTTATAACAAGCAAAAGCAAGTAATAATCTAATTGCTTCTAACCTTGCTACTAGTGCGTAAGTCTCATCATAGTCTATCCCTTCTTCTTGCGTATATCCTTTGGCCACGAGTCTTGCTTTGTTCCTTATAACTTTTCCTTTTTCGTCCATCTTGTTCTTGAAAACCCATTTAGCTCCAATAACAGATTTAACTTTTGGTTTAGGAGTCAATTCCCAGACATCGTTAATATTGAATTGCCTGAGTTCTTCTTGCATAGCTTTAATCCAGCTTTCATCAGTTAAAGCTTCTTCTATGCTCTTGGGTTCTATTTCAGAAATAAGAGCCCAAAGACTAGACTCTTCATGCCTTTTGGATCTTGTACAAATCCCTTCATCAATGTTGCCAATAATGAGTTCTTTGGGATGACTAGACTTGTGCTTCCGATTCTTTGGTTGGTCTAACAGACCGATCTTTTCTTCATTTGATTCTTCAACGATCGTTTGTTATTGGTCTTCGAAGTCTCGATTCGGGGATTTAGACTTTGTAGAGTCTGGAGCAGGTTTAGATTCTTCAGGTTGAGTCTGGATTGATTGAATTTGTATGAAGTCTTGAAATTTAACATTCATTGATTCCTCCACCGATTGAGTCTTTTTATTGTAAACTCTGTAAGCTTTGCTGGTGGTTGAATATCCCAGGAAGATACCTTCGTCTGATTTTTCTTCAAACTTACCAATTCGATCATTTGTATTTTTCAATATAAAACATTTGCAACCAAACACATGAAAATAGAAAACAACTGGCTTCTTACCTTTGAACAATTCATAGGGAGTTTTCTCTAGAATAGGCCTTAAGAAGACTCTATTAATAATATAACATCTTTGTAGAAACTGCTTGGCCCAAAAACGAGAAGAAATGTTGCTTTCAATTAAAAGAGTTCTAGCCATTTCTTGCAACGATCTATTCTTCCTTTCCACAACTCCATTCTGTTCTAGAGTGTATGGAGAGGAGAACACATGCTGAAAACTAGATTCATCACAGAATTTAGCAAAATCTTGATTTTCAAACTCACCTCCGTGATCTGTCCGTATACAAGAAATAACATACCCTTTCTCATTATGTACTTTCTTAGCAAACTTTATGAAATAAGAAAAAGTTTCAGACTTACTTTCCAAGAAATATACCCAAGTAAATCGTGAGTAATCATCCACTATTACTAGGCAATATTTCTTACCACCAATGCTCTGGGTTCTGGTTGGTCTAAAGAGATCCATATGCAAGAGTTGCAGCACACGATTAGTGGAAACTTGATTTATTGGTTTGAAAGAACTTCTAACCTGTTTTCCCAACACGCATGGTGTGCATAGATCGGATTTTTGGTATGTCAGGTTGGGTAGTCCACGAACAAGTTTCTTTGCAGAGATCTTGGCTATTTGCTTCATATTGATGTGGCCAAGTTTTCTATGCTAGAGATTAGCTTCCTCTTGAATTGAAATTAGACATTGGGATTTTTCTGGTTTGATGTCCAGAAGATAGATGTTCCTATGTCTTCGTCCCGTGAAAGTCTGAGAGGAGTCTTTACTGGTTCCTAAACATATTCCTTCTTGAAAGTTAATTTTGAAACCTGTGTAGCACAGTTGGCTAATACTCAGCAAGTTGTAGTTGAGTCCTTCCACTAAGGAAACGTTGCTGATTGTGAGACTTCCAATCTTTACTGTTCCACATCCGACAATTTTGCATTTACTATTTCCTCCAAATGAAACTTTTCCACCATTAACTTGCATAAGCTTTATGAAACAACTTGAGTCTCCCTGTCATATGTCTTGAGCATCCACTATCCAAGTACCATTTGACCTTTTTCTTGATAGTGACCCGCATTTAAAAAGGAAACTCAAGCTTTCTTTGGTACCCATACTTTCTTGGGTCCAATGGAGTTAGTGCAATATACGTCTTTGCCCAAGCCTTCTTAACGGGTTTCCAAACCATAGGACATTCTTTCTCAAAATGTTCGAGCTATCACACTTAGAACATTTAAGAGCACTACGGCCTACAGGTTTTACAAAGACTTTTTGAAAATGATTTCTATACAAATCTTTTGTAGGTCTTTATTTGATTCTTTCCTTTACTTTTGGAAAATCAATTAGAGGAATGGTTTCAGCAGTCATTCCCAAGCCTGATTTGTTAAAGTAAGGTCTTTACGCTGAAAGAATCTTTTCCAATTTCTCAGATCCTATAGAAAACCTTTTTGAGATGCTTGAAATATCATTTTTCAAAAATGCATTTTCTTTAGAAAGAGAGTCTGCATTTTCTTTCAAGGTAATAACACTTTTATCTAAATTTTTGACATTTTCTTTCCAAACAATCTCCTGTTGCTTCAGTGCAGAATTTTCCCTTTTTAGTTAGAAAATCCTCTTGAGAGAGGTTTTGAGACTAAGACACAGTTCATCAATATATTTAGAGACTTTAGTAGGAATTTTTAAATTACTTACCTTGATTTCACTATCTGAGTCTGAGTTTGAGTTTGAGTCTGTCTCAAAGTCCGAATCTGGTTCTGATTGTGCCATTAGACAAATATTGGCATAATCATCATCACTCTCTTCGCATTCGGTATCACTCCAAGTTTCGCTTTGAGAGCCTTTCGTATTTCCCAGCTTTTCCTTTTTTTCTTTAGTAAGGGATAGTTGGGTCTACGATGTGTCCTTTTTCTTGCATTCAAAACAAATCACATCTTTATTGGATTCATCGTCCTCTGCTAATTTGTTTTGAGACTTTTGAGAATTTTGTTTCTTCCAATTGAATCTTCTTCCCCTTTTGTTCAGTTTTCTGAACTTTCTTATCATGAAAGCAAGCTCTTCATCGTCCATATCCTCTTCAGAATCTGTAATATCAGAGTCATCATTAGATTTTAAAGTAATAGATTTTTTACCTTTGGGATCTTTATCTTCATTGATTTGCTCCACTTCATAAGACTGAAGAGTGCCAACCAATTCGTCAACGGAGAGTGGCATGATCCTTTGTGTCTCCCTTATTGAGGTCTTTACGTGATTCCAATCTTTGGAAAGTCCACGCAGCAATTTGTTAATCTTCATGGGTCCAGAGATTGGTTGACCTTGATACTCAAGACCATTCACGATTTCTGTAAAACGACTAAACATGTCAGTGATAGATTCTCCTGGTTTCATCTTGAAGGCTTTGTATTGACCAAGCAGAATATTAATTTCTGGTTTCATTCACTCGATCGGTTCCTTCATAGGTGATATGCAACCTATCCCAGACTTCTTTAGCTGTTTCACAAGAAGATATTCTATTATATTCAGTAGGAGATAATGCACAATATAAGGAATAAATTGCTTTTGCATCGAGAGCTTGTCTCTTGGTTATCTCTTCTTGAGTCATCTCGCTGGACTCAATAGCTTCTTTTCCTCTTTCTAAGACTATTGTAGCTTTAGGAATGATTCCCTTGTCTACCACGTCCCATTCCAGAGGATCTTTTGATCTTAGGAATGCCTTCATCTTGTTTTTCCATATACTGTATTCCTTTCCATCAAAATAAGGCGGTCTTGTGTTGCTTTGCCCTTCAACCAGACCTGGAGCCAACATACTAGCCATGGATCGTTAACTCGAAGTAAAAACATTTCAATTTAAATGAGTACACGTGCTCTGATACCAATTGTAAATGCTAGTACGAGCACTTAGAGGGGGTGAATAGGTGCGAAAACAAATTTTTGTAGAGTAAAGTATAAAATTTTACTTTTGACTCGAGTCTGTTTAGCAATAGACTTTGAAAAGGAAATTAGACTCTAACAATCAAATAGAGTTACGATCAAGGTAAAAGAGTTTACGGAAGAGAATAAGAACACAAGGTTTATAGTGGTTCGGCTTAATCCAAGCCTACATCCACTCTCCCGCACCGATGACCCACCCACTGGATTCCACTATGAATCAAAAGAGTTGTTACAGTATCACTTCCTTGATTCCACAGTGTAGAGACTCTACTACAGGTCAATTAATTGGACAGAATCAATTAGGGAGATCTCGAGTTACTTAAGGAATGTGATGATAGCCCACCAATCCTGCTCGCCCATACAATCAGGATCTAGGTTTCCATAAGTAGAACCTTCCAAGTATACTTTGCCAATCAACGGATCCAAATTACTCGAATTAAATTCAAAACGAATAATAGATCTTGAGATGCTATCTCCAGCCGTGAGATCTTCTTCACTCGCTCGAATCAAATCCTTAAAGAGATACTCGAATCTAGATAAATCTTCTTCGTCAGTCTGGAAACTGTCAATGAAGGCAGACTTTACATCTTGAGTCTGGTGGTTTGGCGATTTTCAGACTTTGTTGAAAGAGTCTGCAAGTCTTCAGACTTTGTCGAAAGAGTCTGCAAGTCTTCAGACCAGACTGATGAAAACGTTTTGTCAGTATCAAAACAAATAAGGAAGTTTTCTCCAACAACAACAATCTACAACGCAGACCGCTAGCAACGAAAAGCGTTTCTTTGATTATTTCTATGTTTGGATTGAAAATAGCAACGGCAATTTTTTCACAATCAACGGCAATTTTTTCACAGACAACGGAAAATGGCTCTCCCTTTCTTGGATTATTTCTCCAGACCTTCAATTTGCGTTCCACTTCCCCTTTTTCCAGCACCCGCATTCCCATTTCTTCGTGAATCACCATGTTTCTTTCTTGGGTTCCTTCTTCATCTTCTACTCGTATTCTCCACTTTTTGTTCCCACTGTTCTTGATCTTGATCAAGAGTCCTCGTTCCCTCGGCGTGGATTATTACTCGAGCTGCCATGGCGCGTTCAGCTGTGGGGACGTTGGAGGCATCGGCTATCCCTTCTGGGGAGGCAACAGAGCGAGCTTTTGCGGGTATCCCGAGTTGGAGCTCAAGTGCGAGAACGGAAGTGACACGACCATCGTGATGCAGGAAGTGAAGTACCGAGTTCTGGGCGTGTATCCTTATCCTACTCTGTTACTGAGAATCGCGAGGGATGACTATATGCAGGGAATCTGTTCCACGAATTTCCTCAACACGACTCTCGACCCATCGATGTTCCAATCGCCGAGGGCTACACCAACGTCACTTTCCTCTACGGTTGCCAATCGGTTTCCCCAACTTTCTTGGGCCAATTCTCGTGCCCTGTTCAGGGGATTCCGTACACGGCGGGCTATGTGTTTTCAGGGTCGAGAGTTGACATTGGAGCATGCTTCAAGAGCGTGGTAGTCCCGGTTTCTTCATATTTTCAGAGTAACTTGGAAAATAGCTCGTCCAGTTTAAGCGACCTGCTGCAGCATGGTTTTGAGGTTCAGCTGAAGATAGATGGTGAAACATGTGTTGAGTGCACTCAATCGAACGGAGTTTGTGGTTACAATACCACTGCCAATTGGACCACTTGCTATTGTCCTGACCAGTTCTTTGCTTCCAAAACTTGTGGTTCATCAACATCTGCGGAGACCCCAGAGGCAACAACTGCTACGTCTACACAAGGTGGTTCATCTTAACTTTTCCTTATCACTCATTTTACTTTGCTGAGCAATTTGGGAGTGACGAAATGGGATGGAAAGCGAAGGGTAGAGGAAAATATGGGGGAAAATTAATAAGTCATTGTTTGGCAGAAAGAAAACGACCAGAGAATAACGCAGAGACAAAGTATTTAATTGGATCCCACAAGAAACAATCTCAAAATGAGGCCACTCTCTCCCCTAATATGTGGTTTTCAGTTAGTTGAAGTTGTTCAATGAGAGGGATTGCTGCGCATACTCTTTCCTTTGCTTGTTAATTAGGCAACGACCCGCTCATGCCCCTAAAGCTTGACAATCTCATTTTGCTGGGCATATCCTTCGCTGTAATGGAGTGTGGTCATCCTCGCTATGACAGACATGATCATGTTACTATTTAGACTCTTAAAACCTTATCATCCTATTTTCTGTTTTGATCATTTGGTTGATATTTGTGACCCGTGAGCTCTGATGGTGCGAATACATTGAGTGAAGATGCTCCGCATTTACTGTAAAATTTTGCAGATGTTGGGCTAGAATTACTCATTTCCTTCTTGAGATTTTATTAGGATCACAACCAAATGAAAAAAGGAAGAAGAAAAACTACCTTTCCGAAAGTGTTGCTAAAATCTGATCATTTGTGTGGTTGAAATATCTTTATAAACTTGCAATATGTGAACTGTAAAGATAATTAAATCTTAACATTATCAATGAACTTTTTTCTCATTATGATGGCACATATAAGTGCTCCCTTCTATCCCCCCCCGTGCAGTTGTATCTATTAGATTTCATAGAACTTTTTATTATGAAGGATCTTCTTTATCGAATACTAAAAATGTTTTTCCTGTTTTTCAGTTAATGTTTCATTTCTACGTGCTGTGGCTAATGTCCTTCAGCTTTTCCAATTGCTTCTCCTTAGACTCGATTACTGCTGCAAACAAAACTTCCCTTCTCTTGGGTTCCAAGATATCTTATTGGAACCTCATAGATTGTGACTTTGCGAAGCTGGAGGAATTGAAAGAAGAGTAAAGGAACTGTTGATATTTCAATCTTTCTGCGATAGTTTGCTAGTGGTGTTCATGATACAAGAAGCTCCAAAATTTGTGCCTGAACATGAGCTGCCCAATAACTTTAATTATGGAACGACTTCTAGTCAAGCCTAGAGGTCTGCTTAGAAGCCAAAGAGTTGAGACATGTCTAGAACATACAGCCCATTCCATTAGTGACGCAGAAAGTTTTATTTGTCTCTGCCTCTGGTACCACATTGTCGATCACATTTCAGAGTGTTTGCTACGTTTATACCAGCAAGCAAATGTATCCTTTGCTGCCTTCCTGTGCATCCCCTGATAGCACTGGAATTCAGGATTATAGCTAATGTCTATACTTGATAGTCAATCAGCCACAGACCATTTGCATGTATTTCCAATTTCTTCTAGTATGATGTCACTGTTTGATCCATGTTCAAGAGGAGGATAGAGCCAAACTGGTGAATTTGTAATTTTCTTCACTCAATGGTGGTATTTTTGGTTTCTTGAAACTGAATGAGCTATAACCTCATGATGTGCCCTGATCTTTATCTCTTAAGACACTTTGAAATCACTTGTTTGCAATTCGTTGACACATTTTTCACTTTTGATGGCTACTGTCTCAGGAAAACAAAACGTTCGACTGAAAATCGGAATAGGTAATTATATCCAGATTTTCTCTTCCACTTCTCTACATTTTTCTCAATGGAATCGATATTTCTAATTCTTAGAAGCCTCAATAATGTGATGAAGTGAGATTGCTGTTAGAAAATATTCTGTTTTTTTAGGAATAGCTGCATCTGGAGCTGGAATCGGGTTCGCCCTTATTTTAATGCTTTCCTGCATGAAGAAACCAATGATCAGAAAAATTGCAGACTTCATAAAGCAGTGGAGTGAACATTTTGATGATGAAATGAAACTTGAGGGACTTGTCTCTTCGAGAAGATACACCTACGAAGACATCAAGAAGATGACCAACTCTTTTGAAGAAAAGTTAGGCGAGGGAGGCTATGGCTGCGTGTACAAAGGCAAGCTTTCAGATGGTCAACTTGTGGCGGTGAAGCTTCCAAAGAAGCTAAAAGGCGATGCGGAAGAGTTTTTCAATGAAGTAGCAAGCATATGCAGGACTTCTCATGTCAATGTGGTCAGCCTACGGGGATTTTGTTTTAAAGGAAGCAAAAGAGCTTTGGTTTATGAGTTCATGCCCAATGGATCACTCGAAAAATTCATATTCAACAGAAGTAACGCTTTGGAGGCAGATCAACAATTGAGTTGGGATACACTGTACCAGATTTCGCTTGGCATTGCTCACGGGCTAGAGTACTTGCATAAAGGCTGTAACACAAGGATCTTGCACTTCGACATAAAGCCTCACAACATTCTCCTAGACGGAAACTATTGCCCCAAGATTTCCAACTTTGGTCTTGCCAAAATTTGCCCAAGAGAAGAGAGCATCGTTTCAATGCTAGGTGCCCAGGGCACCATCGGATACATTGCTCCGGAGTTGATAATAAGGAACATTGGAGAGGTTTCTCACAAATCAGATGTTTATAGCTATGGCATGATGGTTTTGGAGATGGTAGGCAAGAGGAGAAATATTGAAGTCATGGTAGATCGTTCCAGTGAAATATACTTCCCTCATTGGATCCACCAACGCCTAGAGCTCCAAGAAGATCTTGGACTGTGTGGGGTCATGAACGAGGAGGACAAAGCAATCACAAAGAAGATGAGTGTAGTAGGTTTATGGTGCATTCAGATGGATCCAAGAGCTCGACCATCTATGACCCAAGTTGTGAAAATGCTAGAAGGAAGTGTTGAGGTGTTGCAAATTCCTCCCAGACCAATCTGGTCATCTCCCCCAAGATCGCTCGCAGCTTGTCTAGCTGAAAGTTCGTCCCTGCAGAATTGTGATGACTCGAGTTGGGTTTAATTCAATATCAAGTAGAGGAGACCGACAGTTTTTTATACAGTATTAAAAGAAGCAACTGTAAACGGATTAATAGTTATTGTGATCAAATGTGTAGGTTGAATTTCTATGGTATGATGCACGGACAAAAGTGAAATGTGCATTATTTCATAATATCAGTAGAGTTCGTCATTTATCCAAATAGAATTTAGACTGTGCAAAATCGATTACATGTTGAACAATTTTTATTGAATAACCTCCATTCGTGCGAGTCCAATTCACGTGAACCCTTGAATTGAGTAAGCCTAATCCATATATCAAGCATAATGAGAGATATGTTAGATCTTACTATAGACTACGCTAGAGAACCGGTTAAGCAACAAATGTTAGCCTCACAAAAGCGCCGACTTCCTTCGTGATTAATTAAGGGTGATCAGTGTCTTAGCAATTCCTTGTCATTTATGCTCAATTAATACTCGTTGACTATACATGTTCCTAAATATATTCCTCATATATATATTTGTGGAATTCTCCCAGATTTCTTTTTCTAGGAGAATACTGTAATAAACAAAGCTCCAAGTCCAAGAAATTTCTGAAGTTCTACTCTTATCCTGATCTTTTGAAGTGTATTTAAGGAATCTTGGAATAATACGTGGCTTCCTGGCACTCGCAATGCGGCCAAAACGAAAGTCATTCTAGTAACTGTGCTAGAATCACGTAACTAAATCATGGTTGTAGACACCCCAATTATTCAATATTATCTTTCCAAAGAGCGAAAATCTTCAAAAAGGTTGGAATTCATGAAATTTAAGAAAATTGAGCATTCGTGATATTGGTATATTAGGTTGATTCCACATACCTCTCAGACTTACACATATATCTTATTTGATAGTGCATATTCTTGATTGATTATATTTGTTGTTATGTTTATCTCATTACCATAAGTGGTCATATTGTAAAGCTTGTAAATAGGCTCACGTACTCTCTATTATTACACATTAAAATTTACAAAGATTCTTTAACTCTTACCTTCCACATTATTCTTAACTTGATATCAGAGCCTCCTTTACTGAGTCAACTCTAATGCACTGGGTGCACTTCAAACTCGCCTGGTGCATCCCATGACGTGTAACCAAATAAATCCATCCCGCCACCCAATGGTGTTCACCCAAAGTGCACTTCGCACCTAGTGCATCCCATGACCCGTAGCAAAATAAATCCATCATTGTCGCTCAACAATGTTCATTTGAGTGTCATTCTCGTCTGAGAAAGCGGCATGGTGGTTGTGTTATGGAACTTTTCTTTTTCATGGAGGTATTATTTAACACTGCACAGTAACTTATGATTAATAAAGTCCGGCGTATATAGCTTACTATAGCCACGCCAGTCATATGGGCTGCGTTTATTCGGTTATTGTTTCGACAGTAAAGTCGATGGTAAACGATGCATAAATTGAAATTTTGGCACACTGTTTGAATTATTTTTCAAACTCAAGTTGCTTTGTTTCAATACACCTATGTTTGAGGGGATGTTAGCGATATTAGTATATTTACTTGATTATGCATATTTCTCAGGATTATGAATATGTCTTCTTGATAGTGCATATCTTTGATTGTCTATCTTATTATGGTAGACAGTCATCCTGTAAAACCTACAAATAGACATACGTACTCTTTATTATTACACATTAAAATATTTAAAATTCCTCTATTCTTATCTTCTGCGTTAATATTCTTAACTTTGAGATTTATTTTATTCTATTTTGGACCGACAAGTAAATGATTGTAAATGTAAAGGAACCGGAATGTAGGCACTTAAAATTAAACGTTGCGAGAAGAGAAATGTAGAGGGGCAGGAAATTTAAAGTGCTGAAAGAGTAAATATGCAGGAAACTTAATGATGAAGGTAAATAGGCAAGAATAAGTGTTCTGTGAATGATTATGGGAAACTATACAAGGATTATAACGTGGGTTTTCATATTTCACTAATACTGGTAATTTACAAACAGTTATGAATTTGGAATCTATAAGGTACCAAAAAATTAGGTCTCTCGAAACTTTCTTTCATGGTAATACCCGCTTAATTACTTTAAAAAAAGAGAAAAAAAAATATGTGATACTCATAACTATGGCAACTAGATCCAACATATAAATAAAAAATCAAAGAAAAGGAGGAAAATGAATAAAACTGGGATTCACCACTTTAAATTTTTATCGGATGATATAATGGCAAATTTGTCTCTTTAATGAAAATATGGTAGATTTAGCCCCAGGGAGGATGTAGGCCCACTATAAATAAGAGACAAAAAATAGAAATGGTCCAGTGAAAGGGCTAACTTCGCTATGGAAGTCCACGATCATTGTGACATCCTGAATTTCAGGTTCTAATTTCGATTGGATAAGTTGGGCTTTTCATCGACGCGACTATAGTGCTTTTCTTTGAGATGGCCACTCATAAGATAACTAGATTATTAGATGAAGTCATTAAGAGATTTTAATGCAATAGACTTGAGGATTCGACCAGGAATTGGCTACTCGACCGTGCTCATCTACAGAGATCATTTCGGCATAGTAAGATCGATTAGAAATAAGAGATAGGTCGGTTTGATTGAGATATGTGGTTAAACGTGGGTGATCCCACTAAATTGCAAAATTCTCATCGATCGACACTAGATTGATTTTTCTATCGTTTTGGTACCCTGTGTCCGTATTTGACACCTCGAGATTTTCACGACTACCGAGTCGCCAATGTGTCGAAGAGGTTCATTGTGGCTCGAAAAAATCGACCACGAGTCATTTGCACTAAAAATTTCTGAAAACTACTTGGTAGGTTTCGTCACGCTAAAATCACGTTTGATTGAAATTAACCGCGAATTTGAACCCGATTTTAGAAATTGAAAGTTCTGTCAGTCACAGGTCATTTTAGGAACGTCGACTTATCTTTCGAGGATTTTTCAGCGAGTTTGGGATTTTTACGGAAAATCGATTCGAACAATTCGGAAAACGAACGGAAATTCGGATTGGCCAAATGGAAGAGATTTGTGGCCTCCGGCGTGAGTTACTTGGCGAAAGAAAGTTGTGTGGGCTTTTTTCTTCATCCAAATTTGATCTCAATCGTAGATGTTTGTCCAGAAAATCGGATTTCGAAAAAATGAATTAGAATTCGGAATTAAAGGAAATGGACGTTTTTGTTGCCCGAGACTTGTTGTTTGGGGGAAATTTGGTGCAAGAAAGCAAGTGAGGATCAAGTACTTTAGCATGGGGATTTTTAGGGACCAAATTAGACTAAACAAGAGCAAAAGGGACCAAGATTTTTGATTTTTAGAATTTCCTTTTTATTTCCTTTTCTTTCCTCCACTTGGCCACACATTCCCTTTCCTCTCTCTCTCTCTCTCTCTCTCTCTCTCTCTCCCTCGTGCGAATCCCTCCCCCCACCGACGTTCCCTCCTTCTCTCTGCCGTGTCTCACTTCTCCTCCCTCTTATTTGACTTTTCTTGATTCTATCTTATCCTCTCATCCCTTTCCCTGCTTGCCCGACGCACCCCCATCCCTTTTTTCCTTTTTTTTTTCTCGCCCCCGTTACCTTGCAATTTGCCTTTTTGTTTGTTTCGGCTCTGTGTAAGAACCCTGTAGCTTCACCGACGCCACCAACCTACCCTTTTCTGCCCGCGGATCCTCCACTCCGGCGTCCCCTTCGCTGAATTTTTGTTGGCTGATTGCAGCAACCCGTTCCGATTGACCCTCCTTGGTCGTGCCACCAACAACCAGACCAACAAAGTTCAGCCGTGCAACATCAAATCCAGCAGCCCCGTGAGGCTTTGCGGTCCAATTTTCGGGCCTGATCCATGCTCGAAGGCCATCGCCACTTTGGAGAAGATCGAGCCCTATTGTGTCCCCGTCGATTTGAACCGAGCGATTCGTTAAACAAGTGAGTTTAACTCACTAATCCTCGCTTAGTAGGTTAATGACATTTAAGGTTGATTAGTTTAGGTTAAACATGGATTAGATGGTTAGTTAGATTAGATTAGTGAATTTAATTAATTACCGATGCATGTTAGGTGGATAGTTAGTGTAATTAGAGCCTAGACAAGCTCTAGTATTTAACTAGAGTAGTTCGGTAATTTTCCGGGCCCGTCTCGGCTTCCAATTAGGCTTTACGGGCCTAAGTTTTAATTATTGGCATTTAATAATTATTTTTCGTAATTAATTAATTAATTAATTATTTTCCTGAAATTAGACAGGGATAGCCGATGACCAGAATTTTATGCTGATTGTGATGGTGTGATTTGTTTATTTAATTGAGCTCGAATTTCTACTGATTTGGTGTGAATTGTGATTTTAGGATATATTCTTAAATTTATTTATTTTCATTATTAATTGGAAAATGACCAAGCGTCGGTTTATAACGCCAAAAATATTTTGGTGGACCGTATGAAATGGTGGGATTTATGGAAAGGAAATTAGTATATTTTGGTTAAGGCCAACCGCGTACCCACACATGGCTATTTTATCGGGTATAATAAAAAGTGAGAAATTGTTGGAGAACAAACGTCGGCTCGATGACTCGGTATGTCATCTCGGAGAAAGATGTATATTATGTCGGCTCGATGACTCGATATGTCATCTCGGAGAAAGACGTATATTATGTCGGCTCGATGGCTCGGTATGTCATCTCGGAGAAAGACATTATATTATATTGGCTCGAGACTCGGTATGTCATCTCGGAGAAAGAATGGTATATTATATCGGCTCGATGACTTGATATGTCATCTTGGAGAAGGAATAGTATACTAGTTATTAGCCTTGAGGCTAGCTACTATCTATTTTTCAGCTTAGAGTAAGTTGTCCGCAAAGTGGACAGACTGTATAGATAGTATTAACTGAAATGACCGGAGAATGGTCTGTTTGACATGTAATCAACTAGATCGATTGATCGATGAGTTGATTTGAGTAAATGATTGGATTGGTTGATGTGACTCGATGAGATTATGAATTGTGTTTAATTGCAAGGAGGAACTGAGGCAAAGGTAAGACCTCCGACTTGTATTGTGCTTAGCAGCCCTCAGGGCGTATTTTCTTCCTAGTCGCGTCTTAGGGGGTTGAACTTGCTGAAACATTGTCTCACTAGTTATTGTATAACTATTTTCAGGTCCTTAGATGATGTTGGTGGAGGACCCAAAGCCCCGGAGTTTGGGAAGGTGGAGACCGAAGAATCGCGAATATGTCTGACTAGAGGGTCATTGGACAGTTCCCCTTTTGTTAAGTCGATATTTTTGTAAACAGCCTGGCATAGTAGATAAACTTGTATGTTTATAAAAAGGCTTGTTTTGGTTTGAAAAATTGAGGCCCTACTTTTCTGTCCCATCTTGTTGTTGTATGGGGATTTATTAATTGCTTTCGAATGCGTATTAAAATAAATGGGTCGGCGACGCATCCTGGGACATCGCTATTTAATCGACCAAAGAGGGATGGGCACGTGCCCGGAGGATCAGGGCGTGACAATCATTTTCGAAGTCTTCAATCAATTGCAAGCATGGATTGGTGTAAATCGCTCTAACAGAGAATGGTGTAATGAATTCAAGAAAATAACCACCTAATAGAGATTGGTATAAATTGCTCTTCGAACCTTGAACGAAGTTCCAATCACTCATAGTAGCTTTTGTAAGGTCTTTGTGTATGGAGTTATTATTGCAGCGTACATTTAGGGCGCGTTCGATAACGATTCTGTTTCCAGAAGCAATTTCTAAGCATTTTAAGTCGTTTGGTAACTATCCAAAATTTCTGATTCTGGAATAGAATTGCGTTTGATACCGTGCTTCATTCATTCATTTCCAAATCAATTTATTTTAATTTTTAAATAATTTTTATACTTTTATACTTTTATACTTTTTCTTTTTTTTTCTTTTGTTTTTCCTTTTTTTTTTTTTTTTTTTCTTTTCTTTTTTTCCTATTCTTCTTCTCCTTCAACAAGTGGCTGGTCGCCGGACCGGCGATTGGCTAGACGAGGGCCGGCGACCTCACCGCCCCCTCCCGTGGCTAGTGGGCTGTGGGAAGCACTCTTGCGGTAATGGTCAGCGGTCGTGCAACGATCGTACGGCGGTCGCGCGGCTGTCATGCGACAATCGTGTGGCAGTCGTGCGACGGTCATGCAACGATTGAGGCACTGCTGGATACATTGCTCCAGAGCTGATCATAAGGAACATCGGAGGGGTTTCTCATAAATCGGATGTCTATAGCTATGGCATGATGGTTCTGGAGATGGTCCATGGAAGGAAAAACATCGAAGTCACGGTAGATCGTACTAGTGAAGTATACTTTCCTCATTTGACTATTTTCTATAAAGATTCACAACTTAGAAGCCTCGATAAAGTGATGAAGTGAGAGTTCAAGATTTATTTGATAAGCATTTGCTGCAGGGAAACATTTTGGAATGTCCTATGTTTTTCGTTGACTATTTTCTACAAAGATTCACAACTTAGAAGTCTCGATAAAGTGATGAAGTGAGATTGCCGTTTCGGAATGTTCTATGTTTTTTCAGGAGTAGCAACATTAGGAGCTGGAATTGGGATTGCCCTTATTTTAATGCTTTCCTTCAAGAAGAAACCAATGATAAGAAGAATTATGGCCTTGATAAAGCAAAGGAGTGAATATTTCAATGGCGAAATGAAAATCGAGGGACTCGTCTCTTCAAGAAGATACACCTATAAAGACATCAAGAAGATGACCAACTCTTTCAAAGAAAAGTTAGGCCAAGGAGGCTATGGTTATGTGTACAAAGGCAAGCTTCAAGATGGCCAACTTGTGGCAGTGAAGCTTCTAAAGAAGTTGAGAGGTGATGCCGAAGAATTTTTCAATGAAGTTGCAAGCATAAGCAGGACTTCTCATGTCAATGTTGTCAACCTCTTAGGGTTCTGTTTTGAAGGAAGCAAAAGAGCTTTGGTTTATGAGTTCATGCCTAATGGATCCCTTGAAAAGTTCATATTTAATAGGAGTAACACATTGGAGTTAGATCAACTATTGAGTTGGGACACATTGTACCAGATTTCCCTTGGCATAGCTCATGGGCTAGAGTATTTGCATAGAGGTTGCAACACGAGGATCTTGCACTTTGACATAAAGCCTCACAATATTCTCCTTGATGCAAGCTATTGTCCCAAAATTTCCGACTTTGGTCTTGCCAAAATATGCCCGAGACAAGAGAGCATCGTGTCAATGCTAGGTGCCCGGGGTACCCCTGGATATATTGCTCCAGAGCTATTCATGAGGAACATTGGAGGGGTTTCTCACAAATCGGATGTTTATAGTTATGGCATGATGGTTTTGGAGATGGTCGGTAGGAGGAAAAATATCGAAGTCATGGTAGATTGTACTAGCGAAACATACTTTCCTCATTGGTTCCATCAACGCCTGGAGCTCCGAGAAGAGCTTGGGTTGCATGGGATCCTGAATGAGCGGGATGAAGAAATCGCAAAGAAGATGATTGTAGTAGGCTTATGGTGCATTCAGATCAATCCAAGAGCTCGACCTTGTATGACTCAAGTTGTGGAGATGCTAAAAGGAAGTGCTGAGACCTTGCAAATTCCTCCAAAACCATCCTTCTCATCACCCTCAAGATTGCTGGAGGCTTGTCCATGTGAAAGTTCGTCTTTACAAGAGAGTAATGACTCGAGTTGTGGTTATTCAATTTCACTTATAGGAGACTAACATAGTTTGTAATAGAGTATATAAAAACACAAAAAAAAAAAAAGACTGTCAACATTTTAATTAATGACTATTGAGCTTTTCACAAACTTGTGATCAAATGTCTAGATTAAACTCCTATGAGTATGATGGAAAAGCAAAGAAGTGAAAAGTGCATTATTTCATATTATCAATATAGTTTGCCATTTATCCAAATAGGATTTATGTTGTGCAAAATAGATGACATCTTGAACAAATTTTATTGAATGACCTCCATTATGAACTCTTGAATTGGATGGGTCTAATTCATTTAACAAGTATAGTTAAGAGATTTGTCATTTTGTTTAAAGATTTTATCATGGATTATTCTAAAGAATTAGTTAGGAAACAAATGTTAAAGAGTTGTAAACGCACTAACTTCCTTCCTGATAAAGTGTCGTCAATGTGTTGGCAATTCCTTGAGGCCAAGCAAGGTAGTCTCCTTTTCGTGTTGACGTTAAACCGGACCCTTTTTTGTCAAGCCCAGTCATCTCCTTTCCATTCTGATGTTAGAACGCACTCGATGATAGGGGAAGATGCAATATCAGCTTGCAGGAAGTTTTGAATCGAGGGTTTGATGTTCAGTGTAGCGACCAGCCTGAATGCTCGGCATGCACTTTTTCTGGCGGGTCTTGCGGCAGCAACTCCTCTTCTTCAACATCTAGTGTCACGTGTCATTGCGTGGTGCAACCCTACGCTCGTACCTGCAATGACCTTCTTTCAATAGCATTCCCGTGTGATCTTTCTCAACTTTATTAGGCAGGTTCTTGTTTATATAGGCGCATCAGATTCTATAATCAACCATGTAGAATATACATAACATCACTAAACGTTGAGCTTTTGCAGGGTTAGTTTCTATTAGGGCCTCAAAGATCACATGGCCAATAGACCCTAGAATTTGTCCAGAGAAAATTCGATTGAATGTGATACACTTGTTTCCTTTGCGGGAAATTCGATGGGGCCATACTTGATTTGTCTTCCTCCAAGCAAGAATGTCATGTGACAAGAATGACTTTTCTATGACTTTTCTTTCTAGTGGTGCAAAGCAAGAGAAAATCTCAGGTTATCTACTACTTGGCCATGATTTTTTCATGAGAGATGTTAGAATATTTAAATTATAAATCACGCTTTCATATAACAGTTTAAGTTTTTAAAACAATTGATAATGGTCCAATAAAATCTTGTATGATATCAGAGTTAGAAATCTCGAGTTCGAATTTTTTCAGACACCATTTTGTCTCCCCAATTAAATTTTCATATTTAGTACTAGGCAAAAGACTAGACTAAGCATGAGGGAGAGTGTTAGAATATTTAAGTAACGAATAACGCTTTCATCTAATAGTTTAGACTTTTAGAATAGTTAGCAATGGTCCTACAAAATTTTACAAGAGGGATAGTCACGAAGATTTGTATAATGGGAGGTTCCAATGTTACAATTGTAAATGCACTAACTTCCTCCGTGCTTAAGTGTGATCAATTCATCTTCTTGCACCAAACTTAGACAAGTCTGAAGCTCAACTTAGGCCGACAGAACTCGGCCTAATCTTGATTTCTCTCGATCACACGGCCCTATCCATTTTCAACCATACCCCACTCCCCCAGCTCTCTCTCCTTCGAAATAGCAAGGAATGGTGATAGGTGTTGTGTGAATTTAGGCTTGTCCCGACCTACCTCTCGATAGGGAGGAAAGTCGGCTTAGGAGTATTGCTTAAAGGAAGGGCCTTTGGCCCATGATTTAAATGTGGGCTCTCTCAAACCCATACTTCACATGACGTCGAGTGTTCAAATTGATGGTATAAGAATTCTTTAAAAACGAAGTCGCCACTACCTAATTTACAGGCCAACTGTAAATCCGGGTTACGGGAAAGATTCTTCACTTCCTACATAACCAAATGAAAGGTCAGGGATTTGATTACGCTAATTAGTGCTCTTTTTACATCTAATTTTGTTCATTTCAAAAAAAAAGATTTTCATCAGGCCGTCCAGATTGATTTTATACTTATTCACTAACATCTGAGGTGATTACACGAGTGCACAATCATTAACATAATAATCAGTAATCCAGGAGTGCATAAAAAATAAATTGCATGGATAGCAAGGACCTAACACTAAGGAATAAGATAAATGCCAATCCTAACTAAACTCAAGGGAAGCCAAAATCAATGTATTGATATTGGGCAACCAAAGGCAATTGTCCTTAAGGATAATTGAAACTCTAAAGTAAAGCCTTAAGGGTATGTTCAATTTTTTTAGCACAAATTTAGAGTCAAAAGGCTTCAGAATTTTTGGAATTATTTATTTTTATTTTTTTTAGAAATCTTCACAAATTTTGTTGTCCTCCAAATTTTCTGAATTTTTAAGATTTTTCTGAATTTTTTGAATTTTGAAAATTTATTAATTTTTTAAAAATAATTTTCAGAAACTTTTTAATTCCCAAAAACAGGGCACAAGCATTCAGGAAAGACCTACCTGGTTTGGATGCAGCAATACGGGGGACGGCGAGCACTGAATGGACCTCAGGTGACAGTGAAACACTCTTTCGAGCTCGCTTTCTCTTTCTCTCTAGCTCACCCTCTCTCGGTTGTTCTCTCTAGGTTCTAACCAGCAGAAAAACAGAGCTCCTCCTCTCTCGCTGCCTTCTCTCCCTTCATCCCTCTCTCGGTCTTGTCTCTCTCCTCCAGGGCGACGCTAGCTAGCCTCGTACCACGCGACTTTCCACACGCTGGTATCGCGTGCAACGCTCGTCGCAAACGTCCTCATTGTCCTCGCTTCACGTATAGCCGTCGTTCCCCGTTTGTCGTCGAGCCAGCGGCCAAAGGGAGAGAGGAGAAAGAAGAGAAAGAGGCTGGGCCGGCGGAGACGAGAACTGCGCCTCGTGTTGGGTAAGGGGGAGGGAGGAAGAAAAGAAGAAAAGAGGAGTAGGCTGGGCTGGAAAGGAAGAGGCTATAGGCCCGCCCACTCGGGAGATAAGAAAGAAGAAGAAGTGGATTGGGCTGGCCTCGCGGGAAGAAGAAACGGCAGGAAGAGAAGAGAGGGCCGGGTAGACCTAGCCCTGGCTCCGCTCTTTTCGATTTTTTTATAATAACAATTTTTAGATAATAATATTTTTTAAAGAAAAATTTTAAAATTTTTTCAAAGATTTTAAATAACTAATACTAGTAATGCAAATCAAATGTTCCTAATTTACATATCCAATGCAATTTAATGGAAATTATTTTTGTTAGGGGTTAAAAATTAATCTTTAATTTTCTACGCGATTGACTCTTAAGTAAAAAGGTAAAATTTAGGCGTCAACAAGACTAACTTGAAATAAGGGTAAGCTTTTTTAACCAAAAAAAATAAATAAATAAGGGTAAGTGGAGCCAGAATAGGAAAGGAATCATACAAAAGTAAATGACGCCGGAGTAGTTTGATTGCATTTGAAGAGAGGGGGGAGAGAGAGAGAGAGAGAGAGAGAGGTCTCATAGTTCACAAGTAGTAAGGCAAACTCGGAGCAAGCCTTCATTCTTTGTGGCAGAGAGAGAGAGATCATGCGAAAAGAAGGGGAATCGGTCAACAACATAGTCGTTCCTAAATCTGGATGTTCCCAAACCCTGTTCCCATCCTCCATCTTGCTTAGCGCGATGAGCAATTCTGCCTCTATACTTCCACAATTCAAATTATTTTCTGATGTGAGCCCACTAACATTTTCTTGCTATTATGTCGGTATATCTATGCCTCAATTTTATCTATGGTTCTTGAATCCGATACTTGATCCTGAGGACATAGGAACTCTGTAAAACCTATTGGAAACATCTTGTAATTCTTCATCGAGTGAAACTAATTAGGCGTCCTTTAATGCTTAAGGTCATAAATGTTTAAATCATATTTCCGTGTGCATAGAATCCTGTTTTGATGTGATCAATAGAGGAAGGACATAATTTCGTAGTGATATTTGCTTGGAATCGCTCGTTTACATCACCTGGATTTAATCATGCATATGTGCTTCTAGTAATCCAATTAGTGTCAGTGTAGGGCCGTTCTAGGTTCACCGAGGCATGAATTAGAGACGTAGCATGGCCCAGAAGTGGGCCGAATGCTCACTGTCCCAATCCTTCTTCGATCAGAACAGCAAGCATTGTTTAGCCCACTCGCGCCTCTCCGAGCCGGTCCTTGGCTGCCTTATTTATTCGTTTAGCCTCGCATGGCACGTGTTCATGCATGTGGGAGCCCGCTTTTATCATATTTTTAGCATTGATAATATGAAATGTTGACGGTTCATCCGATATTCGACTCATGACTTGAACGTTCAGGTTTTAGTCGGATTGATCGTCGGCGAGCTTCCTTTGTGCGTTCATTTGTTACATCTTCAGATACGAATGTCCTTTTGGATCCATTCTAACCCTTTTTTCCTGGGACATATAAAATGGAGACATTGAATAAGTATCGATTTTGTCTATACCATTTTCCCTTTTGGATGCCTTCATTTTTTTCATTGTATTATTTGCATTTAGATTTAGGATTCTTATCTTTAAATAATATCATTTCAGAAGAGAGGGAGCGGCGGCTAACGGCGGGTGGCAATATAGAAAATTTTTACTTATTGTTTATGATCCAAACCTATTGTTGGACTAAAAAATTGTTCCAAATATAGAAAAATGAAATTGTATTATCGAACGAATTTCTGTTCTAAACCTATTTTCGGGAATTAGAAAAATAAAAAAAAATAGTTATTATGGTTTCCTAAAGTGACGTAGCACAGAATTTGGTGATGCGCATGGGGGATGTCTTCATAAAACTTTACCACATGTGCAGGGGCGTTCAAAAAATGTTCCCGTCCGACTGGAAAAAAAAAAAATTGTTCCTACTTGCGGAGGTTTCTCTAAGTGAATGGAGTTGATGAATTTTCGAGGAGACAGGGAGCGAGGGATTTTCATTTTTTATTTGGATGAGGGATTGGTTTGGCCGATCTAAGTATTGATAAAGGACTATTCTCGCATATGCTACGCCGGTGCCTTGCAAGTAACATAAACATGGGATGAATGGGCGCCACAAGCGCCCGTTTGTAGCATCTACGCTGCATTTCGGTAGCAGCCTAATCATTCCCTAGAGAGCAGAGACGCGGAGCCCGTCCTCTTTTTACACGGCGCAACTTGGTTGAATTGGCATAAAAAATCAAGCATTAAGTTGAAAATGGGGAAACAAAGTACACGAGTTTCGTCCTCGATGACCAATACCATTCGTCCTCGATGACCAATAACGAGTAAGCCGACATTGACTACGATATCCGTTCGTCCGTTCGTCTATGGTAACCAATACCATTTGTGACGAAATCCAGTTGATCTTATTTCTAAAGGCAGATAAGAAGGAAAAAAAATTAGCCTTATTTATTTCACGAAAAAATTAGCCTTATTTATTTTTTAAAATTTTTCCTTTGTACACATAGGATTATCGAACATAGCATGCAACAAAATACAAATTCAAACTAATATATTCCCAAGGGGAAAATTATCAAAAAAGTGGAATACCCAAATAAGTATTGAACCTGTCAAGTTTGTTAATTGAGTTACAAACATTTTCACGTTTTGACAATTGAATCACGACCAAAATTTCGGGTGAACCATCTAGGGTTTAACTAATGGATTACTAAGTCTAAACTTAGTTCGAGCTCTCCCAAGCTCATATCAATTCACGACTTAGATTCAAGTTCTTAACATGCCATTGATTTTCAACTAGGAGTCGCCACTAATCTATTTTCAGTAGGTCGATTATACACCTAAGTAAAATAATGGAGACTTTGGGTATGGGGACTTGGTTACACTAGACTTTTCTAATGCCCTTTCGGTACTTTTCTATTTTTATTTCGAAAAAATGTTTTGCAGGCAGCTTGATTTGATTTTAATATACCTCCCTAACATGTGAAATGATCATGCGAGTGCGCAAACCACCAATTTAACACCCAGATAAAGCAGTGAATAAATTGTAGGACTCAGCTCATAGCAACAAAAGCATTTGCAATGTCAGATCAGAATTCACATCAATAGTTCTAGATATGATTTCTAATTAACACGCAATTTCTCTCTTTTTTTTTTGTTTTCACTAATTTAATGAGAATCATGCTTTATGCAATGTATGCTACTAATCTAATATGAAATGATATGACATGGAAATATGACCTAAACTATATGACATAAATAAAATATAAGCATGCAGTCTATCCTAAAGAATGAAATTGATTTATTCTTAGACTTTTTTTGGTATTTTTCATGAAATTCAAAATTAGAAAAACGCGAAAATTATGTATTCAGATTAAAATATCATCGAATTTGTACTAGGAATTAGTTTAAAGCAAATCCTAATTTGAACTAGAACATTATCGTAACCAAGTAATTCCAAAATGCAACCTATCTAGGAAAAATTATCTAAACCTATAATTGATTAAAAAAAAATTAAACATGCAGTATAATCAAAATATGAGCAAATAGAGGCTTAATTACACTAAGAAGGCAACACATGACAATTTCCAACAAAACCCTACATTTTTTAGATTTTCAAAATTTTTGATTTTTTTTACGAAAAAAAAAAACGATCAGACCCGGGTTTGGTCTAGTTGGGGGGCGGATCCCTCGACTTGCCCGAAAAGGGCAAGGTCCGACCAGATGGCCGGGCCTATATTTAAATGTGGGTTGGGCCCGGTCGACGAGCCCAACCCTTTTTGCAAAAAGGCCTCCCGTGGGCCCTTAAAAAAACAGATAACTAAACCTAGCCCAAGAAGACAAAATGAGCCCAACATGCCAAATCCATCTTAGCCCCCAAAGAGTGACAAGCCTGGCTCGGTAGGGCAAAACCCTACCCGTCCGAGGCTCCTGTCCGACCCGCCCCCGACCCGCTGAGGCGACGGTGGGCAGCAGACGTGCGGTGAGAGGGGGACGGCCGGCGGAGCTAGGGTGTCGGGCGCCGGGCAGAGGGAAGCGTCGGTAGCAAGCTCGGTAGCGTCGCAGGGGGCACGGGGCGGAACTGAGGCAGTAGAGCGAAGTCGCGGTGGTGCGGCGAGGTGACCAGCGTCGGGCAGCAAGGGGACGGGCTGCTGCACGACTGAGCGGACGCAGCGAGCAGGTGTCGCGAGGCTGGAGTTGCAAGGCTGGTGGAACGGCGGTGGTCAGTGACGCGGTTTCCAGCGGGCAGAGGGCAAAACGCAGCGGCGTCGGGCAACAGCGGCTTCACGGCGGGGCAAGGACGACGGCGACGAAGCTTCGGGCAGTCGGAGCTGTCGGATCGTCGCGACCACAGCAGGGGCGACGAGCTGCGCGGCGAGTTCGTGGACGGTGCTCGCACGGGCGCGGCCGGCGGTGCGGTGGCCTTGTTACTGGTGCACCGGCGAGCGCAGCGGCGCAGACGCTGGCGGAGTAGCAGAAACTGGCGGAAAATCCAGCAGCGAAGAACTCCTGGAGAAGATGAACAGTAGGGGTCTTGTCTTTGCTTTTTCCTTTTTCCCTCTGCCTCTCTCCTGTCTTCTCACGTCCCCTCTCTTTTTCCTTTTCCTTTTGTTTGCTTTTTTGACTTTTTTGTTGCTCCTTCGAAGAGAAGCCCCCACCGAAGGAACCACAAAAAAGGAAAAATCTCTCTCTTTATGTTAAATTTCTAACCTAAAACAAATGAGAGAGGAAAAAACTCCCTTTGTGCGGCCGTATATTCAATGTGTGTGACCTCTCATTTCTCTCTCCATACCCTGCTCCTTTTATAGGCCAAAGGCCAAGAATGTGATCTTCATAGTATATTTTTCCTTTTTTAATATGCACGAAGATCACTTATAACCTCTCGAACGCAAAATCCTATTAATTTCCTCTTCTCTTATAGATTTCCTTTGCAATAATAAATATTTTCCACCGATTTTATCACATATTGTCAAAGATTCAAAATTGTAATAGGATTTTTCAAATTTCCAAATCTTGCAAAGATGAGCTCGTAATATTTCCTCGAGAATACGGGCTTTGGTCAATTTTGCTTCCTTCGTGGGCTTAGTCTAACTTGTTAAATTAAAGTTTAGAATTACCAAATCAAACCCATCTGTCATTAGTCCAATACAAATGCAAATTAAAAATAAATGCACCTAAAATTGTATGCTATACAATTAATAAAATTTTTTTAGGGGTTAAAAATTAATCCCTAATTTTTAATGTGATAAATAACTAAATGGGTTGTCAAAATTTAGGTGTCAACAGCTGCCCTTCTTTAAAGGTGAGCTTGAAAAGGTTGCATTCAAAAACAAATTGAGACCTAAATTTTGATCAAGCACATGCATTGAATGATATTTTTTTTGTTGGAAAATGAATCCTATTTTGGAATGCAATTTGTATGATGCATGGAAATGCTAATGCAAATGCATGATGCGAAAAGGAAGAACGTACCTATAGTTACTTACCCATCAGTGCGGTAGAGCATCTTGAGGTTCATGATAAATCCTCCTTTACTCCACGAGTACCCAGTTTTCACTCAAGTTCCTTGAAGAGTCTAACAAGTAATAAAATTGAGACATCCAGACTGAGAAGAACATTCACATCCAAAGTGAAATGTTCAACAAAAAGAATTAAGACATCCAATCCAGACTAAGATGTCAAGATTTTTGAACTCGAAATACCTAGATCTAGACTAAGGTATAACGAGAAAGATCGAAAAACATTTACATCCAGAGTGAAATGTTTAGATGAAAAGAATTAAGACATCCAAATCCAGACTAAGATGTTAAGATTTTGGAACTCGAAATACCTATATCCAGACTAAGGTATAACGAGAAAGATCGAAAAACATTTACATCCAAAGTGAAATGTTCAACGAAAAGAATTAAGACATTCAGATCCAGACTGAGATGTTAAGATTTTTGTACTCAAAATACTTAGATCCAAACTGAGGTATAACAAGAAAGATTGAAAAACATTCACATTCAAAGTGAAATGTTTAAATGAAAATAATCAAGACATCTAGATCCAGATTGAGATATCAAGAATTTGAAACTCGAAATACCTAGATCCAGACTAAGGTATAACGAGAAAGATCGAAAAACATTTACATCCAGAGTGAAATATTCAACGAAAAGAATTAAGACATCTAGATCCAAACTAAGATGTCAAGATTTTGTGCTCGAAATACCTAGATCCAGACTAAGGTATAACGAGAAAGATTGAAAAACATTCACATCCAGAGTGAGATGTTTAAACAATCAAGACATCCAAATCCAGACTGAGATGTCATGATTTTGGAAGCTTAAAATACCTAAATCCAGACTAAGGTATAACGAGAAAGATCGAAAAACATTCACTCATAACGAGAAAGATCGAAAAACATTCACATCCAAAGTGAAATATTTATATAAAAATAATTAAAACATCTAGATCCAGACCGAGATGTCAAAATATTGAGACTCTGGGTTACGAAAGCACGCCAGGTAGAAAAAAGAAATCCGGTCTACAGAAGCACGCCGGTTTGATAAAAGGGACTCTAAGCTACGAAAGCACGCCATGTCAATATAAATGGACACCGGGCTATGAAAGCCCACCGGGTCAATAAAGAGAAACTTTGGACTACAAAAGCACGTCAAGTCAAGAACTCTGGACTACGGAAACATGCCAAATCTATCAAAAGAGACATCAGGTTACATAAGCACGTCGAGTCAATGAAAATGGACACTAAACTACGAAAGCACACCAAGCCAAGAACTCCGGGCTACAGAAGCATGTCAGGTCTATTAAAAGGGACATCGGGCTACAGAAACAAGCCGAGTCAATGAAAATGACTATGGGCTGCAAAAGCACGCCAGGTCAAGAACTCTAGGTTACGGAAGCACGCCGGGTTTATTAAAAGGGACATCGGGTTACGGAAGCACGCCAAGTCAATGAAAAGAACTCTAGGCTACGGAAGCATGCTAGGTCAATATAAAGGGACATCGGGCTACAGAAGCACGCCATGTCAATAAAAAGGGACATTGGGCTATAAAAGCACGCCGAGTCGATGAAAATGACACCGGGCTACGAAAGCACGCTGGGTCAATCAAAAGGGCTTTGGGCTATGAAAGCACGTCAAATCTCAAGGCTCTAAGGAGCAACTTGAATTTCAAGAATTACTCGGTCTTCAAGGAAATATTACCTGTCAGACATGATTAGAGCAAAAACTTATATGCATTCATTAAAGAAATAGACAATTTAAGCTACTCTAGAATGCACATTTCAAAGTTCAGTGGGGTTTTCATCAATTCAATCAAGGTTTATGCATAATGACTTTTCCATATTTGCATCACTCTAAATTTCCACAGGAGAGAATTGTCGTTCAAGACAATGTCATGGATTTCTTAAGAATATTAAATGAGAGACTTTCAGTTAAAAAAGACTTTCACTCAGTCTCATTTAGAATGACTATTTTATGAGAATCACTCCATCATATCGATAAGGGTCCGAGTATTCTCGCAAGCAGTACGACCTTACCAATCTGAGAGGTCTTAAATAGGGCCTGTAATGTAGGCTTGATCAATGGCTTAACAAAGAGACTCTTTGAGTCAAGGCTATTGAAAAAATAATTATGTAATCATCTCCGGGTTTACAAGTCAAGAACTCTGCAAAATGAGAAAAAAATAATCTTGCTCCCACTTCTTTGAGCGATGCTCAAAACACGTGAACCCCTATATTAATTCAAGTGCCATAATAAGAAGAGACTTTGTAAGAGACGTAACATAGGCTGGGTTCATGGATTGAGAAACAAACGGATCATTAGGCTCAAAATATGTGTAAAGGGTTAGAGTTGATGATCATTTTGGCATTGCCACTAGTTTTCTTTTTCACCATCGGGGATTGTCTTAATAATACGCCCCATTGATTGTAAAAACTCAACATTTGAGTTCTTTGAGTATTACTCCATTGGAGATACAATCTTTTTACAACCGATAGTCCTTATCTCGACTCTATTTTTCATCTATGGGCATCGGCCTTGCTTTTACCAGGCATACCGCTTTTTCATGTCCCTAGTTCTCATTTTTCCTTCACTTCTTTTTTCATGGGCATTGGCATTGCTTTTACGAGATACACTGCTTTTTCATGCCCTTTGGTTCTATTTTGAAAGATCATATGATGCTTTTAACTTTTAGACCTTTGGGAGGTCTTCGTCTTTTGTTAGCACTCCAAACCATACTGTTTGAACAATTGCTTTTTGCCTTGCCCCAGTGTGGAGGATGATCACCGACTGGGTTTAAAGAAATGAACAAGCTCAAGTGGGCTATGCAAAGGATATAAGTATTTAAAATAGAGAAAGAAATGCTCTTCGTCATCCTAAGGCACTTAAATTATCACATGAATTCAATGTAATAGCACGACTTGAAGATTAATGCAAGTGAGAGCAAGAAAATTTCTTTTCATTTTCCTCACCTCATAGTGCTGTTTTACCTCCAATTTGCCCCGATTGGGGTGGCTCTTGATAAGGATAATTTGAAAAGAATTTCCATAAGTGTATGGAGCTCAAAGGGGTTAAGCAATTGATCACCTATAGTGTTTGGGATAGAGAAATGAATTGCCCCTCATCATTTCGGTCATCGTATCTTTTGCAAGAGAACTCTTTTCCTTGCGGATATGGAACTTTTTACACTCATCTAACAAGTGTATAGGTAGGGGACTGTGTGTAGGATAAGACTTGCCTTTCATCATCCTGACACGTCTCATTTCACATTCTTAAGTATTTGATATCACTCCAATGAATTGTCCATTTTGACAAATCTCCACATGAAATTGGTGAGTTAAATAGAAAAAATCACTATGGAAATTCTCTTCTCAAAAGAGTCCAGCAACTTTAAGTATAAAAAGCTTTTATGACTTCAAAAAAGACAATTTTCCACACTTAAAAGTATCCATTCAAGGGATTGCTCCATAGAAGGATTGCCTCAGCAATAGATGTCCTTGGATAATCAAGACTAAAAATCCGTTTTTCCTCCTGCACAGGAGAATGTGCATGAATAGGATACTATGCAACATCAAAGTAAATTCAAATTGCACATCCATTTTGGCTCGGATTAAGATTTTGTCTCGGTCATATCACTACTATAATCTGTAATGCCCCCAATTCGTCATCTGCAAGAAAAAGAGCAGAGTGTCATCTCCCAAAATTAATTATGTTCAAGGACAAGATGTACCTCTTTCACCAAAGATGGATGGTCCTCTTTTACTTACCCCTCATTTTCTTATCAATGTGCAAGAATGAAAATTCTGTCAAGCAAGGAAATGTAAAACACTTTGCTTGGCTCTTCAAGAAGGATATTTCGAGTGGTATTGAAATGTGACCCATATTAACTTTTAGAACTGTGTTCTCAATCTTGTTGAGCAACAGTTGAGCCAATTGATCTATCATCGCAACCCGATGCGCCTTTTCCAGATGCTTCCTCATCAAGGCAAGAAAAGAATGCTCATGAATCATGTGTGCTTGAATTCTTCACTCTCCTTGGGCCTCAGGAAAATGAGATGGTTCAAAAGTCTCTTGGCTTTCTTCTTCAGGTCGCAATTTCTCACTCATTTTTATTCGCCCTTTTAGCTCTCGACCATGTACGGATGGGTGAGCGGGAACACTCCATAATCACCTAATGTAAATAAACGGGAACATGTAAGCATGAGGTGTAAATAGAGAGTCAATCCATGACAATGATCTAATCGATTTTTTTTTTCATTTTTTTTATTTTTTTCATGAAAAGTTCGTACAAGAAGGGAATAAAAATAGACACCCTAACAATGACCAAATTTCCTAGAGATGAATTAGGAAATGCCAAAATTTGAAACTTTTCAATAAGAACAATAAAGACATGAATTGAAAACAAATTCTCCAAAGTTTTTTTCCAAATAATTCATTGCATGACAATTTCCTCATTTCATCTCTAATTGACAAATGAGTTAAATCAATCATTGACCTAAATTGTCATGGATCGGCCAAAAGTATGACAAAATAATTTGCATGGTATAGGGACAAAAGACTTACTTCACCAAGAAAAATCGACAGCAACCACATAGACAAGCACATGAAATGTGGGGTTCTATTTATACTCTAGATAGGCTTAGCAAAGTAGAGTTAGCAGGGTGGGATGACTAGTTGCGGCTTCGCATACTAAGTCAAGTCCTCTTAACTCCGGCTTAGTCAAGAATGATACCCTAATGCGGCGCAGCCTCGCGAGCAAAGGTAAACATTCTTGACACCAAGAAAAAAGCTTTCGGGATTGAGTTGGGCAATGTCTACTACGCGGTCTTGCGGTCAAAGTCGTATCCAACTCAATACAATCTTAAGTATCTTAGCGCGGCCCAGGTCCAGCGGCAGGTTATGTGCAGGGCATGCACAACAGTTTAGATAAAATAACACTTCAATAGTTTGAATTTAAAACATTCATCCTTAACTCCAACCTGCAAGGCAAGGGTTAGCAATCACTACTCCCTTTATACCTCCCATCTGCAGGAACATTTAACACCTTAAACATTGGGGACGTACCTAGGTCCTCGCTATCAAACAAAAACATTTTTTTTCAAAAAAGAAAATTGGCCTAAGTCTACTAAGAATTTTAACTCAAGTTGCGGTGGTGTGGCGAGGTGACCAGCGTTGAGCAGCAAGGGGACGGGCTACTGCATGACTGAGCGGATGTGGTGAGCAGGTGTCGCGAGGCTGGCGTCGCAAGGCTGGCGGAACGGCGGTGGTCAGTAATGCGGCTTCCAGCGAGCAAAGGGCAAAGCGCAGCGGCATTGAGCAACAGCGTCTTCATAGTGGGGCAAGGATGACGGTGACGGAGCTTCGGGCAGTCGGAGCTGTCGGATCGTCGCGACCACAACAAGTTCTCTGGCGGAAGCCCAGCACCTTTGTTGAGCCTCTTGCGACCTTGGCGAAGGATGACGAAGGAGGCAAGAATGAATCAAACTATGCGAAGGAGGCAAGAATCAACCAAATTATGTACCGAACAGGGAGAGAGCATTTTTGAGATATATATGTGAAAAATTGAATTAACACACTGAAGAGTTTTTTAACGTAAGGGCAAAACTTTATTGCCTACTTGTATGCCAAATGACAAAACCGATACTCAAAATGGGACTGGTGGAAATGAACAATACTTACTTCGGGGTTGTTACAATATAGCTACAATATGTGGTTCGGGGATGAACCAGGTGGAAGCTGGTGTGCCTATAAAGCATGGGTGACAACTTGGGAAAATGCCTGTCTGTACGCCAAAAGACAAAATTGCAAGCTAGGTATGGGATGGGTTAAAGTAAAAAATGTGGATGATAGCTCCTCAAATGAGTTATTCTAGAGATATCACAACATCAAGCGAGACTAGTTGACGTGCCCTATCATTGCTGGCGATTCCACCTCGCCAGACCAGTTGAGCCCCTCATCATCCTAGCATTCCAACAAGTTTCTTAGGGAATGTCCAGCAACCCCCGCCAGCTCCCTCATCGCAACCAGAGCCTCCACCAATTTGTCTATCAGCTTCGGCAATATTCTAGGTTGCATGACCAGTCGCGACTAGGGGTGAGCATGGTCTGGATTGGGCCGGTCCACCCCCTAACCCTATAACCAACCAGCACAGTGTTGGTCCTTAATTTTTGGAACCGAGGACCAATCCTATTGAGCTTGGGACCGAGGACCGAACCGACCCAATGGGTTTGGTCCGGTTCCAGGGTCAACCCAAGACCTACAAATAATTTTTTATTTCATTTTTTGTACTCTTTAAAAAAATGATTGAAAACCGGAGTGACCCAATGGGTTCGGTCTGGTTTCAAGGTCAACCTAGGACCAACCAAGAATTTTTTATTTTATTTTTTGTACTCCTTTAAAGGGTAACCGGGGATCGTACCGATCCAATGGGTTTGATGATGAGCGAGGTTAACTAAGAAAGGCAAACGGTGAGGGTCAAGTGGGGTGAGCGTCGAACAAAATGAGCATCGAATGTTGAGCAGGGAGTAACAAGTCAAGTGAGCATCGAGCAGTGAGTGGCATGAAGCTGTGAACGGCACAAATGACCCAAAGCGAGCGAGGTGAGTGTTGAGTGTCGAGCGAAGAAGTTGTTTCTTTCGATTTTGGCAAATTGAAGACTAAAAGGACCAATAAGGCAAAAGAGAACAAATAATTTAGGAGAATGCCATAAGGTGCATTTTTGGACGCCGTGAGGATTCCTTACAAAAACATTTTCTTCATTCATAAATTATTACTATTGACGCCGTAAAAGACATTAAAAACCTAAGTTATTAAAGAACAATGTAAAATTACTTGAACTCCTCACTAAAGAGCTGTTTAATGTTGTTGACGTCATTTATTTTAAGGTTTTCTTTATATAAAAAAATTATAAATAATATATTAGATATATATAATTAGGGTTGGTCCGGGTTAGACCTACTCGGAACTCTTAGGACCGAGGACCGACCCGCACAGTGCTGGTCTAGGAATTCGAGGACCAAGGACCGACCCAGTCTCCTTGGAACCGGATCAGGACCAGCAAGGTTGGGCCGATCCAGGGTCGGTCCAGGGTTGACCCTGGACCGATGCTCACCCCTAGTCGCGACAACCCAGCTAGCTCCTGACGACGACATATAGCCTTGTCGCCATGTCCAACACGTTGATCCATACCCAAACCTCCACTTGTGCCCTCACGGTTACTTTGTCTTCACAGTTTTTCCTTCAGTAGCACACCTCGCCTCTTTGTTTCGCTTGGGACATCTTGACAAAATCAAGGTGAGTTGAGGTTTGCAGTATCCGTGCTTTAGTATATGGCTTTGATTGCAAGAAGATTAGGTCTTGCATGGCAACTTGCCAATTTCTTTCTTTCTTTCTTTTTTTCTTTTTTTCCTAGAATTTTTAAAAAAAAGAATAGAAATCCGTTTGGTAATGCCAATTAATTTTTCTATTCCTCGGAATAGAAAAGTGGCCGGGGAATAGATTTGGAATAGAAATAAAAAGTAAAAAAAAGTAACTTCTTATTCTCGGGGATAATTTCTAGAAATAAGTTTTTTTTTCTTTTTTTTCTTTTTTTCTTCCTCCCCCGCTGTTTGCTGCCCCCATCGCTCGCCGCCGCCAGTTGCCAATAGTCACCGGTCGCTGGTCACTGGCTAGCGGCGGCGGCGGCAACAGCTAAAGAAGGAGCACGAAGAAGAAGAAAGAGAAAAAAATTTCTTAAAAGAATTACTAAAAAATTAAAAGAAATTGTGAGTCGTACCAAACTCATTCCTATTATTTTTCTATTCCAAGAATATAAATTTTATATAGTTACAAAATGCATTTTTTTACTCAGAAATTGTTTTAGAGAATAGAAATATAAAAAAACTATTTTTGAAAAGAAACTATTTCTAGGAACAGAAATGTTATCAAATATATCCTTAATGTTAAATTATAGTTATATCATACATATTAGGGCTGGGACTTTTAAGCCCAACAGTTCCCATCCTCAATACGATCTCATGTCTCGAATGTGGTTTATTATATGATTTATTATGCATGATGGACTACATAAATTTTGGCCGTTTAGAATGATGTTCTCTTCGAATGATCTCAATGAACCTTTAGATGATGAGAGTTATGTGCTCACTGCACACAGCGACGTGGCAAATCGTATGCGACCAACAATAGGTACTGTATCAACATCTGTGCTATGATTGTGTACACTGGGCTCCTCGCTTGTGGTCACGGCACATCGACTCCATTAGAGCAGTCGACCGTCACCCGAAGGTTCCGTATAAATGAAGTGCACGCAATCCCGAGAAACAGAGGGATTGAAGAAAGTGAATGGCACTATAGAGTAGATGAAACTACCGGATCGTTTTATGCAGTCGTTTTAGCTGAAGAGATCTATCATAGTCCATTTGGAAAAATAATTTGAAAAAGATATTTTTTATTTTCCGGCATTTAGTTCATTTAAAAAATAATTAACGGAAAATGTTTTCCTATTAAAATTTAAATTCAAAAAAACGATTTCTTCTTTGAAAGAATCAGAAAACATCTTCCAAAAAATAACTAGGTATCGATGCTCTAGCCTGAAACTTTATGCTTGGACACAAAAACCCTAACGTTAGGTCTCGACGTTCAGAAGCAGGTGTTTGGCAAATGGGCCTGGGAACATAGAGGCCGGGCCCAAGAACTCGGTGCTCAGGCTTGGGACCCAGCGCCCATGCCCATATCCATCGAGGCTGGGCCCAATCCCATGGTGCCTATACATGATACTTTAGCACTCGCCACGTCTATAAAAGGTTGTGCTTGGGTCCCCAACGCTCACTCTTTGATCTTAACCCTCGAGTGTGGGACAACAATGGCCGTGCATGGATCCTTGGTTAATGAAACATTTATTATTATTAAAGTATTTTGAAAAATGTATAATTATTTTTTATTTTTTTTAAAAATCGAATTTTAATTATTTGTTTCTAAAATATTCAAAATTTTAATTATTTCTTATGTTATATTATTTCATTTTCTTTCTTTTTCTTTTTGCTTCTTCCTTTGCCAACGATAGCCTGCAACGATCACGTGATCATTGATCGGTAGTGACTGGCGATCGGAAATTGGCAAATCTATTAACGACTAGGCAGCAACTGGTGATAACAGCTAGCAGCAGCAATTGGCGATGATGACTGGTTGAGGAAGGAGGAAAAAAAAGAGAATAAAAAAATAATTCAAAATTCAAAATTATTGATAATTTTCCCTAAGAAAATCAAATTAGATTTTCCATACCAAATGATGGAAAACATCATCTAGTTCATCTTTGGGTTTCAGCCAAACACTGAAAATACTCATTTAAAAAATATATATATATATATATTTTTTTTTTCAAAGACGTTACATTTTCCTTTGAAACAAACGGACGCTAGGATTCCCATTCAACGTGGCAGTCTTCGATCATCAAAAGAATGTGTGCACTTGGCACGGGTTTGCCATGGGTCGCTGCATTTGTGCAGGATGTTTACTTCGGCTTGTGGATGGAAGGAAGAATTATTCATGTTTGACTGTTAATTACTTCAAATTGTAGTCACATTTTTTTTGCCTCTTGATTATCAATGACAAGGTCATCGTTTCTGGAGGAGTACCACTGATTGTGCTCTTGTTGGCTCCAATCGTCGTGTTTCTGTGATCAGAAGGCACAATGTGACGACTCCATCACGAGTAGATACTAAGATGTTGACATAATCTGTCCAAGTCCAACCAACTAAATGTACAGAAAACCTGACAATAAATCCAAAAATTGCATACTTCGCTTTGATACAATGCAAGAAGTAGAGCCATGCTAAAAATGGAAGAACTCCCGCTCAGCAAGTCAAAAAAGATTGAAGCATGCAACATTGCGGCTGTATCAACAGAGCAGAAGTAGGACGACAAAACAAAAAGAGTCCCTCCATAGCAGTTCATGTAACACAAAACAAATATTAATCAGAAACAGGGAAACAAACATAATCACAAAAAACAATCCTAATGAAGAATTTTAAAATGATAAAGAAAGAAAAGAAAACTGTAGGTAGACTGGCGAATATTCATTCATCACATTTAAATTTAGCTTGATAGATGGTAAAATGAGAAGACTAGGAAGTGCCATAACACCATCACCATTTTACACTGTCATTTCTTCTCTTTTCTCTTAAACCAAGAGCATCCCGAATAAGAGAAAAGACTACAGCTTACACTGAAGTTGTTTGGTTTGCCTAGATTATCACACGACAAACCCATGCAGAACACTTGCACATAATCGATTCTTGAATTTCAACTAAAAAAATATAATTTTATTCCCCTTCGTCTGTAACAGAAACTGCAACAGTTAAAAATGGATACATGGATGACTCCTCCTCTCTTTGGGAAATAATTTTCTTTGAGTCAGAGCAACATTTTATTCATTTTTGCGTAAATACAAGAGATAAACATCGTAGTCTAATTGTAAGCCAAGACAAATCCTAAACAACTTCAAAACAAATTAAGCTCTAGATAACAAGAAGAATTGTTAGAATAAGGTTAGGAGTCACTTACTCGAATAATAGATTTGAGGTTTCTTCAAACCAAAATTGATGGTCACCGAATCCATCTTCAATAATGCGCATGCATCGAGATCTCCATCTATTGCTATGGCTTTGCCTCGCGACAGTGCGCACTTAGGTTCAATGTCCCCAGCATTATGGCTGTTTAGAAAAATAGGGTTGAGTGAGTAAAGATTTGACACTTGTGTAAGAGAAACCCTCTTGAAACTCTTCCAATCTCATTCGAAACTGGACTTGCACACCAACAAAACTTAGGGGAAGCGAAAACCCGAAATAATACATGCAAAATCTCCAAATCTTGACTAGATTGGGATATAATTCTACCCAAAATGGGAGAGAGAAGCTTCTTAATCTAAACTAGATCATAAGAGAAAAGTTCCACAAACTATGAGGAAAGTAAGAAAGAGAGAACAAAGAACCAAATCAGACAAAGGAAAAGGAAAAAGGAATGGGAGGGAGAGATCCAGCTCAAATCCTCCCCTCCATAGAGGTTGAAGACGTGTAAAAATTAGAGGGAGAAGAGAAAATTCTAAATGTGAAAGAGAAAACAGATCTGAGAAACAAATTCCAAAAGAGAAAATGGATCCGAGAAACAAATTCAACAATAACAATTACCTATGATTCAAAAGCACGAGCAAACCAAGTAGTCCTATGTCAAAAAATTTCAAATAATTATCCCAAAGTTTTCAGCCCAACCTTCAAAGATTGAGGGAAATGGCCTCAAAAGAACGCACAATGCTCATTTGGCGGATTTTCATTCAACTAAATACGAATTACAGTGGATGAGAGGAAGCGAGAGAGAGTGACAATCAAAGTGACTAAAGCGTTCTCCAAAAATACCTTCAGCAAAGCAAGCGATAGCATTTTGTTTGAGTGGCAGGAGAAAAAGAGAAAAAATTAAAGGAAGAACCCTAATCCTAATTCAATTTGGGTATTTTATCCATTTTTTACACAATTACTTGTCTTGGACAGGATTGCCCTTGTTTTAGTTGCTTGAGAAAGTTTGCCGGTGAAGATTTGGCCAGCCGGTTAGTTCAAGCCCTTATTTGAGACTCATTTTGCTACTTTAAGCCCTTATTTGGAACAAGATCAACTTTCGACCTTTGTTTTATTATAGAAAATAACCCCACTTTAGGTACTTATTTGAAATTTTCCTTTAATAAAATATTAGCCATAAACAAGCGAGGTGAAATACTTTAACACCCCTTTTGAGTATAAATCAGATTGGAAGCCACACATGGAATTTGACTCACAGGGGCGGGACACTTAAAAAAAAAATTGGGAAGAACTTGACTCTAATAGCATGCTCAAAATTAATCCAAAAACATAAATTTATTAGTGAACAAAGACCACATGTATGTAAAGGGAATACAAAATTCTGTAGACACATGTATGTAAAGGGATACAAAATTCTGTAGACAAGCGATGTGAGATAATTTAACACCAAGGCTAAAGTAATTTTTTAGTAAGGACTGTATGTGCCAAATGGAAGTGCTAATTTTTTTTTTTGGCGCAATTTCAAAAGTAGGTTCTATCAATTGGTCACAATTTAGAATAAACTTTATGGAAAAGTGGTGGTCTCTTTTCAGGGGGATGTCTTTTCTCTTATTTGTTGATGTTACTTTGGTTAGATCGTTTTCCTCTGGAGGAATTGGCTTTTAAATGAATAATTGAGGCATCAGCAATATCTGGACCTTAGCAATTTCTGCCATGAAAAGATGGCAAGCTCTGATTATTGCGTCCGAGCTAAAGAGCCAATGTGGGTCATCATCCTTTAAATCACGAGAGATGGGCCAGATCCGGCTTGGCCGAGGAGTCAATGGCTTTTGGGATCCACTGATTTTAACCAAGTTTCTTTTTTGGACTGATGATATATCAATTATTATCAGTCAAATAAGTTCAAAGATGACCTGGCAAAGTTGGAGAAAACTTTTCGAACTCCAAATCAAATGTGGTTACACTTCTCGTCACATTGTGTTCCACAAACACATTTTTCCGTATATCACAACAAATTTTTTACCTTCAAACCCATTATAGGTGGTTTTGAATTAGCTAAAGTTGTTAAACGAGAGGGATTGTTGGGCATACCCTTTCCTTGGCTTGTTGTTTGGAAAACGACGGGCTCATGCCCCTAAAGCCCGATAGTGTCGTTGCTAACCATACATATCCTTCCCTCTAATGAAGTGCAATCACCCTCCCTATGACATCCATCATGTCACGGTTTAGGATGGGAATGATAGACGTTCTGTTCAGAAATTAATTTCTGGCTAGAAATGATTTTTTTATTCCAATTCTCCGGGCGAGTTTCTAAGAAAAATTACGGGTTTTGTTAACGACAAAAAATTTCTATTTTTGGAAGAGAAATTCGTTTGATAACAATATAAAATTTCTCCCTCTCGAGCAGCGGCAGTGGATGGCGGACGGTGATTGGCAGGCGGCTAATAGCAAGGGCAAGCAATGAAAAGAGTTTTTATTTTTCATTTATATTTCCAAAATAGAGAAGTAAAAAATTTTTACATCTCATTTCTGTTTTAAACCTACTTTGGGACTAAAAATTTATTCCATAGATAAAAAAAATGAGATTACATTATTAAAAATATTTCTGTTTCGAATCCGTTCCTATAAACAAAAAAAAAAAAAAAAAGTTCTGATAAAAAATAGAATAGTTTATCATGCGTGCTCTTAGACTCCAAGTTTAAAACTTTATCATCCATACTCTAGAAATTTCTATGCTTTAATTGTTAGGTATTTGGGTCGGTATTTGCAATCCGCAAGATCCAATGGTTTAAATACATTGAGTGTCGATGCTCCCCATTTACTGTAAAATTTTGTAAATGTTGGCCTAAAAGTACTGATTTACTTCTTGGGTAACTATCAAAATTAAAAGAAAAACTACGTCTCCACAGGAATAAGTACACTATCAGTGCCAAAAGTTGTGTACGGCGCTCACTTTGATGCCAAAAGTTTCAATCGGATCATTTAAGTGCCAAATTGGAGGAAAAACGATCACTTTGGTGCCACCGGCGAGAGATTCCGACCAAAATGATTACGTGGCTTTTATATTTAAAAAAAAAATGACATGGCTTGAGAAACGACGTCGTTTTGCGTCCTCCTTAAGAAAACGACATCGTTTTGCCGTCCTAAGTGGATGGCCTCATAAAAACGACGCTGCACAACTCATTTTGGGATTTTTTTTCTTTTTATTTGGAGATTGAAATTAGGGTTCCGATCCTCGTCGGTCGCCAACCTAGCTCGCTCGGCCGTCGACCTAGCTCGCTTGTCCACCGTCGCTCGGCGACGTGAGGTTCACACTTGAGCGAGATCACAGCCTTCAACTTGGCCGCCGAGTGGCCAGTGTCGGGGTCGAGGTCAAGGTCAGAGCCGAGGCCATCGAGCGCGGGGGCCGTCGAGGATGGCAACTGGCCCATCACTGGCGGAGGCGTAGGCGAGGGATATGGGCGGTTGAAGGGGAAGGATGAGGGAAAACCATCGTAATTTTTAAAACAACACCGGGGAGTGGCCGAGATTATTCGTCTAGATCCTTGTCGAAGAGCTCTCCCGCAGGACCGACCCGTTGAGCTCGTTGAACTGGAGGTCCAAGAACTTGAGTGCTAGGAGCTCTAGCACGACCCTCAGGAACTTCTCGGCGAACCGGTTGTTGCTCAAATCCAGCTCGAAGAGCCGCTTCAGGTTCCAGAACTTCTGCGGCACGCTGCCACAGAAGCGGTTGGAGTTGAGGTGGAAAAGCGCGAGGTCAGCGAGCAGGCCGAGCTCGTCGGGTAGGTACCTGGCGATGTCATCGTGGTTGAGGTCAACGCCAGCGACGATGCGGACGTTGGGGTTACTGGGGGCGGGGGAGCAGAAGATGTTGGAGTAGCCACAGACGTCGGGGCCGACCCAGTTGGTGGTGAAGTTGTTGGGGTCGGAGAGGATGGCCTGCTTCAGGGTCTGGAGGACGACGTAGGCGTTGCGGAGGCACGGGTTCTCGAAGGAGGCGGAGGGGTCAACGGCGACTTGCTCGCCGCGGTCGCCAAACTTGTCAAGGTAGTGGAGGAGGTGGCGATGCTTGGCGGCACCATGGGCGGCGGCGGAGAGGACAACAAGGGAGGAGAAGAGGACGAAGAGGGCAGCGGTGGCCAAGATTATCCGGCAGATTTAGGGTTTAGGGTTTTGAACTGGGGGAGAGATACCAAACGGCGTCGTTTTGTTGTTTAAATGCTGACAGTACTCTCCGGCGAGCCACATCAGCTTCAAAAATTAATAAAAAAATGCCACGTCGGATTTCCGGCCAACCAGATTGGAGTTGGCACCAAAGTGAGCGTTTTTCAAACTTTTTGGCACTTAAGTGATATGACAGAAACTTTTGGCACCAAAGTGAGCGTCGTACACAACTTTTGGCACTGATAGTGTACTTATCCCCGTCTTCACAAGTGGTGCTAAAAATCTTTTCAATCGTGTACTTGAATATATTTACAAAATTGATATAGGTGAACAGCACACATAAATAAGCCTCTACGCTATCGATGAAATTTTTGTTCATGATGATAGTGGAGAAAAAAATACTAAAAAAGATGTTTTTCCTGTTATTGATCGGTCATTTCTACGTGCGGCAAGTAATGTCCTTAAGTTCTTCCAATTTCTTTGCCTTAGCTTAGACTATGGTCTCGCCTACCACTGCAAACATAACTCTCCGATCTTTCGGGTCCCAAGATAACTTATCGAAACCTCATATATTTTGACGTTTCTATCTTTCTGCTATAGTTTGCTAATTATATCTAAGTAATGTCTTTAAGTTCTTCCAATATCTTTGCCTTAGTTTCACTCCATTGTGGCGTGTTTTCTTTCTTAAAACTGAATGACCTATAACCTCATGATGTGCCCTGATGTTCATATCTCTTAGACACTTTGAAATTATCAGTTTGCAATTCTTTGACACGTTAATCACTTTTGATGACTACAGTTTCAGGGGGAAAAAACGGTTGGACTGAAAATCAGAATAGGTGATTATTTCAAGACTTCCTCTCCCACTTCTGTACATTCTTGGCTGCAATTTGTTCCGATTTTTTTGACAGTAAGCTTCCCTCATTGCTCAGTGGAATCAACGTTTCTGGAATATTCTAGAAGCCATGATAAAGTGAAGAAGTGAGATTGCTGTTCAAAAATATTCTTTGTTTTTTCAGGAATGGTTGCATCGGGAGCTAAAATTGGGGTTACCCTTATCGTAATGCTTCACTTGTGGAAGAAACCAATAATCAGAATAATTGTGGCTTTGATAAAGCAGAGAAGCAAACACTTTGATGGCGAAGTTTAAATGGAGGAACTTGACTCTTCAAGAAGATACACCTATAAAGACATCAAGAGGATGACTAATTCTTTCAAAGAAAAGTTAGGCCAGGGATGTTATGGCTGCGTGTTCAAGGGCTAGCTTCAAGATGGTCAACTAGTGGTGGTGAAGTTGCTAAAGAAATCGAAAGGTGATGCATAAGAATTTTTCAATGAAGTTGTGAGCATAAGCAGGACTTCTCATGTCAATGTTGTTGGCCTCCTGGGGTCTATTTTGAAGGAAGTAAAAGAGCATTGATTTTTGAGTTCATGCCCAATGGATCGCTTGAAAAGTTCATATTCAACAGGAGCAGCACTTGGAGGTAGATTGACCACTAAGTTGGGACACATTATACCATATTTCACTCGACATGGCTCACGAGCTAGATTATTGCATAGAGGATGCAACATGAGGATCTTACATTTTGACATAAAGCCTTACAACAATCTTCTCGATGCAAACTATTATCCCAAGATTTCCAACCTTGGTCTTGCCAAAATATGCCCGAGAGAAGAGAGCATCATGTCAATGCTTGGTGCCCAGGGCGCTGCTGGATATATTGCTCCAAAACTAATCATAAGGAACATTATAGGGGTTTCTTATAAATTGGGTGTCTATAACTGCGGCATGATGGTTCTAGAGATGGTTAGTAGGAGGAATTACATCTAAGTCATGGTACTAGTGAAACATACTTTCCTCATTGGGTCTGTCGAAGCTTGGAGCTCCAAGAAGAGCTTGAACTGCATGGGATCGTGAATGAGGAGGATGTAGGAATTGCAAAGAAGATGATTGTAAAAGGCTTATGGTGCATTTAGATGGATCCAAAGCTCAACCAAGAATGACTCAAGTTGTGGAGATGCTAAAACGAAGTATTGAGATCTTGCAAATTCCTCCCGAACCATCCTTGTCATCACCTCAAGATCACTCGAGACTTGTCCATGTGAAACTTCGTCTCTGCAAGAGAGTAATGACTCGAGTTGGGGTTATTCAGTATCAATTATATCATAATAAAATAGTTTGTAATAGAGTATTTAAAAGCAACTGTGAAAGTATTAATGACTATTGAGCTTTTCACAGATTTGTGATCAAATGTCTAGATTAAATCACTATAAGTATGATGCAAAAAAAAGAAAGTGAAAAATGCGTTAATTCCTATTATCAATAGAGTTTGTCATTTTCCCAAATAGGATTAATATTATGCAAAATAGATTACATGTTCAACAAATTTTATTGAAAGAACCTCCGTTCAAGTGAATCCAATTCACATGAACTCTTGAATCGAATTGGCCTAATTTGAAATAGTCAACCTATGGCGGTGAAGCTGCTAAAGACACTGAAAGGCAATGTAAAAGAATTTTTCAATGAAGTTGCGAGCATAAGCAACACTTCTCATGTCAATGTTGTTAGCCTCGAGGGGTTTTGTTTTGAAGGAAGCAAAAAGGCTTTGGTTCATGAGTTCATGCCCAATGGATTACTTGAGAGGTTCATATTCAACGGGAGTAGCACTTTGGAGGTAAATTAACAATTGAATTGGGACACATCTTACCGGATTTTGCTAAGAATAGCTTATGGACTAGAGTACATGCATAGTACATGCAAAACGAGGATCTTGCACTTCGACATAAAGCCTCATAACATTCTCCTTGACACAAACTATTATCCCAAGATTTCCGATTTTTGTCTTGCTAAAATATGCCCAAGAGAAGAGAGAATTGGGCATCGCTAGATACATTGCTCCAGAGCTAATCATGAGGAACATCGAAGGGGTTTCTCACAAATCGGATATTTACAGCTATGGTATGATGGTCCCGGAGACGGTCAATACGAGAAAAAGTATCAAGGTCACAGTAGATCAAACCATCGAAGCATACTTCCCTCATTGGGTACGCCTAGAGCTCCAAGAAGAGCTTGGACTACTCGGGATCACAAACGAGGAGAACGAAGTAATCGTGAAGAAGATTGTTATAACTGGCTCATAGTGCATTCAAATCAATTCGAGAGCTCAACCATGTATGACCCAAGTTGTGCAAATGCTAAAAGGAAGTGTTGATGCCTTGTAAATTCCTCCCAAACCCATTTTGTCATCACCCTCAAAATTGCTTGCAGCTTGTCCATGCGTAAGTTCGTCTCTACAAGAGAGTAATAACTCAAGTTGGGGTTATTCAATATTAATTATATGAGACCGACATAGTTTGTAACATACTATTTGAAAAAAAAAAAGCAATTGCAAAATTAATGATAATTGGGCTGTTTATAAATTTGTGATAAGATGTCTAGGTTGAATTTCTACAAGTGTGACTTAAAAAAGAGTGAAAAGGGTATTGTTGACATATAAATTTTCACATTTAGATCTCCGTAGCATTTCTATCAATATTAGGGATCTAATTTATGACATAAATTGGCCCCCTAACCCAAAAAATTGCATGTATCATTTAGTAATCACATTGCTTGGTACTTCTCATCACGATTAGAAACATTTTGATTTTAAAATTTTCACATAGGCATAAATATAATAAAAGTAATAAGTTAAAATAAATAAATAAAAAATTATACCATAATAAAAGGGAACGAGGCTTACGGATCATTTTATATTTCACAAACACGTTAAGCTTGTCATACCAATTAAGGCCCTCCCGAGTGGGCCGGGGCACGAACCCAGAAGATGGGCTTCAAAATGAGGCCCGTTTTTAGCCCACGAGAGAGCTTTGGTAGCTGCCCACACGCTCTCGAACGGAGGTGAATGCATCGGCCATCCGTCTGAACTTTTGTCGACTCAAACAAGGAGTTCATTTCCTGTTTGTTTCTTTTTTTTCTCTGACCCAATCAACAAGTCCGCACTTTTTCTTTTCTTTATTGCTTTCTTTTCACGGTCAAAGTCCTATTCCACTTTGACTCCAACGTGAAAAATGTTGAAGTGGACTTTAGCGCTGAAGCAATTTCCGAACATGTAAGATTCGGCTTTCAACTTTAAAGCTCGTAGACGACGTGGGAAACACGGTTGTCTGCGACGACCAAGACCAAGACATTCCTTCACTGCCAAACATTTTTCCCAATGCGGTGCATATTACATAAACAAAGTTGAAAGTGAAAGAAATAGGTTGAAGAATAATGCTAAGTATACTAGATAAGTAAAAAAATTACTTATGTAGTTTGGGACATGTTGACACCTAAATTTTTGGGATTGATTTTTAAATTAAAAAAAAATATGGCATATAGTTTAGAAACATTTTATTTTTAGGCCGCCGGTGAAGGGAAGATTTTTCACATATTCCGTTCAGATTTTTCATATTTTTAGGTAATATACGCTAATGGGTGTATTTTGTGTAAAGAGGGAATTCTTCTGGATAGAATATGTGAGAAATATAAAAGGGAATATTGCGCGGGATGTGTATATTTCAACGACATATTTAGGGGTATCGTGCGCAAGCAAAAAAGGAAAAAATATATGCCGTGAGGATACATTTTTTGGACCTATAAAAATACATCGTGCGCAAAGTAAAAAGGGGGGCTTCTTCTTTTCCGTGGGAAAAATTTTGAGAGCAAAAGGTGAAAGGTTGATTTTTTAGAGGAAAATTTCGAAAAGGTGAGAGAGAGAGATTTTTCAAAAAAAAGAAAAAAGAAAAAAGGGCCCCTTGAAACCCTAGCCGGACCCTTCGTCTTCCTCGGGGGTGCTCGTCCGCGCCGGCGCTGCGCCCTCACCGGCCTCCTCACCGGTGTCGCCTCGACCAGCCACCGCATCCGCCAGGCCCCCACGAGCTGCGCCGCCACACCGGTGTCGCATCTCCGTCCGCGAGCCCCGGCGCCCGAAGCTCGCGCCGCCCCGGCGTTCCACCGCCGCATCTCCGCCCGCGAGCCCCGGCGCCTGTCGACCCAACAGATCGGTCCCGTCGCTTGCAACTCCCAGATCCGGTGATGATCTGACGTTTCCGCTGCCCCGCCGCGCCGATCCTCGCCTCCGGAGCCCTCCCGATGCCCGAGCCGGTCGCCGATCCGTCACGTGCCTCCGCCTCTGTCCGACCCGCGACGCCAGTCACGTAGTGCCGCCTCATCGTCCTCCTCCGCCCGACGCCAGGAGACCCAGACCCGTGACGCTGACCCGCTCACCGCTCGCTCGCCGCCGGTGCCTGCTGAACCTTCACCGGAGACCCGCCGTCGATCCCTCTCACCGGCGACTTCCCCCAAAACCGGTGGCCAAGATCTTCTTTTTTTTTTTAAAAAAAAAAAAAAAAAAAGAGAAAAAAATTTTATTAGGTATTTTTGCTTTACTTTATTAAGCAAGTTTAGGTTTTTCTTTTTTAGTTATTTTTTATTATTATTATCTCTTTATATGTTGTTTTCTTTGGTTCAAATACCTATATATGCATAATTGGAAATCTCAATATATCATTTGATTCCCAACCACGCTAGGATTTTTTATTTCATCTATAACGCTTTAGATGAAATAATTAATCAAGTGGGAATAAAATTGATATTTTGATCTTTAAGGCTTAAGATCAATTTATCGATTTTATTAGCGAAATATTATCCCTTGATCTGAACGATGTGTGATATTTTTTTTATTTTTTTTTGGGGTAATTTTGATGGACTTGATTGCTTTATTTATCTTGAAATATGTCTAGCTAGAATATTGCATGTTTTAGGGTTATTTGCATATTTAGGCTAAACATTCTATTCATCATGAATTTTCAAAATAAAAAAATCAAATTAATCAATTTAGGTTGCTAGATTTTAATTTGGATTGCATGTTTAATTATTTGGCAATTATTAATTTTGAAATTAAAAAAAGAAAAAAGGAAAAAAAGAAAAAAAATTATCATGCATAAGTCATGTAGAGCTGGGGCATCTTTTGCACGTCATTGCATATTAGGGTAAAATTGCATGTAATTTAATTTTAGATAATATTTTTTTTAACTTATTATAAGTTTAGACATCAGATGAATTGCATTCTAGGATTATTTGGGTTAAGATAATATTTTAGTTTAAATTAGGATTTAGCTTAACCTAATTCCTAATATAAATTGAATAGGATCTTAATCTAGCTAGATAATTTTCACATTTTGCTAATTCCGAATTTCATAAAAAATACAAAAAATGTCTTAGAATAAATTAGTTTCAATCTCTAGGATAGATTGCATTCTTTTAAGGAAAAAGAAAAGAAGAATTGTCATATGCATGTCATTAGGGTTAGATTCATTGAGATGCATGCCATTTAGTATTTTTGCTAGGCCCATTTAATTATAAATTGCCCGTCATTAGAATTAGGTCATTTAGTTAATATTGCATCGCATATTGTATAATTTCCATTAAATAAGTGAAAACAAAAAAAAGAGGAAATTGCGCGTTAATTAGAAATCATATCTAGGGTTGTGGATGTGAATTCTTATTTAACATTGCAGATGCTTTCGTTGCTTTGAGGTAAGTTTAGTAATTTATTCATTGTTTTATCTGGGTGTTAAATTGATGGTTTGCGCACCCGCATGGTCACCTCATATGTTAGGGAAATAGATTTAAAATCAATCCAAGCTGCTTGCCAAACATTTTTTAAATAAAGAATGGTACCGAAAGGGCATTAGAGAAATCTAGTGTAACCAAGTTCCCGTACCCATAGTCTCTGGTTCGTAGGAGTAAAGTAAACCTCCCGTTGCTTTACTTGGGTTTCTAATCGACCCACCAAAAATAGATTAGTGGCGACTCTTAATTGAAAATCATTTGCATGTTAAGAACTTGAACTTAAGTCGCGAATTGATATGGGCTTGGGAGAGCTCGAGTTAAGTCTAGGCTTAACAATCCATTAGCCAAACCCTAGGCGGTTCACCCCCCGAAAAATTGGTCGCGACAGGACATCACTTAGTAATCAGTTTAATGGACCGAATTTAATTTACCTGATGCCACCTCATCATCTGAATATTCACGTAGGCTAGCTACCATATGTGAGAATACCAACATCCTCTACTATATTATGGCTGTTAATTGCATTGATGCATGGTGCTGAAGATCATGGATTTCGAGCTTCTATACTTTCATATGCTGTGGTATTAATGCTCTTCATCTATAGTGTTCTATGTGGTTGGCATGACGATTGGACCTTTGCTCTGTAATAGTTTTTCAATATTATTGTACTATACTTGAGAATTCTAGAAAATGAAGAATCCTCCACTGCCGCTCTTTTCCTCAGCTTTTTCCACTTTCAAATCCGTTCGTATAATTCATGCGCAACTTCGGAAACACGGTTGTTTGCGACAACCAAGACCAAGACATTCCTTCACAGTCAAACTTTTTTCCCAATGCGGTGCATATTACATATACAAAGTTGAAAGTGAAAGAAATAGGTTGAAGAATAATGCCAAGTATACTAGATAAATAAAAAAAATTACTTATGTAGTTTGAGACATCACTTAGTAATTAATTTAATGGACTGAATTTAATTTTCCTAACGTCACATCATCATCTGAATATTCATGTAGGCTAGCTACCATATACAAGAATACTAAAATCCTCTATTATATTATGGCTATTAATTGCATCAATGCTTGGTGACGATCATGGATTTCGAGCTTCAATACTTTCACGTATATGCTATGGTAATAATGATCTTCATATACATTGTTCTATGTGTTTGGCACTACGATTGGACCTTTGCTCTGTAATAGTTTTTCAATATTATTGTATTATACTCGAGAATTCTAGAAAATGAAAAATCCTTGATATTGTAGTACTCAATTGCACATGAAGTTTTATTCATCCAAGATTTAAGATGATTAATCCCTTAATCTCACCATAGCCACATATATGATATAAGATATCAATCTCACTCCATCGAGTTATTACCTTTTTGGTGTAAATATGTGAATATCATTAATTAGATGAGGTACAAAAACTTAGGGGAATCCCCTAGGATTCCACAAAAACTAATTATGCAAGAAGATGGAGGAAGGAAGCCTCCATATAGTAGCCAATAAAACATTTGCGTGGGAAGGCCTACACTCTTGGTAAAGTGATGCCCTATCTCTTACAATCTTTTGAATCCTAGCTAACAAAAGATGAGGTTCAGTCGACATGTTTTGAAATCGTCTGCGGTTATGTTCCATCCAAATGCAATAGATTGTCGCTAAGAAAGACAACTTGAGGAATCTCGCCTCCAAGTTTTTGCCCTTAGTGGCCCCAATCATCTATTGAAGTTCTAAGTTCCAACTTCCTACATAACGCCAAATTCCATTTTATGCCAAAATACTAAGCCATACACTACTTGTCCAGGTGCACTAAAAAAATAAGCGGTTTCTATCTTCTGTACCAATCATGCAAAAGTTACACTTAGTATCTACTGAAGACAACCAACCGTGATATGGCTATTGCTGTTAGTAGTCTATCTTTGCAAACAAGCCAACCAATAAAATTATGCTTGCAGATACTGCTAGTCCAAATTAATTGATACCAGTCCACGGCTGGTCCCTCTTGTCTAAATTCCTCGTATACCTCTTTGCAACAGTATGTTTCGCTAGAGATAATAGGCATTAGAGCATGTCTTAGCTTGAGAATGCATCGTCAATTCCAAGCCATATTGCCCTTTATGTCGAGTTGCATAATGGGAGTACCTCTGCATTTGACATGTGAACCTAAGCACTCCATAGGGATGAGGATGGAAGATTGCTAAGGTTTCAAAGCATGCAACCCATCAATACTTTATTCCATAGTTTCAGATCGAGCAAGCCTAGACCTCCCTCCTTTTTTTGTGAGCATACTATATTCCATGCAACTTTGTGGGATTTGTGAGTTTTTGCATTGACATCGAGTTATTATCTTATTGAAGACTAAAAGTATAAAGAGAATGTATTAAAATTACACAACGAAAATTTTTGTTACCGCATATAAAACTAATAAACACTGTGATTCAAGAAACTCGCCACTGGTGTTTACTAAACCCATAACTACATTTGGTTATAAATTACATTAAAGGGAGCGGGAACTCCGAAACAGGGCGAGAATTTCAATTTAAATGTGTAATATAATATAAACAATTAATTTTTGTTAGCACTAAAGCTTTGTATATTGGAAGAAAAGAAAAAGAAAAATTCTACAATTGATTTGTGCTGCTTAGTAGGAATTGTATAACGGGAGGTTTGTTCCTAAGAGTAATTTAGAGGTTCCTCTGACTCGGAAGTTTCATGGAACGTGGAAGATCATCAATTTCAACATTTCAACACGTTGCAGATCCTCCAACCTAATTGCAATTTAGAGGTCCCGTTGACTAGGAAGTTTCATGGTTTGTTCCTCAAGACTTTTCAGGGCAAATTTTCCGTGTGGGTCATTGATACATCAACATTGGCTACTCAAATAATGCGGGCATGCAAATCCAATTCACATGAACTCTTGAATCGGATAGGCCCTATTCATTTAACAAGTATAGTTGAGAGATTTGTCATTTCATTTAAAGATTTTATTATGGATTAAGAACTAGCTAGGCAACAATTGTTATAGTTGTAAACGCACCAACTTCCTTTGTGATTAAGTGTGATCAAAATTTTTAGCAATTCCTTATTATCTATGCTAAATTAGTGATCTTGAGGTTAAGCACGGTTGTCTCCTTTCAGTGTTGTTGTCAAATCGAACCCTTTGAGGTCAAAGCTAGGACAAGCCTGGTCATTTCCTTTCCATTCCGATGTTAAAACCAACTCAATTTGGGAAAATTGTCCAAAAATCTTAAACCTATTGTACTTTTGCCAAGTCAGTCCTAAACATTTTTACTTCTTGCCAATTGAGTCCATTCGTACAATTTTGGACGAAAAATGCTAACGTCGACGCCAACGATACCATGTAGGACCACCGGCGCTGACGTAGACAATTTTAATAATATTTTACTATTTTTTTGAATTTTTTTTTTTTTTTTTTTTTTTCTTTTTGGCTTTCTTCTTGGCCTTTTCTAATGGCCGGCTGGCCATATGGGACAGACGGCCACTAGCCATAGCCAGCCAGCTGGCCTTGCCTACCACAAGCAAGGCCCGACTGCGAGAGGGTGAGCCTTGTTGAGGGAAGCCCTCGCCCAGGCGTGTCCCAGGGGATCGCTTGAGCGAGGCTGACCCTCGCTTAGGCCAGGCGAGGCTAACCTGCGCCCAAGCTAGGGCAGTCTCACTAGGCATCGGCTCGGTGATGACGATGCCGGGTGAGGCCGCCTTGGCCTGGGTGAGGGCTTGCCTCGCCAAATCTAGCTAAGAAAGCCCTCGCCGGGGGTCACCCTCGCCTAGGCGAGTGTCGGCCTCAGGGCAACCTCGCTGGGTGTCGTCTAGGCTAGGCCGCCTTGGCTGGCCGAGGGCCGGCCTCGCCAAATTTGGTCTGGGCAAGGGCTCCCCTAGCCAGATCTGGCAAGGCCGGCCTTCGCCTAGGCCAAGGCGACCTCGCCAGGCATCGTCATCACCTAGCCGACGCCCAGTGAGGGCACCCTGGCCTGGGCGCAGGTTAGCCTCGCCCAAGCAACCCTTCCCGGGCCACGCCTGGGCGAGGGCTCCCCTCACCGGGGCCCACCCTCACCTGATCGAGCCTCACTTGTGGCAGGCGAGGCCAATTGGTTGGTGATGGCTAATGGCTAGCTGGCCACCGAAAAAGGCAAAGAAGAAAGCCAAAAAGAAAAGAAAGAAAAAAAAAAGAAAAAAAGGGGCAAAAAAGAAAAAAATATTAAAATATTATTAAAAATTATCCACATCGATAGAAGCCGGCGGTCCTGCTAGATACATTGAAGTGGCACTGGTCCATTTGCGTTCATGGGACATCACCATATTCCGGGCAAAATTGGCTAGTTGAACTCAATTGGCAAGAACTGAAAATGTTTAGGACTAAATTAGCAAAGTTAAAAGGTTTATGACTGAATTGGTAAAAATGCAATAGGTTTAGGACTTTTTGGATAATTTTTCCCATCATGATCGAAGCCTTGTCAAGCCTTAGATCGAAAACCAGATCCGTTAGCACTATGCATTTATATAATGATTAGTAACGTCCCGAACAATATTAGTCACCTTCAATTGCCTAGTATACTATTTCTTCCCCTTTATTTACCTTGCGGGAAATAAGGGAAAACGATCCAGCATCTAATTTTTCCTAGAAAAGAAGATACAATTAAAGTTAGCTATTCATGTTTCAATGATTTATAAATTAGTAAATATGCTACAAAGATATATAGTGTACTATGTTTCGTTTAAGTCCGATATCACCAGTCTCATGTATGGAGACATCTTGGGAGTAACTCAACCTGGCCGGGAAAAAAAAAAAACTTCGATTTTTGACTCCTTCAAATCAGTGTAAACTCTGAACAATTAAAGTGTACTTTTCTGGTCTTCCTTTGTTTCTTCTTTCTGGCTGCCTTTCCGGTTTTGCGTGTGGACGCCAGCGAAGCAAGCACGAAAGGAGCATTGACTCTCTCACTTTTGTCTTTCCATCGAGATATTTTCCACGAAACATGACATTTGCAGAGAGTGATATAATTGTCGAACTTTAAACTATTGATTAGACTTTAAAAGCTTTTGTTTATTTCACAAAAAATGAATAAATTGAAATACATTTTTATAAAAATAATTACTTATATTGTTGCAAAAATAAATAAATGAAAAATATTTATACTATCTATTAAAGTATTTAGACATAAATTATTATTGATAATAAAATTATTTTTCATCAAATAATTATTTCAAATGATACAAACGATTACTTATTAGTTGTCGATGTATAATGACAAATGAATATGTGATAGTCGATAAGGGTATTGATTAAAAGGAGCTACGGATTACCAATTTGAGGTATCAAAAGAAAGTTGGATACCTTTAGGATGTCAAAAAGTAGTTATGAGTTTGAAATCATTGGTGAGTGAGGCAATAGGGTTCAAGAAGTCGTGAAGTAACCAAAATGCAATTTTAAGGGATTAATCACTTGAAGACTAAATCACGGCATCATGAGAGAATGAGCCCAAGATTTTCAGAGATGAGGGAATATGGCTATAACTGTAGGAGAACTGGTTAGAGATGGTTATGGCACAACCACTATAAATACCATTGTTCATTTGTGAAGGCCCCCCGACACACAAATAAATGAATCTACTATTCTTTAGTTATCTTTACTTTTCGGCGTTGTAGTTTTATTTTCCAGACTAGCATCGTCAATTAAATTTTGGCGTATTTCTTAGATGTAGTTTCCAAATCCACATCGTCAATTAAATTTCAATGTGTATTTCTATCCCAATTGTCACATAATCAGTCAAATTCTATTGTCGCATCTTTGCATTCTCAAGATTTATTGTTGATTAAATTTCGGCACGATTTTTGTACGTATATTTGAAGTAAACTTCGGGTTTTTCTTGTTGATTAATGATAATTTCTGTCTAGAGTTGCCACAATACCTATCTCCTTTAATAAAAACTGAAGAACAACTTTCGATGAAAGATATTTCATTGCAGGATCCAATTTGTGAGGAACACTAACCCAATAGATGGATCAAACAACATACGAGTCAAATTTTTAGTGAACGGCTCACGATAATTTGTAGAGACTAACATAGAATTCTATATGCTCACATATTTATATGCTATTTCTGCATTAGTGACCTACAATTATAGTATGTCGTTATTACTGTATTGGAACTTTTTATACACATAGGACTGCTCGAACATGCAAAATAATTCCCCGAAAATCTTTGATTTAAGGTGCATTTACTTAAAGCAAATACCATTTAGTTAAGTGAATTTTGGTGTATTTTTGCAATATAGTTTTTAAGTTAAAAGAAAAAAAAAAGGTGAAACAAAGCACATAGCTACTGCTCATTATCTCCGTCTTGGAAACAAATCAATCATAAGTGAGGATCGAATTGTCTAAGAGGCTAGACGAGACGATGCCAAGGTCATGCGATCTCAAGCAAGGTGACACCAAGGGTCACATGACCTTGCCAATTCAAACCCACATGAACCCAGACCCCGTCGAGATGATGTGATCATCTCTTTTGTTATCGTTAATTTTTTGTTTTTTATGAGAAATATGTTTGGCCACTTCTTCTAGATTCGATGAATTGAACATTCTCTTAAGAGTCATGGAAAGAAATTTTGCCTGGCTTACCAAATTGAGAAAGAAGGAAGTGTTGCACATGCTTACATGTCTATACTAACCACTGAAATTCACATATCTCAATGTCCCTCGGACGCGATTTATTCCGATTGTCGATTATGTCTTGATACACAACAATATAATGCTTTGATTATTTGTTGTGTTTTCTCTAATTCATCAGCATGATGTGAATTTTTTTATCTCCTAGAGACATAATTCCTCGAGAGGGAGAACTACCTAATTAGTCATAGATTTATTGTGTGAATGTCAATTCAATTTTAAACTTTCTAATTTTATATCTTCATAAGAAATTCCAATAAAGTATTTTCGGCCGATTTTCGCCTGAAATTGTTGACATGGCAAGGTGCCACATAAGATGGCTTGCGATAAATGGGCCACCACGTCAATAATTTCTAGTATAAATTAACCTGAAATACTACATTGGAATTGCGTGCAGAAGTTTATGACTAAATTGGTAAAATTGAAAATTTTAAGATTAATTTATTTTCGTACAATAATTTGAAGATTAATTGGGTCATTTTTCTTTACTTTAGAAATCCACCAAAGAGATTCACCTCTAAATAGAAGGGCAATTGTGCATTGGCATTTTGAGGCGTAATGAATTGTTTAAAGTCGGACTTAACGACTATCTCCAAATGTCATGTTTCCTGGAAACTATGACTTGACAACTATCTCCAAATGTCATGTTTCCTGGAAACTATCTCAACGAAAGGGACAAAAGTGAAAGAATCTACGCCAAGTTCACACTTATATTTGGTTTTCTAGCTTTAATATCCAAAATGAACGTGAAGTTCACGGACCCTTCGTCTATTTTAATGCAACAAGAGCATTACAACGATTATAGTACCTATTGCATATCAAATTTTACTCGCAACGATTTAAGATCATTTGTGGCTTAATGTCAATGTGGTCACATATATGACACAAGCGATTGAATCAAACTCCATCAAGTCACGAACTTATTGAAGACTACAACCTTAAAGAGAATATGACACGTTAAGTTTAAATTTCAAAATCCATAAATTTCTCTGGTAATTTCTTCCTCTCCGTCTTAGATTTGAATTGCAAGATCCATCAACTTCTTCAAGATTTCTCAACATAGAAAATGCCGATGACCTCTACTTTAATTGTTAAAGATTGTAATTTCATCAAATTTAATCATGAATAATTACACTAAATTAAAGTTTTCTAAATATACTTATAAAAAGTGCAATCAAGCCCTAATTGCTTTTCAAGAAAAGCTATATTAAGCTCTAAATCATGCCTTTATTTTGAAAGAAAAATTGATATTAGAAAAAATAATAAACAAGATAAAAATAAATAAAAAAATTATTGTCCAGTGAAGTCTCCAACTTCTTACTTAATTGAATAACCCAACCATGAGATTGCGGACAAAGTGCGTGTAAAGACCGACACATAAAATCCTACACAATGGTGTAATTATACGTTCTTTTTCTGCCAATAACTTATGACCATATTAAATCCTTATCAATGTATTAGAAATTTTTTCCACGTAGGATTACTCGAACATTGCACGCAAAAAAAAAAAAAAAATCGAAGTCAAATTTGTGTAGCCATTGACCCAAAAAAAAAAAAATTATGTAACCTTTAGTCCCAATGCAAGACTTTGACCACTTTTATTAAATAGGCCGTCCACTCTAAATTGCCGGACGATCATCTTGCTCCTCGCAAGCGAAGGACAGAGAAAATGCCAAGCCACCGCCTACTCTGCATTCTCTCCCCTTCTCTCTCCCTCCTCCTCTTCTTCTTCTTCTTCTCTGGAAACTTCCATGGCGTCCACTCCACTTTCTCGACCATTTGCGACCCCGTCTCGCCCTCGTTCTCATGCGGCAGCGTCTCCATCCGATATCCATTCTGGCACAAAAGCGATGCCCCTGTGCACTGCGGATACCCAGGCCTCGGCCTCATTTGCCGGCATGACTCCCCTCACCCAATCCTCCACCTTGGGGACACCCCTTCTCCGTCACCGATATCAACTACGACGACAAAACCCTAACTCTCGTCGACATCCACGTCGCCGGCCAGGGATGCCCCAGGGCCCGCCACAACCTCACGATCGGCTCGCTGCCGCTCGATTACAACTCCGCCGACGTCAATCTCACCTTCTTCTTCGACTGCAGCGCTCCTCCAGGGGGGCACATTCCCGCCAAAGGGGCCATCGATTGCTTGCGATCTGGTGATAAACGGTCGTATGTGTTTGTGGACATGAGCCCAGAGGCGGCAGCTGATTTCGATAAGGCACGGAGCTGCGCGGAGGAGGTGGTGGCGGTGGTGCAGCGGACGAAGGTGACGGCAGAGAACGTGGTGGAGGTGTTCGCCGGGGCGATAAGCCGGGGGTTCGTGCTTGACTGGGAGGCGGCAAGGGAGTGCGGCGCGTGCGAGTACTCCGGCGGGCGGTGCGCGTTCGACCAGAATGAGCAGTTGCTGTGCTTCTGCGGGGAGGGGTCAAATCAAACGGACGGCTCGTTTTGCAAAGGTAGGATTGAGGTTTGTGTCCGTCCATTTCCTCTCTTTCTTTACAAATAGTTTTGCGTCTATGTTAGCCAATCGCCATGATTGCTTTTTTCAATGCTTGTCACTTCTTAGTTGCGGGAAGGAGTGCAGCGCGTGCGAGCACTCCGGCGGGGGGTGCGCGTTCAACCAGAATAAGCAGTTGCTGTGCTTCTGCGAGGACGGGTCAATTCACACGGACGGTTCGGTTTGCAAAGGTAGGATTGAGGTTTGTGTCCGTTTCCTCTCTTTTTTCATAAATGGTTTTGCATCTATGTTCGCCAATCGCCGTGATTGCTTTTTTCAATGCTTGTCACTTCTTAGTTGCGTGTGATTTGATTTCTGGCATACTTTGATTTTTCAGCAGCTTTTAGAATTAGAAAACTATATACTTAGTTCGTCAATTTCTTAATCAATACTTTTCAAAATTTGAATGGTAATTACAACTACTAGTAATCCCGTGCAAAAGGTCCTATATGAAAGCTTAAATTAATAAATAGATAAATTAATAAATAGAGCAAGATTACTCATATATATAATATGAATTCATAGACAAACAAAATTGTTACTTTAGTACCATTCTCGCGTGGAAATTAGAACCACACATAGAATTTAACTAGTGAGGAATGGTACATGCGAAATAAATAAGTGCAGAGCTTGACTGTGATATCTTATTCAATGTCCAATCCAAAAACTTGAATCAATAGGTGAATGAAGACCACGTGCATAAAGTTTAATATAAATTCCATAGACAAGATACGTGAATTACTTCGATGCCCTAAGCTAAAGTGAATTTTCTTGTGATATTTAAAGTATAAAGATTCGCATGTAGCAAATTGAAGCAATAAATTTTTTGGTTGGGCGAAATTTCAAAATTATGTTCCATCTACTCATTGCAACTCGCAACTTGGAATAGGGTCTATCGTTACAAGGTGGTGGTCTCTTTTTAGAAAAATGTCTCATGGTCTCTTTTTAGAAAGATGTCTTTTTTGCTTTTTTGGCTATTATTGCTTTGATCATAATCATTTTCCTCCCTTGGAATTGGCGCCTAGAAAGAGTTTTTATTTTCATTGCTTGAGACTTGAGCGATTGATGGGCCTTAGCAATCTCTGTCAAGAAAAAGATGGCAACCTTTGCTTATTGCTTCCTATAGCTAAAGATCCCAATGTGGATCATCATCGTAGATCACAAGAGATGGCCTGGTCCGACTCAACTAAGGAGTCGAGACCCTTTTCAATCCACTGATTATACCCATGTTGCAATTTGGGCTAATGATATGTCGATATTATGAGTCAAATCAGTTCAAAAAAGGATGACTTGACCATAAATTTAGGGATAATCAGTTCCAGTCCGATCCGGTTTCAAGGTAGAACCAGAAATTGGACAGAGAGGACTGGTCTCCAAAATTAGAGACCCCTAAAACTGGAAACCGGACCATACCGGTCCGGTCCGGTCCATGGAACCGGTCAAATTTTAAAGAAGAGAGTGGCTTTTGAAAAAAGGAAAAAGAGAGCAGCCTGGTCGCCACTTCCAGTCCCAGCTGTCTCATGTCTGTCTATGACATTATTTTACTTCCTAACAAGTCTCAATCACGTCTCGCTAAAAAAAAACAAGTCTCAATCCCATCAAAGACATTTACTTTTATTCATTCTATCTCTCTCTCTCTCTCTCTAGGTTACCGTGAGTCAGTCCCTCCTGTCCCATCTCCATCTCTCTCTCTTTCTCCGCGCAAAACCCACTTCCCCTCCTCCATCCCCAAAAACCACCGTGACGAGTCCTCCATTTTAGAGAGACGATGAGGACACCTCCAATTCGCTCCGAGCTCGCTCTCGAGCCCTCATGGATCCTCGCGTCTGTGGTGTCTCCCCCCTCCTATCTCCTCCGCATTGCCCCACCGGCCCCCCGCAACTCCATCGGGGTCAGATAAGCTCCAACTCCATCCTCGTCGCTCTCCTCGACTCGACCCCCACCACATCGAGCTCGTCGAGAAGGCCCTCCTCCTCCAGACGTTGGACGACGCTGTCCTACGCCTTATAGAGAGGGAAAGAGGCGTGAGAGCCGAGGGAAGAACAAGCATGAGGGGTTGCTGTTCTCTGAATATTTTAAAGAAATAACAAAAAAAAAAAAAGAGTCGGTCCGGTCCGATCCGGGCGGTTCCGAACCGGGAACCGGACCGAAAATCACCGGTTCCATTTTTATGGAACCGGGAACCGGACCGGCCCCTCCGAAAACCCCCCAGAACCGGGCGGTCCGGTCCAGTCCGGGTGGTTCCCGGTCTGGGCGGTTTTCGTGGCTCACCCAGATGACAGTTTAGTCGTTCAGTTCTGAAGCTGCAATCCCTTCTTTTTTCTAGTCTAGGCGATGGCCCTGCATCTGTCTGGAACGCTGCTAACTATGTTCTCGAGGTCCTTATCGAAGTGTCCTCGATTGAATTGTCAAGGAGATTGGCCAAGCTCGTTGAGTAGTTGAGGGCCGCGTGTACGAATTGTAAAATGGGTAATAACAGTCCAAGTCGTCCTTAAGTCAAGTCTACAACTAGCCAGCAGCTCAAGCTGCAGGCTTTGTTTCCACGCGCCTTGTTCTTCTTATTTTCTTCTCAGCTTTTGTCTCAATGCGCCAAAGTCTTGGTCTTTGGGGAGGCCAAATCAAGTGGCTCTCATAGGTGCATTGGGTTCAAATAATTCTCAAAGCAGCATTGTTCTTATCCTCTGCATCCTCTTCATTTACATTTAGCATTCTCCTTGTTTTGCTCCAACACCATCTCCCTTCGAATGGATCTTACCATGTCGTGCTTCTCTCTCTCCTTGTTCATCTTCTCCCTCCATATTCACTTCCTGGTGCCAACTTCTGGCTATTTCCAGCCGTTCCAAGAGTGCGCTTCTTTTGTTTGCGGAGATCAAGAAATCAGCTATCCTTTCAGGCATGTTAAGCAACCAAGTTACTGTGGGTATCCAGGCTACGAGCTTGACTGTGATAGAGATAACCTGACTATTCAGTCCATGAAGTCCCTGGAATATCAGGTGATCCACATGGATAGGAGCAGCAGATCCTTGAGTTGGCGAGGATGGATTTATTGAAAGATATATGTCTTGGAACACATGTCGACACCACCTTAAACTTTAGTCTCTTCAACTACACTTCCAGTTACCTTAATTCTACCTTATTCTACAATTGCAACTCATTGTCAACCCATTCACCTTATCGGTTCTCTTGTCCCGCGTCTGGACATGGCTACTTTGCTCTCGATGCGGACCTTGAAAAGTTGCTACACGAGCGATGCAACTTCAGTGTCTTCGTCCCAATTTTACCAATTGAAGCTCCAGGTCTACCAATATCAAAGGTCCACAATAGTGCTACCATTAATCGTGCTACTATTAGAGAGACCCTGAAAAAAGGCTTTGAGATCACTTGGATTGCCAATACATCTCTGTGCGAAAATTGCACTAAATCAGAGGGAAGATGCGGTTATGACTGGACAAGGCAAGAATTCAATTGTTTCTGCCTTGATGGAGCCTATTTAACGGCCTGCAACAGAACGCGAGTTCCAGGAATCTTCCTTTCAAATACGTATGCTTACTCTCGCCTAGTTGGTGGTTTTCAGTTAGCTAAAGCTGTTCAATGAGATGGATTTGCTGGGCATACCCTTCCCTTTGCTTGTTAATTGAAAAGCGACCCGCTCAAGCCCCTGAAGCCTGACAATCTAATTTTGCTGGTCACGATGCAATTTAGACTCCCAAGTCCTAAAACTTTATCACCCCATTCTCAACAACCTTCTTTAACTGTTGGATCATTAGGTCGGTATCTACGAACCCATAAGATCCGACAGTTTAAATACAAGGAGCCAAGATGCTCCGAATTAATCATAAAATTTCACATCATGGACAAGTGATTAAAATCAGAACGCGTTAGCTGATAAGTCAATTAACCTCAAATGTAGGTTTGACTTGTTCTTTACTTTCCACGACATCAACTCTTGACCCCTCGAATGGGCTAGACTTTAGACTTTTTCCACAGTGAGAACCTTAGACAGGTTTCACTCTTCAATTTCAACTATATGGGAAGAACTCCGGAGGAAATTGCTTTGCATGTTTCCGAACCGTATCTTCCTCATCACTTTCCAGTTTCAACGTTCAGTAGCCGTCATTTTTATTGCCCTCCTTCACGAAATTTCAGAAGACTGAAACTGAACTCAGTCAAAGTCCACAGTCAGAAGAGCTTCCTCTATTATACTGAGGAGGAATTAACCACGTCCATCTCTTTCACACTTCAGTCCGGCGTAATTGAACAAAATAAGAATTTTTCCATTCAGTTTGCCCCCCTGAAGTCTAAATCCTCATCCCACATGATATTCTTCATCCATGAGAGCATGAATTTGCTCAAATGGGTGACGCACCCACTCTCCTCCTCCTCCCCTCCACTTCACACTCCATCCTAGTCTTTGTCCTCGTTGGCCTCATCGTTCCGCAAGTTCTTTTATGCGAGGGAGACGATAATATCCACTATACTAACTGCCGCCACTCTTTTAATTGCGGAATCGTCGCAAATATACCTTATACATTTTGTGGAGGCGGCCGACCCCAATTCTGTGGAAGGTCGAGTGCTATGAGGATGAATTCCCTATCTTTGAGTTCCAATAGCAGAAGTCTTATTTTCAATACTTGAGGCCTAAGCTATTTATGGACCTAAGCAAATTTCTGTCATGAAAAAGATGGCAAGCCTATTGCTTCCCAGCTAAAGATCCAATGTGGGTCATCATCATCGTAAATCACGATATATGAGCCTGATTCAGCTGGGCCGAGGAATCATGGGCCTTTGGGATCGACTGATGTTAACCAGATTGCTTCTTTGGGCTGATGATGCCTTGATATCATCAATCAAATCAGTTCAAAAAAGATGACTAGGCAAAGCTTAAGAGAAACTTGTCCAGATAAAAATTTAGCCGCCTCAGTTCTGAGGCTCCAATCCCTTCTGTTTTCTAGTCTAGGCGATGGCCCTGCATCTATCTAGAACGCTGCTAACTATGTTCTTGAGGTCCTTATTGAATTGTCCTCGATTGAATTGTCTACGATATTGGCAAAGCTCGTTGATTAGTTGGGGCTGCGCCTGCGTGTAGGAATTGGGAAATGGGGAGTACTATTCCAAGTCCTCCTCAAGCCAAGTTCACGATTAGCCAGCAGCTCAGCTGCTTGGCTTTGTTTCCATGTGCCTTGTTCTCCTTCTTTTCTTCTCAGCTTTTGTCTCCCCGCGCCAAAGTCTTGGTCTTCGGAAGGCCAAATCAAGTGATTCTCGTTAGTGCACTGGGGTCAAGCCATTCCCAAAAGCAGCATTATTCTTTGTCCTCTGCATCCTCTTATATGTACCCTCCTTGTTTTGCTCCAACACCATCTCCCTCCAGATGGATTTTACCATGTTGTGTTCGTCTCTCTCCTTGCTCTTCTTCATCATCTCCCTCCATATTCACTTACCTGTACCAGCTTCCGGCTACTTCAAGCCGTTCCACGAGTACGCTTCTTCTAATTGCGGAAGTCAAGAAATCAGCTATCCTTTCAGGCATAAAGAACAACAAAGTTACTGTGGATATCCAGGATACGAGCTCGGCTGTGACAAACATTACCCCACCCTGTCCATGGAGTCCCTGGAATATCGGGTAATCCACATGAATATGAGTGCACAGATCCTTGAGATGGCAAGGATGGATTTATGGGAAAACATATGTCGTCAAACATATAATGAAGCCACTTTAGACTTGAATCTCTTCAACTACACTTCTAATGACCTCAATTTCACCATACTCCACTGCGACTCATGGTCGACCCCTCTACTTTATCAGTTTTCTTGTCCTGATTCTCAATATGACGACTTTTATTTCGGTTTGGACCTTGCAAACCCACTATCCAAGTCATGTAGTTACATGTTCGTGTCCCGATTTCAAAAAGCGCGGCTCACGCTCTACCATCACCTTGCGCAGGCAAGGATGATAGTGGTGCTATTAGTGAGGTCCTGAAGAAAGGCTTTGAGATCACCTGAATTGTTAATACATCAGAGTGTGAAAATTACAATAAATTAGGGGGAAGATGCGGGTATGGCTGGACAAGGCAAAAATTCAATTGTTTTTGCCCTGACGGAGTCCATTCAACGACTTGCGGCAAACAGGGTATTTACGCTTACTCTCACCTAATGTGTGGATCTCAATTAGCCAATGTTCTTCCATGGGAGAAATCGCTGGGTTTGCCCCTAAAAGCCTGACATTCTCATTTTGCTGGGCACGCCCTTCCCTCTAATATTTAAGGAAGTGCAGTCGTCTCATCCTTGCTACAGCATGATCATGTTACAATTTAGACTCCCAAGTCCTAAAACTCTTATCACCCCATTCTCAACAACCTTCCTTGCCTCAACTGTTGGATCATTAGGTCAGTATCTGCGAACCCACCGGATCCGACGGTCTAAATACAGCAGGCGAAGATGCTCCGAGCTTAACGTAAAATTTCACCTCATGGACAAGTATTTTAAAACGGACATTAGCCAATAAGTCAAGTAATGAAAAATTTGGGTTTGACATATTCTTTACTTCTCATGACACGAACTCTTGACCCCTCAAAGGGGCTTGATTTTTTCAGTTAGAACCTAGGCGAAAGTTCTCACCTATCGATTTTAACAACATGGGGAGAAATCCGGAGAAAATTGCTTTGTATGTTTCCGGGCCGCATCTTCCCCATCACCTCCTCTGCTAGACCCAATTTTGCTCCTCCACGTTTGATAGTTTTTACCGTTCGATGGCCATCTTTTTTCATTTCCCTCCTCCACGTTCCTTCATATGTACCCCTCCATGTTTTGCTCCAACACCATCTCCCTTTGGATGGATCTTACCATGCCATGTTCCTCTCTCTCCTTGCTCTTCTTCATCTCCCTCCAAATTCACTTCCCCGTGCGAGCTTCTAGCAACTTCCCGCCATTCCAAGAATGCGCTCCTTTCGTTTGTGGAAACATACGAATCAGCTATCCTTTCAGGCACATAGAGCAACCAAGATTCTGTGGGTATCCAGGATACGAGCTTGACTGTGACGGCTATACCCCGACCCTGTCCATGGTGTCTCAGGAATATCGAGTGATCTACATGAATGGGAGCGTGCAGATCCTAGTGGTGGCGAGGTCAGATTTATCAGACAATATATGTCTTGAAACATATAACGAAACCACTTTAGACTTGAATCTCTTCAACTACACTTCCAATAACCTCAATTCCACCTTAATTTACAATTGCGACTCATGGCCAACCCTTCCATCTTATTATTGGTTCTCTTGTCCCGAGTCTCAATTTGGCTACTTTGTTCTCAGTGTAAACCCATCAAACCCACTGCCCAAGCCATGCAGTTCCATTGTTCATGTCCCGATTTCAAAAAGTGAACCTATAGGTTTACCACCACCTTCGGCAGGCATCGACTTTGGTGATGATATTAGCGACATTCTCAATAAAGGCTTTGAGATCACCTGGATTGCCAACACATCGCTGTGTGAAGATTGCGTTATATCAGGGGGAATATGTGGGTATGACTGGACAAGGCAAGAATTCAATTGTTTTTGCCGTGATGCAGCCTATCCGGCAACCTGCCACAGAACGCCAATACCGGCAAGCGTCCCTTCAATACCGCCAGTACCGGCAATCGTCCCTTCAAGTATGTATGCTTACTCTCATCTAACATGTGGTTTTCAATTAGCTAAAAGTTGTTCAATGAGAAGAATTGCTGGGCATATTCTTCCCTCAAACGAAGTGCAGTCATCCTTACTGTGACATGCATGATTGTGTTACAATTTAGACTTTTAAGTCCTAAAACTTTAACATTCTATTCTCAAAAACCTTCCTCGCCTTAACTGTTGGGTCATTGGGTCAGTTTCTACAAACCCATGAGATCCGACGTTTCAAATGCAACAAGCGAAGATGCTTCAAGTTTACTGTAAAATCTCACATCATAGACAAGTAATTTAAATCAGAAGGCATTAGCTGATAAGTCAATCAACCTAAAATTTAGGTTTGACTTGTTCTTTACTTTCCACAACATGAACTCTTGACCCCTCAAATGGGCTAGACTTTTTCCACGGTGAGAACCTTGAAAAAAGGTTTCACTTCTCAATTTCGACTACATAGGAAGAACTCCGGGGGAAATTGCTTCGCATGTTTCCTGGCCACTGTCTTCCTCGTCACTTCCACCCCCACACCCAGTTTCAACGTTCGATAGCCATTCTTTCTTTTTATTTCCCTCCTTCACGAAATATCATCAGACTGAAACTGATGCCGGTCAAAGTCCACGCTCAGAGTAGCTTCCTCTATTTTACTGAGGAATTAACCACATCCATCTCTTTCACACTTCAGTCCGGAGAAAGTAAGTAAATAAAAAAAGAATTTCTCCATCCTCAGCTTGCCCCCCTGAATTCCAAACCCTCATTCCACATGATATTCTCCATCCATGAGAGCATGAACTTACTCAAATGGGTGATGCAGTCACTATCCTTCTCTCCTTCCCTTCACACTCCATCCTCGTCATCGTCCTTGTCATCCTCATCGTTTCGCAAGTTCTTTTATGCAAGGAGACGACGGTGTCCACTATACTGACTGCTGCCGCCCAAGTCTTATTTTCAGTACTTGAGGCCTGAGCAATTTCTGTCATGAAAAAGATGGCAAGCTATTGCTTCCTAGCTAAAGATCCAATGTGGATCATCATCATCATAAATCACAAGAGATGGGCTCGATTCGGCTCGGCCGAGGAGTCGTGGCCCTTTTCGACCCAGTGATTTTACCCAAGTTGCAGTTTGGGCTGATGATATGTCAATATCACCGCCTCAGTTCTGAGGCTCCAATCCCTTCTGTTCTCTAGTCTAGGTGATGGCCATGCTTTTGTCTAGAACGCTGCAAACGACGTTCGTGAGGTCCTCATTGAAGTTTCCTCAAAGTGAACCGTGAAGGAGATTGGCAAAGCTCGTTGATTGTCGGGGGCTGCGTGTAGGAATTGTAAAAGGGGGAATATTAGTCCAAGTCGTCCCAAGTCAAGTTTACATTTGGCCGGCAGCTCAAGTTACTTGGCTTTGTTTCCACGTGCCTTGTTCTCCTTCTTTTCCTCTCAGCTTTTGTCTCCCCGCGCCAAAGTCTTGGTCTTCGGGAGGCCAAATCATGTGACTCTCGTTGGTGCATTGGGGTCAAGTCGTTCCAAAAGCAACATCATTCTTTATCCCTCTGCATCCTCTTCCTTTATATATGTACCCTCCTTGTTTTGCTCCAACACCATCTCCCTCCAAATGGATCTTACCATTTCGTGTTCCTCTCTCTCCTTGCTCTTCTTCATCATCTCCCTCCAAATTCACTTCCTGATGCCTGCTTCTGGCTACTTCGAGCCGTTCGAAGATTGTGTTCCCTATCCTTGTGGAGATCAAGAAATCAGCTATCCTTTCAAGCATAATGATCGACCAAATCACTGTGGGTATCCAGGTTATGAGCTCGGCTGTGATGGAGATAACCTGACCCTTTCCATGGAGTCCCTGAAATATCAAGTGATCCACATAGATTGGAGCATGCATATCCTTGAGGTGGCGAGGACGGATTTATGGGATGATATATGTCCTAAAAACATGTCAACACCACTTTAAACTGCAGTCTTTTCAATTACGCTTCCATTTACTTTAATTCCACCTTATTCTACGATTGCGATTCATCACCGTCCCCTCAACCTTATTATCGGTTCTCTTGTCCCTGGTCTGAAGATGGCTACTTTGCTCCCAATGCGACCATTGAAAACCCGCTACACAAGCTATGCAAAATCAGTGTCCCTGTCCCATTTTCACATAGTGAAGCTCTCGGTCTACCACCGCCACCGAAGGACAGCTATGATAGGGCTACTATTAGTGAGTTCCTGAAGAAAGGCTTTGAGATTACCTGGATTGCCGACACATCGCAGTGCGAAAATTGCAACAAATCTGGGGGAAGATGCGGTTATGACTGGATAAGGCATCAATTCAATTGTTTCTGCCCTGATGGAGCCCATTCACCGACCTGCAATGGAAAGCGAGTTCCGGGAAGCTTCCCTTCGAGTATGTATGCTTACTCTCACCTAGTATGTGGTTTTCAATTAGCTAAAGCTGTTCAATTAGATGGATTGCTGGGCATACCCTTCCCTTTGCTTGTTAATTGGAAAACGACCCGCTCATGCCCCTGAATCCTGACGATCTCATTTTGCTGGTCACGATACAATTTAGACTCTCAAGTCCCAAAACTTTATCACCCCATTCTCAACAACCTTCCTTACCTCAACTGTTGGATCATTAGGTCTGTATCTGCAAACCCACAAGATCCAACGGTTTAAATACGACAAGCAAAGATGCTCCGAGCTTACTGTAAAGTTTCACATCATGGACAAGTATTTTAAATCGGAATGCGTTAGCCTATAAGTCAAGTAACGAAAATTTTGGGTTTGACTTGTTCTTTACTTCTCATGACACCAACTCCTGAACCCTCGAAGGGGCTAGACTTTTTCACGGTGAGAACCTAGAAAAAGGTTCTCACCTTTCGATTTCAACAACATGGGAAGAAATCTGGAGGAAATTGCTTCGCATGTTTCCTGACCACATCCTCCCCATCGCCTCCTCCCGCAGACCCAGTTTTAACGTTCGATAGCCATCTTTTTTCATTTCCCTCCTCCACGAAATATCAGGAGACCGAAATTGGTCTTGGTCAAAGTCGTCGCTCAGAAAAGTTTCTTACATTATACTGGGGAAGAATTAACTACATCCATCTTTTTTACACTTTAGTCCGGAAAAAGGAGAATAAAAAAGAATTTCTCCATCCTCAGCATGCCTCTCTGAACTCTAAAGTCTAAACAAACCCTCATTCCACATGATATTCTCCATCCATGAGAGCATGAACTTACTCAAATGGGTGATGCTGTCACTATCCTTCTCTCCTTCCCTTCACACTCCATCCTCGTCATCGTCCTCGTCCTCGTCGTCCTCATTGTTTCGCAAGTTCTTTTATGCAAGGGAGACGACGGTGTCCACTATACTGACTACCGCCGGTCAAGTCTTATTTTCAGTACTTGAGGCCTGAGCAATTTCTGTCGTGAAAAAAATGGCAAGCTATTGCTTCCTAACTAAAGATCCAATGTGGGTCATCATCATCGTAAATCACGAGAGACAGGCTCGATTCAGCTTGGCCGAGGAGTCGTGGCCCTTTTCGACCCAGTGATTTTACCGAAGTTGCACTTTGGGCTGATGATATGTCCATATCACCAGTCAAATCAGTTCAAAGAGATAACTAGGCAATGTAAAGAGAAACTCGTCCAGATGAAGTTTAGGCGCCTCAGTTCTGAGGCTCCGATCCCTTCTGTTCTCTAGTCTAGGCGATGGCCATGCTTCTGTCTAGAACGCTGCAAACGACGTTCGTGAGGTCCTTATTGAAGTTTCCTCAAAGTGAATCGTGAAGGAGATTGGCAAAGCTCGTTGATTAGTTGGGGGCTGCGTGTAGGAATTGTAAAATGGGGAATACTAGTCCTAGTCGTCCCAAGTCAAGTTGACAATTAGCCCGCAGCTCAATCTACTTGGCTTTGTTTCCACGTGCCCTGTCCTCCTTCTTTTCCTCTTAGCTTTTCTCTCGCCGCGCCAAAGTCTTGGTCTTTCGTGAGGCCAAGCCGAGAGGTTCTCGTTAGTGCATTGGGTCAAGTCATTCATTCCAAAACCAGCATTATTATTTATCCTTCCGCCTCCTCTTCCTTTGTATATACCCTTCTCCTTGTTTTGCTCCAGATCCAGCTACCTTCGGATGGATCTTACCATGACATGTTCCTCTCTCTCCTTGCTCTTCTTCCTCATCTACCTCCAAATTCACTTCCTGGCGCCAGCTGCCAGCATGTTCCCACCGTTCGAAGAGTGCGCTCCTTCTAATTGTGGAGGTCAAGAAATCAGCTATCCTTTCAGGGATAATAAGCGACGGAGTCACTGTGGGCATCCAGACTATGAGCTCGACTGCGATGGAGATAACCTGACCCTGTCCATGGAGTCCCTGGAATATCGAGTGATCCACATGAATACCAGCACACAGATCCTTGTGGTGGCGAGGTTGGATTTATCAGAAGATATATGTCTTGAAACATATAATGAAACCACTTTAGACTTGAATCTCTTCAACTACACTTCCAATGACCTCAATTCCACCTTATTCTACGATTGCGACTCATGGCCAAACCATCAATGGCCGACCTTTTACCCTTTTCAGTTCTCTTGTCCTGAGTCTCAAGATGGCTACTTTGTTCCCGGGGTCGACCTTCCAAAGCCACTGCTTGACCGATGCAGTTCCATTGTTCATGTCCCGATTTCAAAAGTGAACCTCTAGGTTTTCCACCACCTTCAATGGACGGCAACAACTATCCTACTATTAGTGAGATCCTCAACAAAGGCTTTGAGATCACCTGGATTCTCAACACTTCGCAGTGCGAAAGTTGCAATAAATCCGGGGGAAGATGCGGGTATGGCTGGACAAGGCAAGAATTCAATTGTTTTTGCCCTGACGGAGTCTATCCAACGACCTGCCACAGATCGCTGGCAAATGTCCCTTCGATACCGCCAGTACCGAGAATCATCCCTTCGGGTATGTATGCTTACTCTCACCTAGTATGTGGTTTTCAAATAGCTATAGTTGTTCAATGAGAATGATTGCTAGGCATACCTAACTGGAAAACGACCCGCCTCTGCCCCTAAAGGTTCACAATCTCATTTTCCTCTGCAACCTTCCTTCCCTTAATTCCTAAAAATTTTATCATTAGGTCTGCAACCTTCTGCAAACTTTGCATAGACCCCGAAGACAGTTTAAATACAATGAGCGAAATGCTCCGAGTTTACCGTAAAATTTCACATCATGGACCAGTAATTTAAATCGGAACACGTTAGCATAAGTCACTCAACCTAAAATTTAGATTTGACTTGTTCTTTAGTTTCCACAGCATCAACTCTAGACCCCTCAAATGGGCTAGGCTTTTTCCACAGTAGGAACCTTGAAAAAGGGTTTCTCTTCTCAATTTCAACTACACAGGAAGAACTCGGGAGGAAATTGCTTTGCATGTTTCCTCTGTCTTCCTCATCACTTCCACCTCCAGACCCAGTTTCAATGCTCGATAGCCATTACTTTGATTTCCCTCCACGAAATTTCAGAAGACTAAAACTGGTCTTGGTCAAAGTCGACGGTCAGAATAGTTTTCTATATTATACTGAGGAAGAATTAACGACATCCATCTCTTTCACACTTGAGTCCGAGAAAGTGAATACAAAAAGAATTTCTCCATCCTCAGCTTGCCCCTCTGAACTCTAAACCCTCGTTCCACAATTTATTCTCCACCCATGAGAGCATGAACTTACTCAAATGGGTGACGCAGCCACTCTCCTTCTCTCCTCCCCTTCACGCTCCATCCTCGTCTTCGTCCTCGTCGTCCTCATCATCCCACAAGTTCTTTTATGCGAGGGAGACGATGATGTCCACTATACCGAATGCCGCCACTCTTTTAACTGCGGAACCGTCACAAATATTACTTATCCTTTCTGGGGAGGCAGCCGACCCCAATTCTGTGGACTTCCAGCATTCAGGGTCGACTGCTATGAGGACGAATTCCCTATCCTTGAGTACCAAGCGCAAAAGTACCAAGTCCTCAAGATTGATCAAAATCTTCGTACGATGACAATCGCGAGGATGGATCTGATGGACGGTACGTGCTTAGGCAAGTTTAGGAATACTAGCATGATGGATTCCACTCTCTTCCATATGACCCCAGCCGTTAGGAACCTCAGCATCTTCTACGGATGTTGGGTCACGTCGAAGAACATAAGCAATGAGTTCGAGTGCTTCCATGATGACTTCAGGAAGTCGGCTTTCTTCATGGATAACATCTTCTTGGACAGACCGCTCCCGGTTAACCTCACCAGCTGCCTCACGAGCATCAAGGTTCCTGTTCTTCAGAGTACGCTCGATGAGCTTGGAAGAGGCAATATCAGCTTGCAAGAAGCTCTGAAACGAGGGTTCGAGGTTCAGTACAGTGACCAACCTGAGTGCTCGGCATGCGCCTCTTCTGGCGGCTTTTGCGGGAGCAACTTTTCTTATTCACGACCTAGTTTCACATGTTATTGCCGCGACAAACCCCACGCTCATACCTGCAATGACCCTGGTACGTTCTTTTGGTAGCATTCCCAGGTGATCATTCTCAACTTCATTTGGTGGGTTCTAGTTTATATCGGCACATGAGATTATAGACCACGTAGATTATGCACGAAATCACTAAACCTTGAGCTGCTGCGGAGTTAGTTTAGATTAGTTCCACAGAGATCATATGGCCAATGGACCCTGAGAATTTGTCCAGAGAAAAATCCGATTCAACCGAATGTGATCCGCTTGTTTCTTTTGTTGGAACTTCAATGGCGCTACTCTTTGTTTTATCTTCCTCCATCTAAGAATAGCATACGATAAGAATTAAGACTTTTCTTTCGTTTTTCTCTTTGGTGGAGCGAAGCAAGAGGAAATTTCAACTTAGCTACTGCTTGGCCAGCAATTCTTCACAAGAGAGAGAGAGAGAGAGAGAGAGAGAGAGAGAGTCGTTTTCGCTGACTAGTCACGAGGTCCGTTGCGAGCCAAACACGTCCCAATGTTGAATTGTCAATGGTCAACGGAGGAGGAGCTCCTGAGGAAGGCAATTTAGATTGGACTTCCTTTTAGCCCCGATTTGACTCTTGATTCAGGTCCATGAAAGGGAGCCCAAAACTATGGGCCCATTGATGTGGATTTGGGCCCATAATTTAGACTATAGGATCATCGAAGTCAACATCCGTTGACTAATTCCAAGACTTAGTTGGGTCGTAAGCTATGCATAGGGTTGTGGGAACTTCGACGTGAGATAAGAATCCAGGGAAATGTGATTAATTTTTCATTCGCGCTAAAGTTTGGTATCGGAAAATAAAAAAAAAATAAAAAATAAAAAAGATCAACAACCAATAATTAAGTTGCATTGCTTAGTTAGGATATGTTCTTAATGAGTAGGTAAGATTATCAAAGTCAACATTTCGGAAAAAACGTTGGTGGGTCCGCCAACCTAAGTCCCTTCGACTAGGAAGTTTCCTGGTTCGCTCCTCTTAAGGATTTTCTTTTTCCAGGGGCGAAAAAATTTGCCCCGCGTAATCCATGGGGCATTTGACTAATGCGCGCCCCGGAGCCACTTTCCGTCTCCGTTCGGTATTCCTCTCTTCAAAGTCGATGAACCAGCACAACGACAGCGACTGGAGCTCTAGGACCAGCTCAAACCAACCCCATTTTGAATTTTCTGCAAATTGCTTTCCACACCCTCTCCAGCCTCTCTTTCTGGCAATCCTCTCTGCGTCCTATCCTCTGCCTCCTATCCCCTGCCTCCTTCCAGTCCCAAATGAATCTCCAGAGCTTCATCTGCAGAGCTAGTTTTTGCCGGATGGCCCTTGTCGTCATCTTGGCCAGCTTAGTCTGTCAGGCTCTGTTGGAGGATAAGCAATACGAGGCCTGCGCGCCTCGAAACTGCGGACATGGCCCTGACATCAGCTACCCCTTTTGGATTTCGGGCGAGCAGGAGTCCTACTGTGGCTATCCGAATTTTACGATTACCTGCAAAGAGGAGTACCCCATCCTGACTTTCTCAGACAGTGAGTTCATCATCAAGGATATCTTCTATGCGAACCATTCGTTCCTCCTGGTTAATGCCCTTGAGTACCAGGACTCCTGTGGTGCCCCGCAGCGTAATATCAACCTCGAAAGGACACCTTTCAATCTCAGTTCCACCAATGCCAATTTCTTCTTCTACTATAATTGCACCTCGCAGCCGGCAGCTTTTACATATCCAGTGTACTGTGCTAGCAACTCCACCCACCATTCTTTTGCTTTTTTTCCCGTGGAAGCATCGCACAGCACTGAGAATTATTCCTTCATCAGCTCCTGCGATTCTCCAATTAGAGCACCTGTTGATGTTAATGCAGATTTCTATAGCTTGATATCTATGAATTACAGTGAGGTTATGATGATGGGGTTCCTTTTGAACTGGACTGCAATTAATTGCAGCAACTGTGAGGAAAGTGAGGGACGGTGTGGATTCAAGAACGATAGTTTCGTTTGCTTTTGCCAAGATGGCCCTCATTCTCAAACCTGCAATGATGGTAAATGCATGGGTAATTCGGTTTTTCTTTTATTTTCTTGACTGAGTTTTCGAGCCCATTTTGTTTGATCTTTCATTTCTACGTGCCTTGGGTAATGTCCTGGAAGTTCTTCAATTTCTTCACCATAGCTTAGATTCTAGACTCAGCTTACTGCTGCAAATGAAACTCTCTGATCTCCTGGGTTCCATGATAAATTATCAGAACCTCGTAGATTTTGACGTTCACGAACCTGGAGGAATTGAAAGAAGAGTAACAGAAATGTTCATGTTTCTTTCTCACTGCAACAGTTTTCTAGTTATCAATTGGGTGTTCATGATTGAAGAAGCTTGAAGTTCTTGCCTGAACAAGAGCTGCCCACTTCTTTTATCAACAGAACGGCAGTTCTGCTTCGAAGCTGAAAGTTTTGAGACATATCTAGAAACATACCGCCTATTCAATTAGTCACAGAAAGTTTTATTTATCTCCACGTCTGATAGCACATTGTTGATCATACTGCAGAGTGTTGGCTACTTTTTTTCCAGCTAGAAAAATAAATTTCCTGTCTTCCTGTTCATCCCCTGATAGCTCTATTAATACGGGATTTTAGCTAATGTCTATACTCGTTAGTCAATCAGCCACATATCCATTTGCATGTGCTTCCAATTTCTTCTGGTAAGATGTCACTAATTGATCCGTGGAATTTTCAAGATGAGGACCGAGCCAAACCTGTGAATTTGTAATCTTTCCACTCGATCGTGGCATTTTTTGTTTCTTGAAACTGAATGAACTATGACCTCATGATGCGCCCTGATCTTTATATTCCTTAGACACTTTAAAATGATCTGTCTGCAATCCGTTGATACATTTTTCACTTTTGATGACTACAGTCTCAGGAAAGAATAAGATTGGTCTCAAAGTTGGAATAGGTAATTATTTCAAGACCTTTTCTTTCCCATTTTGACAGTATGCTTCCCTCATTGCTCATTGGAATCTAATGATATGGTCTCTCTCCCCTAAAAATCAGGCTTGGGTAGCGCAGCAGGTGCAGTTCTGTTCATGATTGTTGGTTTCTATATCTATCGATCTCGCCAAAGAAAAAAGTATGGCCAGTCATCCTTTGCCTTGAGAAGCACCTCCTCAAATTACTCCTCCAGGACAGATTTTGAGAAGGGCAGTGTCTACCGTGGACTGCCCATCTTTGACTACAATGACCTTAAGGAGGCCACCAACGATTTCGATCCAGCAGCGGAACTTGGTGATGGAGGCTTTGGCACTGTTTTTAAAGGTAAGAGCAACACTAAAATTGTCCATAGTTAGTGAACCCGTCGTCAAAGATTTTGCCATAACCTTAACAAGTTTTGCAGGCAAACTCCGAGATGGGCGTGTAGTTGCAGTCAAGAGATTGTATGAAAGCAACTACAAAAGAGTCGAGCAGTTTGTGAACGAAGTCGAAATACTTACTCGCTTACACCACCCAAATCTGGTCTCACTGTATGGCTGCACCTCCCGGCAGAGCCGTAGACTCCTGCTTGTGTATGAATATGTGCCAAACGGCACAGTGGCTGATCATATTCATGGCGATTTAGCTAAACCCGGCTCGCCCTCGTGGCCCACCCGTTTGAAAATAGCCATAGAAACTGCAAACGCATTGGTGTATCTCCACGCATCTGATGTTATCCACCGAGATGTGAAGACCAACAATATCCTGCTGGACGAGAATTTCACTGTCAAGGTTGCGGATTTCGGTTTGTCGCGCCTCTTCCCATTGAATGCCACTCATGTTTCAACTGCTCCTCAAGGGACACCAGGTTATGTCGATCCAGAGTACCACCAATGCTACCAGTTGACTGAGAAGAGTGATGTATATAGCTTTGGAGTAGTCTTAATGGAGCTCATATCTTCCTTGCCAGCCGTTGATATCATGAGGCATCGCCACGAGATAAATCTATCCGCCCTGGCCATTAACAAGATCCAAGGCAACTCGTTGCACGAGCTTGTAGATCAAAATCTTGGGTTTGATACAGACAATAGGACTAGAGAAATGATTACTGCGGTGGCAGAGTTGGGGTTCCGGTGCTTGGAGCAAGGCCACAACATCAGGCCATCCATGGAAGAGGTTTTGGATACGCTAAAGGAAATACAAAACCGGGGAGACAACATGGAGAAGTCAGACCAAACGGATAATATATCAGATGATGCTGTTCTGTTGAAGAACCGTCCATTAACATTTTCGCCGGTTTCGGTCACGGCAAAATGGGTTAGCAATGATTCAACGCCCAATGCCAGTGGTTAGGTTGCCATTGCAGGAGACGAGATCTTCTGAAGATTGCCTATATGTACAGTAGTGAGGTAATGTGTATGAGTGAGATAAAGAGGACAGCCACACTATGATATTTTTCCTTTGTTTGTTATCGTATTCTTCCATACCGGGCATCTTTACTGAGATGGGAATATTATGTGGATGAGAGATAGCAGTTGGCACACTTTCTTCTTTGTTTTCTCTTCTGAATTGAGTATTAGAGCTTAGCCTTTCTCTTTTTGGGTAGGTACGTGACCACAAAACAGTTTAACATCGACTTCTGTAGTGTGCTGAATGTCTCGTTCGTACCATCCAACTGCATTGCCCGAAAAGCTTTGTTTGGATTTCTGCCGAAAACGATTCGAGAACTGAGAGCGACCTGATAGAATAGCCATGGCTTCTGTTCTTCCTAGTTTTTCCTTGCAATAGTAATGCACCAAGCAGGCGGGATTAGTCAGCGCAGTTTGATTGTCACGTTTCGATCGACCGTGACAGCTATTATAGCAGAACAAAGGATGTATCCGACGGACAATACCATGAGCTCTCGCTGAGGTAAAACACTTTCTATCTCATTTTCAAGGCTGCTCGCTCAGCAAATAGATCTCTACCTGAAGAAACAACTGAGAAAATGATATCGACGACACCGGAGTTTCACCGACAATTCTCAAATGCATGATTTAGAGAAAATTAATTCATGAGGGAGAGTATTAAAATATTTAAATAATAAACCACGTCGTTATCCAACAGTTTAAGTTTTTAAAACAATCGACGGTGGTCTCACAAAATTTGACATATACGTTCTTTTGGTAACATTCCTAGGTGATCATTCTCTACTTCATTTGGTGGGTTCTTGTTCATACAGTACTGGTGCATGGGATTCTGTTATCGACCATGTAGAATGTGCAAGAAATCACCAAACGTTGAGCTTCTGCGGAGTTAATTTCACTTAGTACCTCTACAAGACTATGACCAATGGACCCCAATAATTTGTCCAGAGAAAACTCGATTCGATCGAATGTGATCGGCTTGTTTCCTTTGTTGGAAATTCGATGGCACTACCCCTTGTTTTGTCTTCCTCCATCTAAGAATATCACGCGACAAGAATTAAGACTTTTCTTTCGTTTTTGTCTTCAGTGGCCCAAAGCAAGGAAGTTTCCACTTAGCTACTGCTTGGCCAGCAATTCTGAGAGAGAGAGAGAGACGTTTTTGCTGACTAGTCACGAAGGTCTGTTGCGAGACAAGCACGTCCCAACGTTGAATTGTCAATCGTCAACGGAGGAGGAGATCCTGAGGAAGGCCATTTACATTGGTCTTCCTTCTAGGTAGGGGTGTCAACGGTTCGGTTCGATTTGATTTTTTAAAAAAATCGAACCAAACCGAACTGTTAGGAAAAACTTCCAAACCGAACCGAATAAGGCACCGACCAGGATACAAACCGAACTGAAATTTTGGTTCGGTTCGCTTCGGTTTTTTGGCTTTTAGTTTTTGGTTTTGCATTTGTTTTTTTTTTCTTTTTTTTTTTGTTTTATATATTTTTCGTTTCCAAGAAATAAACTTTTATCGGTTTGTTAGTTCGGTTGGTTTGGTTAACCGAACCGATAAAAAAATTTCGATTTTAATGAACCGAACCGAAAACCGAAAAAATTGAATTTTTCGGTTCGGTTGGGTTTGGTTTTCGGTTCGGTTTTGACCCCTAATTCTAGCCCCAATTTGACTCCTTGATTCAGGCTCATGAATAGGAGCCCAAAAAGATGGCCCATTGATGTGGGATTTGGGCCCATCATCTATTGACTAATTTCAAGACTATGCTGGATCGTAAGCTACACTCGCTCGGGGTTGTGAGGACTCCGACATGGGATAAGAATCTAGGGAAATGTGATTAATTTTTTTGTTTGCGCTAAAGTTTGGTATAATGATAATTAACTTGTCTGCTTAGACTCCGTTCGTTTTATGGAAAATACAGCGTTTTCGGAAATTTTCCAAAAAGTCATTTTCTAAGAGAATGTCACTATTTTCCGATGTTCATCTAAAACTTAAAAATAAACTGGAAAGTATTTTTTATTGTTCAGTAAGGAAAATCTTCTTCTCTATATACTTTTTTTCAATAAATTTATTATTATTTTTATTTTAAAATCAAATTTTAAATTATTTTAAAGATATATATTTTTAAATTTTTAAAAATCGATTTTTAATTATTTTTATTTTCTTTCTTTTTATTTTATTTTTCTTTGGCCGGCCATCTGCCATAGTGACGACCAACGACTAGCCAAAGAAGAAGGCGAAAAAAAATAAAAGGAAAAAGAATAAAAAAGAATAAAAATAAAAATAATTTAAATTTCGAATTATTAAAAAGAAAAAAAGAAAGAAGGGAGCTATAAGATATGAGACAAGAGAGAGTGAGTAAGGAAAATGTTTTCCCAATTTGAAAAGTAAAAATATTTTCCTTCTTTTAGATTTTTTTTTTCTTTTGATGGAAAATGTTTTCCACAACTAGTTCATTTTTCGTGAAATGAATATCGAAAAATCTAAAAATATTTTTCTCGAAATTATTTTTCACGAAATGAACGAAGCGAAAGATATGATTTGTTTTTAATGATTAGCTAGATCATCACAGTCAACATTGAAGCGAAAGATACGATTTGTTTTTAATGATTAGCTAGATCATCACAGTCAACATATATATATTAATAAAAAATAAAAAAAAAACCGGTGGGTCCCCCAACCTAAGTCCCTTTGACTAGGAAGTTTCCTGGTTTGTCCCTCCCAGGACTTTTTCCAGGGGCGCAAAAAATTTCCCCGGCGTAAGCCATGGGGCGTTTGACTAATGCGCGCCCCGGAGCCACTTTCGTCTCCGCTCGGTGTCCTTCACTTCAGAGTCGACGAACCAGCACAGCGACAGCGACTGGAGTTTCAGGACCAGTTCAAACCAACCCCGTTTTGAATTTTCTGCAAATTGCTTTCCACACCCTCTACTGCCTGTTTCTGCAATCCTCTGCCTCCTTCCAGTCCCAAATGAATCTCCAAAGCTTCATTTGCGGAGCTTGTTGTCGCCGGTCCTCGTTGTCGTCTTCACCAGCTAAGTCTATAGGGCTGCATCGGAGGATTCGCATTACAAGGCCTGCGCACAGCAGAACTGCGGATATGGCCCGAACATCAGCTACCCTTGAGAATGGCGGTGTCTACCATGGACCGCCCATCTTTGACTCCGACGACCTAAACAAGGCTACCAACAATTTCGATCCAGCAGAACAACTTGGTGATGGAGGCTTTGGCACTGTTTTCAAAGGTAAGAGCAACACTAAAACTGTCCATAGTTAGTGAACCATCATCGAAGATTTTGCCGTGACCTTAACAAGCTCTGCAGGCAAACTCCGAGATGGGCGTGTAGTTGCAGTCAAGAGATTGTATGAAAGCAACCACAGAAGAGTCGAGCAGTTCGTGAACGAAGTCGAAATACTTACTCGCTTACGGCACACGAATCTAGTCTCACTGTATGGCTGCACCTCCCGGCAGAGCCGTAGACTCCTGCTCGTGTATGAATATGTGCCAAATGGCACGGTGGCTGATCATATTCACGGCGATTTAGCGAAACCCGGCTCACCCCCTTGGTCCACCCGTTTGAACATAGCCGTAGAAACCGCAAACGCATTGGTGTATCTCCACGCATCTGATGTTATCCACCGAGATGTGAAGACCAGCCACATCCTGCTGGACGAGAATTTTAGAGTCAAGGTTGCAGATTTCCATTTGTCGCGCCTCTTCCCAGTTAATGTCACTCATGTTTCAACTGCTCCGCAAGGGACACCAGGTTATATTGATCCAGAATACCTTCAATGCTACCAATTGACTGAGAAGAGCGATGTATATAGCTTTGGAGTAGTTTTGATGGAGCTCATATCTTCCTTGCCAGCCGTTGATATCACTAGGCATTGCCACGAGATAAATCTATCCGCCCTGGCCGTGAACAAGATCCAAAGCCACGCCTTGCACGGGCTTGTAGATCAAAATCTTGGGTTCGATACAGACTACAGGACTAGAGAAATGATAGCTGCGGTGGCAGAGTTGGGGTTCCAGTGCTTGCAACAAGACCGTGACATGAGGCCATCCATGGAAGAGGTATTGGATACACTAAAGGAAATACAAAACAGCGGCCACGACATGGAGAAGTCAGACCAAACGGAAAATAAATCTGATGATGCTGTTCTGTTGAAGAACAATCCGTTAACATTTTCGCCGGTTTCAGTCACGGTGAAATGGGTTAGCAATGATTCGACACCCAATGCCAGTGGTTAGGTTGCCATTGCAGGAGACGATATCTTCTGAAGATAGCTGATATGTACAGTAGTGAGGTAATGTGTATGAGTGAGATAAAGAGGATAACCACATTATGATGTTTTTCCTTTGTTTGTTGTCATATTCTTCGATACTGGGTATGTTTCCTGAGTTGGGAATATTATGTGGATGAGAGATAGTAGTTGGGCACACTTTCTTCTTTGTTTTCTCTTCTGAATTGGATATGAGAACTTAGCCTTTCTCTTTTTGGGTAGGTTTGTGACCACGAAACAATTCATCATCGACTTCTATAGTGTGCTGAATGTCTCGTTCGTACCATCCAACTGCATTGCCCAAAAAGCTTTGGTTGGATTTCTATCTTAAATGATTCGAGAACCGAGAGCTATCTGATAGAACAGCCATGACTTTTGTTCTTCCTAGTTTTTCCTTGCAATAATAATGCACCAAGCAGGGGGTTAGTCAGCGCAATTTGATTGTCACGTTTCGATCAACCGTGACAGCTGTTATTGTAGAACAAAGGATGTATCCGACAGACAATACCATGAGCTCTTGCTGAGGTGAAACACCTTCTATTTCATTTTCAAGACTACTCGCTCAACAAATAGATCTCTACCTTCAAAAGCAACTGAGAAAACAATGTCGACATTAGAGTTTCGCCAACAATTCTCAAATGCGTGATTTAAAGAAAACTAATTTATGAACTAGGGACATTAAAATTTGGAGACCTCGATCCCATTATGAGATTTCCGCTAGACCGGTGGAAAACAATGTCGACACTAGAGTTTCGCCGACAATTATCAAATGTGTGATTTAAAGAAAACTAATTTAGAACTAGGGACATTAAAATGAAAAAATTTGGCTCAAGATTAACGCCTTGATCCCATTAGGACTTTTTCGGCCCAATTCTAGCCGATTAAACTAAATTTCATGCCCAACAAAAGAAAAAAGTAAAAACTGAATTTTTTGACCCGTCAAATTTTTCGAGCATAAAAGTAGGGTTAAATGAAGTTCAAGGCGAGCCCGAGCCCGAGCCCGGACGACCCGGCCCAGCCCGCAAAATCGGCTCGCTCCTCAACTCACCAGGACACCTCATCATCATTTTATATCACTCTAGCATCATCCCAATCTCTATCATCTTGAAAAATATTGGATGGTCGTGGAGCTCCCCAGGAGCACGCACCTCTTCACTCATTGATTGTCACATGTCCAGGTGGGATCTACGTTTCCAATTTCCAAAAACAACCCCTCCACTTCATCTTGGTCGTCTCGACAAATCCACCATAGTCATTCCAACGACTAAACTTCAAAGCTTGAAAATATCATTGTTCTGAGCTTAGTAAGAAAAAAGTGCCGTTCGTGATGCGGCTGTTTTCAGTTTAAAGAAGCTTGTAAATAGCTTTGCGTAATTCAAGGCTTCTAAAAATGCGACAGTGAAGAATCCACTCTGTTTTTGCCACAATAAACAGAGTGCTCTATGCAATGATCAGGAAGGTAAGAGACGCCAGAGGCTTCCCTCATCGTCAGAGGCTTCAACTGAGACGGCACAGCTCCTCGAGAGCCCATCTTCACCGGCGCGATCGCCATCTCGGGCGCAATTGGCTATGCTCTCCGGCCGTTTGCTTAAATTGCTGAACCGGATCTTTTTATGTGGAACTCTCTGATAAGAGACGCCGCTCAGAGTCTAACGTGACTGAGGGGCGTTCGTGGAAGAAGAGCAGTCTGCGAAGGGGATTTTTGAAAATCTGAGACGCGGGATTTTCAGCAATGCGTTATGTGCCTGCTCTTTAGGCTCCTGATGACTTTGATTTTTACTACACCGTCCACCAATGGCCAGGGTTCATACTGTGATATGAAATGAAAGTAGGGGCGAAATTATGTATGAACTTCAATCGACTGCAGGACTTCAAGCTGGCTTAGAACATGGTTGCCTTCACTCTTTCTGAGGGACCGCCCATTCCCGCTTGGCAAGTCGCTAAACCCGCTCCATCGAATCCCGACCTTGAGGGAGAGTCGCGATGAATAAGGAGCGGAAACACAACGAAGTCATTTGGGGCCAATGGAGTGGATGCACTAAAGACTTAATCATGTCGAGATAGAAGAATATATTGAAGTAGGAAAGGGTATTAAGGGTGCAATACTGCAGTATTGTTGTTCCCTAATTCAGTTGTCGTGTAGGAATACTGGAGGAGCATAGGGATTGACTCCTGTAATTAGGATTTTTTTTTGTTATAAAAGCCAGCTGTTGTAATTCATGGTAGTTACCATATCATAGCTCAACTCGTCTGCTGCAATGGCTGAACCTTAAAGGTATATTGTCATTGGACAACAATGTCATTTTCTGGTGAACGGGTACTTAACGTGGTCTGAGAACATATTTCTCGAAGAAGATGAAGAATTGCCAGGATCTCAAGTAACGAAACCGAGGGCTCTGAATGAACAAGGTACGAACTGCAGACCCGAGATGCCATTTGAGAACCGCAGAACAAGAGAAAGCAAACTCATTTGAGATCGCATAGATATAGCTTTAGCGATGGAGATTCATCAGTTGCTGATCAGCTTCAGGGTAAAAGAGAATGTCAACCAGCTGCTTGAAACTAACATTCACTCTATTTGACAATGAGTTATTCAAAACTGAAGCAAATTGAGTTCTCTAACTTCAAGCAAAAGCAGTATTCTATGCCTAAAATTGACAGAACAGAATGGGAAAGACATCCCTTATATGCCATTGCTCCAGCTGCAACTGCTTGCCTCGCATGGCGATTCCCCCCCGACTACATGATTGACTATGTACAACTAAACTTCAGTGCATCGATCTAGCCCTAATTCACCTCCCATCCATGAAAGACCTTGGAGGTGCAAGATTGTTGACATCGGATGAAGATGATGCCTCTGGGATGCTGTACCTGATGGCATGCTCAAAAGTGGTGTTCACAAATGCTGGGTTTAGCTGCCAATCAGCACCAGCCCCAATCTGTACATGATTATTTGGTGGGTAATCCTCAAAAGCTTTATCTGTCAGCTGATAATGTGTTGGGTACTGATCCTCCACCTCACCTGGTTTAAAAACATCATATTTCAAATCGGGTATTAAAAAATATGGTGCATACATACATACATACATACATATATGGATTACATAGACAAATTAGATACTATGTGGTACCTAGTGTTAGTTGAGGTGTTTCAGGGTAGTAAGGAAGCTCAATCTCCTCCAGTGTGCTCCAATTTAAGTAAGCTTGTCTGACCAAGGTCTCAATGTAGGGCTGCAAGTGCCATATTGAAGATTTATAAAATAAACCAACATGCCTCTACAAAACTTGGGCTAGGGCATAAGATAATCTGATAAGATTCAGTGCATACCCTGATGATGTTATTTGAGAGGTCCTTGTGGTTGTAGATTTGCCCATTTACTATAGCCCTTTCAACTTGGCAGATTGGATTCAAGGTGATGCTGAAGTTGGGCCCTTGGTAAATGTAGTGCTTGTTGCCCTTGTCACAGGTCCTTGCATGCTTTATGGTTGCATCCCAGATCTTCTCAGACATTCCAGGTCCCAATATCTGTTTTTTTTTTTTTTTAATAAAAAGAAGTTATTAATCTCCAAATTAAAGAAGCAAAATCTTAAAGGGGAAATATAAGAGAAATTGAAAGAAGATAAAAAAGAATAGGACAAGTACCCTTCTAAGCTTAGATGGGTCCACAACGGACAGCTTCAAGAAATCTTGGACCGTGTGAATCCCTTCTTCACCCAGCTTCTTGTGAAATGCTCCCTCTTTCCCAATTTTCTCTAGACGCCACACCTCATCCCCTAACTGTGGTGGATAATGCTTCTTGTACACTTAAATAACAGAATAAAAAGAAGAGAAATTTTAGATAATGAAATAAATAGCAAAAAATAAAAGAGAAAAAATAAAATAGGGGATTACTACTTAATTAATTTTAGTTAACTCAATGTACATAGTATTATGAGTTGATTGTTCCGAAGCATCTGAGTATTCCTGGCGATTTGCCTATCTTATAGTTCCCTCAACTAGCTATTCTCTTTTGCAAGTAGAAGATAACCGACCCTCTCCATATAATACTAAAAACTCACCTAACAAAAGATGTCATATTCTAATTTTTCTGTCCCTTTCCATACTCATTTAATTGAAATTGCACAAAAATTGACTTGACTTGATTTAAATCTTTTCCTTTTAATAAGGGTAGGACGCGGACGAGTACAATGAAACACGCGAATATGCGGGGTCACTAAAGTATCTTTTGACCTATTAATTAATGGGAAAGCTTTGCTTCCACAACACTCTTCTTGCGGGTTACTTTTTTTTTTTTTTTTTTTTTTGAACAGACTTGCGGGTTACTTTGACAAGTCTAATAACCCTAAAAAAAAAAAGCTTAATTGAATGGTCAAGCAACGCGTTGCCCACCGGGCCCTACAAGCCGGCGACATGACAAATGGCGAAATGATGGCTGAATCATAGAAAAAGGAGGAACCAGAAAGATTTGTCCCCAAGTTCCACAGCTGACTTTTTTTTTTTTCTTTTTCTTTTTTTCTTTATTTATTTTGGATTCTGGGATTTTTTTTTTTATTGCTAAAAGTTTGGGATTTGGGGTTTGATAGGAGGAAAAAAGGCACGAGTCTTGGAAAAGGGCTAGTGGGTGCTTTACACGGTTGATGTCATGACCCATCATGACCCTACCATCATGATTAGAAAACTCCAAATGGATAAAAAGAAAGAAAGAAGGAAAAATCAAACTTCGATTCAAGAAGGTAATTTACTGTTTTTCTTTCTAATTAAAGATGATGATGAGGAATTATAAAAAGTTTGAGGTACTTTGGATGTCAATATTTGTTTCTAAAGAATAATCTAAATGTTTTTTTATAAAGTATAATTTAATATCCAGCACCTAATCAAAACCATTCAAAACTACCCAGATTAAGGAAGCTGAGGGCCTTTAAAGTGCATCTACTTTGGTTTGATTAACTCCTGTCACAGAATCAAATAATTAAAGGGACTAAGAAATTTATTGTCTAATCAAAGACACTCTATGCTTAGTTTATGCACATAAATCTCATCTACCACATAAACAGTTGCACTATTATATCTAGAATATTTCACGAGAGCGAGAAAACATATCATCATCTTAGTGACCGAAGGTACACTTCATCGTGCTTTCGCTAGATCGAGCTTTTCCCTTAATATGCTTACGATCTAATTCATATTGTGATCTATCTCAAACCAAAGAAAAGGGGAAGAAGCTAAACAGATTTAATGTTGGAATTGACCGCCATGCAAACTCTAATTTCATCTGCCCGTTTGAGAAATGAAGTAGGGGCACAGATCATTAGACTGGTAGCTTCGTCTCTTCTTATTCATGGTGAAATTGCCCGGTAGTTGGACAAGGACATGGCAAAGAATTGATGGAGCCCGCATGATGCATCTCCCAGTTTTTGATGTGAGTTTTATGATCAGACTATCTATCTTAATTTGACCCTTACAGAACAAGATGACAAATTTATGTTCAGTGTGCCACCGGTGCGGGTGCTTTTGACTGAAGACCAGGATTTGATCTCTTTTGTTTACTAATCCATGATTGAAGTGATATCTATTGTGTAATAGATATCAATCTTAACAAGTAGCAACCTCAATTATATCTATAACTATATATATTCCGAACAAGATTGCATATGAACTTGAGAAAAACCTAATGAGAATCACGTTTTGGTATATATAGTTCAATAATGATCAATGAACTTCAATACCCAATATGCTAATAAAGAAAGATCATGCAAACCAAAACTTATTATGATATATTATGCATGTGAATTAGTGTTCGGATGTGTTTGTGTATGTCGGTAGCAACATTTCATGTGAAAAAAGTCATAATTTCATGTGGTAAGTGGCAAGTTTCTTTTTGGTCGAATACCCTATGAAATGAAAATGAATCATGTTGTGTGTATTAAAAGGACTGATTATGTGATCATATGTCTATGCATAACTAAGAATAAACAATAGTGCAAGTACTCGAAAAAAAATCAAACAACTCACATTCTCCTCGGTGATCTTTGACAACGAATGCCTCGGTCATGGCTTCGCTTATCCTAATACCGTGGTAGCTCCCCGGAGAAACCCTAGCACCAAGCTTGAACTTCCTGCTCCTAATCCAGCTCGAATTATCAGTCAGCTCAATTTCCCCAATGGCAGCCACCCCATTGCTCCTCATGGTCACGGTCAGCTCTCCAGCGAGCAAAGGCCTCTTACCTTGCCTCTCCCTAACAATGTTCCGTTCAAATTCCTCGATCGTCCAATTGGTGCGGTCTCCTGGAGGAAAATCACCATCGAGGACCACGATCTCAACCTTGATCGGGCTAGGGAGAGGTGGGGGGACCGCTTGATCGCCACTTGTGTCAACAAGGATGATTTGGAGCTGAAAACCGTCCGCATCCACGATTTTGCTTCCGGTGAAGATGGGCAGCGTGAGGCTTTTGCTGAACCTCAACTCAAGGCTCGAGGGTTCAGGGGCTTGGATTCGGAGCGAGGGGACTCGCTGAAGCGTGCGCGAGCACCGTACAAGGCTGCGCTCCACCTCTTCATTCACCTGAGGAAGCAACGTAGAACAATCAAACCTAAACAAATATAAGGGTTTCACCTATGATCATAAAATCTTATGGTCTAGGTTTTCAGTGTATAGGTTTCAAAGTGGCGAAGTAATTCATTATGAGCTCATAAACTCATAGCGCAAGTTAAGTGATTGTGACAAATGATATCTTTCATTGGAGTTTATTTAATCATACATGAAAATATAGCATTCGATTCTTTTTTTCCTGTCCTCTCTAATTTCTTGTTAAGATGAACAAAGATCAACGATGAAAGAAAATATATATTATTTTCATGGTTTATGTAAATTAGAAAGAAGTTTACTTTTAAGAACGTATTAATAAGTGATAATTAAGATAAAGAACCTACCACTCTTCGAAGCATCGGCTCCAAGCCCGAGCAGAAGTTCTTCAAGGAGTTCACCATCACCACTTCTCCAATTACACTGGGTCAAGAAATAGAGAAAACTCATGTTATAAGGAGTTAAAAGAAAGGTTCGTTTGCAAAGGAAAACGCAGATCAAGTTCAATTTCAGAAACGAGGGGAAAGAGCGAACAGAAGAGGAGGAGATCAAAGCATACGAAGCGAAAGAAGGCCGAGTTCGCAGCCGTTTTTCAGACGGCGGGTCGGAGTCCGAACTGGATTCACTGAAGAACCTTTTTGCAGCCATTGATGAAATCCCAAGAGCTATTGAGAGAGGGAAAGAGTTTTGGTGAAGGAAGAGGAGTGAGAATGGAAAGAGCAAGAGACAGTTGGGAAGGAAGACAAGGGTATTTATGCGAGGGAGAATGAAGAAAGAGGAGTGACGAAGATGGTGAGGTTTCATTAGAATATTCATTAGAAAGGAAAAAAAACGACAATTAAAACTATTTGGAGTGGTTTGAAGTTTCGACGAATGGTCGAAGAAACAGCTGGGCAACTGGGGCTTCGTGGTGACCTACGCTTACATGATGTAACGACTTTGACGTCAACTCCCCCAAAAGTCAACTCTCTCTCTCTCTCTCTCTCTCTCTCTCTCTCTCTCTCTTACTTTGTTGCCAAAACCATGTAAATTTTCTCACACCTTTTTGGGGGATAATTTTTTTTCTTATTGCAATTATATAAATTCTATCCTAAACGTTTTTTTATTAAATCATAATTTTTTTTGCATTTATGATAATTCAATCCATCTAATCAATTTTGATTAGCCGGAGCTTGTATAAATGCCAATTTTCCTACATTAGTGATCGGCACAAACATTGACAAATTTAATAATATTTTAATTTTTTGGATTTATTGATTTATTTTTATTTTATTTTTTCCTTTTTTTCTTTCTCTTTTTTCCCCTCTTCATCTTCATCTTCATCCCCCAGCCAATTGCCAAATCTTGGTGACTAGCTAGAGGCTAGGTTGGCAAGGTCGGCCACTAGCGAGGTTCACCTTTTCTAGTGGCTTGTTATCAAGTTCCGCGTGACCTATTAGAGGAAGAAGGGGAAAAAATAAAAGAAAGCAAAAGAAAAAAAAATAAACATAAATAAATCAAAATAATATTTAAATATTATTAAAAATCATCCGCGACAAAGACTAGTTATAGCATGTAAAACGGCTGGCGTTCACATTAGTGAGGGGTAGCTCAAATTGGCATAATAGACTGAATTGGCATAAGCAAAATGTTTAAAACTCTATTGACAAAGAAAAAAGGTTTATAACTGAATTTATACAATTACAATAGGTTTAAAATTGTATTGGTAATTTTTCCCCTTTTAAGACGAGAAATACTCTCCAATTAGGATCCTTTAAAATTAGATAAAATTATCCTTAAAGATCTGAACACATAAGTAGAAAGCAAATTGAATGGCACTGATTGGTTATAAATGTTGTTTTCTTTTTACTCCCTCTTTCTTTTCTCATAGCTTGCCCTAGTTCGTCTGTGAAAAAAGGACATTACAAACGTCATTAAAAATTTTCTTAAGTGCCATATTGGTTAAAAATTATTGACTTGGATGCCGTCAGCGATTTCTCTTATCAAAAAATCCGACATGGTGTCAATTTATGATAAGTTGGCCAATGTGACTCACTGAAGTCCAATTAGTAAAAACATAAGAGACCATGTCATCGACCCATTGATCTTGCCCAAAAATTGACAAGTTGGGCTAAATTAGGGCCAATAAGCAAATCTTAACCCTAATCCTTCAAAATTACTTATACAATTACAAGTAACTACGTACGGGAGAACAAGCGAGAGCCCTAGAAGAAGCTGAGTCGAGATCATTGGAGTCCATCTTCGAATCCCAGTCGAGGCTAGAGCATCGAAAGAAGCTCGAAGAGAGATAGGAGTCGAGGTGGCCACTTGGTTCCACAACAAGAGAGCTCGATGGAAGCAAAATAAGGCATCTTCCAAGAAGGGGAATTCCATAAGATTACGAAGAGAGACGACAGTGACAATTGGGAGAGCCAACAAATAATGTTGTATTGCAGTTAGAGTGAGTGCATTGAGAAGAAGGTAATACGTGCATGCCCCACTATCACAAATCTTTAGTGAGATCGGGTTGTCTATGATTTAAAGTGAACTAAGAGTTACTCCTCTTCCTCCGCCTCTTCGTCATCGTCATCATATCACAAATCTCCAATGAGATCGGGCTGTCTATGATTTAAAGTAAGCTAAGAGTTACTCCTCTTCATCCTCCTCTTCCTCCGTCTCTTCGTCATCGTCGCCATCTTCTCCTTCTTCTTCTTCTTCTTTCTTCTTCTTCTTCTTGGTGATGGAATCAAAGAAAGAAATAGGGTGTGTATCGCAAGAGAGTCAAAGTAGCTAATCTACAATGAATATGTTTTATATAAGAAATAGTCATTTCCACACTTAAAAAAAAAAAAAAAAAAAAAAAAAAAAAAGGCCTCATAAGATGAATGATGGAACATGCCACCAAAGGTAGTAGAGTAAATAATTATTCAACAAACGTGGCATTCAAGTGATTGAAAAAGAAAATTATACATACAAGTGAGTATTATAGGAAAATTATAACACTTATGATGTCCATATACTTACTATGCAAAGTCACTTGGTGATAATGCACAATCGAAAGACAACCATGACCACTAGCATTAGATTAATTATAAGTTTAAGTTGGTCCATACTAGAGAGTCCGAAATACGGTGTTGTCCATATGCAATGGAGAAAGAATGTAGCCCGTCAAAAATATCATGGACCAGTGTTTACTCGGCGACTTCATAGTTTCCTCCTTGACACCAAAAAAATAAAAATAAAAGGAACTTCTTGTGATTCTCAAAGTACCGGTGGGCAGAGGGAATACTATTCGGCAACGATAAAAACAAGACAAGACTAAATGTAACATCATTGTTTGATTGAAAGAACATAGGATGCAGGTTGTTTGCAATTGGGTTTAACTTAGTTTGACTTTCGAATAAGATCAGACTATATATTATTGGAAACAAGTTTCAAAGAAGAATTGCATTGATGCAAGCCAAATACAAAATTACATTTTCTCTCCGATTAATTTTTTTCAAGTAGTTCAATGATCCGATTTAATAATGTTCAAGCGTTTTTTAGTCCAATTTGAGATAGATGAACTTAACTTATCCTTTTATTAAAGACTAGGGTTTATATCATCAAAAAATTTTAACTGATATATTCGTGTCACATTTACATCAAGTGACTATAAATCCAAACTGCTGAACTTGTAACAAATCTTCGAAAATCTTAGAACAAAATTAGGGATTTTAGTATATCTTTGAAATGTGAATGAGCTCTTAAGACAAAATTAGTAGAATTTCCAATCTCAGTTTATTTTTTTCAGATCTTGCCATACCAAAACGGTGTCTTTTTAATAGATTCATTGTTTTGAATTCTCAAATTAGATAGACATCACCTGCCAATTATCCGAGTTGTTTGGTAATTGTGTTTCCATATTAACAATTTGACAAGAATTTTGAGTGAAAGCTAATTGATGATCAATGGGGTACTCGTTTGGAACATTTTGTGACATAGAAATTAATTCGAGATAAATATGGCACGGATATATTGATTGGAGATTTTTTAGTGTTTTCAATCTTTGTGATCATTCAAGCCTTTTTCATTTAAACCATTTATCGCAAGCATGAACTAGATTATCTCATAGCTCAACAAATACCTGAATATTTATATGTGTGTGCGTCGTCATCTCAACATGTATGAACAATCTAATAAATGAGTTTTCAGCTAATTTCAATTTGATTTCTTGAAAATAAGGTTAATACTACGAAATACCCTAAACCGGTACTCCTATGACAAAGTTATTTGAAATTAATTTTTTGATCATCAAAAATCTCAAACTGGTATATCTGTAATAAATTTATCCAAATTAATATTTTGACCACAAAAAAACCCAATATAATAAATGTATGACAAATTTACCTGCCATTAGTTTACGTTAAATTGGATTAATATCACAAAAAACCACAAATCAGTACACATATGATAAATGGATGGTAAAACTCCAAACTAATACACCTATCAACTGTTACGTATTATTCAACTTAGCAATTTGACGGTAAAATTTAACGGAAACAAATAGATAGTAAATTTATCACAAGTATACTAGTTTAGAGTTTTTTATAGTCAAAAAATTAATTTTAAATAAACTTATCACATATATATCATTTAATGATTTTTCAGAACATTTTTCTTTGAAAATAACTTTGTTCTCTTTAGTTTCCCATTTTCCGATTCTTTTTGCCTATCGTTTATGTGGCAATCAAAATCATGATTAATCAAATCAAAGCAAATCTGTCACAGTCAAACTATGGCTCAAGGAAAGAGACGAGTATTTCTTTTAGACGAAAAAACAATTCGGGTATATATTTAACAATAGATGAAACAACACAAGATCATGACTTTTTCACCATTCGTGTAGATGGGACTACATGCTGCAATCCTAAAGATATCTATTATAATTTGCTCACACTTTGTGATGTGTCAAAAGGTCCATTTCCGGGAAATATCTCATTCCCTTTGCGGCTTTACTTGTAGTAGGTACGGACTATACAGTGAACCATACAAGATTCCATGACTTGTCAACAAGTATAATTACCAAATATTATTGGCCTTAGAATTATTAAACTATGAACAGCACTATTAAAAAATAGAAGGATGCTAACTACCCATATTTAGGGAAGAAGCTATAATTAATTTATCACGATATCAGAAAATACATTTGTGAATTCCAATCCTTTAATTTTTCAATTTTGACATGATATTCAAACCGACTATTAACAATAAACCAAACAAAACTTTATCACAAGTGTAATTGTAGAAAAAGCATATGATTACAATTTACAAGATCCATCCCAAAGAGCCGGTTTACATTTCTAGGCAGCCTAACATCTTAATCTCATTTGAGCGAGCTTGGATATTGCGTCTTATCCGATTAACTGAGGAGATCGGGCCAAGTCCATCAAAGTCGAGGTAAGTCTTATCCACTTTCAAACGGACAATCTCTGACTAGTTTCGATCTCTTACAAGTCCACGCGCATTACAATTATCGAATTCCTTTCATCAATGAATTCAAAGATAAAAATTCAAATCCAATGAAGACGAGACAAGTCGTACCCACTTTTAAATGAGCCGTCCGTGCCCTGTTTCAATCCTCTATAAGTACACACGACTTTCAAATATCTCAGTTCCTTTTATTAAACGAAGCCAAAAGAGTAAGTTTCAAACCCCTTTGATCCCTTCAAAGCGGCTCTCCCCATTCCCGGAAACTCCCTCGGAGTTTCGCAGCAAAACGCGCATCACCTTCATCTCCCTTTATTCGGCCCGTTCTGGGATCCGAACCGAACCGGTCGCGCGTCCGCGTCGGCCCGCATACCACGCATTTCCGGACCACGACCGGACGCGGTCCCGGGTCGTCTTTTGCTCGGTTTTTGCAAAATATTATTATGCTGACGATCTTAACGACTTCCCCCGCAATTGAAAAAGGAGTCAATTTTTACTGGCTGAATATCCGAATTCCTCGTAATTTCCCGTCATTTTCCTCGAACACCACGAGGAAAAGTGAATTCTCGAAATTGCCCCTTCGGACCAGGTGATCTGGGTCCCTTTCGTGTCGGATTGTCACCCCCCGCGGTCTTGCCAGCGTCTTTTCCGTGAAAGCGCGGCTGCGTAAAGTAACTGCGTTTTACACGTGGCGCTTACCATCTCCACTCTTCACTTTCGGATTATGATTGTGAAAAATCATAAATTAATACAAATGATAAATTTATCTCAAATTATAAAAATATCTAAATTGATACATCTATAATATTTTATCATTACTGAGTTAGATGACATGTAATAGTTAATAAGTATAGTAATTTGAAGTGTTATCATTTATTTATCGTGGTGTTAATTCAATTTAACGGAAACTAAAATAAGATAAATTTGTTATAAATATATAAGTTTGGAATTTTTGGTGATCGAAAAATTAATTTATAATAAATTTATTACAAGTATACCAGCTTAGAGTTTTTTTTGTGATAAAAAAAATTAATTATGATAAATTTTTCATGTATGTGCCAATTTGAGATTTTTTTTGTGATATTAACATTTTTATTTTATTTTTTTCTATCTTTTGGTATATGAGGTTTTGGCCTTGGAAATTATTAAAGCTTTAGGCAAGAGTTTTGATCATGTAATAACATTGATCACCCATTCTACCATGATTTTTATGTCATGTCGATCCATGTGGCATGAGATTGATTAGCAACAAATGTTATTGGTCAGAATTCGATGTGTAGGTCAATACGGGTGATTTTTTTTTTTTTTTTTCAATCAACGTGAGTCTGAAGGTAGATTGAGTTATTTTTACGTGTTGGTAGTCTGATTTTGTTTCTAAAGTTTTATAGAAAGAAAATAACTTAGACTTCAAAGGTATGTAACGAGGAAACTGCAACGTGGCTTCCTGGAACTTTGGCAGAAATGACTTGGAGAAGAGGGAGAAGAAACAGCCCTTGAATTCTCTATTTTTCTCTCTCTCTCTCTACGAGTCTGACTCGATCGGACCGGGCAACTGTGACTGTGGAATTTTCCCCTTTTCTTCACCTCGATCAACATTGCCTTATGCCCTAAAAAAATATAACAAGGCACTTGGAAGATGAAAAATATTCCCATTGACTATTATTAGTCTTGACTTTGAAAAAATCTATGTTGGATTTCATCCCCTCTTCTGGGCAAAAGATTTTTAAAAAAAATTATAGACTTCTTGTATTTATGCCGATTTGATTCTAAATATTTTAATTATACCAATTTAATTATAAACATATCTTATCAATGAGTCCATTTGGTCAATTTAAGCGGGAAATTGCTAACGTATATGCATGCAGCCCTATGTGGCACAATCGGTATTGATGTGGATATTTAAAAAAAAATTAAAATTTTTTTCTTGTCTTTTCCTTTCTCTTTCTTTTCTTTTCTTTTTTTTGTTTGGATTAAGAGCCGGCGACCCTCATTAACACTAGGCAAGAGTGTTGCAGCCCTTGTTGGGCACTAGTCGAGGGCTCACGGGCCTTTGCCATGGCCCCTAGCCCCTTGCCCAAATTTGGGCCAAATGAAGGCACCGTAGCCCTCGCCCAATCTAAGCAAGGCCGGTGGTGCTTAGATCTAGCGAGGGTCATGAGGCCCTTCCTGCCCTCAATCCAAAAGAACGTATAGAAAAAAAAAGTTTTTTTTAAAAAAAAAGCCCATATTAGCATCGATAATGCTATGTAAAGTAATTGACGTCAGTGTCAATAATTCCCATCATAAATTGGCTAGATGAATTCAATTAACAAAACATGAAAATGTTTATATCTAAATTGACACAATCGAAAGGTTGATGATTGAATTGGTACACGTGTAATATGTTTGGGATTTTTCTAATACTTTTCTTCATTTAGTTGTAGAGATATTTCACAAGAAGGATTCAGATCCTCTATATCTATCTACATTTTGAAGTTAACCTTCTTATAATGCTTCATATTTCAGCAGCCAAATAATAGATTCGCAAGTACAAGCATCGCTAAAATTATCCAGTGATCTTATACAATGAAAAACCCCTAATATTTTTCTATAAATCATAGATCCTCCAACCCGTTCCTGGCACAAACCGAACCGAGTATATTTGGAAACTAGACTGACCCACCCGGAAAATAGGGTCGAGAACCGGTTCCCGTTGAAACCGGTCCGGGAACAGGTTCCCAAAATTTGAAATCGATTTAAACCAGTCCGGGAACCGAGTTTGATTGATTACCCACCCAGGAACCAATTCCCGAACCAATTTTGGAATAGGTTTGGGAACCGGTTTTGTAAGTATAGGTCCAAAACTCTATTTTTTCCTCTTATTTCTATTTTACTCCCGCAATCACACTGCGTTTTTCCTCTTGGCCCTCTCAAACACACACGGCACTCCTCCTTCATCGTTCCTCTTGCTCACTTGCTTCCCTCCCTCATCGGCTCCCTCTCGCACCATCCGACGGATGGATGGTATTCGTCACCGCTAAATTCTTGTGTACCACGTGGCTTGGCTCACCTAATTTCTCTTTTGTAGGAGGAGTTATGCTTGCATAAATGAGTAGCTTCATGTAGTAGTTGTAGGAATAAGATAAATATAAATCCATGTTTGTTGCTAATTCTTTGACTTATGATTTTATTTATTATAATTAGCCCCGTGGATCCTTAATTTTTTATTTAGTCAAAAAGTTCATGTATTTATTTGTTACAAGTGCTTAATGCATCGATACAAATTAAGAGGATTATGTTATTTTCTCTCATATTAATATAAAATTCGAAGTCGTATAGGATATCGAGAGATTACAAAACAAGTTACAATGGAAATAAGGTTAACCCTAGAACCGGACCGAAAAAACAGGGTGGGTCGGGTACAAAATCCAATACAAATAGGGTCGAATACATGGTCCAAAAAAGGGGAACCGATTATAACAGGGTTGGGTATAGGGTCCAAGTCTAGACCCTACCCACCCTGGACCCGATCACCTCTAGTTGCTTGGGGGATGAAATTGGGAAAAATGAGGGAAAAAGAAAAGAGTCCTCTAAGACTTTGATCTGGTGATGTGTTTTGATCTAAAGAGAGTAAATTCGAGATGCAAATTCATTCTCCTAAGTTTAGAGAAATTCAATTCTTGTAGGAACAATTGCTCTGTGCATGTGCATATACGGCATATCAATCGGTGATACATACATAAGCAAATCTATTAACATTGAGATTTTCCAAATATGACACCATAATGCCAATTTCCTATATCATATGCACACAAGTAACTTCATCGATTAACCTATATGACTCATGCTCAAATACTTTGGGATGAAGACATCACAAGTAGTACAGCTTTCGCACGACACTTATTTGAGCATCATAACTCTTTTTTTCTTTTTTCTTTTTCTATTGCTCAAGTGCATAATTTTAAGCTCATCCTCTCTCTCTCTCTCACGTCGTGGGCTGAGGGCTGGGGCTTTTGGGCCGGTGTCATCCACTGCCTGATCGCAGCTGCGCTGGTGTATGCACTTCCCCTTTTTTCCCCATGATTATAGTTCCTAAACATAAGGCAAAATCAGGCAACAAAGAGACTCTGCTCGATACTAATCCAATTTCATTCTCTCGTGACAGAAAGGACAGCATCGGGCCGACTTCCATGGCGCGAAAGCGCGGGCAAAAACACGGGTTCGTGGATTTTCGGCTCTCCTATCCTTCTTCGTTCTTGGACGAGATGAGTGCGTCCTCTTTTGTGGCGAACCGATATGCCGATTGGAGTTTCGCTTCGCTCTCTTCTTCTGCTTGACTGAACGATTTTCTTCTTTGTTTCCAATTGAGTTATTTCCTTCCGTCATGGCTTGTACAACAATCTACAATACATCATGGCTTTCTTTTCTTCCTCCTTTGAATCAAACGAAGGAATTGACACTCGGGCATAAGAGCTCACAAACGAAATTAACATATTTTCTTCACCAAGTTCATCTTCAAATCACTTTGGGGCAATTAAAGGGCCAAATCAAACATTCCTATGCACGCTTTTACTGATCTCATTTCTCCAACGAGTCACGTTGATTGATTTGTTTTAAAGTAATGTTACAGTGAGATTTCCAACCATAAATCACTAATAGCATTCATGTGAACAATTTTTAACCATTGTGTCACTTAGGTAATAGGAAAAAAAAAAATTTATGACAGTCAAGTGAATGTCGTACGCAATTGCAACATTTATAGTATCCTTGTTCCAAATACTTTCTATCTTGTCTATAATAGATAAAGAGAGAGAAGACAAAACTCAAGAACAATTCTTACAATTATCTCAAACGTCAAAGATCGCTACTTGCTAGCTCCCAAACACAGGCAATTGGAGATATTGCAATGACAATGACAACAGAAAAAGAAAAAGAAAAAGAAACCCCAAAAATCTGTAGTGGAGGAAAAGGGCACACAGAAGACATGGCCCTCAAGGTCTTCAACGTCATGCGCACACTTTACTGTTCTATAAAAAATCTCATATACAAGTACAAAAGATGGCTGCTTGACTATTCCACTTTTGCTTGCCACCTATACAACACTAAATTAGGGTTATTGCTGACATTTGTCATAGGATTTGACAAATTAACCTAAGGACCTCATGACTTTCGGAGCAAATCTCAACAGCCTATCCAAAGCTCTGATTTGAATTCCTCCTCCCAAACTTGACGCTCACAAAGTGGGCAAGTAATGCTCGTCCGCATAGGAGGTGCCCTTGCAAAACTTCCTAAACATGGAGATGCATTTCTTGTCTGAGATGACCTCGGTCGCTAGTTCAAGGTCCATTTTGAACCACTAAGACCTTTTCGCCAAGGCTGCCAACTACAACTGCTTGCCTTACATGATGATTCCCTCATTACATGATTGACTATATAAACCACCTAACTTTAGTGCATCGATCAAACCTAATTTAGCTCCCATCCATGAAAGACCTAGGGGGTGCAAGACTGGTACCATCAGACGACGACGATGTCTCCGGGATGCTGTTGTACCTGATCGCATGCTCAAAAGGAGTGGCCGGAAATGCTGAGATTATCTGCCAATCATTACTAGCCCCAAGCTGTGTATGATGGCTCGTTGGCAGGAACTCCCCAAAAGCTTTATCTGCCAGGTGATAATGTGTGGGGCACTGATCTTCCACCTCACCTGAATTAAATACATCATATTTTAAATTGGGTAATAAAAAAGATTATGATATTTATATGCATTAAACAGACAAATGAGATGTTATGTGATACCTAGTGGCGGTTGAGCTGTTTCAGGAAAGGGAAGACTGTCAATCTCTTCCAATGTGCTCCAATGTGAGTAAGCTTCTCTGACCAAACTCTCAACATGGGGCTGCAAGTTCCATATTATAAAAATCATAAATTAAACAACATGGCTCTACAGAACTTGAGCTAGAGCATGAAACAATCAAATAAGATCAATGCATACCCTGATGATGTTATTTGTGAGGTCCCTTTGGGTGTAGATATGCCCATTAACCACAGCCCTTTCAACTTGACAGATTGGATTCAAGGTGATGCTGGAGTTGAGCCCTTGGTATATGTAATGCATGTTGCCCTTCTCACAGGTCATTGCATGCTTTATGGTTGCATCCCAGACCTTCTCAGACATACCAGTTCCCAATATCTGTTTTTTTTTTTAGAAAATAAAAAAGGAAGGGAAAAATAATAATTAATCTCCAATTAGCGAAGCAAAATTTGAAAAAAAAAAAAAAAAAAAGAAAAAAAAATTTAGTATTAGTACCGTTCTAAGCTTATTTGGGTCCACAACAGACAGCTTCAAGAAATCTTGGACAGTCTTAATCCCTGCTTTGTAAAGCTTCTTGTGAAATGCTCCCCTTTCCCAATTTTCTCTAGACGCCACACTTCGTCCCCCAATTGCGGTGGATAATGCTTCTTGTACACTTAAATAACCAGAAAAATAAAGGACAATAATTTTAGATAATTAAATGAAAAGCAAAAAACAAAAGAATAGGAAAAAGAAAATAGTGATGGACTCCTTACTAACTTAGTTAGTTAACTCAATTTGCATATTGTTATGAGTTGATTGATCAATTAGAACATCCGACTAATTTCATCGATTTGTATATCTTTTACTTTCCTTAACGAACTAATCTTGTTTGCAAGCAGAACAGAATCAAATAAAACCCTCACCATATAATACAAAATTCGCCTAATAACAAATGTCATCTTCTATTTTTCTTCCCTTTTAGTCTCCATTCTCATTAAATTACATATTTATTGACTTCACTTGATTCAAAATTTTCTTTTAATTAGTGGAGGACCCGGCGGTTGCAGCGAAACCCGCGAATATGCAGTCACAAATTATCTTTTGACCAATTAATTAATGTAAAAGCTTGCTTCAACAACATTCTTCTTGTCTTCACTTAATGAAAGAAGCTTAATTCAATGGTCTAATTTAATACTAAAAAAAAACCCTTAATTTAATGGTCAAACATGCGTCCCACTTGGCACTACAGCTGGCAAGACGACGAAGGCAAAGATGATTGTTAAATCATAGAAAAGTACGAGATTAGAAAGATTTGTCCCCAAGTTTCATAGAAGACTTTTTATTTTATTTTTTAAAATTTTAAATTTTGGATTATATCAGACAACGAAAGGCTCAAGTCTTGAACAAGTGAAAGTGGATGCTCTTTAGGGGTGATGTCGTGACCCGTGCCCCGTAAAATCACTTCTAATTAGTGACCCACCAAAATGATTAGATAATTCCCATGAAAAAGAAAAAGGAAAATAAAACTTCGTAACAAGAAGGTAATTTACTGTTTTTTTTTTCTTTTTAAAGCAAAAAAATATTTTAACATTCAGGAATTATATAAAGCTTGAGGCAATTTTGAATGTTAATATTTGTTTCTTAAGAATACTTTTAGTGTGTTTAATTTTAAAATTTAATATCCAGCACCCTAATCAAAACCAACCCAAATTTTCAAGATTTAGGAAGCTGAGGGCCATACATTGTATGTGTGTATAGAATTAAATGAACTATCAAATTATTGTCTAATTTAGGACATTCTACATTAGGGTATGCGCATAATCTCATCTACTACATAAACAATTCCACTACTAATCATCTCAATTAATGAAAATATGCTTCATCATGCTCTCGCTAGATCAAGCTTTTAACTTGATATCCTTATGAGCTAATCTATATTGTTGATCCATTACAAGTTATAAGAAAAGGGAAATAAACTAAAGAAGCCCCCTTCTGAAATAGCTTAATTCCCAGCTTTTTTTTATGAGGGAAACACATTGGTAAATAGTCATTTTTGTGGATCATGTGAATCAAATAGGTCCCAAAACAAATTCAGAATGTTAGAATTGGCCACATCTCCATGTTGAATGGGGGATACAAAAGCAAACCCTAATTTTATTTGCCCATTTGAGTGTTGAACTTGGGACATAGATCATGGACTGGTAGCTTTATCTCTTCTTATTTATGGTTATAGTTGGACAAGGACGTGGGAAAGAATTGATGGAACCCGCATGATGCAAGACCTATATTCTCCTAGTATTTGATGTGAGTTATATGATCAGACTATCTATCTTAATCTAGAACATGCGACAAATTTACGCTCAGTATGCCATCGGAGCGGGCACTTTTGAATGAAGACTGAGATTTGATCTCTTTTGTTCACTAAATTATGATTGAAGTGTTACGTGGTGTGTATTAAATATCTATCTTGACATGTACCAACCTTGATGATATCTATAGTGTATATTTTTTTTGGAACAAAACTGCATATGAACTCGAGAAAAACCTAATGAGAATCAGGTTTTGGTATGCATAGTTCAACAATGATCAATGAACTTCAAGAGCCAAAATGCTAATAAAGAAAGATCATGCAGGCGAAAAGCTTATTATAATATCTTATGCATGTGAATCAATGATATCTTCTCTTAACAAACTACAAGTTCATGTATAAAGAATTCATCATTTCACGTGGTAAGCTGCAAGTTTCTTTTTTATCTGAATACCCTATGAAATGGAAATGAATTTTGTTGTGTGTATTGAAAGGTTTGATTATGTAATCACATATCTGTACATAACTAAGAAATGGATATTAGTGCAACTACTCGAAAAGCATTCAAACAACTCACATTCTCCTCGGTGATCTTTGACGATGAATGCCTCGGTCATGGCCTCATGTATCCTAGTGCCTTGGTAGCTCCCAGGAGAAACCCTAGCACCAAGCCTAAACTTCCTGCTCCTAATCCAGCTTGAATTATCGGTCAGCTCGATATCCCCAATGGCAGCCACCCCATTGCTCCTCATGGTCACGCTCAGCTCTCCAGCGAGCAAAGGCCTCTTCCCTTGCCTCTCCCTAACGATGTTCCGATCAAATTCCTCACTGGTCCAATTAGTGCAGTCTCCTGGAGGAAAATCACCGTCCAGGACCACAATCTCGACCTTTATTGGGCTAGGAAGAGTTGGGGGGACCGCTTGATCGCCTCTTGTGTCAACAAGCATGATCTGGAGTTGAAAACCATCCGCATTCATGATCTTGCTTCCGGTAAAAATAGGCAGAGTGAGACTTTTGCTGAATCTTAACTCGAGGATCGGGGGTTCCAGTGCTTGCATTCGGAGCGAGGGGACCCGCGTAAGCATGCGTGAGCACCGTGCAAGGCTGTTGTGCACCTCTTCATTCACCTGAGGAAGTAATAGAGAAACAATTTGACCAAAAAAAATTAAGGGTTTTGCCTGTGATCATAATATGTTATGGTCTAGGGTTTTCAGTTGATATGTTTTAAGTGGCAAAGTAATTCACTATGAGATCATAGACTCATAGCGCAAGGTAAGTGATTGTGATGCATGAGAAATTTCATTAGGGTTTCTCCAATCATACATGAAAATTATAGCATTCGACCCACTTCCGTTTGTCCTTTCTCTAATTTCTTTTTGAAATGAAAAAAGATCAACAATGAAAAGAAAATATATATTATCTTGATGAAGGATGTAAATTAGAAAGAGAGAAGGTCACTTTCAAGAACATATTATTAAGTGATAATTGAAATAAGAACCTACCACTCTACGAAGCATCGGCTCCAAGCCCGAGCATAAGTTCTTCAAGGAGTTCACCATCAACACTTCTCCTATTACACTGGGTCAAGAAATACAGAAATTTCATACAATGAGAAATTGAAAGAAAGGTTTGTATGCATAATAAATAATACAAAAAATCAGATCGAGTAAAATTTCAGAAATGAGGGGGAAAAGCGAACAGAAAAGGAGGAAATCAAAACATACGAAGCCAAAGAAGGTCGAGTTCGCGTCCTTTTTTCAGACGGCTGATCGGAGTCCGAACCAGATTCGCTGAATAACCTTTTTGCAGCCATTGATGAAGTCCCAAAAGCTGTCAAATTGTGCGGCTCTGTGTGTGTGTGTGTGTGTGTGTGTGTGTGGGTGTGTGTGAGAGAGAGAGAGAGAGAGAGAGAGCGCGTCGGTTAGGGTAAAGGAGCGAGAGGAAAGAACAATAGAGAGTTGGGAAGGGAGAGAGGGGGTATTTATGGAGAAGAGAGAGAGAGAGAGAAGCGAAGAAGATGACAAGGTTTAATTAAAATGTTTGTAAAGTATTAGGCAAGCGTTTGAAATTTCGACGAACGGTGGAAGAAACAGCTGGGCAGCAGGGGCTTGCGTAATGAAACGACTTTGACGTTGACTCTCCCAAAAGTCATCTCTCTCTCCCTCTCTCTTACTTTGTTGCAAAGACCATATATATTTTGTATGAAACCATGGCACGATGAGGAATTCTCTAAAATTAGGATCCTCCAAAATTAGATGAATTATTTCTAAGAGCTGAACAGATCGGGTGTTTCTTATTTTGCATTTACACCTAGTATATCTTCAGTCACTGTACCCCATCGCAAGGCAACCAATACCACTAGCCATGACAACGAATGAGGCCGTGCCTTCCTCCCGCTGCACCGACGTCACCAGCCCAACCCTCGCCGCATGATGACACCGCCATCTCCATCTCCATCTTTCACTCCCAAGCACCCACAGAGCCGCTATCTCCCCTCCGCATCTTGTCACCCAATACATCATGATTTAGTTTGGGCTCACATCGCTAGATCTCATACCGAACCTCAAGTGACACTTAGGTTACATTTGATTCAACTTTGGGGAGATGCAAAGTCATTTTGTTTAGAACAAATATCATCACCGTTGTCTCTATCGTCTCTATTGACGAAAGTTTCATGTCTCTACGTATCCATCGTCCATTGGGGAAAGCTGACAACCTAGGCAACTCCAATGACCCCAATGACCCCCGGCCATTGTTGTTGCCCGACCCTTGGCACTTCTCATCGGACCCTTGGCTGGTGTCAGGCGTTGCTCGACCCTCGGCCGTTGTTGCTCGACCCTCGGCTGGCATCACCCGACCCTTGGTCGACATCACTGACCTCTTCCGTGTACTCCCAGCAAAGGGTTTCAAAGTTTTTCTCAGATATGGTCACGTAAAGTCTCAGCCGGTCCTCAACTTGTGTCGCCGATCCTCGACCATTGTTGCTCGACCCTTAGCTAAAGTCGCCCAACCCTTAGCGGGCGTCTTTGTCCTCAGATTTGGTCTCCAAGGGTAAAAATGGAATATGATAAAAGAAGCAAGCGCAAGATGGAGAAAAAAATAATCATTAAACCCTTAGAATAAGATCAGACTATATATTATTTGAAAAAAGTTTCAAACAAGAATTATATCGGTGCAAGCCAAACCACAAAATTACATCTTCTCTCCAGTTAATTATTTCAATTAGTTCAATGATCCGAGTTAAACATGTTATAGCGTTTATTTGCCCAATTTGAATTTAGAAAATAGCTGAACTTAACTTATCCTTTACTTAAAATTAGGGTTATTACAAAAAAAAATCCAAAATTGATATACACATGCCACATTTATCCAATATTAATTTCCGTGTCATAAATTTAAAATTAGTATGCTCATTCCAAATTTATCCAAAACTAATCCCAGTGTCAAAAAAATTCAAAAACCTGCACACTATAACAAATCCACTAAAATCTTAAGGCAAAATTTGAGCAAAATTAGGGATTTAAGTAGATTTTCGAAACATCAAGGAGCTCCTAGGGTAAAATTAGCAAATTTCCTGATCTCGGTTCATTTTTCAAATCCGACTTCTCCAAAATGATGCCATATAGAAGATCCATTTATATTGAATTTCCATCTTAGATTTATGTCAAATGCCGATCATCGGAGTTTTTTTGCCACATGTTTTTCTGCATCACCAATTTGATGGGTTAATGGACAGAAGCTAACAAAGGCTAGATTTATCGCCGATATATCAGTTTAAAATTTGTTGTGACAAAATCTGAGGTAAATATAATATGTGTATATCAGTTTAAAATTTTTTATAGTACTAACAATTATGATTATTCAGTCCTTTTTATTATCATGTAACGCGTGCATCCCCTAAATTATCTTGCAGCTCATGAAAACCAATTTTTTACATGTAGGTGCGTTGTCGCCTCGATATGTATGAACAATTTAATAAATGAGGATTTCATCTAATCTCAATTCGGTTTCACTTAATGTAAATTCACATGCTTAGCCACGTTGATAAACTGATTATAACTTGTTCGCATTAGTTTCCATTTTCCGATTCTCGTTGCCTAATTGTGGCTTATCTTTTGTGGCAATGGAAATTAAGGTTAGTAACAATATCAAATAAAATCTATCGCGGTCAGACTATGGCTCAAGTAAAGAGACGAATATTAATCTTAAACGAAGAAAAATAAATATTAATTATGATTGCTCAGTTATGTGATGTGCCAAAGGATTCATTTCCAAGAAATATGTCATTCCTTTTGCGGCTTTACTTGTGGCGAGCAAGGACTGTACAAAGAAAAATACAAGACCACGACCTGTCAACAAGTATGACCAATTGGAAATTCATTATCCCTGGCCTTGAATTCCCGTCCACGATTTCTATTGACAAGAAATGACGGAATGAGTTTCGTGAAGAATTATGGTTATAGGACATAATGAGAAGATATGTCTTGCAATAATCTCATCCCACATGTTTTCACAAATTAGAGTCGATTACATAAATCGGGCAATTCGACATCTCAATCATTTTGCGTCGAGCTTAGACAATTCAATTTGACTTGATCAATCGAGAGCTCAGGTCAAGTTCGACGGGCTCATGTCAAGCTATACCCTCCTTAAATGGATCATCCCCGACCAATTTATTTGGCGTATTTCTTTGGCCTTTTAAATGATTGTTGGATCATCCCTAAGTTTTAGGGCTGTTAAAATAGGTTATAAACCCAATTCTAACCATATTTATTGAAATAGGTCATAAATGGGTTTTAAAGTTAAATGTCTAAAACATACGGGTTTAAATGGTTATGTCATAAACTCACTTTCAACTCATCTAATAATGAGGTCAGGCTCAGCCTAGTTTGTTGTTCTTCTTTGCTAGTCTCTGTTTTTTGGGTAATGGCGAAGCTGGGAAAGCCAGGAACTGAAGGGTGATTAATATGGTGGTGGACGTGATCCATGCGGTCGCCCATTTTTCAAGTCAAACAATCTAAGGAGAAAAAGTTGCTAAAATTGGATTTTAGATCAGATTTGGGTCGCTAAATTTGTATTGAATATAAATTGGTCAATTTAAGTTAAACCATTTTCAACCAACCCATCCCGTTCGACGGATCTACCGAATTTTTTACCTAAGAACAAGAGGCTCGCGCTACCAACTTTTTAAAGCACTCGACATTTTCGGAAACTCGGTCGGAGCTTCGTCGCAACCACGGTCTTGCCTTTGCTCCGTCCTTTCTTTTTGGGCACGTTTTGGGATCCGAACGGAACCCGCGTCTGTGTGCGCGCACATGCCACGCATTTGGACCGGGCCAAACACGGTCGTGGGTCACACGGTCTCGCTCAGTTTTACCAATATTATATTTCGAAGGTCCTGAAATTTTAGCGACTCCCATAAAGAAATGGAAGTCCTTTTACTGGCTGGATCTCCAGATTCCTCGTAATTTCCTGTCATTTTCCTCGAACCCCGCGTTTTCAATTTTCCGGGAAAATCCCCCGGCGGATCAGATGTTTTCTGGTCTCACTGCCACGGATTCGTCGTCGTCCGAGGATGTTGTTAACGTCTCTTCCGGGAAAGTGCGACTATGGTATCTGCAGTTTTACGCGTGGCACTTCTTGTCTCCCTTTTTCGTTTCATTCTATCTTGTGAAATCATTTTTTTGTGGCTGAGGTATTGGCCTATAATAATCTATGCCATGTATCATTTTCATCCGCCTAAAAGTCTAATTATATTGATTTTGCATTATGTTGGTTCACGTCACGTGGGACCACTTAATATTAGATGCAATCATGATAAATGAAGGATCAAAACTTGATGCGTCAGTCGATATGAGTGATTTTTTTTTAAAAATGTAAATTTAAAAGACAATCAGGTTATTTTGTATGGTAATAGTCCACCGTGCGCTAAATTGCTGGAATTTCTTTCAACAGTTCAAAAGAAAGAAAAATAGGTTGACTTCAGAGGCTGTGAGTGAGGAAACTGCGACTTTTTTTTTTTTTTTGGTAGGAAGGAAACTGCAGCCTGGCTTCTTAGAACTTTGGCAGAAATGACTTGCAGAAGAAGAAGAAGGCCTTGAATTCTCTGTTTATACTCTGTGCGAGTCTGACCCGATCGGACCGAGCAACTGCGACCCCCTTTTCTTTCCCCCGCTTAACATTGCTTTTTGCCCTAGAAAATGATTATGAGAAAGTAGGAAGAATGGGAAAGAGCCCTGTTGACTATTAGGTTCGACCTTTGAAAAGTCTTGACGGATTTTTATCTCCTTTTGTTGGAGTCATTTTCTTCATGATGGGGTATCACGTTGAGAGCAACATGGCATAAGGCGGATTTGGATTTTCTATGTCTATCTTCATTTTATAGTTGACCGTTTATGGGTGTGTTTAGTTTGCTTTTCTCAAGGGATTTTGGGCTTCTCAAGTCATTTGAGAAAAAAGTTAAGATGTTTGGCAAATTCTCTTTGGATCACTTTTAAAAAATGCTAACATTGAGAAAGTTGAGCTTTCGGCATTTTCAGAAGATAAGTTTAAGTATTACTAAACTTTGTTTTTTGAAAATTGCCCTCGCTAACATTACCATTAGTCTTGCTCTTATAAGTTTATTGTTCATCTTCTTTGACATTGCAGATTCATGTTGCCAAAGGCTCGCCATCGTTGCCGTTTGTGAGGCTCTTGGAAGCTGCAATTCTATTCGTCAAGATTTATATATCTGTCCACTTGTCAAGATTTGCAGGTCTGATGAGCAAACCCCAGCTCTACAAATTTGTCCCACTGCAAGCTCGCCGAGATTGCGCGACCTCATAACCTTCACCTTGACTCGCGGCGGCCCTTATTCAAATCTATTCACCATGAGGCTCACCAAGGTCGAATGTCAAAGAACAATACTTTATCTGCAATAGCTTCGTCGCTTAGCCAATACGACTCATGCATAAAATACTTCCTATCCAGTCAATAGGTAAAGAGAGAGCGGAGAATTTAAGAACATTAACATTAATTACAAATATCTCAAATGTCAAAGATAGCTGCTTGCTACTTGCTACCTTCCCAAACACAGGCAATTTGTGACATTTCAATGATATTGACGACGAAGACAAAACCCCAACATTTGAAATGCAGGAAAAAAGGTACACAAAGGACATGGCCCTCGTGGTCTTCAATGTCATGTGCACATTTATCACTGTTAATAACCTCCCAGATAAGAACAAAATAAATGGTTGTGTCAATTACTCCACTTTTGCTTGCCACCTACAGCACTCGATTAGAGTTGCAGCTAACATTCGTCAAATGAATTCTAAATTCGCCTAAGAAAAAGGAACAGTGGAAGCCCTAAGAATATGTGAAACAATACAAAAGACATTATCAAAACGATCAATGAAAGAAGTATAAATCCAAGAGTTTTTTCCTTTAGTTTTTCAGAACCCCATGATCATTGGAGCAAATCTCAACAGCCTGTCCTTGGACAGGAACTTCCTAGCAAAGAAGAAGCAAATACTCGTGCTCTTACCATTGTACCCGCACTTCTTGCTTCCACCTCTCAACCTCTTCAAGAGCTTGATGGCCACCTCTCCCCAAATAAAAAACCTGGTTGGGTGGAAATTGCCCTTTGACTAATCTGTAAGAATAATTGTGACCCACATGACATTTTTAATTAATGGTTTAACAATTATTTGAATGTTATAAAAAAAATTATTGACTATGAAAAGATGCAATTCTTATGAGAATGTGAAATTCTTACCCCAAAAAAAAAAATGCTACTATGAAAATAGAATGTGCTTTGATAGAAAATACATATTGATAACTTATATAAAGAGTAAAGTCCTCTTTTCATCCAAGATAATGAAAAGTTGTTTTTCATTCTCCATCAGATAAAAATACTTTAAAATAAAAGTGGATTAAGAGAGAAAAATCAAATGCCTTCATTTTTCTTATTTCTGCAACAATTATTTTCTCAAAGTTATTTCAATGGCTAAAGGTATATCTTCATCCCTCTTATAGTAAATAAATCAAGAATATTTATATATTTAATTTAATATTTCTGCATAAAAAATTTCATTATTACTTATAGTTGGTATCAGAATATGATCTAGGATCTCATTTTTTTCTTATTAAATTAATATATCGTTTCGTTAATACTCTCCCATTAATGGTCGTTGAAGATATACACCGCACACACATAGATTAATACAAGTACTAACTTAATAAAATGCATGTAAATTATTGTTTGGGTTTAGTACTCATTGTGTATATATATTTTCTTGTTCTCTAGCACATTAATTGTTTTGCTATATGTATTCATATAGTTATATATGAATTGATATGTATACTTAAGGCATCATAATGTACAATTTGATTCTCATACATTTATGACAATTTTATAACAAAAATGATTATATATTAATATTTAGAGATAATCAAATTATGAAATAATTATTGTGTATTACCATTTAAAATTCAATTATGAATGTTTTGTTAGTCACCAAAGTGACCGAATCTTAAGGTATCTAGAATTTTAAAATTTTATAATGTTTTGTTTAGTAACCCATGATTAATTTATGATATGATTGAAATTGATATATTACACATCCTTTTTGGTGTCATGGTTATATTGAAGTTCATTTATTATAAGAACTTAGAGATTCATCCAAAAGTTAATCAATTTGTTTTAAGTCATGAACATATTAGTTGGTAATTAATATGTATTGTCAGATATGATTGTATATCCAAAGATAGCAAATAAACTTTGATGATGTGTACTTATAAATATCAAATAAAAGTTATTAGCATCATTATAGTTTAATGATGTTTATATATCATACGATCACCCAAAGGAGTATTATGATGTGCATGGGAATCAAAGCAGTAGGAGTGTCATAACTTATATATGATGCTCACTTGATTACCATAACCTTTTTTCACTCACTCAAGTGTCACAAGTTTGAAAATCGATCACTTAAAAGTCATCAGCAATTTGCTTTGATGAAAAATCTAACGTGGCATTAATTTATAATAAACCATCCAATGTAGCGTGGCAGCAAGCTGAAGTCAACAATTGAAAAGGCTACAAAGAAACAATTGCTTCAATTGTATCCCTAATCCATGCTACCATTATACGAAGAAAACATGATAGTTAATTACTATCAAAGCCATATGGCCATCGTAGGAATTAATGGTTGCCGTGGCCCTTTTTCCGTGATGTATGTTGGAGAAAAGACGGAGTTTAGAGATATTGCCAAAGTTAAACCAATGGCCCTTGATTAGGCGCGGACTCTCACAAGCCCATGTTTCGCAAAATGTTGGATCTCTTTTCTTAGATATCTTTAAGGACCAAATTCAAGGACTTGATTTTACTAATAAATCTATTAATAGCCTTTTGGTACCTCTAACTTGGATTGTTGTTTACTTAAGTGACCTTGCACTATTGGTCACTAATTATTGTCTTAAAGGTATCAAAACCTCCAAGTGATCATGCAAATGTTCTTGACAAGGTTTATTATGTAATTGTAAACTAGGCTCAACCTTTCTAGAGAGGAAACTAACAAGCTCAAATGGCTAAGTAGTAATTAAATAACCAAGTAATTGAAAAGCTTAAAATAGAAGTGCAGAAATGAAAATTCAATACACGTTAGGCAAAGAATATACATGGTCATGTTATAAGCCCCAGGACATCATCCCCATGAGCTAAATTCAAATCAAGTTCAAGTTCCTACTTAAAAGGTTAATCTACTAGGACTAAAAGCTTATAAAAATGTAACCCCTAAAAGAAAAACTAAACTAAGAGTTATGCTAACTAAATAAAACAAGGCTAAATCTATTACTAAAGCCACGCAACTAGATGAAGACCTATTTCTAAAATATTTTCTAATTTTTGGGATTTTCGATTTTTTTTAAAAAAAAAAAATTAATGACAAATTTTTATTCGGAAAATATGGACCCAAGCCGGGCTGCTGGGCTCGGTCCGCACGTATGGTCAAATGGAGCTCCGAAAATATGGTCTGAAGGTCAGCCTTGGGATCAGGCTATGGACACAAAAAAAAAAAAAAAATGGGCCGTTATATTAGGCCCCTCCTTGATTAGAGACAAAACCAGCCCACTAAGAAACAGGCCCGATCCAGATCTAAACCCAGACCAAAGAAGCCCAAATCTCACGAGACTAATTAAGCCCATGCTTTCTTTTCTCTCCCTTTGTTTCTTCTCACATTTCTTCCCCTCACCGAGGACCACCCCAGAACAGAACGTTTCACCTCCAGCCATCGGCCCCCGACCCCCACCGAGCGACCCGAAGAGCCAGAGGAGAAAAGAAATAATGCAACAAGATCTTGGTCATGAGGATCACCCGAAGCTTAGACTGGCATGCCCACGACACATCCTTGTCGCACGCCCTTGGATGGCCAAAATATATCATAGCTATAGAAATAGGCTCTTTACTCGATCAGTGGCTACTTCAATATTAAGACTTTTCCAGTGATCACTTAAGTGCTTATTCTGACACTTCATCTTCTGGGGCCTTTTGAATTAAATCTTGACTCTGACGTGTCTCTCTCTTTTTTTTTTTCTTTTTATGAAAGTCGAGTTCGATGTGGACAATCTTTGGTTAATGTGGCAAAAAAGGGGGTCAAAACGACATTGTTCGGCCTTCTTGTTTCCCCAAAATTGCCCTGAAAATAAAACTCTAATCCTTGAGTCTTCTCTTGGAAGACCAAAGAAGAAGATTGAGGAACCATGGTATGGAGGATTTGGTTGTTGGGATAGGATTTGGAGAAGACAACTAATTAACTGGCCAATTTACCTTCTCTTCTCCTTCATCTTCTTCGTCTACATCATCAAACAACTGGTTCGTTTAGGTATCTATGTCACTCCCCCTCCTTCGCAGCTCTTGTTCGCCGAATTCTTGATTGGAACAAGCTTAGTTTGGCGAAGTTCGTTCGGTCCCTACCCTCCATTGCAAATTGAACACCTAATTTTGCCTAAATTTCTTATTTGAAAAACAGGGTTTGAAGAAGAAAAAGAATTTAGCGTCAATTCGCAAATTCGGGGCAAATGGCACATATAAACTACGTTGTTTACATTTAGGGTAATTTATGCCGACTCACCTTGCCGATGAGCCAAGTCGATCGAAAAAGCATTAAACTATTGTAACGTCAGATTTTTTGACGACCCAAATTGGTAAAGGCACAACAGTAGTCGGTTTCTTTTTTTTTTTTAACAAATTTGGCATTCAAGTGATCGCTCGAAAATGTTTTGATACTAAATTAAGTGCCTTACGAAAGTTACGGCATATTTAGTGTCTTTTTCCCTAACTAAATATAAGGAGGATGCATCTCATGTCAACTTCCATTTTTATTTTTACTTTGTACTACTATCGCCTTTCTCCCATGCCATAAAAGCTGATCTTGACTAGGATTGATCGGTTCTCGGTCCGATCTGGTTTCGAGGTGGAATCGAGAATCATTGGTTCCCAAATTCAAGTACCGGGAACCGGACCAATCAATCTTGGAACTGGAAACCAAACCGACCAACTGGTTTGGTCCGATGGAACTAGTAATTTGTTGTACGAGGGAAAAAATAAATTGAAAAATGTGCTTGCTTCTTATTTCCTTGGACTGACCCTTGATAATTGATTAAGTACTCTGCTCCATCTCGAAAACATCGTGAGTTACCTAACGAAACAAACCAAATGTTGAGTGAATTATAGCATATATAGACGAAACAAAAAAGCTTGTAAGGCAAACCTAATCTAAATTAAAACAAAAGATGCAATTTTGGTTAAATCCTAATAAATTAAAAACAAAAGGAAAAAGGCTAACAAGCTCAATATCTAGACAGTCATCATTAGTCGATCCGACCAAAATGCAAGACATTCCTCCATATGAGCTAACGATTGGACCGAATTCTAAGTTCAGTGACGTGATCAAAGGAGCAAAACTGTGTGAATGTTCCCGTTGCTCTATACACGCGCTCGTTTACAGCTGATCAACAACTAACTGAATAGGTATCAAGAGGAGTGGGGAGAAGGAGAAGAGCACAGAAGAGAATGAGCAGACCGTGGAACCGAATGAAGGCGAGGGAGATTACAAATTGATCGAGATAACCATTTCTCGATCCCCCGATGCTTTCCTACCTGATGCATTGAATATTCATGTGGAAAAAACATGGGTGTGTCAGAGTGGTGTCCCGTAGATTTTCTAGCTTAAGGGCTCTTCTTGCGAAAACCACGAGAAGCAAAGCCCTAAATCAAGACTCCTCTCAAAGACGTGTGGATATTATTGTTGAGCCAATGGTGACATTAAATTTGGTGCACAGTTAGTGGTTGTGATCATTCAAAGTTATATTGGAACATATGTTGTATACAAAGCCCATTGTATGATAGTCACCATTGTTCCGCTACAAAGCAAAGATTCCCACAAAAGCATATTACACAGAAACTGGGGCATATGATATGAAGAAGCATTAAGCAACATGCAGTTCTCTTTATCTAAAAACTATGAATTGCAATTGATGAATCCCAAAGTTCAAAGTGGATAATCACAAAAAAAGCAAAAGAAGGGAAGCCATTCTCAAGTAGGGGAACACTCTTCAATTTAGGTACTTTCCAAAGATATCCACTGAATAAAATTGCAACTCATGGTCACATCACATATCTCCTCAGTTCTGGATGATTTCACAGAGTCGGATGTGTAAAACTTTAGGAAGGAGCAGTGCTCATGTTGGCTAATTAAACCTAATCAAATTAAACGGAAAGAATGAAAACAATCTAAAGAAATGAGAGACTTCTCTGGCCAATCAAACTTAATCAAATAAAACAAAAAGTAATTTAGTGTACAAAATCTTACCACAAAATGGGATTCGAATTCTTAATGGAAAATCTTACCACACATATTTCCTCCACTTAGAAACTCTATCTACCAGTAAGCTTCAAGTCAACATCATCCATATCTAACAAAAACAAACTATTAAATAAAGCATTCACTTTTTACATACACGAAAGAATTATACGATAAAAAGATATATTTACAACTTACCCTACTCAAACTTTTCTGCATTTTCTATGCACTTTTCAATATAAATAGTCATAGTACTCAATCTCAATCAATCTTGAGTACAAATCAAAGCTTCCACCACTTTAGAGTTAAAGAACTTCGAAAGATATCAGCCACATGATCGGATGTACTAAAAGTCAATTATGAAGCAACAGTTGTTATGGGAATTACCAAAGTATCCCGAGCCATTATAGAGAGGACTTTAAACTTTAGGCCAGCAGTTTTCCACCATGTCAAAAGGTCGAGATCACGACCTTCTTCCCAATCGGCTTTAAGATACTTGTCAAGTTCAGATAAGTTGCCTGCATACACTTTTTTCTCCTCATCTAGAAATGATTCAAATGTCATATCTCAAGTAAAATCTTCAATCAAAGCGAGGACGTTCTGGTCACCCTCCTCCTCATGATAATCAAGATCCTAACTACTACCAATATCACTCAAAAATTGACCACTTGTTCGAATGTTGGGATTTCATACAGGTCGTAGTGAGCTCGCTCTAGTCGCTAAGTACATGAAGAACAACTCACTATTATATCACTTTCACGCTATTGGAAGCTCAGCTTTAATGTCATGGAATGCGCGACTCAAGGTGGCACTAGATGTTGCTAGGGGAATTGAGTACTTGCATGAATTCGCAAGTCCTCAAATAGTACATCGAGACTTGAAGTCAACAAACATATTGCTAGATGAAAACTGGATCGCTAAAGTTGCATATTTTGGACTCTATAAGTTCTTCCTAAGGATGAAGTGTCAAATTCTATGAATCATGTCATCAGCATTTTGAGTTATATGGTCCAAAATACTACTCAAGCAGTAGACTAACGACTAAGAGCGATGTGTGTGGCTTTGGCATCATGTTGTTTGGATGCAAAGCATTACACTAGGATGAAGGTGGCTTGAGACGTCATATCGTAGATGTTGGGTAGACGTCATATCGTAGAAGTTGGGTGAATTTGGGAACTGCCTTCCCAAAGCCCTTTGGGCGTGTAAAGGCTTTTGGGCCAAATATTTGGTGTTTGGCAAATTTTTTTTGACTTACCTTTGCCAAATGCAAGCCTTCAAAAGGCTGAAAGCCCAAGGCATATTAGGAGTTGCCCTAGGCTTTCTCGGCGTGCTAGCTTTCAAGCTAGCAAAAATTTTCTTCCAAAATTGTCCTCGCTAATATTTTGTTTTTCCAGTTTTACCCTAATAATTGTTCATCATCTTCCCTTCTCTCTACTGAACCGCTAGCATCTATGCATGGTCATTGGCGAAGGGTAGGTGGTGCGGCGAAGGGCAAGCGGTGCGGCAAAGGGCAAGTAGTCTAGCTAGGGTCCCGTGACCCTCCGATGAGGGTTGCCAAGCGCGAGCGAAGGTCACGGCAACCCGGATCGAGCGCAAATCTAGTCGCACGATCTAGGTCATGGCAACTAGATCGCGTGCTCGGCGACCTCCGCACGAGAGGTCACGGCGCGGTGGGTCGCACGACCATTTGGTGAGGGTTGCCTTGACCTAGATCGCGAGATCTGGTCGTGATCGGGTTCGCCGTGACCAAATCAAGCGGCCTTGGCGATCTCCGCACTAAAGTCGCGACACAGTGGGTCACAACGACCGTCCGATGAGGGTGGCAACGACCTAGATGATCTAGGTCACGGCAACCCTAGTCGGACGCCTACCCTTCGCCGCACCACCTACCCCTCGCCGGACTACCTAACCTTCGCCAGCAACTGTTAGCTCTTCGCCAGCAATAATCGACCAAGCCCTTGGCTAGCCAACTCTCCTTTTTTTTTTTTTTCCTTTTTTTTTAATAACAAAGTCTTTTGCAAATTTAATTTGTCCAAATACTATTTTGCTCAAAAATACTTCACAATGGACTTTTACAAATATGATTTACCAAACATAATTTGCATTCTGAAAAAATCTTTTAACTCAAGGATCTTTACATTTTCTCAAGGACTTTCCCCAAAAGCCTTCCCAAACGCACCCATTGTAGTGCCATGCATTATTCAGGGTGAAATTGGCCAGGCTCTAGACCCAAACATGCCAATTCCAGCCCCATTTGAGATCATGGTAATGGCAGACATAGCTCACCTCGTTGGGGATTATGTTCAGGTAGAAGCTGGAAACCAGCCCTCCATGAGTTATGTCGTGGACCGCCTAAGGAGTGCTTTAGCTTAATGCTCGTCCACATGACCAGAAAACATCGGTAGCTCGTCTTCAGTCAGTGTGCGGATAAAACGTATCCCCAAACCCAATGTATAGCCGATTAATTTAAGTTCTAAGAGTTGCTTAATTTTGTGTGTAATCGTTGTAAATTTATGTTTGGAGGTCGAAAGATTTCCTAGGTAGCAAGCTATTGTTTCCACTTCTCATTTTGATAGCCTAGAGTTTGGGTTCATTTTCTCTTCGCCCGAAATGAAGAGACAAGTTTATATTCGATGCTAGAGGATCAAACAAGAGATGATTGAAATCAAATCAGTCCTCAATAATGTATTTAGCTAGGAATGCACTGGCGAACCAGACATGATATCATGAAATCACCGAAACAGAATCGGTCTCTTGTCGGTAATAACGGGCTTGGAGACTTGTCCTGGACTCTTTCCAAAACAGCAAATCTCTCCCCCCCCCTCTCCCTCCCGGGAAGAGAATTGAAATGATTTTCTATGAATGATGCTAGATTAGGGTTGAAAATACCATCATTAACAAAAAAAAATCCTTAAGAAAATGAATAGATTTCTGAAATTAGTGTGTTTTTGGTCACGAACCAAACGGATTAACTAAAAGTTATCGGACAAAGGGTCTAAGACTAATCAGTAACAAATGTAACCTCAATATATAGAAAACCGGAATTCAGCGCATAAGTCACTAAGGATGATTTTCAAGCAATGTAAGTTTGAAGGTAATTAATAGTCAATCACACTAATTGATGAATGGATTGTCTTTCTAAAGTTTTAGGAAGAAAAATAGGTTGACTTCAAAGTTGTGAGTGAGGAAACTGCAACTTCACTTCTTAGTATTTGGGAAGAAATGACTCAACAACAAGGAGAAGACCTTGAAATCTCCGTTTACTCTCTTTATGAGCCAGACTCGATCAGCTACTCTGATTTTCTTATTAAAGGTCATATCTTCTTCAAACTTGATGCAGCGAGGGAAGACGGGGGATGGTGACGCCGGCGCAAGCTGAGAGACACCGGTCGGGGCTTGTGATGACAATGGATGGATGGTGGGCATAAAGCTGTCGTCTGGACGATCAAAGAAGGCAAAATGAGGACGTGTCATAATCTACAGGGAGTAAATTCAAGATGCAAATTTTTCCTAAAGTTTGAGGATTCCAGTTCTTTTAGGAATGATATATGGTGAAGCAAATCGATCGACATTGAGATTTTCCAAACACAATGACGATGTCGATTTACTACATCATGCGCACACGATAACTTTACGGAAGTGCAAACGCTTTGTCACTTAACCATTATAACTCATGCAGGAGAGTGCAGCGACATAACTAAAGAACAATTATTTTCAAGTATCTCAAACGTCAAAGATAGCTACTTGCTACCTCCCAAAACACAGGCAATTTGAGACATTCCAATGATATTGACAACAAAGACCAAAAAAAAAAAAAAAAAAGGTGCACCAAAGGACATGGCCCTCGACGTACTCAATGTGAATTCCCCCACTTTTGCTTGCCACCCACAACACCCGATCAGGGTTATTGCTAACATTAGCCAAATAATTTCTAAATTCACCTAAGAAACAGGAGCAATGGAAACCCTAAAAAAAATGTGAAACAAGACAAAAGACATCATCAAAATGGTCATTTAAATCCATGGACTTAGCTTTTCAGAACTCCATGACCTTTGGAGCAAATCTCAGCAACCTGTCTAAGGCATTGGGCAGGAACTTCCTAGCAAACAAGAAGCACACGCTCGTGCTTTTCCCGTTGTACTCGCACTTCCTGCTCCCCCCTCTCAGCCTCTTCAGGAGCTCCACGGTCACCTCCCACCTGCCGAACCGGGTCGGGTGTGGCCCGCCCTTGGACCAGTCGACCCACGTCAAGCTCCGGTTCGAGTTCCTCCTCCAGAACTTGATGCTCACGAGTGTGGGCAGGTAGTGCTCGTCCGAGTAGCAAGAGCTCTTGCAGAATTTCCTAAACACGGAGATGTATTTCATGTCCGAGACCACCTCAACCGCCAGCCCCGGTCCATCTCGAACCACTGCGACCCTTTCCGCCACTGTCCGATCTGGATCACGGGCCGCATCCGCGAGTTGTACCGGCCCCGGCCCACAGGCCCAGGCTTGTCGTAGGCCTCGACGAATGACCTGGTCGAGCCGACGAGGTAGGCGTAGACGGTGGTGAAGTTGAAGAGGGGGATGCATGACTCTGAGAGGAGGACAAACCGTTGGTTCGAGATGTCGAGTAGTGCATTGGCGAGGAGGCGCCTCTCGGCCTCTACCATGTTGAAGTTGCCCCACTGGACCTCCTGTGTGAACCAAAAAAAATTGAAGTGTTAAATATTTGAGTGACTTGACTCTGCATTAACATCCCTAATGTTAAGCTATATTATCATTATACAAAGTAAACCTGACCTCCTATGTTTAAGGAATTTAAATGTTTTTCCTTTCTCAAATGCCCTCGAACTCTCATTTACAAATTTTGATTCCATAAAAAACTTATGTCGATTAATAATTGTAGTCTTCTCGGAAATTTTGATTTCAAAATTTGAGTTTTCTTCCATCCTACAACAACTTCCCATCATAACTTACTTTCCAAAACCATACAGAACTCTCATTTAACATTCATTTAAATTCATTTTCTAGAATAAATCTCTCATCCTCTTTTCCTCACGCCCGTGTGCTTTGTTGCGAGTACTTACAAATAGAAGTATAAGGGAACATAATTTGAAAAACAGAAAAGAAGAAAAGTAAAAACAAAGAAGAAAATGGGCTTTATAGAATGAAAAATGAGAAGGCCGACATCATAGAGGGACATGGGAAAGTGAGGATGGCTATGGGCTTGTATATACCCAGCAAAGTCAGAGGACATTTGCCCCTTAAGTCCAGGCCTAGCTAAGTTGCATCTGATCAAGCCCAGCAACAGAAGCACGCATAAAAAATTTCTGCAATTCAATTGGAGATTTTTAGCTTTTTTGATCTCTTTCTTCGTTTTTTGGGTACTATATGCATTTTATGATAACTAAGTTTGGAATCGGGAGGCTCAATTCGTAGCTCTTGAAGTTTCGGCGGCCAAATTCGGCTTTTACACTTTTGCACTTTTCATCCAGGAGACAGCGAGAAGAAAGGAATGCCGAAAAGGGAGCAAGGCATTGGAACTTCTCTCTTTTTGAGTTTCATGCAAAAGGAGTGGAATCCAAGCAAGTCTCGAATGTGGCAAATTCCATGCGATCTCCCCACGGGATGGGCTCGGGCGTGAAACTCCATATCGCAAGCTCGATTTCCTCCATTCGCGGAGTGCTATCGGATCCCGGTAGGCCGCCTCCCGGGCGGATCCCGCGACTTAACCGGGTCATGAGCTAGCCGATTATGCATATTAATGGCAATGTTCTTGACTTGAATAACAACTTACTAGATGTTTTCTTAATGTCAATAAATGTTTGGTTGACACAGGAAGGGAAAGCGGATCCGGGAACTGTTCAGAGCAGACAAAAGAACTCCCTGCTTTCGTGAAATTTCATCACCTAAAAGCTAGATAACCGCGAACATGTGTTAAGGTTTACATAGGCTGTAGCTCAGAGGGGCATAGCTTGAAAGAACACAGCCTAGCTAAAGCTTAAACGTAGGTTCGTTTTCGATTAAGCCTTCACCTAATATAGGGTAACTTTTCCTTCGGCGGAATTCGATTGGTCCATCGATTTTGCAAGGTATTCACAAATCAGATCACAATATATACGCAATCTTTACCAAGATTATGGAATTCACAAGGAATTGCTCCTTATGATTTGCCCCAAGGTTAAACACATGCATCGAAATTGTGTAATAAAAACCTTTCACCGTGCATCGTACTACTTGTGAAGATCTTGTCTCACCTAAAATTTCGTATACGGGTGATCAAGATTTTTATTCGTATGATATGACCAACGGTGCTTACGTGATGAAAAGGAAAGATTAGACGTTTATTAAAGGCTGCCCGTCACTGACCTTACTAGGAATTCTCCGGCCGTGGAAGACTGAGCCTTCGCTTTCCCCGCCGCCCGCCGTCGCATTGAACGCCGGATGAGAGTGGACGTAGATGGAGAAAAGACCATCGTGCCCTCGGAAGAACCTCTCCCACAGCGGAGCGAGCGGCAGAGGGCCTCTCGTCAAGAACAGGAAGGCGACCTTGGGGACGCGCTTGAACGGGTACTGTCGTATTTTGGGAGCCATGGACGCCCTCCAGAGGAGCTCCCTATCGTCCATGTCGTGCATGGGGGTCAGTGGGTCCAAGAAGTCGCTTACGACGGTGCAGCACCATTCGGTGGGGGTTTGGTTGAAGAGAGAAGGCGGCAGCGGCACGGCGGGGTGGTTCTGGAGGGAGAGTTGATTGTTGTTGTTGAGCTGGAGGGATAGGTTGAAGGAGGAGAAGCTATTGAGAGAGATGGCGAGGGCGAGCCCGAGGGCCAAGCCGGAGGCGAAGAGGAGGAAGTATTGGATGAGGTGGTGGAAGTGCATCTGGGCGGTGGCGGCGATGAGTTTTGACGTTGGTGGTGGTGGTGGTGGTTGCTGTTCATTCTTCTTCATGGTTTGCTTTTGAGAGAGAGAGAGAGAGAGAGAGAGAGAGAGAGAGGTTGCTTTAGGAAGAGAGCTGCTCTTTTAGATTTTGAAGAAGCTAGCTGGTGCCTGTTGCCCTTGTAACTTTTTAGGAAATTCTATTACTTATTTCCATAAATTGGGATTTAAATTGTGAAAGAAATCTACTTTTGTGAATTTCTTAGGGATTGCATTTAATTCCACAAATTGGTCGGTTTTTACCCTTTTCAACAGCATAAGTAGATATTAAGGAAGCCGAAAATGGATATAATAAAGGAATGGCTATAAATATATATATACAAATACATATTCCTTTACTAATTTATTACATAATTTTTTTTTTGTCGGTCCTATTCTAGTCCTACTTTAACTCTCACTCTCAGACTTTTGCCCTGCCTCTTTATTGAGTGTGAAAGTCAAAATCACACTTAAAACTAAATCGTCTCCATCTCAATCCCCGAAAAGATGGGGATTCAAACCCCTCACCTTCCCCTTTTATATTGGAAGGGTGGAAACCCCAGTGGTTTTACTACATAGTTTGCCATGTGGGAATTAGTGCATTCCCACCTGAAATGAGAAATAATATTCCATATATAGAGTAATTTTTGCATGTTCATGGACAACTATACAAAAAGAATGAATGGAACGGAAATAATTAGTCAACTCTAACATGAATTGATCAATTTACGTGTACATATAATTATAACACGGTGTCTAATTCTAATCTTGACAGAATTTCATTTAAGATATGGAACATAATTTGTGTCTCTAGAAAATTAAAGGAGTTTAAAATAAAGAATGAGACATATAGAGTGATTGAGAGAGACTAATTAAAATTGATATTTTCTGTTTCTCAACTTTGCAAGTGAAAAATGTCTCAAAAATTGGTACATCTTTGCTTTTATTGAACTAGAACTAGCAAAACAATTGGTCACTCCTCGATGGAATAGGATTTTATTTGTGGCCAAATGGTGTTCTTATGATATGATATTTAACACGGGATTGATAAAAGAAGAGAAGATAATAAAGTGATCGACTGGAAAATAATAAATTTTTCAATTTTATTTGTAAATGGAAATTAAATCACGTATACTACAATAGCATTTGCATAATTTTATAGGAAAAATAGAGGTCGATCTCTAGGAATTATCATGGCTGTAATTACTCAAAAGAAAATGAAAAGAGTTATGATAATAATTAAAAAAAAAAAAAAAAAAAGCTAGTTAGTGAGAGAGAGAGAGAGAGAGAGAGAGAGAGAGAGGAGGAGGAGGAGGAGGAGGAGGAGGAGGAGAAGACTGTGATTGATAAAGAGTAACTAATTTTATAAATACCCGTTATCTGGTCTATTGTAATTATATCCAATTAAGAGAAATCGGAGCATATAATAATGTTTGTCCAACTAAGATCTTCCGAGAAAACAATTTCATTGAAATTATTTTAAGGACGCGAGGAAAATATGAGCTAACGATGAAACAATTTCATTGAAATAATGGATAAAGTAATTTCGTCAAAAAAAGGCTTGGTCCAATCAGGCCCACTTGGCCCATCCATCTCTCGCATAAGTTGGGCTTTGGCGTCTTAATATCATCATCTCAAGGCCCAAAACCAAGCATTCTCCCTCCTGGCTTGGAGATATCCATTCACGTACTCAATGGTCTCCACTCGGTTAGTATTGTTACTACGGCTAAGCCAAAAGAAAAATAGTCTTGCAGAAACATAGGAATCGAACTTGAGACCGATTGGTACACACAAGGGTATAGCATCGCGATCTTGTCTTAAGAGATTATTGAGTTGGTTAAGGCTAGATTATTTATAGAAGTGTCAACGGTTCGATTCGGTTTAGATTTTCAAGAGACTCGAACCAAACAAAACCAGTTTGGTGTGCATTAACTTTAAATAGAATCGCAACCCAAACCGAAGACCCAGTTTGGTTTTCCCATTTCCCTTTTTGTAACATTAAGAATAGGCGTAGTGATAAAGGGGAGAGATTGTGTAAATTGTAATATTAAGAAGAAAGGAAATTTTCAGTTCGGTTTCATTAACCAAACCGAACTGAAACTATCCAAACTGGAATAAAAAAACGGTTGTCTTTTCGTTAATCAAATTCCGGACCAAATAGAAAATGCATGAAAATCTAATTTCGATTCGGTCCTGACAACCCTAATCATCAGTGTTTTGAGCAAGCCACGCATGCCTGTGCTAATAAGCGGGTCATGGAAACATGCATTCCTAGACGGTTAGTCGTGTATTAGAAGGTAGAAGGTAAAAAATTAAGGTGAGCAATCATTATACGATAAAGGTTAGGCCCATGAGCTTGGCCATTGGATTTCTCCTCAAAGGTCCAATCCATTAAAAAAAAATTGCCGGGCCTGGGCCAGCCCATTTGAGCCGACCCGATCAGGCCGAATGGCGGCACGGCCCGCCACCCAATGGTGGGGGCCCAACCAAGTCTCTCCATGTCTTCTTATCATCTATTGCTTTGGCACTGGAAAAATTCTTACCAAGTAATGGAATCAAGAACATCCGGTGCTCTTGCAATGGAATACACAAGATTGATAAGTCTAGTGGAAACACCCTTCTTTAGAAAGCTTGATAAGTTCGGTCGAAGAACATTCAACCCGGATCTTGAAGCGTGTACTAACATCTTTTCTTTCTGTGGACAAATCAATATCTCTTTCAAGCTTCACTTACAATCCATAAATTCTCTTATTTTAATGCTTTGAATCTCTTTCCTGAGCACATGCATTTTCTTTCTTCGCAATACGAGGTGTCCACATCTTTTGATTACATTTACTTTCACGGATGCAATGCAAAACCGTTATCCACTCACCATATCAGATGAAGCTCCACTCACATAATGGCGGGTGCATGACTCTTGAAATTGCTTTAATCAAAGAGACGCCACTATTCAAACTTGGAATTGGACTCATCTGAAATCCTACCTAATGTTTATCCTAGAAGAAGACACATTCAAATTAAGATGGAAGGGTAGGATTCCATCTTGTCACCCATGCTCCAAACCACTTTGGACCATAGGATAAACCAATCGATGTCCCCTAGTGAAAAAGGAAACCCAACAACCTAATCCCATCGAGATAAAGACCATGGTGGGTCATTTTATCGAGCGAGAAAAATTATGATAACGAACCAAAAAGAAGATTTGTTGCCTCATGGGGATCTCCTCGAAATGAATTTTGGTCCCTAGAAGTGGTGTTGTATCATCTTTCCCGTCCCACTTTCATCCTTTGTCGCCTTGGAAAAAAAAAAAAAAAAAAAAGAGCATGCTTTAGATATTTACCATGACAAAAAAAAAATGGACTGACTCACCTTGCAATGTACGCAATGTCCGGATTAACATCACAATCACCACCTTCACTTGTCCAAAGTATGTACGGATAAGGTGGTATTGCATGCCTTGTCACATGCAATTACGCAAAAGAGTGTTTCTTTCCCTTATCGAGTCTCACTAGTTTGCTTTTGCTCTTGCAAGAGTGAATGACACAAAGCCGTTGTCTTTACTTACTGTATGTACATTTATCGACAGGAGGATCTTATGACAACGTTAATGATTGTTGTCTTATTGGGCCGCTCGTTCCTCCACTAAACCGAAGCGTGCCGGTTAAGCTCGAATCGGAAATGAGCTTTATGTCACGTTCAGTTTTCGACTTCGACCTGGGAACCCGAGGATAGTTCTTGTTTCGTACTGGCGACCAACCCTAGGATTGCACGAGAAAGAAAGGAACTTATCAGATTCATCTGGTTGGCGTACGTGATCGGGAGGATTCCAAGTTTATGCATTGGACGTTAACATCGCATAGATGCTCGATCCACCTGGGCTTCGCTTGCATGTACTGAAAACGAAAGTTGTGTAAGGGACGAGATCTTATTCAACCGGGTTTTATGATAATGTCACAGCTCAGAGGTTTCTCATGTCCAAAGGATGGTGAATGATCCAAGAAAACTGGGCGAACCTCTCTTCTGTTCTCTTGAATATTTCTAGGACGGACAATATTGTAAATATATTAGAGTGTTCCTGTAATAAATGTGGATAGTTGGTAGATAAGGAAATAGAATCTCCTCCTTTTAGAATAAAGAGGGATCTACATTTATAATCTCAGTAACATTTATATATAAAATGGTCTCCTTCCATTATTTATATCATCTCATAAGTAATAAGAATCCAAAACTTCTATCTTTCTATTTACGATTCTTATGAGTGTGTTCTTAAAACCACGCGGGTAAGAAAATGTTAGATCAGCCAACTATGATGATAACCTATGACTTGCATGTATTATCTTCTTTACATTTTGGTCAAAGAGAGAGATCACTGCCTCACTGGGAGATTGTTCAATGCATTCAGAATAATATCGTTTAAAGCTAGGTTGCTAATCTCGTGGCTGGACTTTGTAGATACGTTCCGTATTGGCAACTAATGATATCATGACAATACGTAAAAAGCAGCATAATTTCGATTGAAAAGCCAACTTGGAATCCAGTCCTCCTCGAAAATTTGACAGTAGAGTTTCGCCTTCATATTTCTTGAAAGATTGATATTAATCGAATTTCATCCGAAATGGCATCAATAACTTCACCAACACACGTAATTGTAGAGATCACAAAACCATCGCAATAGTAGGCCTACCGCAAACTCATAAAGAGACGTAGATGTTTAGCACGACGATTCCTACCTAATTTTTGTAAAGTAATCTCGATCTGACTATATGTTCGTGCTCAAGACCCTCTTGAGTCCGACCTCAAACTAGACTACTGGAGGTTCGAAGTTGTTCACATATCAAGAAACGTCCTTTGTACCGTAGTGCTCCGATGCTAAACTTTCATTGAAAGGACAATTAGGTCACTCAGTAAGCAATTTAGGTTTATGCAAAGAGAAGTAGGGAAGATAATGATGCTTATTCATATGTTACTTTCACCATCCTCAATGATTAAGTTATGTAAGATTAATTTAGTAATTTTTTGCTCTAGTGCATGTGTTGAGCTTATGTTTGGCACACTTCCGATTGAATAAAGTGGGGTGATCTTGTTAGGGATATTGGACCATTATGGAGCATAAAGCTTGTTTCGTGGAGTCTTATCTCCTTTTTACTTGGAGGGGAGATGCTTTATCCTTATACTTTTAATATAATATCAAATCTCGATTTATCTTTCACCATCCTAATGGTGTATATCTAGAACCATGTAGGGAAGTCGTCCGTGCTCTTGTGCTTTTCTCCCACCATCATCTCTTTTTTCAATACTTCGTCGGTCCACGATTGAAATATAAAATTCACTTCCATTAATGTGTTGATTAAATGATTGGACTTCAAGGGAGGAAAATTTAATTTTCTTTAAAATTATCACTTCTCCTTAATTCTCAAATATGGTGATCTAGCTCGGATCAAGCAATGTTGAACTAAAGTTTTTTTATTTGATAGTTTTGAAGTATAGGAAGTCGTATCAGAATGTTTTATTTTGAGTTATAGTTAACCCTCACTCACTCGGCATAACACATGATACTTAGAGGTCTAGGATTGGCGACCGGCCCCATCGACATTCATCTGTCTACAACTCTCTCTCTCTCTCTCTCTCTCTCTAGAACGAAGTAACATCAAGGAGCACACATTGGTTAGGATTCACCTCATGACACAACTCAAACTTATGATTTCTCAAACGAGAGGCAAGCATAAGATCACCGAGCCAACTGGGCTCTGAGTATTAAAGAAAGAGAGAAGCTTACAAGATACATGTTTTCAATTGCAACTGCACAACACCCCATCTTTCAAGGAGGATCGGATGTTTTGACATTTTGCATTACCTTCATACATTTTATTGTTTTATTCGCCCTTTGATGGCCAAAAACAGCCTGTTCTTTTTCTTGGGTAGTACAAGATCTTTTTGGGTGAGATGGACAGTGGAATGTGGTCCACGTTAGAAACAACGTCGGGACAGACTTGCTTTAGTAAACTAAAGCTGCTTCCACCAAAAAAATGCTGATCCTCCGAGATTAGCGCATATCCCTATTTTCGAATAAATATAGTCGGGAATCAGAAGAAATGGAATTGGAATTTATAGCATGATACATTCCTTTTAAGGAATTGGTTCCCCATAACGTTGCTAATCATTATTGGCAAAAAATTTCAGAATCTCTCAAGGGAAACGATTGGCAAGAATGTTGTTTATCTTTTTAGAAAGAAGAATCGAAAAAGAGAATAAATTAGATTAAGACGCAAAACTATGAATATACATATTCATAGTTTTACATCTTAATATAATTTATGTATGTCTTTTTAGAACCGAATGCAATCTTTCAAGACAAGTTATGTCTGAACAAATATGTTCTCAAAAAAATGGAAAAGACTTTGAAAATTCAGAATAAAAAAATTACAACTTTTTGAGGAGAAGAAATTATGTTAAAATAAACACAACCCTCCAAATGTTAAGAGATTATGTCTAAATAGACATAACTTTCCAAAGTTTGTAAAAGCGCCTAATAACCGTTAGGTGAAAACATTAATAAAATTCAAAGGGCACCAATTATGATCCTCGAGTGAACGAGGACGAAACATGTTAATCTCCCACCCGCATGCTAGTATTGAGGGTCTAGCCCAATATTTTCATTTAAATAAATTACAAGACATCAAGACTTATAAAGAGGCCCACATATTCCTAACTTTTCTATCTGAAACAAAGTACAGTGAAGGAACATACTTCTCCTATCTCGTTAACAGATCCCGATATGCATCTCATGTGAACACTTCCCCCTTCCCTATGTTACGGGCGATAATAATTCATAAACGCTAGGGCGCAACACAAATTGAGATGCCAATAACGACATAGAATATCTATGTTCAGTACACGCAACCAAAGCATGATTCCTACGTTGGATTATTATTTACAATTCATGAAAGAAAAACATCGTGCCCGGTTTGCTCTGTCGTTGTCGGTTGGCCGATTAGGGCGAAATTAGAGCCAAAGGCGGAAGACCTAACTGGGGGTGCTTTTCCGGTGTGGGGACCCCAGGTGGGGGAGGTGGGGCCCAGGGCGAGAGGCGGTTGGGGGATCGGACGGTCCAGATGACGGATGATGGGCTCGTGAGGGCGTGGGCAAGTCGGGTGGCCGGCGACCACGTGGCACGCTCCCCACGAGCACCTCGCGTGCCCTCTCTACGCCACCCGAACTCCCCCCGACCCGCCATTGCCCGATCCCCACGTAATTCCTCTCTCTCTCTCTCTCTCTTTCTCTCTCTCTCTTAATCAACCTTTTACCAAACGCAACCCGCAATTTAAGGGCACCGATCTCCATCCGTTCGATGTTTCTACACGTGCGAGGGCGCCGTGTTCCGATCGTGGGAACCGAAAAGCGGAGTCCAACGAGCTACAAGTTCGATTTACAATGTAAGCCAACGTTCATTCCTGAGCGGTTCATGTCGCGTTGCCTAATATCTCGTATGGGATGAAAATTCGTGTCCATTATAGGAACGATCGACCCGAACATGACATCATGGGTTAATCGTGTCAGCCTATTTGACACGGTGCGTGTAATATTGAGTAATGGATTGGCGAATTAATGGGATCGCATGACTTGCTATGATGCGAAATCAATCTGCCAAGATGAACCCATAAAATCTATCGACCAAGTATCATCCATTACGAAATGTAGTCTTGCTTGATCTTGTCTAAATGCATCATCCACCAATTTAAACTGGGTATAGGACACAATGCGATCATAACTCGTTGCCTCGTAGGATGGCATGAAATTGACTCGAACTCAATTGCCCTCAATCTAGAACCGCCTAATTTCTTGTCGTGTTAGAGTTATGTTATAATTTCGTGTCAGAAATGGCATATCCCTATCATTAACCTTTGAGTCATGAATAGTGTGAAACGGTTATAATTCATTCTATAGTGGATGTAAAATATTTATGGTAATGTCCAGGAGGGGTCTCTAGCACTAATCATTCCTTTTTCGCCATTATTGAGAGTTTAAATTAAACAGAGAAACAAAAGTAAAATCAAATACGTTATAATTAATCAATTTTTCTGTCCCCAAGCCAATGAAAATCTGCCTTCCAACGTCATTCGAACATTCTTCTGTTGAATTTTTCATTTCGTTTTGCTCTGATTCATTTCGGGGGGCTGATCGCCCAAAGCTGTGGGCGCCGCGCTTTATCACTTTGATTCATTTCGTTTCGCTTTGGTTCTTTCCTTCGATGACCACTCACAAAAACAAATCCTCTTACTTTTATACTTTACTCATAAGTGTTTCCTAATCCTAAATTAAACTAAAAAAAAAAAATGAGTTTTCTCACACTCTCAACTCTCTTGGATGACAACTCTCGATGCTCTCCGTGTATCTCACAAGTTTTCACACAAGTTGAGCACTCCTGCTATGCATAAGAGACCAAACTCAACCACAGATCATTCGTATGCAAAATAAAAAATTATGAGCCCTCGTTGAGCGTCAACACGAGCTTCATCTTCAACAAGAAGTTTGTGGGCATCCCTCTTTGCTTCACCTGCGATCCTATCGAGAAGAGTCAATGCAAATTATAGATGATTAATTCCCAATTCGATGTGATTCCCAAAAATGGGAATCAAAGACCGGACCAAACTATTGGTCTAATCCAGTGCTAGTCCGGTCACTATATTTTTCATGTTTACATTTTAGATATCTTATTATCTAAAGCATAATTGGGAACAAAGACAAATCCTCTGCAGGCTCCTCTTTCCTCATAAACAATAAACTAGACCCACTAGTTTTTTAAAGAAATAAAAATAAAAAGTATATTTAGTCAGTTTGGTCCAGTTCTCTCTTGGAATTGGGGATTAGGAATAAGACCGTTTGGACACCAGTTCCACTTTTAGGAACTATGAATTGGACCAACAGTTCTGAAAATCAAACCAAATTAGCTAATTTTTAATTCAGGCGATCTGTTTTGCACATCTTTAATGTAACTTTCCCCTAACACGACCCGGGTTTTCTTACAAATCAATCACACGTCGGGTTTCTAATCAATCAGGAATTGCTTTCAAGCCACAACCAACGAGATTAGAGGGAAGTGCGAAAACCCTTCTTTATTTATAAAAAAGCAAAAGTGTACTGAACTTACGAGAATCCCCTTATTATATCCGGGCGTGACGAATGAGGGAGCAACGAAAGTGAGAAAAAAGATGGACAGAGAAAATCATTATTGCTTGCACTGATTTCTGTTCATGGCTTGCGGTCCAACGTAAGAAAAAGATAGAGAGAGAGAGAGAGAGAGAGAGATTTCATTTCTGCCCATTGACCAGAGACATGGTTTCGCTTTAATGCCTTGGCCATGAACGCGATCGATCGAAATGACCCGCCAGCACCTCATTATGTCCCGTCGGTAGAACCCTCGTGAGTTCCGTGGAAGATGCACGCTTCTGATCAATGCGGGTACGGAACACTCAACACATTTTTATAACGTGGACCAATCAGGAAAAAGTTTAAAACAAATCAGCAGCAAATCCTATTGTTTTTTTTTTTTTTTTTTCCGGATATCTACTTCCAACGAGAAGGGTAGAAATCGGTTTATCCGCGTCAAAAATTTCACGTTAGTTATTTATAAAATTTAAATGTTGGCTGAATTTACTCATGAAGAAAGCTAAATGGATTGCAAGCCTAAAAACTTAAGCCCCTATGATAATCCATATAAATAAATAAGGTTTTTCGCTAATTTTAAGTAGTAGTCACATAAAAGGTTAAGTGAGACGCAATAACAAAAGAGAAAAAATAACAAAATATCTGAATTGAGTATAATGTCAAGCTAGCATTGGAGGTCGTTTCGTGATCCGATTGAGCTAAAGTTTTGCTAGCTTGTTCGTGAGACATTCTTCTCAAATATGAACAATTTGACTTTTGTTTGGAGCTCTCTACATTAGGTTTCACGTGAGTTGAACTGAACCTGCGTTTTTTTGGTGAAATTTATCATTGATCACTTGTAAAATTTATGCTTATTCGCAAAAATAATGTTCTTGATGTCTTTGTTTGCAATGTACTATTTATAAGAGAAGAACTTTATTCATCCATTTTTGTTGATAATAAAGATTATGGTAAACTCCAATCCTATGATTTTTCTCTCCTCATACCGAGAAGGTATTGTGTAAAAAGCCATCTTTTATTTGTGTACTTGGTATTTATATTACTCTACTACATTATTTCCTACTAAGTTTGCACAAAAGAGAAGATTGTTTTGCTCCATTACGCTAATCCGATATTGTTCAGGTTCATATGGTGGGAAATGTCATAAATTAATTGTACGGATACTAATTTTATTGTAGATATTTCAAATTTGTCCAATTTAGTCTTAAATCTTTGCGCAAATTCCAATGCGATCCTTCCAACTAATTTTCACTGGAAATCATCAAATCATCGTTGGCCATCCTACTTAACTCGCAAGCAACTTCACATAGAAATATTGCGTGAAGGATTAAGACTAAAATCAGCAAAACTATAAAGTTTATAAATGAATTGTTGTTTGCACGATAAGTTTATGATAGATTTGATTATTTCTCCTGCTCTATATGTACATATGACCTCCCTTCAGGAGATGAGTTTTCAGGTTTGATATCTAGCGACACGAACTTATAATCCACCTTTTTACGCATCGGATGCTCTGCAACATATTCAAAGCATGACCCCTCCCCTCATGCAATAAGTGCATGATGCAAGGCTTTCTACGCGCATGCTGGTTCTCTTCCTTTTCATCTATAATCACCTTTGATTTCTCCATTCCTTATCTCCAAGAAATCCTATTGTGCCTTGATTAATTCGACATGAAAATAGAATTAATTCTCATGCTGGAGCGTGGTCTTGGAATATTCAATCCGAACGTCGTGTTGTTTTTGGAAAATGTCGAAGCTATGAATAGTTTGAACCAATTCATACGTCACTCTCAAGCTATTTAGAATAGTCATGTAGGATGATTATGTTATCCAAGTAACTTACTATTAAAGGTCATGATGAATGTGAAATCCTAACCTTTTGATGACACTATGAAGGGTGCCAAAAAAAGACCCGGATTGTGAAATCTTGAAAGCCGGGTCTTTTCGACCTCCGATCGTGTCTAAATGTGTAAATTCATTTCAATAGCTATAGCTAAACATGTAAATTCGTAAAAAAACTGAAAACTTCGGGTCTATTAGCTACAAATGGTATTCTTAATGCACTAAAATAACTTCTCGAGAAGGAACTCTTTTCCACTTGCATAAGTTATGTATAGAAATTGGATGTCCACCACGTATTTCCCCCTTTCCAATTTCCCAAGTTGCGTCTCCTCCACGGCTCTCATCATCTAACATCCTCGTCCTACCATAAATGTCCCGCCTCCATCTTGTAATTGGCCGAGTTTTTTCGAAAGAAAATCATATTCATTACTCAAAATGATACATAAGTATAAAATCTTCATGACAAAACAAAGCGAAACAGAGTATGAATATTGAAAAATAAAGCCATATCCAAAAGATAAGAATGATCAATGGAGTATCAGCAAAATTAAATATAAATTCATTCTACAAGAACATATTTGTCGAACAAAATACCATTGAATCTTGTGTACATGCTGAAATTTCTTTCTCCAATAATTACTTCATTGCTGGTTGCTAAGTTTAGCTTTCTCTACACTATCGTCATATGGAGATAACTAAAATAGGTCAAACAAACACAGATCAAACATACAAAGGAGCAAATTTTCGTAAATCAATAAGACGCCAAAACTCCTATTATCATCATCGATACTGAAAGCAAAGCAGAGAACCTTATACTAATAGAGCAAAGGGGCATCAGATCCGCAAGCATTTTTATTAAACTCCTTGATCTAGACCGGGAGAGTTTAAACTTTCAAATCAAAAACTAGATCAAAAGAGGAGCTTGTAAATCTAAATCGGGAGAGAAAAAAATAAGAAAAGAATAATAAAATGCAAACAAAATCAACAAAAGAGAGGGGAGGGCGAGACTAGCTCAAATTCTCCCCTATGGATGAAGGTTGATGAAGACGATGGGAAAAGAGAAAAGAAAGAGAAAAGACTTTTCGGCTTCCTCATCCATTTGACCAATGGAAATGGACATTTCCAAGCTTTTTTTTTTTTTTTTTTTTAATGTGATAGCTTAATCTGAAAAATTATGGGGGTCTTCATGTTATCTAAAGTTATGTTTGATAGTCTAGATAATTTAATGAATTATCATATTTATTGTTTGGTAGTATTAAATATTTGAAATTGGTGGTGAGGTAAAGTCCGAATAAAATAAATAAATAAATAAAATAAAAAAAATATATATATATTTTTAACTGAGGCATGTCCTTGAGTAAATGCAAGCCAGCTCCATTCACGTGACAACTTTTACTCCCTCGCGGTCCAAGAAACAACGCGCAAAAAGTCAAAAGAACCATCACCCTCCCCTTCAACTTTTGACTTCTAGGGTTCCATGATCTCCATCTGGGGTCAGCTGGAAAAACAAGCGAAAAAGGAAGATTTACTACGAAGACGATGATGAGAAGGGGAGAAACCACAGTGGGGAAATCCCATCGCGAAATCCCTTTTCGCCTTACTTAGTAACTTTACAGTGTGGGGATTTCTGTCGGGGAAAAGGAAAGAAATCTTAGGTTCGTTACACGGATGAAATGCTAAACATAACTAACCCGCTAATACTAATATCATCCCCTTCATGTCATATTCACATGCGACCCTGATCTTATCATCGCCGCTTTTAATGATATCGGGGACGGTCCAAATCCAACAGTGAACATGCAACGATGACTCGGGTCGTGTCGTCTTCTTAACTGGCGCCGTCCCTATGATTATGTGACATCATTGAATGATCGTGTAACTTTCAACTTGCTTTAGGAGAAAAGAAAAGTAAGCTGCCAATTAATTTTTTTTTTTGAAATTTCGCTAGCATAGGGTTTTTGCATATATTAATAGTCATTTTTCGTTTTATAATTTCCCATCTACAATATTTAAAAATTCTATAGGTCTTTTCATGCTACCACAATTCTGGAAGTTAATTGTCGTTATCTAACATTCATAACAATGGCGACATCTACGGCATCTAAGTATTTAAAAATTAGAACTCCCCTTTAGTTAACATTGTAACATTTGGAATTGGTCAGAAATTGACATCCAATATTCACGGAGAGTAGGAGATCCTTTCTCTCTTTGAAATGTAGAAAAATGATTATTTAAAATTTAAGAAATGACAAAAAAAAGTGTACGGTTTAGTGTTGGCCTAATTCCCTAAAGAAACTCCACCTCTGGGTTTAATCCAAATTTATCCCGAATTTCTTTGGTCCCCCCTAAAAAAAAATATCGACTTTCACTTTAGCTTCAAATTTGCCTACGCGTCTAAAAATCACTGCTCATTTAATCTAAATGATCAATGTCTCGGCCAATCGGAGGTTCATTTTCAGATTTAATGTCTTCATGAGCACACTCACTTTCATATGGAACAATAGTAGCCTCCCAAGTTAATGATATCGAAAAAAAATGAGCATTGATTTGTGGGTGTGTAAACAAACTTGGGTGTGGAGTGAAAATTGAGAATTTTATTGTACAATTTCACTCATTTTGCGGAAAATATGACTTTTATAAAAAAATGCTTTCCAAGAAGCCATTTTATAGGAAATGACTATATTTTTTTATGTTCGACTGAAACTTAAAAATGAACTAGTTTTTGTCATTCGATAAGATAAATCTTTTTTTCCATGCACTCATTTCAATATTTTTTATTATTTTATTTTTTGAAAATGTTTTTTTCTTTTCTTTTTTTTTTTAACTTCTTCCTCGGCCGGTTGCCATCTAGCAACCGGTAGGGGAAAAAGAGAAAGAAAGAAAGAAAAGGAACAAAAAAAGTTTAAAAAATAAAAACTCAATTTTTTATACAAATAAAAAGAAAAGAAAAAATAAAAAAAGGAAAAATATTTTTAGTGAAAGAAAGTGAAGTCACAGAAGACAAGAGGGAAAACATTTTCTCTATTTTAGAAAAAAATTTTGACTGATGAAAAACATTTTCCTGATCCATTTACTTCACGAGAGCCAAACTTCCAAAAATTCAGAAAATATTTTTCCTAAAATTATATTCCACGTGAAGTCCGAGGTTACCCCAGATGCTGGCACAATTGACCCTCGCAGGTTAGCCAAATCCGATGCACAGGTATTCGCCCTTCGATTATATCAATTGCCGAATTATTATTATTTTTTTAAACAGAATTTTTTAGTATTTCATGTTAATTTCAAGTCAAATTCCAGATACGGCGAGCGAAATCTCCCGTAATGCCTCCACGTCATCGGCTAACGAGAACGGGATCCGGGCCCCCTCGCACGCCGTCGACGCGACCGGACGGCTCCAATCACGTGGCTCCACGCGACGGCCCGCGCGCTGACGTCAGCGTCCGACGTGGCGGATCCGCCACGTGGCGGCAGGTCGGCTATATAAAAACGGCCTCCTCCTTCCGCTCTTCTCCTCCTCTGGCTCCGAGGAAAACGCCAAAACGAAGGAGAAGATTGCAGACGGGAAAAAATTAAACGGAGAAGAGAGAGAGAAGGAGGAGAAAACGAGATAAGAGGTTGTAGAGAGAGAAAGGCTCTGCGGAGACTTTTAGAGAGAGAGAGAGGAGGTTGAGGTGAATCTAGAGAGAGAGGGAGAGAGCGACGGCGAAATGTCGACGCCGTTGGCGGGGAGCGGCGGCGGCGGGGGCGTGGCGGTGCTCTCGAACGCCGTGGAGAGCGGCGGCGGGGGCGTGGATTCGGCCCCGGCGGGGACGGCGGCGGCGGCGGCGGCGGCGGCGGCGGCGATGTGCGGGCTCGACAAGCGCGAGCTCAAGTCGCCGATCCTGATCTTCCTGTACTTCCACAAGGCGATCCTCAACGAGCTGGACGCGCTCCACCAGTTCGCCGTGGCGTACGCGACGGGGCAGCGCGCCGACATCGAGCCCCTCCTCGGGCGCTACCATTTCCTGCGATCGATGTGCAAGCATCACACCAGCGCCGAGGACGAGGTACCGATTTTTTTTCTTCCATGTTTTCTCTCGCCTTCCGATGTCGAGATATGCATTTGCGGGTACGGGTCATGCGATTTCGTTGAACGATTTTAGCAATTGCTAATCTGAGACGGAGGTCTGTGATTAGCGTATTTGGTTTGGGGAGATGGCGATTGAGATTAGTCTGTTGAATGATTGAATTTGTGGAGAGCATTTACTTTTCCCCTCCGAGTGCTCGGAATTTCGCCTGAAGACGAGGAGAGAAGTTGTAGCTTTTAGCTTTTCATTCGCGCTACTGGCAACGACAGTTTAATTTCTCTCGCGTAATTAGGAGTAATGGAATTGTAAGCTGCCACTTCCGAGCGCGACTTCTCTCTCTCTCCCCCTCTGAAGGTCTTTAAATGTTGTAATTGATGCGATGTATTCTGGCATTCATGCAAGGCACGCGTGCAAGTGTACACACATAGGATAGAGGGATCAGAGAAAGAGGTGTACAAATACGGTTCTCTTCAACATTCTTTGCGTTTCCTTTTTCGTCATATTCGAGAAACAGTATCCTGGCTCCTCCTTGTTCTCTTTTCTTAGTTAAGGATTTACTCCATACTTGCATGGCACTATCAACAAAAGCAATATTTTCAAGTTCCTTTCTAGTGAGACGTCAGGACCACCACTCAGTAGCTTGTGAAGTCAAGTTGGCTTCTTAATAAATTACCCACTCAGACGTCAACACTTCACACTCGATAGCTTGCAACGTCAACTTGGCTTTGCAAGAAATTACTCACTCAGTGGTGGTGTCTGAAAACCAGATTAGTCTTTGAACTGACACTGTCAAGGACCCTGTCTTACATGGAGGAGTTGACTGGCCCTTTAACATGCTTCTTTAATGAATTGCAATGAGTTGATAATTTGGTAGAGGATGGCAGTGGCACGCTTCATGATAGAACTCTTCACATCATTACTATATTTGAACTTTTTTGTTCGTTCTATACTAATGCATGAGTTTTGCACTGTCATGCCACTGCAAAGGCAATCATCATTTGTATGTTGGAATAACTGTCTGCAATTCTATTTGCTTGCCTAAAAGTGAATATGCTCATGCTATGACATGTTCACTTATGAGAGGGTAGGACATTTCTCATCATGTGAGCATCCTCTGACTGAGTTCCTAGAACTGAGAGGGTTACATAGGAGCTGGGGGTTTGATCTGTAGAAGAAACTTCTGTTTAGTGGCATTGTTATGTCTTCTGGGCTCTTTTCACTTCAAGTTGCCTCTATGGCTGATTGTATATGAGGAAATGGTGCTTGTTTGATGTTATCTTCAGAATGATAGAGCTCTTCTACCACATGAGTCAGTCTCCATTCTGCCCAATATGAAGTTATGACCAATTTTTCACTTGAGCTGCAGGTGATCTTTCCAGCTCTTGACATACGCGTAAAAAATGTGGCACAAACATATTCCTTGGAGCATGAGGGTGAAAGCAATCTCTTTGATCATCTATTTGATTTGCTAAACAATGTTGCACGGATGGACGAAACTTTTCCTAGGGAGCTGGCGTCTTGTACAGGAGCCCTCCAGACATCAATTAGCCAGCATATGGCAAAAGAAGAGGAGCAGGTATGCTCTTTGCATTCTTGTATCTAATGGTATAGACTACAGAACGTCAATTTGTTATAAGAAAGCATGTAATTCTATGACTTGACAGCTGGGAAATTAGGTATGTAAGTTGACTGCTTAGAATGTAAGGTGTATATCCATTTGCAGTTTGTTACTCTGTATGACCTGTTTTAGCATTTTATACTTAAGGATGCTTTCCACTTAGCATTTGCAGTTAAGTATGGTCTCTACCGATCCCATGGTTTTAGCAAATTTGGAAATAACCAACAACCAATTGCACCTCAAGATGCATGGTCATGAGTTTGAGTGCCATTTTAACGAAGGCAACTTTCTTGGGGCACCCGTAGTGGCCTCATGTCCTGTTAATTAGGCGCAAACATTGATTTGGTTTTATCATCTGAACCTGCCTGATTTGATCCAGTTTCGCAGCTCAGCAACTCTAAAAGTATCCTTAGGTCGGTTCAGTTCCAGTTTCTGGCGTAGATACATCAGTTCAACCAGAGGACCAGACCAACCAAGCTGGTTACATGGTTGAACAATCTTTACATTATGAAAAGGAAAAAGAAAACTATCCACTTCATGCCAGCAAAGAAGTGAAATTGTGAATTAAAACTTGGGGCCTTGCGCACAGCACGACTCAAGTGATAAGAGTTCATTAGTTGACTACTGGTTGCTTTTCGGAAAAAGTTAAAAACCATGAGTCCCTCAACCTAACCTCTCTTCTTTTCTCAAGTGCATTCTATCTGTTGTTTACAGCAAAATAGAAACCTTACTTCATCTTCTTCCCCCCCGGTAACCTATTTGTGTTGTTGGTACTAGCAATGCACATTGGATTGGATCTCTCTAACCACAGGTAGACAGAGGAATTTGCTGTTTCAAGGCCTATTCCAGGTCTGCTGGATTCGGTTCCTGCTTTTGATAATTGAAAACCGGGACCTGTAGGGTTAGTTTCAGGTTCCAATCTTGAATTAGTCTACGCTGGAATTGATCTTCCCAGCCAATAAGTACTTGTTTGCAGTGGAAGGGGAGTTAGTGGTGACCCAGTGGGACTATTAGCTTGTAATCAGAGGCCTGAACACCCAAGATTATTGCGCAAGAAATCATTATCTCCATTTAACACGATCATTTATAAATTATTGTACTTAACTGAAATAATCTGAATCCCAAGGGAGAGTTCGTGCAGTATGGAAGCTACTATGGGTTTTTGAGACTTATATTATTTACTCTTATTTCACTGATTGTTGATTCTGTGAGAAACCACTGCTGGGCCCCAAGCTCAGGAGGGCACAGCTGCCAGTTCAAGTGGGGGTTCTTTGGAATATCTTATGTATTTGCATGCCACCATTTGATGTATTGCCAGATACAGCTTCACTGCTGACATTGTTCAAGGACCACTATTATTCCTTTGAAGAATTTTATGTAATTAGGTTGCCTCTGCTTTTGCCAGGTCTTTCCCTTGCTTACTGAGAAGTTCTCATTTGAAGAGCAGGCATCTTTGGTTTGGCAGTTTTTATGCAGCATTCCTGTGAATATGATGATGGAATTCCTTCCATGGCTGTCTTCCTGTATTTCACATGAGGAATATCAAGATCTCTGTAAATGCTTAAGCAAGATAGTCCCAGAAGAAGAACTTCTTCAACAGGTAATGTCTCAGATTACTGTCAAATTGACAAGGTCAATCAAACATTCTTTTGGGGACCAGAGGCACCTTATTACAGTGTCTATTTGTTGAAGGTTATTTTCACTTGGATGAAAGGGAGTAATGCTGCCAGTGCGGTTGAAAGATATGCAGACGGACCTCAGGCCCAACATGTTGGAGAGTACGATATCAGCACGTCGAACACTTCGAAGTGTGCATGTGACTCATCCAAGACAGGGAAAAGGAAACACTCCGAGTCAACTGCCTTTTCTGACTCAACTTCCTCGCATCCGATAGATGAAATATTACTTTGGCATAGTGCTATTAAGAGAGAATTGCTTGAAATTGCTGAAGAGGCAAGAAAGATTCAAGTATGTGGTGACTTCATGGATTTATCATCCTTTAATGAGAGGCTCCAGTTTATTGCCGAAGTTTGTATTTTCCACAGGTAGGAAATTCTAGTGTTTCATAATACAGCAGCTGTAATTTGCTATTCCATTTCATTCCCAGAAAAGCTCAGTGATGGTTATCAAGCTCCAGAAGACATCAGAAGAATAACCCTGCTAGTTGATTGATATATTAGAAAGTAATTGTCAACTGGCTCATCTATTACGAAAATCAGCTCATCAAAGGGCCAAACTCTAATCTCATGTCCTTTTTTTACTATTGTGACAATTCAGACCTCACTGTATATCTTGTGTTGTATAATCTACAGATTTTATTTCTTTTTGATTTTTGTTCTTGTCTAATTCCTGAATTTCTTATGACAATTTTTTTTTTCTCTTGGTTGCAGTGTTGCTGAAGATAAAGTCATTTTTCCTGCCGTTGATGGGGAATTGTCTTTCATCCAGGAGCATGCTGAAGAAGAAAGTCAACTCAATGAGTTCCGGTGCTTAATAGAAAGAATTCAAAGTGCTGGAGCAACCTCTACTTCGAGTGTTGATTTTTATGAGAAGTTATGCTCGCATGCTGATCAGATAATCGAAACCATACAGAGGCACTTCCATAGTGAAGAAGTTCAAGTGAGCTTTCATTTATACTTAATTGTTTTCTTGTCATCTTGAGTCTCTATTTTGAAGTCATGTGATGACTTCTCTAGGATGCAGACAACATTGGGGCGAGAAAAATATGGTTAACCCAACAATCTGTGAAATTTTGAGGCATATTATAGGCATAAGAAGTATATGGCTACATCTACTAATATCAATCGGGTGGATAGGATTTAATGGAGTTTTGTGTCATAGCGAATCTCCTATTTCGGTACAGTGATACTTTCACTATCAGAAGATAAAATAAGATCAACTGGGTCTTTAGAGTTTCAATGACTTGATGCATGAGTAGAATCCATTCCACCAGATAATCTGTCTCCATAGAACTCACTAAGCTACTCTCATGTACAGGTTCTTCCATTGGCTAGAAGACATTTTAACTTCAAAAGACAACGGGAGCTTTTGTATCAGAGCTTGTGCATGATGCCTCTGAAGTTGATTGAACGTGTTTTGCCATGGCTAGTAGGTTCTTTAAGTAAAGAGGAAGCTAGGAATTTCATTAGAAACATGCAGTTGGCAGGTACCAAATGATGGACTCTGAAGTTATAGTTATGGGAAAATTGTGACATATCTGCATGAAGTTACCTAATTGTTTGAGGTTATTCTGACTCTTGATCCATTTGTGTACCAGCTCCAGCATCAGATGCTGCTCTGGTTACGCTTTTCACTGGGTGGGCTTGCAAGGGCCATGGTCAGGGTGTATGCTTATCTCCTTGTGGAACTGGCTGCTGCCCTTTTAAAAGGTCTTCAGACATTGAAGAAGATTATATTCAACCATCTTGTGCGTGTGCTTCTGCATCGTCCGCACATTCATTATCCCCCCAAGCTGACGATGCCAAAAGACCTGTCAAGCGAAATGCAACTGTATCATGTGAAGACTGCAAAGCCCTTGATAATTCAGAAAATTTAAATGCCTATGAACTGCCCTGCAATGATAGGTCTTGTCATGTCCCAGGTTTAGGAGTAAACTCTAGCAATCTGGGATTGAGCTCTTTATCCACAGCTAAGTCTCTGCGTTCTCTGTCCTTTAACTCCTCTGCTCCCTCCCTTAATTCCAGTCTTTTTATCTGGGAAACGGACGGTCAATCTTCTGATGATGGATGCATTGCACGACCCATTGATACGATTTTCAAATTTCATAAAGCAATACGTAAAGATTTGGAATTTTTAGATGTGGAGTCTGGAAAGCTCAATTATTGTGACGAGAAATTCCTCAGGCAGTTCATTGGCAGATTTCGCCTTTTGTGGGGATTGTACCGAGCTCACAGCAATGCTGAGGATGACATTGTCTTCCCTGCCCTGGAATCCAAAGAGGCTCTTCATAATGTTAGTCACTCATATACACTTGACCACAAGCAGGAAGAAAAATTATTTGAAGATATCTCAAGTGTTCTTTCTGAGCTTTCACGACTGCATGAAAAATTGCACAGAACTTCACTATTGGAGCAGCTTAGTGGAAATAATGATGAAATTGCTGGTAGTGATCGTACACTTAAGTACAAAGAACTTGCAACAAAGCTTCAAGGAATGTGCAAGTCTATCAAGGTTACTCTAGATCAGCATATATTCAGGGAAGAACTTGAGTTGTGGCCATTGTTTGGTAAACACTTTTCAGTGCAGGAACAAGACAAAATAGTGGGTCGTATTATTGGAACTACTGGAGCTGAAGTGTTGCAATCCATGTTACCATGGGTAACAGCTGCACTTACACTGGATGAGCAGAACGAAATGATGGACACATGGAAACAGGCGACAAGAAACACGATGTTCAATGAGTGGCTAAATGAGTTCTTGAAAGGAACTGGAGTATCATCTTTACAAGCTCAATCATCAGAGGCCGGCACATCACACAAAGGTCTGTTTCTTTTGGGGTAGTTGTAAAGAGCAGTAAGATTTTCGTTGTCTGATTGAATTAAATTAGATCTATGATGTTTCGATCGACTTTCTCTACATTATTATGCAGTTTTCCCCTAAAATGCGTGAATTTTGTCCATAGGCCTTGAGCTTCAAGAGTCACTTGACCAAAGTGATCAGATGTTCAAGCCTGGGTGGAAGGATATCTTTCGAATGAACCAAAATGAGCTTGAGGCTGAGATTAGGAAGGTTTACCGGGATTCATCTCTTGATCCTCGGAGAAAAGCATATCTTGTCCAAAATCTCATGACTTGGTAGGTCTCCAGCAGAAAAGTCTAGAAACTGCATTAAGTAGATCATGTGTTATTGAGCTCATAAAGTATCTACAACCCTTCCTGCATACTTCTAACAAGTATTGAGTTATTGACCAATTATTCGCTTGTCATAGTCGCTGGATAGCGGCTCAGCAGAAGTCGCCTCAAGAAGTGATTGGAGAAACTTCAAATGGAAATGATATAGCAGGGCGTTCACAATCTTTCCAAGATTCAGAGAAAGAAGTGTTTGGGTGTGAACATTACAAAAGAAATTGCAAGATTCGAGCTGCATGTTGTGGCAAATTGTTTCCTTGTAGATTTTGCCATGACAATGTCAGTGATCACTTAATTAATAGGTAAGTAGCTGCTGCCATCAGTTATCATAATCTAGAGCTTCTGTATTTGCATATACATTATATTGCTACTTGACCAATGCAGGAAAGCAACCAAAGAAATGATGTGTATGTTTTGCTTGGAGATTCAGCCAGTTGGTCCAATTTGCACTACCCCTTCTTGCAATGGAGTTGCAATGGCAAAGTACTATTGCAGCATTTGCAAATTTTTTGATGATGAAAGGTAAACTGGATACTCTAAATCAATTAGCATACCCCAATAGAGGTCACTTGGTAAATTCTGAGTGAACACATCTCTCTGGTGGCTACTTCATGAACCATAGTTTAGCTACTCGAGCTGTCTAAGACTCATCTAACAATATGATCTTTTATTTTTGCTTCTTTCTGATCATTCGCTAAGATTGTCGTCCTTGTTTGTGTGACTTTAGGAATGTGTATCATTGCCCATTTTGCAATTTATGCCGTGTTGGAAAGGGTCTTGGAGTAGACTATTTCCACTGCATGACATGCAACTGCTGTCTAGGGATGAAGTTGGCAAGCCATAAGTGCTTGGAGAAAGGTCTAGAAACAAACTGCCCTATTTGCTGTGATTTCTTATTCACATCTAGTGCAACAGTCAGAGCTCTACCATGTGGCCATTATATGCATTCAGCTTGCTTTCAGGTCTCTCTCTCTCTCCCTCTCCCTCTCCCTCTCCCCCCTTCCAACAACCACTATCCTTGAGGCATTTTTGCTCTTCTTGCATCTAATTATTATCATTGCCTAATCAGAAATTGAATAGCACTTTTTTAAATTTGTTAGGCATACACTTGCAGTCATTATACCTGTCCAATATGCAGCAAGTCACTGGGAGATATGGCGGTAAGAGAACTTTCTTATACCTTTTTTCAGAGTGTGGCCTCTATACATGTATGCTCAATCCTGTATGTTTTCTTATCCATTTCATATGACATTAACTAATTAAAAGATAAAGCGTTCCTGGCTGAACTTCTTTAAGATGTCGAGACTACATGGATAAAATAGATCAATAACATGCACCATAGTATGGAATGCTCTTTGATGTCTAAATTGGCTTGATTCTTGTGGTTTTCATGAGCTCTCTCTCTCTCTCTCTCAAGAAGTTGGATGCTGCCACAAGCTTGTTTGCACCACAAAGTATGTCTTTGTTAATTTTTCTTTGCATTTTGCTCAGGTTTACTTTGGCATGCTTGATGCCCTGCTCGCTACTGAGGAGCTTCCAGAGGAATACAGGGACCGATGTCAGGTACAATTTTAACTGCATCTTCTATCATCATGAACATGGAAATCATCATATCCTAAATGTAGAGATATTCCACGTGTTTCTTCAGAAGAGGGCAAATGTGCGTGCCCGACTGCTTTAGATGTATTTCTGTATTTATCAAGTTTTCGACAAAAACCTTCAAAGTGAGTTGGTGTTGTCGATTCTCTTCCTCCAATTACACAAACTAAAACTATTCACTCTCATGTGGCTACTCAGGATATCCTGTGCAATGACTGCTATCGAAAGGGATCGGCCCGTTTTCACTGGCTGTATCACAAGTGCTCAAACTGCGGTTCATACAATACGAGGGTGATCAAGGGCGCGACGTTCGATCCCAACTGCTCGGACTCCCGTCAATAATATGCTTCTCCTGGATGGTTGCCAAAATTCGCCCAGCTTCTCTGTATATAGTTGTACAGCAAATTCTTTTATAGCAAAAAAACCATATTTCCTATAGGGACCAAGGAATTTTGGTGCTTTTTTTTTTTTTTTTTTTTTTCCGGTTTATGCGTTTCCTCATGAGAAGAGAGATCGTGTCAGCGAAAGAAAACACTACATAGCAGCGGCAATCATGTATAGACTTTTGCAGGTTCTTGATATCCTATGTATTTTTGGCATCGTGAATGCGAGAGTCCACATGTGTTTTGATGTCGTTCCACTCATCCTAATTCGTCGTACCCGACGCATCTATTCGCCTTCAACACATGATCTCAATTTCGTTTCGACGTCCTGAGTACCACAAGCGCAGGAGGGACCGGTCCTGATACAACGATTCTTCGGTTAACTCAACCGGCGATTTAACGGGTACGCTATAGACATTTTTGCTGACTCATTTCTTTGTTCTTTTAGGGGACAAGATTGTAGAATGGAGAGCACCTGGGTTGTCCTCGATGAAGGTACCTGTCTCGAGGCCGAGACATGTCCCCCTCTCAAATCGATCACTTTGGCCAAGATATTCCCTTTTATCCCCGCTTTGGTTCCTCGGATTCCGCCCAAACTTCTCCCCTCTTCAATAATTCAAATTAGCAAATGCGCAATCTCAGCATTGAAAGCATCAAAGGAGGAACTTTGAGTAGATTCTCAATTGACCAGGTCAAAGTGCAAATCCCTATTCAACCGTGAAAAAGAGGATTGGACAATCCGGAAAAGATGGCGCCCTGTTTTTGATGTCTTCCATGCTTCCATTGGAAAAAACATTACATGTGATTCACAATTTTTTTCGCATCGCGATTGATTCCGTGGCTCGCATTGTCCGGCAGATTTCGAGTCTGCACTAGTTTCTCCTCGGCCTAACGTGGTTGCTACTTGCTACAGTACTTTCGTAAGGAGAATGAGATGAATCGAACTTATGACAAACAACATAATTCAGACCAGGAAACAGGGAATCGATCCTTTTTTTTTTCTTCTATTCCTTGACTGTGGAACAACCCAGACAAAAGAGGCTGGCAGCTCCCTTGGATATGCATGAAGTCGGCAAGTTCAGCACCCTAATCGTGCTCCCGTAGGACGGAGCGAGCCCATGATTCTTCTTTGACGGAGCCTTTTGGAGCCATGGATAAGAATGATCTGTCGACGAAGAATACGAAGGTTTGGGAATGTGACTGGCTTGTCTTCTTTGTGAAGACGATCTTCTCGGAGGCGGCACCGAACCTGTTGACTTGCTTCTTGACAGGAGCTGTGATGGGAAGACTGAACTCTTGTTGATGCTATGATCAGCAGAATTGAGACTAGTGCTTCTCCTGAATCCCCAGAAAGACCGAGACCGAAGCTTTTCTTGAACTGATCCTGATCTTGATGGTGCAATTGCAACCTCCTCTGTTCTCTCTATCTTCTTGTCGTCGTCATTGCATGTCGCGGGACTAGGAAGAGGAGTCAGGAAAGGGATAGGCGCTGCGGCTTTGGATTCACTTTTGGAGGCCCTTTTCGCCGCAAGGCTTGATGCCGGCGATGAATGAGAGGACGATGGATGCAGAGGTTTGGGAATGTGACTGGCTTGTCTTCTACGTGAAGATGATCTTCTCAGAGCCGGCACCGAACCTGTTGACTTGCTTCTTGATAGGAGTTGTGATGGGAAAATTGACCTCTTCCTTGGTGCAGCAATTATCAGAGTCGAGACTAGTGCTTCTCCTGAATCCCCAAAAAGACCAAGACTGAAGCTTTTCTTGATCTGATCCCGATCTCGATGGGATTAATGCAATCTCCTCTGTTTTCTCTATGTTCTTGTCGTTGCGCTTGTCCTGCGTCGGGGGACTAGGAATAGAAATGAGGAAAGGGAGAGCAACTGCTGCTTTGGCTTCACTTCTGGAGGCCCTTTTCGGCGCGAGGCTTCCGCTTTGTATCCGAAACGGAAGGATCATGCCGTTGGCAAAAAGCTCGTCTGCTGAAGAAGACGTGTGCTCAAGCCCACCGGCGCTGATGCCGAACTCAAATTCGCGGTTCGAGTTTGAACGTGACGAGGATCCCGATCCTGCATTCTGCGTTTCTACGGCTTCCTTGTCCTTTCGGGGGAGATCAAGGAAGCTCAATGTGCGAGTCGGACGGGTCTCCGAGCACATTGCTCTTGTTTCGGGTATAGAAAATTCAGAGGAGGAAATCAAGAATTAGTTTTCTGATGGTTACAAGATGAAGTGTATTTAAGCTTCAAGGACAAGTAAGTGTATTGTCTCAGTTCAAGAATGAAGGGCTAGCAGGGATAGGGATGAAACGAATTCAAATTTGGTGGCTAGGTAGGGCACAGGAAGAATTGACAAAAGATGGGTTTTGGTCTTTGTGGGACTTGCAAGCTGATGGTTGCAGAGGATTTATACTGTGACCAGGAAAAGAAAAGTCTTTTGGAGCTGAGAAGAATGGGATGATTCTGGCAAAGGAGAAGTTTTTAAAAGTTGTCAATCATTTGAACATGGAGTGGTAAGTTGAACTTGGCGTTTGTCGGATAAAATAAGAGAGGGCAGGCATATGAGATGGCCATTCAAGAGAATATGTAGGTTACAAGGCATGGAACAAGTCCATGTGCCCATGGCCTTTTATTAAGGAGGGAGGGAGGGAGGGAGGGAGAGAGAGAGACTTGTCGTCATACTAGGCAAAGGGAAATGCCCAGCAACACCCTTGCAATTGCAAATCCTAGACCAAAGGAAAGAATTTCAAGGGAACTACAAGCTAATATGATTCTTTTCTTATAATCGCAAGGGACCCTGTCATCCTTAATTGTGTCGGTTGCGACGGGTAAAACCTCATGAAGCTCTAAAAAGACACCCACCTCCGAAATTAGGTGAGTCCTGGCACTTTGCGATCAAGGGAATTGAGCCCTAGAGAGAGATAGTGATCTAGATAACACGGCTAATGCATGTGGGACTACAAGCAATATGATCTGAAACATTTCATTTTGGATAAAAATGCTATAGATTCAGCCAGTCGAAATTAACATATTGATACCACAATTGCTTTAATCATGAAACTCTAACATTTCAAGTATAGTGTAATCGGCACATCACATCTGTTAACAAATGTTTGACATGGCACTCGTTCAGCATCCAGCTAAAGAAATTTTATAGCTAGGGCAACAATTTTTCCTGTAACGGGCATTATCGACAAAGAAAAATCAACCATCTGTACGGAGTATAATCTTCAACACGAACGAATTCTCACCACCCATAATTGAGGAGGGAAAATTAAGCTAATTGAGAAAATGACATGTGAATCACGCACCATCTCGGGAAACATTCAACACAAAACAATCAATGCTGACCGGCAAGAAGTTGACAGCTGCCTTGAGTTTGGAGGGTAATTGACTCACTTTTCTGTTGATTTCCAAAACAGTAGTAGCGGCAGCAATCGCGGTCTTGTGAGACTTTTCAAGCAATTAATTTGGGCTTGGTTGGTCGAGAGGGTAATCCTAACTTGGTCAAAAAAGGAGGAATCGGGAGCAATAATAAAACTCCCAAACCCGCCCCCCCGCCCCGGGCGGAAAAAGATCTTCGTCAAAAACGACAGTCCGTTTGACCTAACTCATATCTAAAGCCCACCCTACATCGAGCATTGCGTGTTGTTTTTCAATTAATGGGATGTTTTTGTTGCGTCGTCATGGACTAACATGCTTCTCTAACATTGCGATTAAGAAAGGATTAAAGATCCAACCTAATTTATTTTAACATGCCGGTACCCACGTGCCCAACTTTCTTTTAGTTCTTCTCTATATATTTGTTTTCCAGAGAAAAAGTGAATAGCCTTAATATATTTTACATCCAAAGGTTGCCGGACAATCAATTTTAGGACTTACCTAGGTCTAAACCTAACTTATATATAAAGCCCATCCTACGTAGACGATGCGTGTTGTTTTTCAATTAATCAGATGTTTTTGTCATCGTGGATTAACATGCTTCTTTAACATTGTGATTAGGAAAGGATTAGAGATCAAATCTTGCCCGATTCAACCAATTAATGACCTAGTTGACCTGGTATTCTTACCCCTCAAGCACGCAAGTTCAAAAGACGCATAAGTTGTTCTTTTCGGACCAATTTAGTTTTCATGTTTAGGCATAAGAGAAAGAACAAATGAAGTTTATTTTATTTCTTTCATCTTGATATACTTTCCTTGTGATAGTCGCATGTCGGTGCCACATGCAACGCTCCAATCACTGGTAATGTGGAGGAAGAATTAGACAAAATTCTCATGCACAAAATGCCCTCAAAGTTTCGTGAAATTACACCAATACCATTTTGTGAGTGTGTCCAAGCAAATCTCGGCTCATTTCATTGGCTCCCGTCACTGACCTGAAAAGAGGAAAAATAGAGAGGGTAGCTTTGAGCCACAATCCAATTCGCGAGATTATTTTCAAAGTAATATAATTAGTTGATTGTTATTTCTTCTTTTTAGGAAATAGAATATCTAGACCCAAATAAAAAATTGATTTGTCATTTGTTTTAGTTCATCTCTTGATGAAGCCTAGCCTTTTTCTCTAGTTGACGATATTATTTTTTTTGTGTTTGATTATAATGTGTTAATGATGGATAAGAGTCACACGCATGACCGTTAGTGTTTTTTTTTTTTTTTTTTTTTTGGTTGGCTCATTTTAACCCTTGCAGAAAATTAGAACAACTCATTTTAATTGGCCTGTCTGTTTAATTTTGCACACATGCTTTTCTTTTTTCTTTTTTCTTTTTTTAATTTTCTAATATCTGGTTTTTGTTTTTTAATATTGCTGGATTCTCAATGATATCAAATTGTGAGTTATTTAGTAGGTTATCAAAATTATACTGAAAAAAATGGGGTCAATGCATGTTAAATGGGATTTTAGGGGTCACCCCATCTCTTATCCATCCAAACAAGACCCAACTCGCCTGTCCGCCACCTCTATCTTAAAACTAAAGATCTCAATTTGGTTCGGGTCTGATTTTGTAGTTTTCTTTTTAGCCCAGAATGGCTTCTCCACCCAAATTAGGTGGGGCTTAAGAAGGAAATTGCCAACCAATCTAGTCAGACTTAGAGGTGGCAAAATGGACCTAAAACCCATATTTAATGATGTGGGTCATAAATGGATTGTCTTAAATTTTAAAAGCAAGTTTAAGTGAGCCATAAATGGATTGATTAACAATTTAATGGGCCTTACATGAATTTTAAATGGATTATGAATGAGTTAGTTATCTAACCAATTTAAGTGAGTTGTGGATAGACAAGTCTTCTTCTTCTTCTTTTTTTTCTTTTTTTTTTTTAAATTCTTTTAATTATCTGATTTTTCATAATTTAGAATTTTCCTTTCTTTTTTTTTTTTCTAGGATATCTGATAAGGATCGCCTATTGATCGCCAACCACCGCTGATCGTCCGTCATCACTGTTCGCCATTGGTAGACTGTCACCAATTACTACTACTTGCCACCAGTCATTAGTCACCGATCATAAAAGAAAAAGAAAATAAAAAATGAATAAAGAAATAATATAAAATAATATTTTTAATTATAAAAATTATCCAGTGTTTTAGCAATATATATTTGTAAAAATTTATAAGAAACAAGTTTTTCCAAATAGAATTCAATACTGAAGTCTTTTTAGCAATGAGAGTAGCTAGAATTTTATTGTATAGAAATGTATCAAAATGAATTAAATGAATTAGTATGGATCCGACCATTTTTTACTCGGTCCAAATTCAACTAGACCCATCCGTTTGACAGATGTATTCAGACCCCTGGCCAGCTCTAGTGCAAATCTCCATGGAACCAATAGCTGGAGCCAGTATTCTCAATATTGAGAGAGACAAAAAACTCTTCATTAAGTGACAAGGAGTAGCTTCCCAGATGACTTCATATCAAATTCTCACACAATACAGGCCAACCGGGACAGTTTAGCTCTTCCTGTCTTATGTACAATCATGGGCTTAATCAGAATTTTCCAAAACAAAAAAGACATCATATTCAATATGTGCTATCGACAATTGCACGGTGGTAGAGAATTACCAGTTCTGATGCCAGAATTCTGGTCATCGTAGATCAATGATGTCAAATTTAAGATCCGGATTCATGTAAACATCTGTACACGCCTTGTAAATTGGTCCGCCGTCTGAAGGCTGGTTATGAGGGTGAAACCCACGCTGTGGGCAGTTTCTTATGACTGACATGCCACCAGGCGTTGTCAACCGAAAAATCCCGTGGGTTCTGCGCAGAGTAGAAATCATGGCAGTTAACAATATGCATATCATCCAGTAAATAAGGCCATAGGTGAAAAAGACAGGCTAACCTCGAACCATCTTTTGGAGCCATTACTATTGCAACAGCTTCTGGTAACATGATCTGGACCAGGGGGAAACAAATGCGTGAACCAGTAAGTAGATACAAAGCCTAATGACACTCCACATTTAATGTGCTACGCAAGCTCAATAGCCTACTTTAGTGAACGAAAGGAAAGGGAAAAAAAAACAAAAAAAAAAATAGATTGTGTTTAAGACGAGTGTAATTTCTAGAAGCCACATCTTGGAATCGATGGAAGAATAGGAAAGACTGTATGATAGTACACGTGCATGTCTGGTGTGTGAATAAAATCTTCTCTCAGGCGGAGCTTCACTAGCTATTTTAATACAATTGAACCAACTAGTTCATGTCAACAGAAACTTTCTATAGGCAAAGAGAAATTTTCTTCATAGGTAAGGTAATGCAAGAAAAGGTCAACTCAAAAGTCAAGAATTTGAAGATTAGGTAAAGTAAATGAACTAAAAATACACACCGTCTGGTGTGTTGACAACCATATTCCAATAGCAAGAGAGGCACAACTATTAGTTTTTCCACGTGTACCACCACCTAGCCAATTAAAAGGGTGACAAAGACCAGAAGAAATACACACCTGATATGAGTAATGGGTATGAAGATCGATCGAGGACATGAAACAGGACTGCGAAGGATGCGTCTGAAATTAAACATTGATGAACAATCAATCTCTCAGTCAAAAAATAAAAAAAGTAGGAGCTTCCAATGTAATTTAGCAAAACATATGAAAGGTACATGCAGCTGACAATGAACCATGACCAAAGTTTGACCAACAACTGCGAGAAAAGAGAAGATACAAATGACGGAACAAAGTCTTCCCACAACGGAGAAAATTATGTATCTCATTATTTGCAAGGAGATCTCGATTATGCTGAACCACTGTGCAATGCAATCAGTTTTATCTGTTCATAGCTACATCCAGAAGAATAACATGCAAACAAGAGTGAAGATTCCTCATCCTTCTTGTGATAGGGGAGACCCGAGAAGGAAAATGCATCTGTTGTTAAGTCATCAGATCATAGTGCTTTTTGTGAATTAACCTCTGGATGTTTGATGTAAGTGTGGGAAGATACTCAGATTCTAATTAGTAAGTTCTCACATACACAACAGTTTCAGTTAACTGATGTTCACAACACAACTACTACCAAAGAATTACTCCAGACTGCCTATTTTAAAGCATCCAAACAATGGATCACTCTTTTGTAGCTCGTCTCAGAATCCCAGAAGTAGGTAAAAGCAAACAACTATTTGTAAGCGAATTTCACCCATCAGAAGTTAAAAGCCCTCCAAAACATGTTGTTTGATCTAAAACTCTGGTAGAAATTACATGAGCCCCCTTGGATTTTGGCCAAACACACTGATACCCCATCCTTCATTTCACAAAGGTAAAAACATAAAATTTCTCCCAACCAAAAGTGACTCTGTATTAAGTCTGCTCAGCTTTCATGTCTTTGAACACATCAACAAAATATATGCACCCTATCTAGCAAAAAAAGTAGCCATATTATTTGCACCATTATCCACTCTACCAGACATCTTGACTGAATATAGCTCCAAAATAAGTGGAGCTTTTAACACTTCTGATGGGGTAAAGTTTCTAAAATAGTGTCATTGCCATACAACTGAGGTGCAGGAACTTTAAATAGTGCGTTCCAAATATAACTTTCTAATGCAAGGGAACCAGATGAATTTACTTCATTTCCTCTACATATCCAGATGAATTTACATCGTTTCCTCTACAAATCTGTGAAGACAATTCTGAAGCCTGATCATCTTAAAACTTATTATTAGATATGATCCTTCAGCACAATATTGAATCCACCATAATCATAAAAACACAAGGCAAGAAGAGTTCACAGGCACACCACAAAATACTCACATGAATCCACCCTAGTGGAAAAAGAGATTGCTTATCTTGAACTTCAAATATCTCTTCTTCATTTGTGGCCTGGCACTGGTTTTAAACAAATGTCAGCAGGTAAAGAACAAAATATGATCAATGAAAGAATGGTGACACTAAAAATTTCCAAATGCGTGCTGCTGACATACAGAATCCGATGTTGATTCCTGCTTTGGAATGATTAGGGCAGTGATAAAGAATTTTCTGTTTTTCTGTAAAAAAGACATGGAGAATATATTAGCCTCACAAATAGCAAGGAACAAGTTGAAAATTCTGCAGTGTTAATACTCACGAGTGAACCTGCAAGGATGCCACACGTTTCCAAATTACGGTCAGTATTGACTTTAGCTAGTTTCAGAAAGGTATTCATCAAGGCCGTTGACTGCATAAGAAAACAGCAGCAAAATCAATGAGCATGCACAAATTCTCAGTCTGAACTCTCCAGTTATTTACTGACTGTTACAGATTTATCATTTGCAAGGCTATTCTGTCCCTAATTCATACATTGCATATTTATTAAAGATCCTATTAACAAGTGCCCTGGAGACTCTTGCTAAAGCATGCCTAATAAAAAAAGTCTCGTGTTCCAAAGCATGAATTACTCATTACTTGATAAAGTCTGCATTGAAAATTCCAACAATTCCTCATTTGCTTACTTAACAACTGCCTCCAAGGCACTCTTTAACACCAAAATCCTTCAAATAAATAGGCCTAAATTGGATAGTCAAAGAGTTTCAGTTACGCCAATGGCACTTTCCGAAAAAAAAAAGAAGGGGGTTATAAACTAGAAGGGAACAATGCAACAAAGTAACCATGAGCAAAGGACTTCAAGACTCACAATGTGCAACTGCAGGGGAGACTCTGAACAAATATAATTATCAGATGCTGGCTTGTCCAAGCCACACTTTAAATCGTTATGTTCGTGAGACACTCCTGGAATTAAATCTTGCACTTCTGCCAGAACAGGAGGAGGAGATGGCTGTCGAATGATATCTGCTTGAACAGTTGTTTCTGTAGTTTCAAAGGAGATCATCAGAGGTTCTTCCTCAGTTTGAGGCACCTTGTTGCCATCGTCAAATCCGAGATTTGAATCCAAGCTGGATGTTTCCTTTTCCAAGTCAGTGGAGTCCTTCTTAAATGCATGTTTGTCTTCTACAGATGGTAGCAGCCTGCTTCTTGCATAAGGCACAATTCAGTCAAGGGCACAAGTGAAATCAAGATGAGAGGAAAGCACATACATGTTACAATGATCATAGAGCTTACTAGACCTTGAAACCTTTCCACAATGTATAGGTATTTAATGAATAACAGAATAGACATTGAATTTGCCGCAGTTCATAGAAGACAAACCTGGGTATTTCAACTGGAGTCCAATCTATGTTGCTTGGATATTGAACCTAGTCATAGGAAAAGTCAGCACCCATCAGGATTGAAGAATGAAGAGAAAATGTAAGACCAGAGTTCCATACCCCTTTATCACTCCTCGGTGGCTGCCAGTGCCCGTTAAGTCCATTAGGCCCTAGAATAGAATGCCTGGAGAGAGTCTCCTCCTTCGGGCGCACCATACTAAGTGATCTACAAAACTCAAGAGAAAAAATAAATAAGCTGAAGAAGTCTCTCATTTGACCGCCTAAACAAACTTCTAGATTTTTTCATTCATCCTAATATAGCACACAAGAATGTCTCAAGAATAACAAATCAATTTCTTACATGCTCAACTGGACTACATCTCACAAGAATCTGTACATCAAGTTTAGCTTATCTTCACAAACTTAGCTTATGCATGTCTCATATCTAAGCAACCCTTCCATACACGCATTGCAATGGAAGCATAATTTTACCTAGCCAATAAATTGTAGAGTGTTTTTAAGAAAATTGTAAGTGTGGCCATCAAAATGATAGCAAAAAAAAAAAAAAAAATACAGGTGGTACTAAGGGACATCAGCAGCCAACCATAAGTTCTCAAATGCCCTGATAAGAGGTGCCTAGTGTGGGGTAGGTCACAGTTGACTGACCATCTACAGGACCAGTGCACATCATTTTCATTGCATTAGTGGACTGATTAGGCCGAGAACAGAAAGAAAGTGGCCTGGAGACCTAACCAAGAAACCAATGTGGGCACCATCATATAGGAACTGTCAAATCTAGACCATCGCCAGTATGAGTTGCTTGCACTAGAAAAGCTGCGCTTAAAAGGAGTCAAGTAAAACTCCGCCCGATACAAAATTCTAACTTAACAAGGTTATCAACAAATCAAAATTAATTTATCTTCCAAAATGCGAAGATGTTACCAAGAAACAACCACTTACAATTTGCGGAATTGCTCATTCACTGGACTGGATTGCAGAGGGGGCAGGATTGTTGTGCTTCGATAATTTGATAGTTGAGAAGCTGGTCTTGATACCTAGGATAATGCATAGCATTAAGATCAATGCTCCTTAAATCACAAAAATAGCAACACACAACTCACACAACTGAAGACGGAGTTAGGATAAGTTTGTGGAAGAATAGGCTGCAGTACCACTTTCATGTCGTAATTTGTCGAAGTCTGCTTTCTGACAGGAGTCCATTCCAGAGAATTACTTTGATTACGATAACCCCGGTTGTTCATCTGGTTCGCCTGTTTTCTGTTAGAATCATCGAGTATCTGTCGCACTTTGGGCTTTAATTCCTCCAGCTCAGTCAATGCATTTAGAAATTGCTACAAGAGAAAACATAAACCATATTCACATGTGATCCTGAATGATGCAGTATTTCTCATTTCCACATGAAGTGACATAGGAAACTAGGAACATACCTTTTTCAGTAAAGCCTTCTTGTTTTCTAAAGACGCTCTATAATCTCGATGACGAGGAATGGTCTCGGAAACCAAACTGATGCAAAAGAATGGAATCATATATAAAGCTACAGTGTAGTTTCTTGCAAATATGAGTAAAATTGCTTCTCCAGTCTTCTCATGACCAAATCAAGTATCTATTCACCGGACAGTAACACAAAGAAAAACAAAGGAAGACATATTGTACCTTGAAAACCTGAGAAGCATAACATACAGATCTACGATATTATTCTCCTCTCGGAATATATTAGCCTGCATGCAATCGACACGGGAGATAAACAAGCAGTTTAGAACAAAAATTGATCCAAAAATTTGGTGGGTGCAGGATTTAGGAGCCGTAGACTTAATAACACAGAACTGCAAATTCAGTCACGTCACGCTGCAACAATAATCCATGATATATGCAAGAACAGCAGCATGCGCCAATCAAAGAATATGGAGCCGATACTTGTTCAAACTCTTAAGTGTTCAATCAAAATCATAGAAGATGTTTCAGACATCCAGCAATCTACTGTAACCAATGACATCAAGTAAGACGTTCTCCATCGCATAAACCGCCATGCACCATATAGGGAGAATCGAGTTCCGAGTAACAATGAGAGACTCTATACATAGCAATTCGTCAGATGTAGATCGATCAGACAAGATGAAGCGATCGTGTAATGGAGACAGATTATCCCAATTAAGCATGTTACCAATGTCAAGAAATGAATGGCCAAAGTCTGGGAAGCCCAGAACAGGCTTCACAGTCTCGTTCCTGTCCTAATACATGCCATGACGAAATCTTAACCTTTTACCAAGACCAATCATCAAGTGTAGTACCATTGGCAACAAGTACCCAGAAAACCGACTAATACAGCCGGCGTATCAGAAACTTCGCGTCCCCGACAAGGCATCTTAGTCGCGAAGTGAAACGTAATTCGAAATCCTCCGAGCTTCGAAATTGGCTAGTGAACTCTCGTAAAAAGCCATGAGGAACGAAATGCTCCAGAATCTAGAACTAACCGACGACTACGAACTAAGAAACAAGCCTCCACATCGCTCACGCCTCATGTTCGATTTACTCAAAAGAAAACCAAACAAGAACTTTAAAAGGTACCGAGAGAATAAAAAAAAAGCAGTCGGAATCAACTTCAACACATCGAGAAGAACCACAAATCGAGCAAGGAAAACACCGCGACGGACCTGCTTGAGGACATTATCGGCGATCCTGAAGTAGTAGCGGAGCGCGATGCGATTGTCGACGTCGAGCCTCTGCGCGCTCGCCGCGATGTTGATCCTCCCCGAAGACGACGACGAAGAAGAAGAAGAAGAAGAAGACCTCATTCTCCCGATCGAATCGATCTCTACCGCGCGAGCTTTCGCCTCCGCCTCCCCTTCTCGAGCGAGCGAGCGAGCATCTACCGGGGCGGCTCGATTCAGGTCTTCCGGCGGCCGATTCCGGTCAGCGGCGGCGAGCTCGGAGGGCGGCCGTCGGTGGCGGCGGCGGCTGCTTCGGCTCGGAGTGGCGGCGAGAGATAGAGAGAGAGAGAAGAGAGAGAGGGGAGACGGGATTCGACAGAAACGGTGATTTCAGGTTTGGCGCCGGGGCAAATTTGGAAATGCGGGCGACGCCTTTAGAATAATGGCCGGTTGTTTGGTTGTTGGTGAATAGAATAGAATATGTCGTCATAATGTCGCCCCCTCCTCTGACAAGGCAAGTCAGCTCTAATTCGCGGTTTGGATGGCTATAGCCGCGCGTTATGCGGGTTCGGGACGGCCCCGCGCCGGGTATGGAATAGCGGTATCCCGAGTGGGGAGTAGGATATCGGGGGCGAAGGCCCACGAGAAAATGGACCTGAATGAGAGCGGGTTCGGCTTTGATTTGAGCCGAAATCTTATGTGTGTCCAACACGAAAGTCGTGCGACCACTGTACTCGACATGGAAAAAAATGGACGAGAAAGGGACTTTTATATGGTAATGCGGGCCATTGCGCAATCCACTCTTATCACTGCCAACTTGAAAAATTGAATGCCACCACCGATTATGGTTGCTCAATGGTAATTGGGTCACATCCCCCCTCCATATGGTCATAACTTCGAGCTTAAAAGCGAACCACTGGTCAACTTATGCCGTGGGCATTGGATACATCATGTGAAGAGACTCATAACTTCTAGTACGCCGATAGGGCTGCGATGGTGAGCTCTTACACATATGACTAAATTGAGTAGTTATGAATTAAATCAAAGATTCCATAAGTTTCGACCAAAAAAAAAAACATTCCATAACAATTGTGGGACTTTTATGGCAACACATAAAGGGCTAGTTGCATTGTTCGCCCTACTCACCCCTTTACTAATAAAAGAAGACCTTAATATCCTTGCAAAATATAAATAGCAACCGCAATTGGAGCATCATTATTGCAAGTTAAAGTGTTAAAAGCTTAAAAATTGGGGATTTAGAAAACCTATTGCAAACCAAGTTGACTTACTTTCCTTCCTTCTATAGAAATTCTGCATTCTTTTTCAATTAGAGCAGCAAAAATTAATCGGACAATGTACTGTTTAAACAAATCTTGACATTTCTCCTAATTCTCGTTGATCTCGGCTTTTATCAGCTTGATATTCTTCGGTTGTTTGTCAGTCTCAAAATCCCTTTGTCTAGTTTTCCTTTGGAGTAATTTATCTTTCTGGATGTCGATACTAGTTGAAGAGGATGATACTGCTTCTAGCCTGGCCATTCTCTATTACTCCTTCATTCATAGTCAACATTGCTACCCATTTTTTGGGTTTTCTGCTCGATTAGTCCCGATTGCCAAAATGGAAGAATAGGATAAAGCTACATCTTGCTTGGCTATTCCCTACAAAATGTTAGGCACACTGGGCCATTTGGTTCGGCTTTGGGCAAACGCCATGGGAAAAACGCAAATACCTTTTAAAAATTTAAAGTTTGTGAAAATGCAAATAGCATTTGGTAAGTTGTAGTTTTGAAATACATTGTGAAATGACTTTGGGAAAAATATTGTTTGGTAAAAATTGCATTTGGAATGGACTTTTGTTAAATTAAAAAAACAAAAAAAAAAATTACAAATTTTTTTTTAAGTCTAGCTGCCGGACCGGCGATTTGTCTCGCAGGACCACCGGATCTCGGCTATCGGACTGCTCGATCGCCTCCAGTTACCGTCGCCTGAGGTCGCCCACGTCAGGCACGCAACCCCAAGCATCGGTCACGCGCCTCAGGCGACGGGTCGCGTGACCTTAGGTGGCCGATGCCTGGGTCGCGCAACCCTAGGTGTCGCGACCTCAAGCGACCAACGCTTGGGGTCGGGCACCCAGGCAACCGCCGGGGTCTGGCGACCCTCAGGCGGCGGTCGTCGGCGTGCGCCACCCTTGGCCGGCGATCATCGGCCTCCGATCAGCAGCGGTTAGTTGGAGAAGTTGGAGAAGATGAACAGTAACCGAGCTATTTGCATTCCCAAAATACAACTTCCCAAAGTACCTCAGGCCTTGCATTGAGCTAAAGGCCTTTAGAGTCATTTGGAGATACAATTGCATCTTACCAAAGTCGCCCAAAAAATGGAACCAAACTCTTTTGCATTTGGCCAAGGGACTTTAAAGTCCCAAAGCCCCTTCTGAAAGTCGAACCAAACAGGGTCACTATGGTCCAACAATGATATGACTATCATGGAAGGTGCGGCTACTAAAGGTATACTAAAAGAATGCAAACTCACTCTTTTTCTTCAGCTCCATCATACCCTAAGTATCAACTTTCAAGCATTCGAAAACACAATGCAAGGCATATTCGTTTCACCTTTAAATAAAAAATTTAGAAGAATTAGGTCCTAGAAACAAGGTCTTGGTCCTTTCCTAACCTCTTCTTACTAGGAAAAATTACCAAAACGGTCCAAAACCTATTACAATTTTCAAATTCAGTCGTAAATTTTTTTTTTCACTAATTTAGTTCTAAACATTTTGCAATTATATCAATTCAGTCCATTCAACCAAATTTGGCTAATCGACACTAACGTAGATGCCGGTGGCACCAACTATCCGGCCGACACCGACATGATAATTTTTTAATAATATTTTTATTTTTTTGAATTTATTTTTTTTATTTTTTTATTTGTCCTTCTTCTTCTTTTGGCTGGTACTGGCCATGGCGAGGCTTGCACTTGCTCTCTTGCAACGGCAAGGCCTCGCTAGTGGCCGTCAACTTCGCCAAATTGGCCATTGGTGAGGCCTCACTCAGCTATGGTGAGGCTTGCCCTCGCCATGGCGGCGCTAGGTGAGGCTTGTCGTCGCTCGCCCATGATTGCAAGGCCTCGCTAGTAGCCGGTGAGGTCAACCTTGCCAGTCGTAGCCTCTGGCCGATCCAACAGAAGAAGAAGAAGAAAGAAAGAAACAAAGAAAATTAATTTAAAAAATTGAAAAAAAAAGATTATTAAAAAATTTTCACATCAACACCGGCTAGCTAAATTTGGCTGAATGGACTAAATTGATATGATTGTAAAAGGTTTATGACTGAATTAGAAAAATTGCAATAAATTTAGGACTCTTTTAGTAATTTTTTCTCTCTATACTAAAACCTTGGAACCTAACATGCCGCCTCACTACTATAAATTTACTTCCGGTCCTTAATGGGCACAAACTTGTAGTCCCTCATGATTGGCTTTTTGAGGAAGCACTATTCAAGTAGCACAAAATATCGGGATAGTTTTTGAGTGATGGTGGAAGCAAAAGAGTTTGCATCTTACAAAATTGGAAGGGTAGGAGTATTTATCTAACTTAACGTCTCGAATATAATCGAGCACCATTAGGAGCCACGAAGGAAAGGAGATATGATTGGATTTTATATATTAAAGGTTGCCTAACTTTCAAGAAAAAAAACTAGCAAATATTTGGGAATTCCTTACGATTGGGGAGCCTCTAAGAAGTAAATGTTTAATTGGATTCTAGTAAGAGTGAATATGAAACTTGATGGATAGAAAAAAAAATGCTAAGGCTAAAAAGGAAATTTTAATTAAAGTTGTGATGCGGGCATTACCACGATATGCAATGTCTATTTTCAAAATTTTAGCTTGCATTTGTCATGCAATTGAAAAGAAAGCAGCAGGTTTTTGGTGGAAAAAGGATAATTAAAAATAGGGTTTGCACTAGGAAAAATTGGATGTTTTAAAACTCAAGAAACATAAGGGTGGACTTGGGTTCAGATATTGGCCAAAGAACACCCCAAATGCCAAAACTTGACACAATGAGACACTTAAGTGCCTTGTGACACTTAAATGTCACATCCAACAAACCCCACCAGAAATCTTACGTGGCAATTTTTTTTATTAATTTTGCTCACTTACGTAGCTCGTTGGAAGGCTAACTCGGTAAAGAAATTCAAAAACGACGTCGTTTTGGCACAAGTCGAATTTTAATATAAAAATTAACTTAATTTAATTCAAAACCAAATTTTAAGAGAGAGAGAGAGAGAGAGAGAGAGAGAGGAGGAAGAAGAAGGCAGCCGACAGCCGAGGGCTCAGCCCTCGTCCCCGCTGCCTCCTCGCCGTAGCCGGAAAGGTGGGGCTAGGGCTCGGCCACCCCAGCCAATTGAAGGCAAGGGCCTGCGAGCCCTTGCCCAGATTGGGGCGAAGGTTACGGCCCTTCCCCAGATTCGCTGAGGCTCGGTGCCGAGGCTCGGCAACAGCGACCTTGGCCGACCTTCCCCAACCTTTACGGCGACGACAAGGAGGCGGCAGCGGCAAGGGCTAAACTCTTAACCGCCGGCTGCCTTCTTCCTTTTTTTTTTTTTTAATTTGATTTTAAATTAAATTTAATTAATTTTAATATTAATTATTTACTCACGTCAGTATGCAGAACGATGTCGTTTTGCACTTGGCTCACCACGTCAACATGCGAAACGTCGTCATTTTGCACTTAACTCGCCACGTCAATAATTTGGTCGGATTTTCTCATCATTGGCACTTAATTGATCTATTTTGCTTCATTTTGGCACTTAAATGTTATTTTCCTAACTTTTTGTACTTAAGTGTCCCATTATGTCAAGTTTTAGCAATCCAGGTATCCCAAACTTTTCAAATATATGAATCACCTTTGATAAGGTAGAGAAAATATTCGGTGGTTCATAATCGCCATGTTACCCGCCTACATGGCATATATGCACCCATGTGGATCCATTAGTAAAGCGACACGTGTTATTTGACATTGGAATACAAAATTATTATGTAAACTCATCTTTCTCTCACCTATAGGGTTGGTTGCAAGCGGCGATAGGCTAATCAAGGAATTAATTGCTCCTCTCTCTCTCTTTTGCACACGGTCTTTTCACGTTTGAAAATGGAGTTCTCCATCTTCCTTCCCGATTCTTACTCATCTCAAGCCCTCTCACTCTCATCCTCCTTCTTCTTCCACTTCAACTTCCTTCATCACCATCATTGCCTTTCCAACTTCGGCGATAGAAACCGTGAGTGGCTCGGTTTCGATTTCGGGCTCGGGCACATCGCCACCGAAGCGGAAGAAGTTTGCAACTGCTAGGTCTCGAGCCCTCTCAGCCTTCACACACTGCTCACTTTGTTCATCGATGTCGTCACCTTTTCGACTTTGGCGATCAAAATCGCAAGTGGCTCGATTTCACTTTCGAGCTCGGGCACATCACCACCATAGCGGAAGAAGTTTGCAACTACTAGGTCTTGAGCCCTCTTGGCCTTCACACACTGCTCACTTCGTTTGTTGCAGTTGTCGCCTTTTTGGCTTCGGCAATAAAAATTGTGAGTGGCTCGGTTTTGATTTCGGGTTTGGGCAATTTGCCACCAATTTTAAAGCAGAAGCGGAAGAAGCTTGCAATTACCAATAGGAAAACTATCTGTGGCTTTTCAATTTATTTTCAATATTTTAGTCCTCTCTTGATTCTTTTGTCTTCACTTACCAAAACTTAAGTTTGTTATATTTGGGTTTTTGTTCAGGAAGTCAACACTTTTACCCTTGGCTATCATGAATTAACAGGCTTGAAAGTGCCGCTGAAGAAACCATTTCTAGTATTGAAGAAAGTAAAATTCGTGGATGCGGAGCAAAGCTCTAATACTGAGTCAACCAATTCACCAAAGGCTGAGCTAGAAGTTGTTGGCATTATTAGGCATTATTGAGGACCAAGCCAAAGGCCCTCATTTCCCATAAGCACTTCTATGCTGCTACTTTTATTGATGGCAATTGAGAGCATAATTGATTATTGAAAATGAAAGCTTGATTAATTTTTTGAAGTGATTATTGTTGAACATTACGGAATATTGAAAGAAATTAGCATGTAGAACTATTTAAAATGACAATTTTAGTACACGGGGATTTACTCTAAAAAGTATTATGATTGGTTGGTAATTTTGAAGAACTTGTGATCTCAATGTGACTTCTAGATTGTATTACAATCGTTTAGGACTGTACCTCCACTTCTATGTTGATAAATTTAAACTTTGCATTTTTTGCAGGTCAATCGTCCCTTGGATTTGATTATCCACAGTTTATACAGCCATAATAAAGTGTTTCTTCGAGAGCTTGTCAAGTGAGCATTTCACTCGCACGTGTATCTTCATTTCTACGTGGAACAACTTCTATAGTCTTGGTGAAGAATTTAAGCTTTGCCTTTATTTATTGATTTATAGCTGAAATTGGTTTCCTTTTTTCCCCTCTATTAGCAATGCTATCGATGCCCTTGATAAGTTGAGGTTCTTAAGTGTTACTGAGCCTACTCTTCTTGGAGATATTGGTGATTTGGAGATAAGAATTAAACCAAATCTTGACAATGGAAACATCATGATAATGTAAGTCAATTATGACTTATAGATGAATATGGTTTTATTTTATAATAACCGAGGAATTCATAGGATGTGGATGATGATATTTGAGATTTTAGAGATAATGGTATTGGAATGACAAAGGAGGAGCTCATTGACTAGGTATTCTCAAGGTGTAAATAAATGATTCTCCTCTATGTACATGTTGTAAATGCTTTAACTTGTATGTTGTATCTCAACATTTTTTTCTACTTAAGTTTCAAAAAGGGAGAAGTGCTCTCACATAGCTAAGTGCAATTCTTAAGATAATAATAACGGGTATTGTTATCTTCTCTGATGATTCATTTCCTATTTTTTAAAAATTTCAATCTGCCTTAAAAGAATCTCTATTGTTTTTAGGATTACAAGGGAACGACATTGAGGTCATCGCCATGAGACTGGGTTTGAAGCGGGTGTTTACAAAGTGTGGTGCAAATACTATTATATGTCTATTGCTTTCATCAAACCTACTTGCAATCTATCATGACTGAAATAAAATATGCACACACAAAAATTTACTATCATAACTAAAATAAATTATGCACATATAAAATTTTTTGCACTAACTTACATATTTATTAATATTTAGCAGATAATTTCTAGACCTTGATAGCTAATTCTACTTGTTCTCAAGATAAATAAGTATGACTTATATTTTTAGAATTTAAGTTTGTTTTGAATTTATCTTTCTTCTCTAAATGATGAGTTAAAAAAATAAAAAATAAAAACTTATAGAAGTTGCAAAGGATAATGTCATCATCCATAATGTTGATAAAGATTTTGAATTTAGAATTAGCATGACATTTGCTAATGAGAACGAAGCTTAGAATACATACAACGTATATGCAATTTGTAAATAATTTTGAGTGTGAAGATGACAAAGAGCAAACAATAGTAAAGGAATATTGTGAACAAACACATTTTTGTGTAATTATAAAGGACATTCTTCACCAATTCTACCTTATGAACAAAGAGATATATATAGAACTGTGAAAAGAATCGAATGTAAAGTTTGCATTAAATTCAAAATTGAAGGGGAGTTTGAGTAGCTGTCAAAGTTGAGAAGGTTCATAATCATCCTTTTGTTGAGGATAAACAAAAGCACTCAATATGGTCATACTGCTAATTTTAATTATTTATAATTAAATGGAAGTAATTTTTCTTATATATTTCTGTTGGATTAGGAGCAAAGATTAACCAAATGGTCTGATAGTATATCCAAGTTAGATTATGAAAATTTAGAGATGTGATATTTTGATACTACTTACCATGCAAATAAATATTATATTATATATGCATAATTTGTTGGCTTGAATTATCATTGGAAATATATTCTATTTGGCTGTACATTTTTGTTGAATAAAACTATTACTTCTTTTGTGTGGGTTTTTCAATCCTTTTTAGAGACAATAGGTAATAAAGCACAAAAGATTATTTTCACTAATCAAGATCATGTAATAGAAAATGCCATTAAAACTATTCTTCTAAACATTAATCATCGATTATGTGTATGGCATATTGGGAAAAATATTACATGTTATATCACACATATTCTTGGAAAGTGGGGTTTTCACGATTAAAATTGGCAGCTTTTGTATAAATGCGAATGAGAATTTGAAATAGAAAACAGTTGGAAAGCTATGTGTCACGAGTGAAAGTTGGAGGATAACAAGTGATTGAAGAATATGTATCGCTTATGTCATAAATGATGTCCTACATTTGGCCGAAATACTTTTTCCACAGGAATTATATCCACCCAAAGAAATGAAAGCACTAATAATATCTTTCAAGATATGACATGTAAGGTTATAACTTTGTCTAAATTTGTCAATCATTATGAAAAGCAAACACTCTGGAGTCAGTGATAATTTTGAGTATACTCGAGGAATGTCACAGATTATGGTTAAAAATAGCGGTATAATAAAACATGCTACATATGTCTACACCCACGTCATTTATAGAAAGTTTATTGATGAGTTCTTGCATTCTTCGTCTGAACATATTCTTCGATATGAAACTGATGGGTCGTTGCACACTTATATATTAGGAGCTGAAATTAATGAAAAAAAAAACATATTGTCCATTTTTGTTTGGGCAATTCTACCATTACATATAATGCAAGGATGCTTGTGTAGGCATACTTTATGTATCTTGACAGATGTTATAAATGTTACAAGCATTCCATCACTATATATTTTAAAGATGTGGACAAAAACTGTGAAATAAAGTAGTCATTGCAATGATGTTAGAGAAAGCTCTCGTGACGTGAGAAAGTCAAAGACATTACGCTTAAAGAGATTAATCCAATTGGTTTTCAGCATTATGAACATCGGTGCGAATCATGATGTTATGGAGAAGATCGCAACTATAACATTAATAGATCTTCGTTCTCGTATTATGAACAAGCAAAGATGATGTTAATTCTTTGCTGGAAAATGATGAATCCAAATATGCAGCAAATTGTGGAATTCAAATACGTGATCCTCTTTAGAGAAGACCAAAAGATGTACCAAATACTCGATTGAAGAGCGTTAGTAAGAAGTAAAAGAGAAAGGAATTAACATGCACAAGAAGCACCTCAAACTAGGTGCGTGATATGAGGAAAGCCTTTTCTTTCCTTTTTATGGCTCTAATATAATTGTATTTAAGTTGTACATGGCATGTTGTGAGAATGTACACCATTTTTTTCATCTTATAATTTTGACTAATCCCTGTGGTTTGAAATTCGTCCTTTTATTCTTAGATGAAGACAACAACCATTAGTTGATGGTGTTTTATGACATCAACAAAAAGCAGGGTTCTCAGTTCTTTTCTCTTTGCATGATGAGAGCAGCTTCCTACAATTCATACTTGATTCGTGCTCAATCTTTCCCATTAGATAGCATATTGGTATTAATTATTTGTTGCACATTTCTTCCCTAGACAAATTAAGATTTGTCCTTGATCAATTTTGACATGCGTTCGCAACCGGATTCTTTCCTACATAAGGTAAGAATCCTTACTCTACTCTCATTCACTTTAAGAAGTTTGTGCTGTTTTTGTGGATCAACTTATGTGAACTAAACTCTCCGTGAAACCAGAATTATGAATCACCAGATACCGAATCCAATTCGTGATTCATGGGGTCGTATAGCTACATTGCTCCAGGTACTTAAAAAATTGATACTTCTTAGGTCTTCGCCGTTTTATTTCAATCTTAATTTTTATTCTTCCTAATACATGGAAAAATAGTACAAGCTCTTTTTACTTGCTACTTTGGTTTTCTCAGAGTATGCATATTCCTTAAAGGCAACTGAGAAAAGTGATGTTTACAGCATGGGAATTAAGTTGATGGAATTCGTCAGCAGGAAAATGCCATTAAATGCATCTTTCAGTTTAAATATTGACGTGATCAGATGGGTGGAGACACATATTGAGATATATGGTTCAGCTCTAGAAGAGTTGATAGACCCTGCATTGAGGCCGCTCTTAGTTAGGGAAGAGAATGCATCTTTTCAAGTGCTCGAAATTGCATTGCGGTACACAAAACTGCCCCACATGTGAGGCCATCATCCTAGCAAGCATGCGATCTCCTTTTTCATGTATTCAACAATAGGATGATGGATTTAGAGAAGACTAGTCTCAATCCCCACTTCAAGGATGAACAAGCCAATTGATTAAGTTGTATTAGAATAGCTAACCAGATCAACTCTTATGTATCTAGTAGTTTAACCGCTTGGCCCTCGAGAGTATGTACTATTCTAGGTGAACGATTAATTAAGGGTATCATTGCTTCTCTTTGTATTTGAGGAGAGATTTCATGAGCAACCGACCTTTTATGAAATTGTGCTGACTCCTAAAAAACATATACGAGCCAGGCAATCAATTTCACAAAGAGTTTGATTTGGGTTCTTACAACTAGTCATATCACTTAACAATTCTTGCCCTATTTGTGCTTGCAAATCCATAGCTAAAAGTAGATTGGCTTAATTTGATTATCAAATATGGTTTTCGTATCTTAATTGCCATTCAACTTTCCTTTGTCAAGCGTTTCTTTACTCTTTACTTGCTCTCTTTCGTTTCAAGTCCTTTTTTTTGTTATGCATAGTAATAAGGTAATCAAATTGAGTCAACCCGATATAGTACCAATTTCGAACGAGAGTTAGATTTGGCTAGATAATGGAATTGAAATCAGTCGAGCTAATGTCGAATAATTATTGATTATCTCTACATATATGCATTAAAAAAGACAAACATTCATAAGTTTCTTTAAAATCATAATAGAGCAAGTTCTACATAACCATCAAGATTGACTTCTACAATTACCTATATAGTGATATAGAGATCACACAATTTCAATAAGGAAATATATGATGACTCCATATAATATTATTATTATTAACATAATAAAGCTTATTTTTCTTCTAATTAACATCAAATCTCCTTTTATGATTGCCAATTCTTCATTTTCGCTTGATGCCTCTCCAAAATTGTCTACATCCACATTTTTGGGTGAATAAATCCTGCATTCTTCATTATAATCTTCAACCCACTGCACAAACTCCCAACAATTATCTGTCTGAAGAAAAAAAAAATTAGTGTAAAACAATATAAAATATTACAAACGTCACTCCATGCACAATATGGTAAATTGATATACTTACATTACAAGTCAAAACAAACTATAATCTTCCTCGATCAATAGGATTCTTTTGCTCTTTTTTTACTGTGCACAATTTCCTTTGAAGACATGGACATATCTTGGATGAAAAATCAACTGAACAATTCAAAGATCCTCAAGATGTCATACTAAAGTAATAAAATCATATAATCAAAATTAGATTAAATTTAATCAGCAAAAGTAATCCAAGCGGCAATTTTGGAATAACAAATAAATGTAATAAATAAGCAACAAGCTTTGTAACAAAACTAGCAACAACCTTTTTAGTTTATTTAACAAAACCAATTATATGCCAAATATTTTATAATAAAAAAAATTATCAACGGGTCACACAACTAAAAACTAGCAAGCTACTAAAAAAAAACTCTTATTATCGATCGTGCCTATGTTATTATCTTATTGAGGCAAGTGAGTTTAATCAAAACTCTGATCTGACCGAAGGCGCTGGACTCCATCTCTAGCCATGCCAGTCCTCAATTTCGCTATACCGACATTGGCCGATCTCCATCTCCACTGAACAACACCTAATTACTCAATAGTCCATCACCGAACCAAACTTCATCAACGGTCATAGGTAAAAGCCAAAACGGAGTAAGCCTAAAGTCAGAGAAAGTGAACCCAGTTCAGGCATTTCATCAAACAGATGGTGGCCGACTCGACTAAATTGTTTAGGTTCAAAATTTAGGTAACAATTCACGCTAACTACATATAAACAGCATAGACATTACATTTTGGGACACGACACTTATGGATGTTCATCTTTGAATGAATGGGAGTAGCGCATGGATTCTTACTTTGTGTGGGAGAGAATCCGATCGTGATGGCAAGGAGAAACGCTAATCTGTGTAGTGAAGAAACGCTAGCGACATATGAAGGTGAAGGAGCTCGAGACCCAACAATCGCAAGCTTCTTCCGTTTCTACTTCAAAATTGGCGGCAACGTGTCTGAGCCTGAAATCAAAACCAAGCCACTTGCGATTTCTATTACCGAAGCCAGAAAGGCGACGACCATGACGAACGAAGCGAGCAGAGTGTGAAAGTTGAGAGGGCTTGGGACCAGACAGTTGTTAACGTTTTCTACTTCGGTGGCAACATGCCGAAGCCCAAAATCAAAACCAAGCCACTTGCAATTTCTACCGCTAGAGCTGGAAAGGCGATGACAACAACAAACAAAGCGAGTAGCGTGTGAAGGCTAAGAGGGCTCGAGACCCAGCAGTTACAAACTTCTTCTACTTCAATGGCAACATGGCCGAGCCCAAAATCGAAACCAAGCCACTCACGATTTCTATCACCAAAGCTGGAAAGGCGACGATGGTGACAAACAAAGTCGAAGTGGAAGAAGGAAGAGGACAAGAGTGAGAGGGCTTGAGGTGAATAAAATTCTGAAAGGAAGACAGAGAGCTCCATTTTCAAACATGAAAAGACTGAGTGAGAGAGAGAGAGAGAGAGAGAGAGAGGAGCAACTAATGCCTCTGCTCAACCTTATCGTCACCTGCAGCCAACCAAGATGAGAGAAAGATGAGTTTAATGCATTAATTTTTTATTGCATTGCCAGATGACACGTGTCACTTTATTAGTGGATCCACATGGGCACGTATATACCATATAGGTGGGAGACATTGTGATTGTGAACCACCGAATATTTTCTTGTAAGCATGGAGAATGACTCACTCTCTATCTTCTTCGTAGAGTCAGGTTCTTAAATGACTATATTTTCCTCATTGTGGTTTCTAGCGTGCTAGAAAGGGAGCTTGTGACATCTAAATTTTAGGATATGAAGTTAATATTGAATTGACTTGGAGTTTTAAATGGCACACATGGAATATCAAGTGAGTCACTAATTTTGTGACGTGTGGAAAGTTCGAAGGATAAACTACCACACTCGTAGTGATCGGGAATGCATTGCATTAGCATCAAATTAATATAATGATGATATTTAGGTTGATTTTATAGAGTGGCGATTTAACACGTATCGTCGTAGTAACTATGGACGAAGACCGATATACTTTGATCTGCGTATTGGATGATTTTCAAGTTCTAAATTTACTAAGGTGACATTTTCATAACATCCGGTCTCTTTTGCTGAATGTTTTGGTGGGTTAAAAATATTTCTACATTATCAATATTTAAAACAGATGCTAATTCCTTTATTTATATACTGAATACAAGATATCTTAGTAATCTATCAATATATCTACTCTAGAATTATGTAGTTAAGCCATTTGTCATTTTTAATTTGAACGCTTCTCTTTTCATTCTTCACCTAGTATTTTTAATCCCAAGTCATCATTATTTTCAACCTTGATTAGTTGCTCTTATCCCTTTGTAACTCCTGAATAGTTTCCTAAATTCATCCCTTATTTTTCAATTAAAAGTATCCATGTTATGAAAAGAAAAATCGACTTGTTCTTACAAAGGAAAGAGATCCCTCATCATATTTCTCTTCAATTTTAACTTTTTGTTTAACAGAAGCGATGATTGGACACTTGCGTTACTAAAATTTCTTGTTTCATATCTCAAGTGTTTACAAGATAAAATAATATGTTTCATTACCTTTTTATCAAATTTGATTTTGTTGAGTTAGTGTTGGCCGACTAAATCAAAGCTGGAACTAGCAATCACATTCTTGTGATTATGACTTAGTGTTGGCCAACCAAATCAAATTGCCTATTTTGATGAGTCATCAATTTCTAATCAAGATACTAATCTCTGTTTTGGTTATCGATTTCTAACTATTACGTAAAATTAACCAATTATCGATTCTAGTTAACTACCTCACTAATTTTCAAACCGATCTGAAATCCTAGCCGACTCACTAATTATTAACCTACTGGCTGATTTTGCCAAGTTATCAATCTCTAAGTACCAATTCCAAGTTATTGTTTTTTATGTGCCAAACATCAATTTCAAAGACAGTAATTTCTAACTAAAGTTGCCCATTCCAAAGTTGTCATTTTCTAAACGTCCATTTCTAGTTGTCCATTTATAGGTGTCATCCCCAACTTGTCGATTTTTTTAAAGTTGTCGATTACTAAGGCCTCCAATTATATGAGGATGGATTGGCAAGAAGGGAATGAGGATATATAATGAAGTCTACTAAATTATTCATTTATTATTACTATATGAGATGGCAAGTTATTATGAACTAATGAAATTTGTGTGAATGATGCTATGTGATGAGCCCCTTTGCCACGATCTATTTGCCAGAGAGCGAATTCTCTTATCTAAATATGTAAGAATGATTTTGGGAAAAGATATGTTCTATCGGTCTAGTTGCTAGAGAGCGAATTCGCTTATTTAAGCATGTGAAGAAGACTAGGATATGATCTACCATCTAGAGATGAGTCTATAAAAGGTAAAATGGATGTGAATGTCAAACAATTTACACATGATGTGAAATGGCTTGTATAGTCGATATGGCTTGTATAAGTAAGTTTTTGGTGTAGGATCATGGTTGTAGTACTGACAACCTACTTGACCTTCTTCCTAGGAATAATGCATTGTAATATGTTCCTTTAGTACTTATATTAATACTTGAAGGAGGGAAGTCAAAGGAAATATGCACATGTAAATTAGTAAAACTTGTTTAAATTTTGTTCTCGTATGATGTGGTTATTTTTTTGTGCTCCTGCCTGCTTAGAAGAAAGGATTAATATTACAAAAAATCTCAAACTAATAAACCTATGATTAATCTATCATAAACTAATTTTTTTACCATCAAAAATCTCAAATTAGTATACTTGTTACAAATTTATCCTAAACTAATTTGTTAACCAAAAAAACTCCAAACTGATATATTTGTGATAAATTTAACATCTGTTAGTTTCCGTTAAATTGAATTAATACCATGGATTACTACAAATCGGTACACTTGTGACCAATGGAGTGTAAAATCTCAAACTGGTACACCCGTCAATTGTCACGTATTATCCAACTCAACAATTTGACAATATAATTTAATGGATCTGACGGAAGATAAAGGTGAAAAATACAAAAAAAAAGTCATAAACCTATAGCATTAATACTAATTCAGTCATGAATCATTCAATTGGACCAATTTAGTCTGAGACGTTTTCATATTGATATCAATTCAATCATTCTGACCAATTTTGACTGATCGACGCTGACATGAAGCTAGCTAATCAACGAACGCTAACATAGCAATTTTAAGATAACTTTTTTTATTTTTTCAATTTTTTTATTAATTTTTTCCCTTTTTTTTTTTTTTCTTTTCCTTTTCTTCTTCTTTCTTTTCACCTTCTTCTCCTGCAATGGTCGACAAGCCTTCGGCAGCTTGCTAGTCATTGGATAAGGGTCGCGAAGCCCTTGATGACGGGCAAAGAGGGTCACGGCCCTTGCCCATCATCAATGAGGGCTACGAAGCCCTCGCCCAGTGGTCAACGAGCCACTAGAGGCTTGCCGGCCACTAAAGGAGAAGAAGGCCAAGAGGGAGAAGAGGAAAAGGAAAAGGAAAAAGGGAACAATTATTTTAAAAATTCAAAAAAATTAAAAATTATTAAAGAAAATTTCGACATCAACATTTGCCGACTAGCCGGAATAATAGAATTGGTATCAATGTGAAAAAACTTAAGACTAAATCAGTCCAATTGAAAGATTTAAGACTAAATCGGTCCAATTGAAAGATTTAAGACTAAATCAATACCGATGTCATAATTTTATGACTTTTTTGGTACTTTTCTCATTTTCATGGTATTAACGCTAAAAGAAAACTAGATAACTTAACAAAAGGTTTCGTATTATGCGTGACATTTAGGAGGCTTCATAGAGCTAGACTCTCGTGGGATGGAAAAGTTTACTAAAAAAGAAGAGATGCAATCTCTCCTTCTATTATGTGGTCGGTGGGCGATGTGGAAAAATTTTTGCATCAATGGAGGACAAATGGCTTCTAGGAGATGCGATTTGGTAGCCAACAACAAGAGCGAACTACTAAAGACGGATGACCTTATTACTAAGGCTGAATCAAAGTGGAATGAACAATTCCTGCATAACTTATTTGATAAGCAGCTAGTGAATGAAATTCCTATTGTCCCTCTAACTCAACCGTCAAAGGATACATTGATGTGGAGCAACACTAAATCAGGTTGTTGTACCATCAAAAGTGTTTACAACAGCAACAAAGAAGCCCTGCACAAACCAAATCAGAATAAGACCCCCTCCCCCAAAACACCCTTCTTCCTATAAGACTCCCAGGATTTTACAGAACAAGATTTGGCAATTAAAGACAATCCCATGATAAGTTTTTCCTATGAGGAGTATGCCAGAATGCTCTACTCACAAAGGAAAATTTGTTCAAAAGGGAAGTCATTCTTGCACCTCGCTTTGAGCTATAGGCAGCATTGTTGTGGCACGTCTGGAGAGCAAGGAACAATTTTGTGTTCCGGCGGAAACGACTAGACCCAAAGGCAGCTCCTGGAAGCATCGCTTGCATTAGATCGAAATATCGAGAGATTATCATCTACTGGAAGAAGAAATTTGAAGAGGACCGAGCCTCGCCTCGCCTCAAATCTCGAGACCATCGAAGCTGGGTCGCTTGAAAATTACTATCGATGGCTCCTTCACGGAGGGCACTGCTGCAGGTGCAATCGCGTACGTCGTTGTGGTCACTCGGGTCTTCTCGTGGATGGTTTTGTTCGGTCCACTCATCGAAACCCCAAAGCACTTTGCGACCAAAAAGAAGAAAGTTTGATATTTAAATCAGACTGTTCTACCCAGTGGACACACAGATTAGTGGTAAGGGAATTGGGTCGGTGGGACATCTAATTTCAGGTGATAGGTTTGATTCCTATGCTTTGCAAATAGGTAGAGCAAAAAGTCTGAGGGAGAGAAAAGCTAGAGTAGGATGGACGAAAAAAAAGGTCAGATTATTTCGATTTGATCAGCTCCCTTACTAGTTCGAGCATACACCGCTTCAAGTGGATGTGAGAAGACTAATTGAGGAGGACTGATCTGTTATTGCATTTTGCAAATTTAAAAGTTGGCCCATTGATCAAGAGAGTCCAACCAGGTCACCAAACGGGTGAAAGCCCAACAAACGAAAGCCCTGTCCAGAACCAGAGGCCATTTATGATTTACTTTGCCCAAAGGCTTCAAATTTGTATTCTCAACTTTTTATCAAGTTAACGCTAAACAACAAAATCCTCTTCTCTGAATTTGAAAAACGAGTGTAATCTTTATGTGCCGCGTACGATTCTTTATGCCGGTACGATGCCGCGTCTTCTTGACCAGGCCGATCATAACTATCACATTCCTTTGCAAGTCAAATTTGTCTTTCAATGATGTATTCCTCTCTAATTAAGTGCATCTTAATCAAAATTCAAAATCCTCTTCTCTGAATTTGAAAAACGAGTGTAATCTTTAATGTGCCACGTACGACTCTTTGTGCCGGTATGATGCCCCGTCTTCTTGACCATGCCGATCATAACTATCACATTCCTTTGCTGAGTCAAATTTGTCTTTCAATGATGTATTCCTCCCTAATTAAGCACGTCTTAGCCAAAATTCAAAATCCTCTCTATTGGTTTTCTCTAACAATAACGCGAATCTCATGTATAATCTCTATTTTTAGGAGAGGGCGGCAGCTAGGTTCACGACCACGTCAAACCTCGATAATAAGAATGCCTGCTTTTTGTCGAATCCTCTGGTCTCTATGTTCAGGACAACCTTTTGTAGGAAAGTCAAAGTCAAAGCAAAAAATGAATTGTTAGTTTGACTTTGGCCTAGCTTTAAAAAGCATGTTTTATTTAGGACCAGGGTTTGAATTGATTGATTTGGAGTAGAAGTCGCGATCCTTGAAAGAACAGCTTGAGGTTGCTTTCGATTTGGGAACACCTACATTGACCCTGACCGAAAGCATTTTTGGTGGATTTTGGATCGAACGCCTTCTGAGTTTCAACCCGATAAAAAGTCAGGATCAAAACGACCGTAATTATAGTTTATGACACGAAATTGGTTCAGATTATGTTTACTGCCGATTCATATGAAAGGAATCGAAGATACAATGTTAATTTAATGAAAATTAGGGTTCGTTTGTTTCACGAAAAATAGATGATTTGAAATATATATTTAAAAAAAATGATCAATTGTATTACTTACAAGAATAAATGAATGAAAAATATTTTTTTCGTTCACAAAAATATTTAAACATGCATTGTTGTTGATAATGAAATCTTCAAATAATATAAACGATTATTTTCTTCCACGTGCTTCCTCCTTCAAAGGTGATCTTAATACGATGTGTTTTACGACGGTGTGCAATTCAAGTAGTCTTTTTGGTATACATTAAGCGAGAGGCCATCATGTCCGATGAAAATTAGTAGGACACGAAAGTCTGCCATCGGGGCATAAACAATTCCTAACTTCCTAATGAGATTGCTCATTTCATAGTTTGCATAGAACTACGGTTAACTCCATTAAATTATGTGATTTCTTTATAGCAATAGAGAACGAGTCGTGGAGATTTGGTGAGGGACGGCACAAATATTATACAATCTAAACTTATAATAAGATTATTCAATTTCTTTTTTTTGAGAGGGACACTAATAAGAATAATCATACAATCTATCCTAAATCTATTATATGGATGATAATTCAATCTCGAACTTTTCAATTTTAGTAAAATAGTCATAAACCTTTATACGAAATTCCAATGCAATTATTCCAGTTAAATATTATTAGAAATAGCCGACATGGTGTCGAGTCATCATCGGCTATCCTTCATGCCGCCTCAGCAATTTCTAACTCGGAATTTTGATAATTTTTAGGATTATATCAATAGAATTAAAAAAGTTTAATATTGATTTAGCATTTGTATCACAAATTTATGACTAGATAGTAATTCTCCTTACGCTAATATGACGTAATATTTTCGTAATTTGATAAATTGGACCAAAAAATTTCCCTCATAGTTATTGATGTACTGTCACTGATCTTGGATCGAACGCGTTCTCATTCGTGCCGGCTAGAGGTTGAGGATTTCCATGAAGACTGGAAAATCCCAATCCTACAAAAGTCAAAGGGAATTGAAAAGTCCCACAACCGCATAGTTTTTTGACATGAAAATGATTGACACTATATTTATCGCCAGTTTATAGAAGAGAGTCAAAGATTCATAATGAATTCCGTGAAAATCAAGTTTGAAAAGGGTAATCCAAAAACTCCTCGTACACTTTATCTTTTCTTTCGTGCATGAATCCATGCTTCGTGATTGCGGCTTTCCTTGACGTGCCCTCTCCATTGAAGGGGGTTTTGATGGGACACGGGTCCTCTTTCTCTCTTACTCAGTGCTGTGTATCTTCAGTGTTCATATTGATGTGCAATCACGTTAATTTATATATATGCATAAAGAGAGCCCAACGTGTTTGGTGAAAATTAGCTCGGCATCGAGTATCCCATACGGCATCTAGATCGTTTTTATTGGGAAATATTCTAAATAAAGGTATGGAGTATTTTTATTTTCTCAAAAAATGGTCCGAGATGGATGTTATTTCAAAGAATGGTCTAAAGAGTCTAATCTTATTACAAATAAGAGCCTTAGCTCGCCGACCGATGAGAATGTGACATTTTTGACAATCAAAACAAGGAGATTTTTGTCCAAAAAAAATATGAACTACAAAAAAAGGCCAAAACTCAAAATTAAAAATCTCAAAGTCGTTAAACTTTCGTAAAACCATCAATCAACACTTTCTCACTAATCTCAACTGAATCACAGAAGCAAAATAAAAGACACAATGGAAACGATTTTGAACTGAGAAGGTGAAGGTTCGCTAAACTTGTCATTGTGGCCGTCGCCCGATTCACATTGCCGTTGGTTGCGCGCCGCCAACACCCACCCATGCTTGCTCCAGTGACACTTTGTCATTCAAGCATTTCTATTCTTTTAGGTTTGTTGATGAACGGGGTCGGAGAACGGAAGAAAATAATGTGAAGAAAAGGAGAAGAGACTTTTTAATTTTGAGTTTTGGCCATTTCTTTCAATTTAAAGTTTTTTAAACAAAAATTTTCTTGTTCCAATAGGTAGAAATATCACATCCTCATCTGCCAACGAGTTGAGGTCCTTATTTGAAATAAGGTTGAACACTTGATACTATTATTTGAAATAAGATCCATTTTGGATCATTTTTTGAGAAAACAATGGTATTTTAAACTCTTGTTTGGAATTTTCTCTTGCTACGTAGAAGTTAACCGAAGGGGACTATCCCCATAACATGGTAGGCTAATTTTTTATTCTTTTTTAACTCCTCTTGCTAAAAAATCACCTCCTTCGAATGGTGGACCAAAACACGTTTCAATTGAAAATTCAACTTTCTAACTTTTTCTCTCTTTTATCTCCTCACTCGCCCACCTTGATCAGTTTATGCTTTTGTTACAACTTGAAGTAACTTTTTTGATGGCTCAAAAGTTTCAACCAGGCTCGTTCTTTCCCTTACCCCCATGCAATTGTCTTGTTGTGGACGAGATGAGCGATGATTTTGATATGACAGGAGAGGGGAGCGATCAAAGCATGGCAGACTCGACACAGAGTTGGGGCGACTCGAACGAGGGGCGTTTGGTTCAAAGATTTGAAGGACTTTCGCCTCCAAACAAAGTCTATAATTATTTTGTGAGAAATTCTTTCGGTGGACCTCTTTGCTCATCTTAGTCAAGCAACAAATAGGAAGAAACTTCAAGTTGAAGCAAAAACATCGGTCTGATTACGGCGGGATGGTGAGATCCAACCACGATGAGATGAAGGAAGAACAATAAAAAAAGGTTGAATTTTTTACTGGGAAATGGACATCTAAATCTTACTCTAGTACGCCCATTTGAGAATTCAACAGGACGAGGATAGGACATCGACGGGGACAAATGAAAAAACGACGGAAAGATCGGGACAAATCCGAGGTTCGAGATGGAAAAACAACCTTGACAAAAAAACAATTGACCATATATTTTATTCTTTATGAAGGCCTTCGACCTAAATTAGCCACCTTGAATTCGTTTAACCAATGTTATATCCCTGGTTAATTTAAAAAATGACCATGTTATTCAAGTCTCTGACTTTTCAAACTAATGTCCATTGAAGTGGTAAAATTACCCAAAAAATCATAAATCCTATTACGATTTTGTCAATTCAATTTTAAAAACTTTCACGTTTTATCAATTAAGTCCATTTAAATAATTTTGATTGAAAATTATTGATATGAACACCGGTAGCATTACATGGCACAATCGACTTTGACATGGATAATTTTAAGTTGATATTTTAAAATGACATATATTGCTTTGTTTATATCTCACAAATCTCTCCTAGATTCAAAGTTGAAGATTGAATATTTTCTTATCATGCAATTATTTAAAATCCCAAAATTTTATTTCTTTAATAATCCTTTTCTTCATTTTTTACGCGTGCACGCAAAACGTAGGCAATTTTTCGCTAGTGCACCATTAAACAAATGTTAAATTTTATGCACTAATTGAAGACACCATTGAACAAAAAGAGCAAGCAAAACCTTTAAATCGAAATATTTATAAAATATTTATACGTTCGTAGGTTTCTTCCATGTGCTTCCTCCTTCAAAGGGTGATCTTAGTACGGCGTGTTTTACAACGGCGTGCAATTCAGCTAATCTTTCTGGTATATACATGATGCGAGAGGCCGTCATGTCCGATGAAAATTTAGTCGGGCAACGAAGGTCTGCCGTCGGGGCATAAACAATTCCTAACTTCCTAATGAGATTGCTGATTTCATAGTTTAATTAATGCATCATAGAACTACGGGCAACTCCATTAAATTATGTGATTTCTTTATAGTAATAGAGAACAAGTCCGCGAGATTTGGCGAGGGACGGCACGAATATTATATAATCTAAAGTTATAAGCTTATTTGATTTTTTTTTTTTGGGAGGGATGCTAACAGGGATAATTATATGATCAATTCTAAATCTATTGTACGGATGATAATTTAGTTTAAAACTTTTCAATTTTTACTAATATAGTCATAGATCTTTGCATGAAATTTCAATATAGTTTTTTTAGCCAATTACCACTGGAAATTGTTAATGTGGCATTCAATCACTGCCAACCATTCTACGTGGACAATTTGTTGATCGCCGCATCAGTAATTTCTAGCGGCAACTGGCCAAAATGACCGAATGGGAATTTGGACAAAGGTTTAGGACTACAATGAAAAAATGTGAAAAAATATAAAATTGAATTAGCATTTTTATAATAACTTTACACTAAGATGACGCAACATTTCGTAATTTGATGGACTGGACTAAAGATTTTCCTTCATAATTATTGATGTACTTTCGCTGGTCTTAGATCGAACGCGTTTTCAATCCCACCGGGTTGAAGTCAAAACGTTTCCATACTCCGCAATTGTGGTTTTCCTTGATGTGCCCTTCCCATTGGAGGGTGATTTTGATGGGACGCGGGTCCTTTTTCTCTCTTACTCGATGCCATGTATCTTCGGTAATTATATTGATGTGCAATCCCATTAATTTTTTTTTTTATATGCGTAAAGAGACCGTTGCGTTTGGTGAAAATTAGTCGGGCATTGAGTTTCCCATGTAGCACTTAGATCATTTTTATCGCTATTTAGAAGTTCACCATGAGGAAATACTAGTCCTATAACATGCATAGGTAGGCCTTTTTTTTTTAACTACTCCTATTGCAAAATAATCACCTCCTTTGAATGGTGGACCAAAATACCCTTCAATTGAAAATCCCATTTTCTAAATTTTTCTCTGTTTTTTTTTTTTGGAACCAAGGACTCCGCCGCTTGCTCTCCCGTGGGCTGGGCCCCTATACCCTAAGACGGGAAGATTAGAAAGCAACCTATCACCATGATCCCCTACTTAAATTTTTCTCTCTTTTATCTCCTCATTCGCCCATCTTCATTAATTGATGTTTTTGTTACGAATTGAAGTGACTTTTTTAATGCCTCAGAAAGTTTCAACCAGACTCGTTCTTTCCCTTACCCCCATGCGATGGTCTTGTTGTGACGATGATTTTGATATGACGGGAGAAGAGAGTGATCGAAGCATGGCAGGCTCGACGCGGAGTGAGGGCGAGGACGAGTCTGTTTGAATCTTTGAGGCATCATCGAGGAGAGTATATAATTATTTTATGAGAAAATTCTCTCAGACGACCTCTTTTGCTCATCTTGGTCAAGCAAATAAAGAAAAAAACTTCAAGTTGAAGCAAAAACATCGGTTTGATTACGGTGGTGGAATGAGATCCTACCACGACGAGGTAAAGGAAGAATAATTAAAATGTTGAGTTTTTAATTAGGAAATTGACATTTAAATCTTACTCTAGTACGTACATTTGAGAATTCAGCGGGATGAGAATGGGACATTGACGGGGACAAATGAAAAACGACGAAAGCATCAGGACAAATCCGAGGTTTGAGATGGAAAAACAACCTTGACTTTGCAACAACGTTAAAAACTGGGGTGAATTTTTGGATAAAAGAAAACATTTTGATAAAAGAAAAATTAATTAAATTAAAGTTCTTTCTTTGGCCTAATTATCGATTAGAAGATTTATCTTGTATGAATCGATATTGGTTTGATACCAATAATGGGGGCCGTTTCACTATGATAAGGATACATATGTGTCCACGATTGCAAATTTGTTAATTATGTGTTAATGTTCATGGGAGAAAATTGAGTTATTTGGGCTCTGGAGGATTAACAGGGCAAACTGCTAGTTTTCAAATACGAGATATCCACCCTAGTCACTATGGACGCATTTGCCCAATCGACACGTCTGAAGGAATCAATGTTGGACTTATTGGATCTTTAGCAATTAATGCGAGAATTGGTCGGGGGGTCTCTAGAAAGCCCATTTAATGAAATCTCCGGGAGATCAAAATAATAATAAATAAATAAAAGAACGGATGCTTTTTCCTCAATATTTTGTTCATTCGCAACAAAATATTTTCTTTGTGCGACAGTAAAAAAAAATATGTTTTTTTGGAGAGAGATACTATTTCACCAATCAAGTTACAGGTATCTAACATATTCATACTTAACGATTTTCCACAAAGTGGTGACGAAAGTTCTAACTTGTACAAATCTTTCCATTTTGCAATTGAAACCAAGCGTAAAAATGATATTGCCACAAATTAACAAGGTAATATTTTCATTTCTTCATTAGAAGAGGCATATCTTTTGAAGCCAGAATTGATTTTCCTTGATATCGAACATAATGCATGAAAGGAAAAAAAAAAACAATTGAGCATGTATTTTGTTATTCAAGGTCTCCAACCCAACCAAATTAGCCACCTTGAATTTGATTAACCTATGTTATATCCTAGGTTAATTTTAAAAAATGACAATTCCATGCAAAAGGTTATTATGGTCTTCTGACCTTTCAAACTAATGTTCATTGAAGTGTACATATTCATGAGGAAAAAATACCAAAAATATCCTAAACATATTACTCATTTATCAATTAGTCCAAAAAAATTTCACATTCTGTCATTTGGCCAATTTTGACCAATCAACCAGCGTTAACGTGGACAATTCTAAGGTGAAATTTTAAAAATCACATATAGAGCGTTGTTTATGTCTCACAAATCTCTTGTAGATTTCAAGTTTAAGGTTGAATATTTTCTTATTGAGCAGTTATTTAAAATTGCACGATTTTCTCACATATAGTCATTGCTTACGTCACATGCAACGACCACCTTGGAATTTTCATCCAATAGACATAGAAAGCGTATGACCAAAAAAAAGAAAGAGAGAGAGAGATAGAAAACGACACCTTAATATAACTTTTCGTTTTCCCAAAAAAAAAAAAAAGGAGAAGAATTCATCGATGCTACCGAAGTTAAAATATAAATAAGAAATTTATCTATTTTTTGTCGTGATAGTTACGATTAATATTTTGCAAATTTATTATGTTTTATTAATAAAAAAATTTCCCTCATTCCTGTACTATCACGTAAATAAAATAAGGTACTCGTTCATCACTATGGTTCTTTTAGGTACCATGAGTAAAAAAATGGGACCAGTACCAATTTTTAGCTGTCATTTTTCTGAATCTATCGTAATTTACATAAAACTATGGTAAGGTTGGTTACACTTGTAGGCAATATTTTAACTTTATGGCATTTAATTGTAATGGTAGTAACTCCTATGTACTTGTGATTAATTATTACTTTTGAAAATGATAATATAATTATAGAATTCGTAAGAGCAAAATATTACTACCCAAGTAATTAATCAACAGTGTAGTATTTTTTTTTTTTTTGATAACCGAGAATCCGCCCGAGGCTCCGTCACACCGCCCTTCAATGCCCAATGGAGGCGTCGGACGTCGTCACAAGCCACTATTTGGCGTCAATATCTTGAGGGAGACTGGCCCAGCATCCCACCGTCAAATCCCCTCACTTAAATCGCGATAGTACCGAGGGGATTTGAACTCTCGATCGCGTCGAAGCAGGAGAGAACGCAAATCAACTGCACTGCCCACGAGTGGGTAACAATGTAGTATTTTGGCCTCGTTGATTCTAATTTTCCTATAGGTCATTGAAAATGGCAAGTTAGGGTGCGTTTGGTAACGTTTTTGTTCAAAAATTGTTCCAGAGAACAAAAATATAAAAAACTATTTCTGCTTCGAGAAACAATTTTTTATCAGAATAACGCGTTTGGTAAACTTGTTCCTAGAATAAAAAAAGAACGGAAACACGTTTGGTAAATTTGTGTTCTTTTTTTGTTTCTTTTAATTTTTTAATATTTTTATTTTATTTTTCCTTTTTTTCTTTCTTTTTTCTTTTTTCTTTTTCCTTTTTTCTTCCTTTTGGCTGGCAGCCTCGCCAGGGGCCAGCGATGCTCCGGCGAGGTTGCTGGCCCTCGACGGGCCGCTCGGCCATGGCCGAGGCCGACGACCGGCCAAAGAAAAATAAGAAGAAAAGAAGAAGAAAATAAAGAGAAGAAAAAAATAGGAGAGGAAAAATTGTTTCTCAGAAGTGTTCCAAAAACAAGAAACAAGTTTTTCTTTGTTTCTTTGTTTGTTCCAAATTTGTTAAGAGAATTAAAAAAAATAGATTTGAAACAAAAACGCAAACAAATGCGTTTGTTCTTTTTTTTTTGTTAGGAACAAAAAAACACAAATTGTGTTCATTAACAAAACAAAAGAACATAAACAAATAGCCCCTTAGTAACCATCCTTTTTGGACATAATAATTCACATCGAAATCCCAAAACTTTATAATTTTTCCATAAAAAAAAAATAGTATGAATATATTTTGAAGTTTCGTTTGTTTTACAGAAAATGAATGATTTGAGTGAGGCCATCCCTCGCTTGTAGTTGATGAGAGTGACCTTCGCCCAACCCTCTCTGGGCATTGCTGGTGGCCAACCATCACTTGAGACCAGCCACTGGCGAAAAAGAAAGAGAAAAACCAAAAAAAAAAAAAGAAGGTAAAATGACAAAAAATTCATTAACCAACTAAAAAGTCAAGCTTTTAGTAGAAACTAACGTACTTATTACTTTTGGCTCTTATTTATATTAAAAAATTCACTTTAAACTCTTATTTGAAAAAATAAGAACATTCCATATATTTATTTAGAATTTTTTCTAAACTCCGGGATAGGACCCTAAAAAATTCCCCCCATTTATCATTGATAAAAATGCTTTCTTTAAATTAAGGGTTATATTTTGAAAAACCCCAAACTGATACACATGTGATAAATTTATCCAAACCTATTTTAAACCCCAAACTGGTATACCTTTGATAAATTTACCCAAAACTGATATATTCGTGACAATTTTACTCTCTGTTAGTTTTCATTAAATTTTACTGTTAAATTATTAAATTAAATGACACGTGACAGTTGACTGGTATATCAATTTGGAATTTTATGCTCCGTTTGTTACAATTTACAATTTTTGTGATTTTTTTGTGGTATTAATCAAATTTAGCGAATGATATATTTGTCACAAATTTACCAGTTTTGAGTTTTTTGCTGTCGAATAAATTAGTTTGGGGTAAATGACACAGTTTATGATTTGTTATAGTCAGTCGGGGTAAATTTGTCATAAGAGTACCAGTTTTGGGTTTTTCATGGTCAAAAAAATAATTTGGGGTAAATTTGTCACATATGTACTAATTTGAGTTTTTTAGGGTCTTCCTTAAATTAAATAAATTGAAATTATTATTATTATTAAAAAAAAAAATCGACTTTGCCGGTGGGGACTGGGGGTGTCCTTTCCCTGGAAAGTAATGAAGCCGCCGAGGTCAACCGTCAAGTCAACCGCCAACTCTCTCTCTCCCCCTCTCTGCCGACACGTGTCGCCTCCTTGTGGCCCCATTTAAGCGAAGCTCGAAGCCCCAACCAAACCTCGACTGGGATCGACCATTCCCGCCGTGGACGATTCGCTCCGAAACTCAGCTCCGGCCGCCCGGAACGCCCCCCGCCCGCCGCTGCCGCCGTCGCCTCCGGCCGGAGCGACCACGGCGCCACACGATAGCCGCCGATGTCATGTCTTGCGCGAGCGGCGATGGCCATCTTCTCCAGCCTCCTCGCCTGCCTCAAGCGGCTCAAGGCGGCGGGCTGCGGCCTCCGCTGCGGCGGCAGGGGCGCCGCCGGGAGGGCCGCGGAGGAGGAAGCCGAGGACGACTCCTCCTCCGGCCTCTTCTACGACCTCCGGACGCTCCAGGTGGCCACCAGCTTCTTCTCCGAGCTGAACCAGCTCGGTCACGGCGGCTTCGGTCCCGTTTTCAAGGTGAGGGAGCAGTTCGCCGCCTCGATTTAGGTGTTTCGTCGCGATGTTTGCTTTTGCGTTCGCGGTCTTGAAGAACGTACGGATTAGTTCTGTATTCCGTGGCGGAATCGCTTTGGTTTTTCCGCTTGGTTAGCGGACGAGGACGCCGGAGAATCGCGTGCTTTCTTTCGTGGTGAAATTAGATCGATCTGCTTCGATTCGAGTCGTCCCGCCTGCTTTCAGGTTTATGGTGGGACCGGAAATTCTGGATTGTGAGATGTTTTTCTCCTAAAGTTTCAATTTTTCTGCATCGTGATGGCTTCTTCCTTTTCCTAATGTTTCTACCTGAACTTGATTGAGCGTGAGATTTTGGGAGACGGCGATTCTAATGATGAGGGTTTCGCCGGTGCATGAGCTGTGGACTGCGAAAAGTCTTGCGTGTTCTTCTGAATTTGACATTCTGCGTGGGGAAACTAGACCCCATTTAGCTGTTCAACGGGAGAATTCTAGGCAACGAAACTTCGTTTTTCAATTGAAGGGAACTGTGCTAGAAAGGCGGTTCCATGGTCCGATATGAATGCGTGCCGATGATTCCCTTGCCTTCTTCTTTTTTCCAGGGGTTGATGCCCGATGGCCAAGAAATAGCTGTAAAGAAGCTGTCTCAAACTTCGAGACAGGGGATGAGGGAATTCACCAACGAGGTGAAGCTGTTGCTGAAAATTCAACACAGAAACCTGGTCATGCTGATGGGCTGCTGTGTGGAAGGACAGGAAAAGATGCTGGTTTATGAGTATCTGTCGAACAAGAGTCTCGACTGTTTCCTTTTTGGTAATTCTTTTAGATACAAACTCCTAATCCAGCTGATCTAGGATTCGTAAATCTCTTGCCCGATTCACTGAGCATAGATCTGACCCAGAAGTAAAAGCTAATTCAGTTGTCTCCTTCCAGTTAAAGAAAAGTCTCCATCGCTGGATTGGATGACTCGGTTCCGAATAATTACTGGGGTGGCGAGAGGTCTGTTATACCTGCATGAAGAAGCCCCTGAAAGGATTATCCATAGAGACATTAAGGCTAGTAACATATTACTTGACGATCAGTTGAATCCCAAAATTTCAGATTTTGGTTTGGCGAGGCTTTTTCCTGGTGAAGACACGCATCTGAATACAATGAAGATATCCGGGACTCAGTAAGTAGCTGTATATTATTGTTAGCTGCTGCTTGTTAATGAAGTCAGGAAAAAGCTCATACTCTTTGGCTTCTACGAGACATGACTCGTGATGTAAGTAAAACTAAGGATCCTTTTGTTTTGAAATGCAGTGGTTACATGGCTCCTGAATATGCAATGCGTGGATATTTGTCTGTGAAAACTGACGTTTTCAGCTACGGAGTTTTGGTCTTAGAGATTGTAAGTGGGAGAAAGAATCATGACGGCCGACTAGGTGTGGAAAAAACAGACCTCCTGAGTTATGTAAGTTGCTTCATCGTGTAAAGTACTGTTACTCATTGTTATACTAGAGAATTAATATATGGCGACACTTCTCAGATTGCCTCGGTTTTGTAGATTAAGTTCTTAATTTGGTTTTAGTTTTGGTTGGTTCCTGATGAGTTGCAGTGGTTTATATTGTCCATGTTTTAGTAGAAAGAAGGCAGGCAACATATTTTCATTACTTCAAATATATTACATACTGCTTCTTTATATTTGCATTCCATTGCGGAAAATGCGAGTTAATATTGTTTGGTCAAGCTAAGCGCCGGATTCATCTTAGGTCTTACTTCTATTCAAAGCTCTCTCTCTCTCTCTCTCCCTCTCTCTCTCTCTCTGGGGTGTCTTAGGAAGTGGAAGATGCTTTAGGAAATAATCCACATAATCCTGGTATAAACATTAAGAAACAGAGTGAAATGATCTGTTGTCACTGAACAACGATGTGCTTTAGATGCATGTGATTCGAAGTAAATGCCAGATCAAATGGATGGCCCTCAGGAGCCGTATGAGGTGAAAATCTAGAGAAGTCTGGAAATCTGGACTTTTAGAACTTATTAAAGAAATCGTGTTATGAGATAGACATCATTTGAATGAGTTGCCGAAACTTAATCTCCAAGTGCATATTGTTATCTTTCCTCTATGCATATGTAAAATGAGGACTGCATTTCTATGCATGAAGTCATTAAAACATCGTGCGCAATCCCTTTGGCAGGCATGGAAGCTCTTTCAAGAAGGGAAGTCATTGGATCTGGTGGACTCGAGCCTTGCCAAATACAACCCTGACGAGGCAGCAATGTCTATTCAACTAGGATTGCTGTGCTGTCAAGCAAGTTACGCAGACAGACCAGATATGAACTCGGTGCACCTCATGCTTTCTAGTGACTCATTCACATTGCCCAGACCAGGAAAACCCGGAATTCAAGGGCGAACAGCACGTTGGACAACGACTTCATCTTCGGCATTCACCAAAACTAATCCAAGCAGTACACAAACTGGAGGTAGTAAAGTTTCTACTGGTAGCAGCCTTGTCGAGGAGTATTCTAGAAATTCAATCTCCATTTCCTCCATAGATGAAGGCAGATGACCTTAAAGCATGTAAGATTCCTTTATTATTTATAGCAGGTCTAATATTCTTTTACAAATTCTTTTGTCGATATGCTTATAGAAAAAGAAAATAAAATCATGGGGTGCTCTAGGATCCATAGTATACTCATGTAACTTTTTGGGAAGGGATCAGGTACGTGCCCTGCGGATAGTCTTGAAGAGCTAGTCTAGAATGAATCCTGTTTCTACTACTAGTTCACTTCTAATTGATTGTCAACATGCGATTACTTCTGCCAACATTGAGAAAAATAGAACATCTCTTCTTCGTGGATTCTCTTGCATTATCATACCCTATTCAATTAATGTTCCTTTTACATTTCAATGGAAACTAATGTTGACAAGAGCTGTTGTCGCTTTGAATTGAAGTGATTGACTAATAACTTTGCCAAGAAATGATTTCTTCTACTGTTGTGGAAGCCGTTCATCAGTGAGGTTTTGCGAGAGGATGGTTGTCATCCCTATATACTCCAAATTCAGTCTGTCAGTTCAGTGGATTCTGTCGTTGGCCTTGATTGATGGGAGTCAACTCACGGCCTTTAGATGGGGGTGTCGCCTGGGTCTTTGTGATCTGAAGATTAAAACGAGAGCTCGTGGCGATACATTCCGTATTCGCAGAACAGGATGTCCACAGTCCAACTGCAAGTACACTTCATATACACAGAATGGGTTCTCTAGACTGAATGTCCTTCCAGTTCCAATTTCTTGAGGTTCTGTCAGCTTTCTTACATGGTTCCTCAGTTTCACCTTAAACAAGCCCTATGTTTCATAAGGTACTTGAGGAGATGCTGGTTGCCGATGCACAGGGTTTGACCGGGATCCTCGTAGCTCATTCAATACATAGGTAAGAGTACCTACGTGCATCGAACATGTGAGCTCACTTGATCTCGATCTACATGATTTAGTAATTGCGCTCGATTCCAGTCACATTCTCTGAGAATGACCCGAATGTATCCTCGTCCTGTGCCACGGGGGACGCTCGCAACATAGTGATTTGCTGCATCAGGGAAAGGTTTTCTTTGAAATACTTCGTTTATATTGGCCAAAAAGGCCTTGAGAGGTCGTATCCTCGTCGAAGATTGAGGTCATCATCGTTGGGTCCGAGGAGAATTAGTGATGCCCACCGCCTCTTCTATAACCGTTGGATAAGCGTAGAATTTATTTCATAAATTATTTAGCTTCATGTTTTAGGGAAAATTCTAAGGCTCTTTTTATTTCATGAAAAATGATATGATTGAAAAATATTATTTTTCTTGAAATGATCATTTATATCCCTTACATAACTAAATGAATGAAAAATATTTTATCGTTTATAAAAATATTTTAATATAAATTGTTGTCGATAGTAAAACATTCTTTATTAACCAATTATTTCAAATACTATGGGCGATAATTTTTTTCTAAAATATTTTTCAAATCTTTTATTTCTTATAAAACAAAATGAACCTAAATAAATATTCTTTTCTGTGAAGAGATAATTATTTTCTAATTCACAAAATAAAAATAGGGTTACAAAAATATATATATATATATATATATATATATATATATCTGTGTGTGTGCGCGCGCGCACGCGCTTATATGTGCTTAATCCTACTCATAACTAAGTTACTATTTTATCCTTATTATTAACAATATTTCTCAAGACTTCCCCTCAAGTTGGGATATAGATATCAAATAATCCAAACTTGTTACATAAGACGCTCACTCTATTCTCTCGCAAAAATTTTGTAAAAATGTCTGTAAGTTGATCCTCCGACTTTGTGTGTTGCAGAATAACCTCACATTTCTAAACTTTTTCTTGCACAAAATGACAATCAACCTCAATGTGCTTAGTTCGCTCGTGGAAGACTGGATTAGATGCAATATGAATAGTGGATTGATTATCACAATATAGTACTGATGGATTTGACGGTGACATTCCAATCTCTGATAGTAACATTCTCAACCATAATAATTCACTTGTCACATGTACCATAGCACGATATTCAGCTTCAACGCTTGATCGGGAAACTACATGTTGTTTCTTGCTTTTCCATGAAACTAAATTACCCCCAAGAAACATATATTAGCCTGAAGTAGATCTCCTATCCACAGGACATCCAGCCTAATCAACATCAGAAAAGCCTGCAGTGTTTAGATGACCATAATTCTTGAACTATAGTCCTTTATATGGCGCTTCCTTCAAATATTTGATGATTCGAAGTGCAACATCCCAATGAGTGGTACGAGGAGAACTCATGAATTGACTTATTACACTAACTGCGAAGGGTATATCGGGTCTTATGATAGTAAGATAGTTTAACTTACCAACTAATATTCGATGCCTTGTTGGATCATGTAGTAATTCTCCATGTTTTGCATTAAGTTTTATATTGGGATCCATAGGGGTATCGACTGGCTTTACTCCAAGAAATCCAACCTCGCCAAGGATGTCCAGCACATACTTTCGTTGTGATAAATTGATACCAGCATGTGAATAGGATACTTCAATACAAGAAAGTATCGAAGACGTCCCAGATCTTTAGTACTAAATTCTTAATGCAAAAATTGCTTAAGTTTTTGAATATCACCTGAATCACTGCCAGTAATGATGATATCATCCACATATACAACTAGAAGGATATAGCCAATTAAAGACACAAAGCTGAAAACTGAATGATCTACTTGACACCGCTTTAATCCAAATTTGATAACCATTTCATTAAATCTACCAAACCAAGCACAAGGAGACTGTTTAAGTCCATACAAAACTTTGTGTAAACAACATACCACATTCTCCCCCTGAGCAATAAACCCAGGAAGTTGCTCCATGTAGACCTCCTCAGCCAGATCACCATGTAAAAAGGCATTTTTCACATCCAATTGATGAAGGATCCAGCCAAATTGCACAGCCAATGAAATAAAGACACGGACAAAGGGAATTTTGGCCATGGGAGAGAAGGTATCATTATAGTCGACACCAAAGTTTGAGTATACCCCTTCGCAACTAACCGTGCCTTCAATCGATCAAGAGTACCATCCAGGTGAGCTTTAATGGTGAAAACCCAACAACAACCAACGGGTTACTTATCAGTAGGTATGGAAGTGAGCTCCCAAGTTTTGTTCTGAATTAGTGCTTGCATTTCATCTTCTATGGCATGACGCCAACCCGAATGAGCAAGAGCTTCAACAACACTGCTAGGCACAAAAACGGAAGACGACGAGACAAAGGCAGAGAAGGTAGGAGATAAACGATCATAGGACAAAAAATTTGAAATAGGATGACGCGTACTAACACAATCAAAAAGACCATAATATGGAGAATAACGATCAACAGGACGACCAACACAAGAACGTGTACCTTTTCGAGAAGTAATAGGCGGATCGGGATCAGAGGCTAGCACTGTAACTGATGGGGGAACAGATGAATCAGGTGTTGATGAAGGTTGTACTGTCATAGTTGGAATTGTACTTCGTCGATGATAGGTGTGGTCAACAAACTAAAATTTTCTGGAGGTAGCTGGAGAGATGGAAGGCAGTGGAAGCATTGGTAGGACACAATCATCACTATCACCATGTGTCCGTGGAACATTCTGAGAAGAAAAATATGACTGATCTTCAAAGAACGTCACATCTGTAGACACGAACATATGACGACGAGTAGGACAGTAACATTTGTATCCCTTCTGAGTTTGAGAGTATCCCACAAAAACACATTTTTCAGCACGAGGATCTGATTTATCAAGACCTGGAGTAAGATTATGTACAAAACAAACACATCTAAAGACCCGAAGAGGTAAAGAAAGGACGATTTGGATGTAAAATTGACAATGGTGTCTTCCCTTGAAGAACAAAAGTTGGAAGCCTATTAATTAAATAACATGCCATAAGAACAGCATGGCCCCAAAAATGTTTAGGTAGATGCATATGAAACATGAGGCAACGAGCGACATCAAGAAGATGGCGATTTTTATGTTCAGCTACGCCATTTTGTTGTGGAGTGTATGAGCAGGACGTCTGATGAATAATACAATGAGATTCCAAAAAGGGCTGAAAACCAAAAGTTGTAGCAAGGTATTCTCTAGCATTATCTGACTGTAAATGTTTAACAAAGATATTATATTGATTCAACACTTTGAAATAGAACAATTGAAAGCAACAAAAAATCTTTGTATGATCTTTTATAAAGAATAACCAAGTCATTCGGGAAAAATTATCCAAGAATGTAACAAAATATCTTAATCCAAAGACATCAGACACACGACATGGACCCCATACATCTGAGTGAACCAACTCATATGGACTAGACACACGACTTTGAATACGAGAAGGAAAAGAAGCTCTATAATGTTTACCAAACTGACAAGCTTCACATTGAAAGGAACTCATAGACTTAGACTCAAGAAATAAATGTCGAAGTAGGTTTGGTGGTGGATGACCAGCACGACAATGCATCTAATATACATCAGTGGATGTCTGTTTCACAGCTGCGACAGCTAACACCTTCTTATCAAGATAGTATAGGCCATTTGATTCATTTCCCCCACCAATCATTTGTCCAGTCCTCAGATCCTTAAAAACATAATGAGAAAAGGAAAAGGTCACTGAACAATTTAGTTCTTTGGTCAATGAGCTAACAGAAATCAAATTATAAGAAGATTTTGATAGGCGAATGACATATTACAAAGAAAGAGAGGGACTCAAATGAGTAACTCCCATACTAGTAACCTGATACTGTGAACCATTTGCTAATGTAACTGAATTTGATAATGAAGGAGATGTAGAGTGAAAAGAAGACAGTAGGTTAGAGTTACCGGTCATGTGATTGGTAGCTCCAAAGTTTATAACCCAAGAATCAAACGATGCAGACAACAAACATGATGAACTACCTTTAGAGGTTTGTGCCAGAGTTGCAGTAGGAGCTAAAGATCCTGTCACTTGTTGGGAGCGAACCAATGTATCATACTCAGCACATGTTAATGTAACTGAATCGCCTGTCTTAAGAACTTGAGTTGAACTTGGTGGAGCCATTGAGGGAGGACCAAGAGAATCCTCAACCTCTGCATATGCAGCAAGAGGTGGTCTGAGCTCTAGGTGAAGTGTATAGCAATAAGCTTCTGTATGTCCAGCTTTTTGACAATGATGACAATAGCGGGAACCATGACTATTCCTAGAATTGATGGTACCACGAGTCCCAACTCCCCCTTCACGGCCTCCACGACTTCCACCATGAACAACACCACGTCCACGACCTTGATAACCACGACCTCGACCTCCACGTCCACTAGAACTATGAGAAAGCATAGCACTAATCTCCATTGTCGGCGTGGAAGAACTCTTCTCAGGAATTGTAGAACGGAGAGCCTGGGAGAAGACTTCATCTACTGTAGGAAGAGAACTCTGAGATGTAATATGCTGACAAAGAGATAAATACTCAGGCCCCAATGACTTGAGATATCATATTACCCTCAAATCCTCTTGGCGTCTAACCAAAACATCTGGATCGTTCGAGGCAGGAAGATAAGTATCCAATCGTTGGTAGAGATTGGTGAACCGAGCATAATGATCAGACAATGATTGATCTCCACGTTGAATATCAAATAACTTTTCCCACATGTCACATACTCGCATCATATTATTTTGCCCCGAATAGAGTAATTTACACTTATCCCAAACTGCTTTAGCGGAGTCACATTGAATAAAGTGAGGACTGACCTTAAGGTCCATGCTATTCCACAATAGGGTCCGAACCATCACATCTCCTACAATCCAATCGGTAGCTTTACTCGTGTCAAACGGTATTGTAGATGTGAGATAGTCCAGTAGTCTGGTGGCAGTAAGATATACCTCGACCGCTTTAGACCAAGATGGATAATTAGTTCCATCTAACTTGATAGAAGTTAATTGAAAATGACCAAAAGGAGATCCAGAAGTCGATCCATTGGTCACCATTAGTGAATAAAGAATGATTGAGCCCAAGAAATGAACTTCACAGTTGCCAATACTTAATTCCAATAATTCAATCAAATACACAAAAATTATGAATAGAAAGCCTTCAATCGAATGACCATACGAATCAACAAAGCACCAGTATACTTATTCTGAATATCCCTATTTATTCAATGCAACATCACTTTCAAGTGTGGAACAGCAACTCTATCCTCTGTAATAACTAGCAAATCTATCCTCCACAATGGCCACTTTTAAAATTTTGTGTAGTACAAATAATAAAGTGGGTTACTGTCCACCACTAGAAAGTATCCTATCATTCGCCGTTTCTAGAAGCCTTTCCAGCACTCCACAGTCAGCACAACATTTTAACATTAATAATTAAGATAATAGAAAGTATCCCATCATGGCCAACAGTTAGGATATCTAGCTTTCACACAGGAGACCCGAGTCCCTGCACATCTAAACCTTAGGAAGAGGTGGTGCATCGATTTTCGAAAAGAGGAGGGGGGCCGGGAATCTGACTTTGCGGTAGGGCTGCTTCTTCTTGGGTTGTATCTCCGTCTTTGTCTTTGGAATCTTCTTGGTGGGTGCTCTTGCGGAAAGGAACGATGGCGGCGATGGGGGGCTTCGAGCAGTAGGTGAAGGACAGGGCGAAGGAGCTCAAGGTCCTGTTCAAGAAGGGCTTCAAGATCGTGGGGGATATTTACTTGGTGTGGCTGTTAATTGGCGATTCCGGGGTCGGCAAATCCAACCTCCTCTCCCGATTCACTCGCAACAAGTTCTGCCTTGAGTCCAAATCCACTATTAGTGTCGAATTCATCATCTAAAGGTCGCTGGTTGTTCTTTGGGCTCAATGACTAAGCCATTCGGAAAAGTCTGCTGGTTCAAGTTCCACAATTTCAGAAGATTTTTAGAGTTTTTAGGTCCAATCTTTGTTGGACATCGCTGGATTTGAGCTGTGTTGGGTCCGGTGAGATCTGGCGATGTTGGAATGGGTTACATAGAGTTAAATCTATTCACTAAGGCTGAGCGGCAGCAACCACAAGGCTGATCGATGCGTTCCCAAGGCAGGACTCTAACGATGATAGCTAGGGTCATTGATCAACGTCGTGGGTTGCCGGCTGGAGACGTGGCCTTTTCCGATGATGGATTAGTGTTGCCGACCGGAGGCACAGCCTTTTCCGATGACGGAATAGTGGTCTCCGGTAATCTGGCTACTAAGGTTTTTTATTTTTTTAAGTGTGGCTCTGATACCATGTGAAGAGATAATTATTTTCTAATTCACAAAATAAAAATAGGGTTACAAATATATATGTGCTCATATGTGCTTAACCCTACTCATAACTAAGTTACTATTTTACCCTTATTACTAACAATATTTCTCAACATTTTCCAACCCTCCTTAACTTATATTCATTTATCCTCTGACCTCATCTCTTGTTATCATTGTGCTTCGTGTGGTCTCGCTTATGCAATCCTCTACTTTCCTGCTACAATTCAAATTTAGACTTACCTATCCAAAGTTTGTTCTCTCGCGAACCGTCACATACCTCTACGAAGGAGTTATCTAATTCAACAGTCATATCCCAACGAGATGGGACACGCTAGTATTGGTGATATGTTTTTTTGAGAAACTTCTAAATAAAGACCTAAAGTGCTATTATTTTTTCAAATAAGGGTCTAGAGTGAACATTTTTAAATAAGGGCTTGAAGTGTCATCATTTTTCCAAATGGAAAAAATTTCAAATGAGAGCTTGAAGTGCTCTCATTTTTTCAAATAATGATCTAAAGTGAACATTATCCCAAAAAATGGTTTGAAGTGTCATCATTTTCTTAAATAAGGGTTTGGAATGGAACTTGTATAAAGTAAAAGCTTGAAATGGCCAAATCTTGTTGCTTAAAGGGCATTTTGGTCTTTTACTTCTTATTTTTTCTTTTTCTTTTTCTCTCTTCTTGTCACTAGACTCAGGTGAGGGCCGCCATCATCCGACATTAGCAAGGGCAATCCTTGCCCTTGCCCTTGCCCTTGCTAGCTTAGGTGAGGGCTGTAGCCTTCATTGACATCGGGCAAGAGTTATCCTCATCGGATTTGGCAAGAGTCGCCTCACCTAGGTTGGTGTCACCCTCACTCACCCCACCTAGGCAAGGGTCATTTGATGCTGGTGAGGGCAACCCTCACCCTTGCCAACCTAGTCAAGGGCGGCCTTCACCCACCTAAGCGAGGGCAACCCTCGCTTGGGCCTTCGCCTAAGGCCATTGATGAGGTGTTGTGATGGCCAAGGGAGGGAAGAGGAAAAAAAAAAAATAAAAAAAAAAAAAAAGGAAAGGAAAGGAAAGGAAAGATTAAAAAAAATTACTTAATTTTTTTAACTAAATTATCTCTTTTCTAATGGCCGGAATGGTCACCCGCTAGCTAAAAATCCTTATTTGAGATGATTTGATTTGACTACCTCAAGCTCTTATTTGAGATAATTTGACTACTTCAAACCCTTTTGAAATAATGTCCATTTTGAACCATTATTTGAGAAATTAAGGACATTTTAGGTTCTTTGAGATTTTCAATTTTTTTTTTCAATAAAAACTTGAAGTGAACCTTATTTCAAATAAGGGTCTGAAGTGATCATGTTAGTTTTTAAAAATGGCTTAACTCTCCGGTTGATAAGGGCAATTTTTCCTTTATTTTTTGAATTTTTTTTTGTATTAGATGAAAAATAAAAATAAAAATAAAAATTGGAAAGGGAATGGAAAATGGTGGTGGTGAGGGCTAAATTTCCTTCGTTGTTGTTTTTTTTAATTAATTTATTTTTAGTATAACTAATTATATTGGACAAAAATGCCCTTGACCGACTAGAATACTTAGCAGGCTGACGAGTCATGTTCTTCTTTGAAACTGTTATGGCCACTTTAGGCACTTCCATGACCTATGAAGCACAAACATGTTCAGAGGACCTTCGTGTCAGACACCCTGACGCGTGTTGGACACGCTCGGACATGCTCGGACACGTGGTCAACTCTTTCCTACACGCTCCGACGCACGTGTCCGGAGGTTTGTGGGCGGGTCTGCAGGTGCGAAGGGAAGAAGGTGATGGAGAGCTGAGGCAAGGGTGAGGGAGCGGAAGCGATGCCTCGAGCGACGGCGAGGGAGGGTAGAGGAAGAGCAAAGACCAAGATCATCAAGCAGGCTGCGACCGCCGATTGCAACGCCGAGATGGAGAACCGCAATGTAGCGATGGAGGGCTGGACGCGAGGCTACAACGGCAAAGGGGGGAACGGAGGCGAGGACTGCAACGCCGCAACAGAGGGCTGGACGCAAGGCTATGACGGCAAAGTGGGGAACGGAGGTGAGGCAGTGGTGAGCGTTTATGATGAGGCGCCCAAAAGGGAGCAAAGATCAAGAGGTAGAGACCAAGCAAGGGAGAGGAGAAGGCGATTGCTAGGGTTTTTAGGTTGTTTCAGTTTTAGGAAGAGCAAGGAGAGGAGACGACGCGTTGACGGCTTCTGGGGAAGAAATGAAAGCTTTGGGAAGTGACACTGATAGGCACGGGCAGTGGGTGGGGTCGGGGAAGAAAGCATAGGGTGAAATAAATGGGTGGGACCCATTTAGCACAAAAAAAATATCGAAATGTTAAATAACTTTATTATTAAATGGTAAGGCTAAAAAATAAATAAATAGGTGAGTTAAAAAGTTATTTCGAAAAATAAAAACACTAGATGTTAAATAATGATAAATTTTGATCACTGTAGAAAAATATAAATTTATTTTGACTCTAATCTCTCGTTAGTTATTTATTTCATTGATAAATTTTGTTAAAATAAAAAAAATGTCTTTCCAATTTTTTATGAATAAATTTATTAATGTTATTAGTATAGATTCATTATAGGCTATTTTTTATTATTTATTTATTTATGAATTTGAATAAATTAATTTAAATATAATATTTTATCATGTATATATAAAAATATTCATTTAATATATAACGTGCCCCAATGTGTCGGAATTCTATTTTTCTGAGAAATGACGCGTCGGCGTGTTGTGTCATGTCGTGTCGTGTCCCGTGTCGCGCGTCCGTGTTAGTGCTACTTAGGCAATGGCCATTCCAAACTGTTATTTAAGAAAATGATGATACTTCAAGCTCTTATTTGTAATTTTTCATATTTTTTTTATCACAACGCCGATGTATCCAAAGTTTTGACTTGACCAATCTTCAGAATGCATGTAAATTGACCTATCTATGTGCATAGGTAAGGCTCTAGTCGTGGAAGTACAAGTCTAATCCTCAAGATTATTTTGAGTGAAAGATGATAACGGAGATGAACAAATCTTATATTCACAAATCACAAGGTCAAATTCAGAAGGTGAACAAGCACTGAAGGCATTCTAAACCCGGAAGTGGGCTTTCCCAATTGGTTCCAAAGATTTGGAACGATACCACAACTTATAACCGTTCCCTAAAGTTAATGGGTCCGATTAAACGCTCATTAAGGATCCGTGGCGTCACTTTGAAAATCAATCTTCCCATCTATGGCATGGCATTGCTCTCGTTTCTTAGTTTTTCTCCTAAAAAAAAAAAAGGGAGTTGGCTTTAACCCTTAAAATTATGGATAAACGACTTCTCGCACATGGCGCCATAATTGCAGTAACAGTGTCGGCAATCATCAGATCGACAAAAGCGGAGCCCATTTTTACTGGGGTCGTCCCTTCTCTCTCTCTGTCGCTTTTGCAGTTACCCTTTCCTTACTCCGGTCGACAGGAGTGAACACGAAGCATCTTCCTAGAAAGAGACACGAACGTCCAAACGCCAATCAAGAAAAGCTATTAAAAAAAAAAAAAAAAAAAACTCAACTTTCCAGACTTTTTTATACAGTGGATTGATTCCTGAATCTTAACGCGATTACGTCCAAATCTCTCTGCCTTTCATGTAATCAATAATTCATTAGGCTTTCTTGCAAGTATTGAGCTACTCTCGTCATCATCCGCCAACCCTTTTTCGTTTCTTTAGCCTTTTTTCGATTTGGCTTTCTTGACTATTAAATTCATTGGGAGTGGGATGTGCTCTGTAACCGTCCAATGGGACTCCTTTCTCTAATTCCCAAGTTCAAAAATTTTCAAATCTCACCAAGCAGAGAGAGAGAGAGAGAGAGAGGAGAGAGACGGTGATCCCTCACTCTCATGCATGAGCCTTCATTATCCTGTGATTATTTTTTTCCTGGGTATCCCCGCAAGAAAGATTTGAAGGGGGAATAAAGCTGGTGAGGAAAGATCCAGGTGGTGGTACTCTTGAAGCTTTCGGGTGGTAGGAAAGATGAGACCCAATTGGGAGCTCAGGAACTGTTGCCACCACGAGCAAGTCGTGTTCTTGATCACCATCGCTGTTTGCACTGTCGTTATACTTGCGGTATGGTCTCTCTTTCTCGACAGTGTCTATTAGATCAGCGATCTTGTGGCTGGCCTTTGAGGAATATGTGAACATCTGTGAGTTTTTGATGTATTCATGTCCTAAACATTGAGTGTTGCTCTTCTTCGAAGTGCCCATTTAGGAACTTTTGCTACCCAGGCTGATTTGCACCTGTATTCGAGTCTTACTTCGTTCTGTTTTTCAGTTTAGAGAGATCAGAACTTGGCAGATTTGGCTCTCTCTCTCTTTCTCTAGTCCCGTTAGTACTTATGCTGCAGATTCAGTAATTCATCGTAAAAGGATTGTTGGGTATGTGAGATTTTGTGGTAAGAGCTTGGACTGAAACCATAAATCCGTTGAAATCGTGACATTGCAGAAAATAACTCTAGGGAAGGTCACTGAAGGCCGATTTTCCCCAAGTACATATCAACTAAAGTTTGACTTACTTTACTACTTTGAAGTGCCATTTGCGCCTGCCATCTCTCATAGACCTAAGTTTTATTCATCCACAAGTGAAGAGATTCCATGAACTTTTTGATCATATTGCCTGCCGCCCTTTTATGTTCTCACTTGTAAGTCTCTGCATCCCTTTTGTATTCTGACAGATCCTTCCTTCTGTAGCTATGGAGGACTGTATTGCTGAAGCCATTTAAGCTCGTGACAGTATTTCTTCACGAGGCAAGCCATGCCATTGCTTGTAAACTAACATGTGGCCATGTAAGAATCTTTCTTTAGCCTCATCTTAGATTTAGTAGGAGGTCATACATTTGCATAGAGCTAAATTGCTGTGTTGCTTTCACTGATTGCTTTTCTTTGCTGTTGGCGAAGGAAAATGCGACTCATTGCTTTAAATACACTCTCAGGTGGAGGGAATTCAGGTTCATGTTGATGAAGGAGGAAGTACTCAAACCCGTGGCGGAATATACTGGTTCATCCTGCCAGCTGGATGTATCAATTCTAACCTCAGCATTTTCCTCTGTCGTCTCAACTTACACTGGTTGCCTTAACACAAAAAACATCCATTTGAATTGTTGGAATTCCAGCATGACATGAGAAATTAATATCGGGTCATTTGAAATCTAGATTTACAGGATTGAGTGTATAGATTGTTTCTTCGGCATCGCTACAAATTATTGATTTATTCTCTAATTGTCATTGCCTTCCAGATCTCGGCTCATCATTCTGGGGAATGCTCTTTATTCTCGCTTCTACAAATCTTCTTACAGCTAGGATTGCAGCAGGTTGTTTGCTCGTCGCTCTTGTTATTGTGCTATTTGTGGCTAAAAATGTGAGTCTTTGTTCTCCTATTCTAGCCTTTAGATTGAGGGATCTTCAAAATATAATGTTGGATTCTTCTTTAGTTTTTAGTTACATGCTTATCAGGTCAATTAATTAGAATGGGTGGGAAGTTAACATATATGCACTCATGCTAATCAATTTGTGCTGTTAAATGAAGTTGGAGAAAGAAGTTTTCACAAGTTGCAAAATTTCTATTCTTGAAATGAATAAGATTTGTTTCTTTGCATTTGACCTGTACCAATTTGACTTGTGCCTTCCCATGTTGCTTACACTTTTTTTGCACTGTTCTTGACTGATTGGTCACTCTGATTTATATAATTTTCTCTTGTTTATACAGTGGACACTTCGAGGGCTTTGTATAGGTATGTAGTCATATGACCCACATGAATGCTGGCTTTCTGGGATACAATATTCACCAGGGATATGATTGTTCTTCCTGAATTATAAATGTGGAGTTATCAGGATTTATTGTATTCCTTGGTGTGGTTTGGCTTCTCCAAGAAACAACAAAAGTTCGAATTCTTCGCTACGTCATTATGTTCATTGGTAAAAGAGACACGTGAATTTAGTGTTCTTCCTCTATATCGGTTTTCTAGTCCATGGAATTCCTTCTATGTAACATAATGACTGGAGTTTTGTCCATTTTTCAAACCTGCAGGTGTAATGAACAGCTTGTTTTCTGTTTATGGTATTTTCTGAAACTGAAGCATAGTTATTGATTTGACTAGACCATTGTTCTGATGCCCTTTATGTTCTGGTATCACAGATATATATGATGATTTGATATCTCGTAGAGTCCACACCAGTGATGCAGAAAAATTTGCGGAAGTGTGTCCTTGTTGCAATGGTGCTGGATGGGGTGCGATCTGGTGAGCTCACTTTTAGAAAGAAAAGTCGTGCTTGATGACAATTTCTTCTCCTTTTTGAATTTCCGCTTAACATTTGCCTGCTCTGTCTCATGCATGTCTCTTCTCGTTTCACTTACTAATCATGGTGAAATCTTCTCGCAGGGGTTTGATATCATTGCTGTTTCTATCCGGGGCCATGTACCTTGGTCTAGTTATCTTGTCCTGAGGTATAGTCTGTAATTTGTCTTTCAGTCAGATCTTTAGTCCTGCAAATCCTTCAGGGGGTTCTGACTAGAGCACGATCACATTCTGCTATCTGCAATCAATGAATTATTTTCGATGATAGTTGTCTGAAAAATGATGCTGCTGATAGACCTTTATCAAAAGTTCAAAGTACTTGCGCAAGGCATTTCAAGCCTAAACAATATGGTTTCTGCTTCATCAAATCCTCTGAGGAAACCACACCATGTATAATTGCTGCCCCCTTTTTGAATGGACTTGCAAGTTTTAACTAAGATTATCACCCTAAGACTTGTGGTTTCCAGTGGTTGAAGAATTTATCCTAAGGCCTTAAATGTGGTTTTGTTTTCTTGTCCCTAAATATGCGCAGAAGAATCAATATCTGAAGCCACTTTGATCAATTTCATTTGTTTGTTAGGATTCGTCCACCAACAGAAACTTGTATTGATGCTCTAAAATCTTTTTTCCACTTAGTTCTCCTGATTTTGATCAGTTCAGTTTTAGTCCACGATCCACTACGATAAATCATCATACCTTACATGATTTCAACATATGATATGCACATACCAGATATGCTTCTGTTAAGAAGTTTACCAGCGCCGTAATCTAGTCGGGTCCTGACTCCATTTTTCAACCCTGAGCATTTTGGTCTACTCTTTTGCTGCAAAAACTTAGTAGCATTCTTCAAGCTGCTTCTGCTAAAATGTTTTGATTGGATCTCTCCAGGTACTGCATTCTGGTCCAGATTCTGAAGTTGCTATGAAGCCCCGACACCACTTGACTCCACATGCCGATTTCTTGTTCCAACATTATATTGAATTAGGCATATACATGATACCTGACTTCTGCGGCAGGCATCCTCTCATATGCAGTCCTCAGTTATAGGGTCTACAGGACAATACAGTGCTGAATGTTTGATCATACAGGGAACTTTTACTACAAAAGCTGGGCAAATATACCATAGTGACCTCAACATTTCCAATTGCCTGTTGATATTTTGCACCCCTTGCTGCACACTCTAAGCCTAGCGAATTAAACAACATTCCAAATTCTAATCCTTAGCAGAACTACATTCCGCTCTGCCGCTCGTGGAGTTATCTCTCCAACCCCAAACCCAAAACCTGACTGAAATTTGAACGGGTGATGAGACTGACAGTACAATTGCTTTTTCAAGACGACCTTTCATTCAATGAGTAATTTCCACAACTGCAGACTTCCTTGCCTAGGGTTGTTCTTCATCCCCTGCTTAAATGATGACCTTTTTTTTTTTTTTTTTTTAGAAAGAAGAAAATATTCGGTGATTTGCAGTCATCAGCTCTGAACCCAGCTGATGTGATGGTCATTTTCTTTCTCACGATCAGCGAAAAGTTGACAAGCGTGTATTGACGTGGAATTAAATAGGAAACGTAAAAGTTGCCCAGAGATCATTCATGAAAGTTCAACCACAGAAGTTTCTTTGCTTCACTACCGACGGAGTCATCAGCACACGTCCTTCGCGTCCAAGCTGAGCAACCCCTACTCATGGCGACGAGCGACAGATCTCACGATCGACAAAGATATCCCCGTCGTCGCTCATCTAGATCTGAATTTGTATCTCGAGCTGGGCAGGCTTCTAATTTTTTGTTATTCCACATTAGCTGCGTGTCAATATAAAAGAAAACGACTACCACGTTCGCCAATGATGTACTGGCTGCTAACCGCTAAAGTCACTTCCAGTATTTTCCATAACTTACGCCGCTTCTGATTATGTCATGTTATCCATATACAACTCATCTAATTTTATCAACAGGAGACATTTCTCATGCAAACTGCAAAGGAACATAAACAGATTACCTACACATAAGGTTGGCATTTAACTGGCTAGGTAGCTTGAATCAGGGCCACAGATCTCCTGATCCATGCAATAACATCGTGTGGTAACAACTTCCAAAATTTCCAAGACATGGAATTCCTAACAGAAATTTTAAAGAGGTCAAAGAAGGAATAGTTCAAGCAACATTTTCAAGAACCGCATAGTAATTGTCAACTGACATTGGCCTCTACTAGAACTTGAGAAGAACGAATCAGATCAAAAGTTGAGGATCATATGCCTGATTCAAGGGACAGACAAAAGTTTATAATGAGATAAATAGTAAAAACCCCCCAACAAAGGTTCACTCATCATAAGCCAACTTCTCTCGACACCAAAATTTGAAAATGTAACTAGAAGAGAAACATCGGAATGTCTTCGCTAGCAGATCTATGCCTCCGTAATTGGGTACTCAAACACAACTTCTTTCCCAGCAAGTTTCCTGTAGACAGCTGAAAATGTCTCCAGCTTGTACTCTGTGCTGTTCCGTTCCTTCGGGTCCAACAAAACCTGATAACAGAGGGAAGAAAAACATTGACTCAGTATCAAACCACAACACTTGGGTGCAAAGTCAAACAAAGCAAGTAATCACAATAGTGACTAGCGAACTACATTCATCAGAGAGTGGCCAAGGTACTCAGAATTGAGGATGATCACTTAAGATCTAATGTGATTCCCTTACCTTCATAACTTTGGAGCCATCAAGACGATACCTAACGCGCTTTCCAACAATCTCAGCAGGCAATACAATGTCCTCAAGCATGGCATCATGCACCGCTGTGAGTGTGCGGCTGCGAGGGCGTTGAGCTGCAGAACCTTTCTTTGGGGGTCTTGATATCCTGCGGGTAGCAATCAAGATCACATCCTGCAAAACCAACCGCATGTCACATACAGAGTAACTTATAAGGTTAGGAATTGAGAATAAGCTATAACATTTTTCAACTAGAAATGAACACGAAATCTAACAGGAAAAGAAAAAATAGGTGGCATGTCAAATAAAATAAAAAAGGAAAGAGAACTTGGAGAAAGGGAAGAAAACAAAATAAAAGTAACTGAATTTGGAACTTCATTGCTGCTATTCATGGGGAAAAGAAATATTTAAAACATTTAAGCTAAGATGATGAAAAGAACATGAGTACTAATATAAAGAGAAAAAGAGAGAACAAGCCTTTACATTACCTTCCCACTAAGTTTCTTCTCAAGCTCTCGCACAAGCCTAACATGAATCTTGCGGAAAGCTTTTCTCAGTCTATATGGAACATGAATAACAACAGCCTTTTTGCTCCCAGAAACATCAATTTCACTGCCAAAGGATAAAACAACCCTATAAGTAAGAATGCCTATAATGCAAAAGAAAGATCGACTTTCTTTCCTATCTATCAATTAGAACAAAAGCATTTCTATCTCAATGATAATAATGAAGCTGGATATGCACTCTTACACTGCTGAGTTTATGTAAAGGTCCTTCAAATCACTTTTCAGCTCCTGGTTGGTGTTTTCCAAGTCAAAGAAGGACTGCAATAGTTTTTAAAAAAAGATGAGCATCAGCCAAGAGAAAACACATTTACAACAGATAAATAGTTCGGCCAAACAAAATACATAACACTCTAATATGAACTAGATAGCAATCAAACCTGCGCAACAGACTCCTCAAACTCAGTGGGTTCTACATCCTTGTCCTTGTGGATCTTCCTCCTCGACGTGTACATCTTGTCAAACCTGCTCATCACAACAGCCGATCAGCTCGATCCTGACCAAATAAACAAACTCACGCAACCAAACAACAAGCAGGTACGCCAAGGGCCTTTCTCACACAACGTCATCACTTCCTCAAAAACCAACACATCTAATCCGACACGCACGAGACATCACGCATGCTCTCAATCTCGTTACCGTTCATTTGAAACCCGAGTTCTTCCGCTTCATTTTTATGCACTTATTTCCAACACGCACAAGTTAAACACATCCACCCCAATTCGTAGACAATGTCGACGGTAAAACTAGACAACAAAACAAACATAACCCAATTGGGTCGATCGTTCTCGGTACAAAACGAGCTCCAACAGCTTCCAACCTCGCTCTTCCTAATCCAGAACATAAGCAACACTAAAAAAGACTCAGGCTTGCGCTCTCAACAGAACCACCCAGAACTCCGCCTCATCTTTCTGGACAAAACCCACTCCCAAAAAAGCGTCTTTTCTGCTACCCCAGCAAGAAAACATCAAATCTCCCAAAACCCATGACGGACCCAGATCCCCTCGACCTCTCCGAAACAACAAAAAGCAAAATCCACGCACACAAGTGCATCCCCACGCTTTCGCAGCGATGCCCCCGAGATCGAACGAGCGACGAAAGGGTGATATTTCCGAAGAGAGTTACCTGGAGCTGGAGAGGAGAGAGAGCCTGCGCGCACGGTCGAGTGAAAACCCTACGGCTCTTAGCTCTCGGTGAAGCGTCTGGTTCAGTCTAGGGTTTGGGGAGGAGGCCGCGGCGCTTATATGGCGAAGATTGACGGCTCGGATGAGGGCTGACCTCCCCCGAAAAGACATCTAGGCCGTCGGTATGGGGGCGAATCCTAGGGGCCCAAGAGGGTTGTATTGGGCCGACAGTACGGGCCATGGCCTTTTCGGCCCGTATTCGAAGTTGGCTAAATGCTGGGGCCCGTTACTCTCTTCAGCGGGCCGAATGTCGCCAACCGAAAGGGCTTTACATGCCCAGCACTAAAAAAATACAATTTAAACAGCAAACTAAAACTCCGTTTACAAAAAATAAATTAGTTTAATAAAATATTTTTTGTCAAAATTTTTTTCAAAAATTGGAAAAAATGTTATTCACTTTTCAAGTTGTAGAAAATGTTCTCCTCACTCACTCTCTCTCATCTCACACGCGTAGCCTTGCTAGCCCCTCTTCTTTCTTTCTTTTCTTTTTTTCCTTCTTTCTCGAGGCAGTTGCCGACAACCGGCCATAGGCAAGCTCAAGCTGGTCACTTGCCAGATTGGCGAGCGCAAGTATCAAGCGTGCACAAGATGACAAGGTTTGGTTTAACTAGCAAGGTCGTACATGTTGGAATTATAATCAAATTTTTTTTTTTTTAAAAAAATCAGATTTTTTTATTCTAAATCCAATTTTATTTTTATTTTTTTTCTGGTTTTAATTAGTAAGGTAAAAATAGGTCATATATGGATCCGATTCTTCCTGATTATCAGAGTGATCTATTTTTCTTCAAGTGAAGCAATAACTCAAACAAGTATGTTTTATTCCACTGTGCTTATCGATCTCGGTGTTTTATAGTCATATATTGATTCGATTCTTCTTGATCTGATAATCAGAGATCTATTAGAATGCCAGATCTTCCTCTCTATGACTTATTTCAGTATAGCAGCTTTCAATGGGATCCAAGCAATGATAGGCCTACCCTTTTATAGGTTAGAGAGGGGACCTATCAAACCCTAATCAATAGCTTGTCAATTGGGCCATTCCCATTACGGGCTTCAGTTAAACACAATTGCCTACACTATGCTGCTCAACTAGGCCCGTTATTAATAGATGCCAATATCCAATTCAATAAGATCACTGTAGGGTTCAACAAATATTGGAATATCCATTAACCCGATTATTTAAAATAGAAAATTTTTAACATTCTCCCACTTGGGCTACATTAATTAACTTATTTTATTTTGAAAAGGATTTTATATTTATATTGAAAATGACACTATCGGGTTAATAACTGAAAATTTTGATGCTTTCGCTGTGAGTCAACGATGGATGTGGGTGCTTTTATCGTATCAAGTCCAGCCCGGAAAATAGCCCAACCCAGAAAATATTAGATGAGTGATGTACTGCAGCAAACCAGTCATATGTTGAAATGTGTCGTCTGGACCCAGGCAAAAATCATTCAAAATTGATGCAAACCCCTCTCTCTCTCCTCTGTTTCCAGGCCCATGTTTGCAGTAGACCCAACGCCGTCTCTGCCTCTGCCTTCGCCGTCGCTTCTGAGCCCCACTGTCGCCTATTGAAGCCCCATTGGCGGCTTTGATACCCGAAAGTTAGGGTTTTCTGCACATTCCGCTCCGTAGAGTTTAATGTGATGTTAATGTGGTGTTAGCAACGGCGCATTTTTTAACTATATCTCGACCTATCTCCTCTAATCGTGAGTCAGATGATGTTTCCACATCTCCAAAAGCCATTTTCTTGAATAAGTCCCATGACTAAATTGCAAATAATCCGCATAGATTATATTTAACTGACTTGGCATCTGTAGCCTCCGCGATTGACCAAGAGCGCATGGTTATAAGTATCTTGCTCACCCTTGAACCGCCCATTAGCAAAAGCCAGAGTTTCAACTATCTCATGCGATTCTCATTCCACAAGTCATCCAAAACGAGCAAGTACTTCTTTCCATCTAGTACTTTATGAAGGAGCCACTGCAACTCTTCCGCACTTTTATTCTCAATGTCTTCCAGATTTTTCTTCACCTCAGGATCAGCTTTGGCAGAGTTCAGTATTTTTTTGATGATCAGATCCACATCAAAGATTTTAGGATCTCCATGGCACACCCACATCCTAAGCTCGAAACATTTTTTCACGTTTTCATCCTAGTATGCCTGATCAGCAAGCATGGTTTTTCCCATTCCTCCTATACCGAGGATGGAAACAACCGAGACACTCTCTCCGGAGGAGGAATCAAGCAAACGTGCAATGATCTCCTCATCATCCTTTTCTCTACCAATTATATTTTCGTCACGCTCAAAAGGGGAGTTCTCCTCTCAGTAGGAAGAGTTGCCTCACAGTGATGGTTCTCTAAAGGGAAATTCCTTAATTTTTCAATCTGAAACAGTTTCTTCCTAAGTTTCGAATCTCATTACCCACTTTGAGGCCGTGTGCAAACTGATTTGATTTAGAGAAGAAAAGGCGCACCTCTTTCAACATCTTGCTACCGGGAGTGACCTTCCGCCTCAAATCTTCGGTTGCGACGTCGTCAAGCAAATCTTGTACACCGAGAGCACGTCCTTGACCTTCTTGAGCCAAAGCTTGACATGTTGGTAAGGAATAAGAACAAAATGTGAATTCCTGCACAAAATCATCATGTTGATGACAAAGGTTTGGTTTAATTTGCAGGGTCGTCCATTTTGGAATTATAATCGAATTTAATTTTTTAAAAAATTGGATTTTTTTTTTCTAAATCCATTTTTAATTTTCTTATTTTTTCTTCAACTTCGATGTCTGGTTTGTATTGGCAAGAAAGAAAGCATTTTGCTTTTCGACATGTTGGCAAAAGCATTTTGCTTTTCGGCATGTTGGCAAGAAATAAGAACAAAATGTGAATTCCTGCACAAAATCATCTTATTGATCACAAATTTCATTGCGGAGGGAAATAAGTCAACATTTTCAAGGATAAGACGAAAGGGGTGCTTACTCACTCTGGATTGCTTGCTCAACCGATGGAACTCATGCTTCTCATGTCTAGGCATACCCGGTATATTTTTCTCACCACAATCTAGAAGATAAGAACAAAAACAAAATGTGAATTATCTTGTTGATGACAAGGTTTGGTTTAACCTGCAAGGTCGTCCATGTTGGAATTATAATCAAATTTAAACTTTTATAAAAAAAATCGAATTTTTTTTTTCTAAATCCATTTTTTATATTCTTATTTCTTCTTCAACTTCGATGTATGGTTTGTATTGGCAAGGAAGAAAGCTTTTTGCTTTCGGCATGTTGACAAGGAATAAGAACAAAATGTGAATTCCTGCACAAAATCATCTTGTTCATAACAAGGTTCATCGCGGAGGGAAAAAAACAAACATTTTCAAGGATAAGACGAAAGGGGTGCTTGCTCACTCTAGATTGCTTGCTCAGCTTGCTCAACAGATGGAACTCATGCTTCTCATGTTTTGGCATACCCCGGTATATTTTTCTCACCACAATTTAGAAGATAAGAACAAGAACAAAATGTGAATTCCTGCACAAAATTATCTTGTTGATGACAAGATTTGGTTTAACCAAGAGGGTCGTCAATGTTGGAATTATAATTGAATTTAATTTATAAAAAAAAGACTTTTTTTCAAAATCCATTTTTAATTTTCTTATTTTTTCTTTAACTTCGATGTATGGTTTGTATTGGCAAGGAAGAAAGTTTTTTTGCTTTTCGGCATGTTGACAAGGAATAAGAACAAAATGTGAATTCCTGCACAAAATCATCTTGTTGATGACAAGGTTCATTGCGGAGGGAAATAAGCCAATATTTTCAAGGATAAGTTGAAAAGGGGTGCTTGCTCACTCTGGACTACTTGCTCAACAGATGGAGCTCATGCTTCTCATGTTTTGGCATACCCGGTATATTTTTCTGAGCATAGTTTGCAAGATAAGAACAAGAACAAAATGTGAATTCCTATGAATCATCTTGTTGATGACAAGGTTTGGTTTAACCCGCAAGGTCGTCCATTTTGGAATTATAATCGAATTTAAATTTTTATAAAAAAAATCAGATTTTTTTTTCTAAATCTATTTTAAATTTTCTTATTTTTTTTTTCAACATCGATGTGTGTTTTGTATTGGCAAGGAAGAAGCTTCTTGCTTTTCGCCATGTTGGCAAGGAATAATAACATAATGTGAATTCCTATACAAAATCATCTTGTTGATCACAAGTTTTATCAGGGAGGGAAATGAGCCAATATTTTCAAAGATAAGATGAAAAGGGTGCTTGTTCACTCTGGATTGCTCAACAGATGGAACTCATGCTTCTCATATTTTGGCATGCCTCGGTATATTTTTCTGACCATAATCTGCAAGATAAGAACAAGAACAAAATGTGAATTCCTACACAAAATCATCTTGTTGATGACAAGGTTTGGTTTAACTCGCAGAGTCGTCCATGTTGGAATTATAATAGAATTTAAATTTTAAAAAAAAATCGGATTTTTTTTTTCTAAATCTATTTTTAATTTTCTTATTTTTTTCATCAACTTCGATGTGTGGTTTGTATTGGCAAGGAAGAAAGCTTCTTGCTTTTCGCCATGTTGGCAAGGAATAATAACAAAATGTGAATTCCTACGCAAAATCATCTTGTTGATGACAAGGTTCATCGCGGAGAGAAATAAGCCAATATTTTCAAGGATAAGATGAAAGGGGTGCTTGCTCACTCTGGACTGCTTGCTTAGCTTGCTCAATAGATGGAACTCATGCTTTTCATGTTTTGGCATACCTCGGTATATTTTTTCTGATAATGATCTGCAAGATAAGAACAAAAACAAAATGTGAATTCCTGCACAAAATCATATTGTTGATGACAAGGTTTGGTTTAACCCATAGGGTCGTCCATGTTGGAATTATAATATAATTTAAATTTAAAAAAAATCGATTTTTTTTTTTAAAATCTATTTTTAATTTTCTTATTTTTTCTTCAACTTCGTTGTGTGGTTTGTATTGGCAAGGAAGAAAGCTTCTTGCTTTTCGCCATGTTGGCAAGGAATAATAACAAAATGTGAATTTCTACACAAAATCATCTTGTTGATGACAAGGTTCATCGCGGAGAGAAATAAGCCAATATTTTCAAGGATAAGACGAAAGGGGTGCTTGCTCACTCTAGACTGCTTGCTCAGCTTGCTCAACAGATGGAATTCATGCTTCTTATGTTTTGGCATACCCCAGTATATTTTTCTAACAATAATCTGCAAGATAAGAACAAGAACAAAATGTGAATTATTGCACATAATCATCTTGTTGATGACAAGGTTTGGTTTAACTCGCAGGTCGTACATGTTGGAATTATAATTGAATTTAATTTTTTTTTAAATTGAACTTTTTTTCCTAAATCCATTTTTTTTTTTTTTCAACTTTGATGTATGGTTTGTATTGGCAAGGAAGATGCTTTTTGCTTTTCGGTATGTTGGCTAGGAATAAGAATAAAATGTGAATTCCTCGCACAAAATCATCTTGTTGATGACAAGATTCATCAGGAAATAAGCCAATATTTTCAAGGATAAGATGAAATGGGTGCTTTCTCAAGCTTGCTCGGCTTGCTCAACAGATGGAACTCATGCTTCTCATGTTTTGGCATACCCCAAAATATTTTTTTGACCATAATCTTGAATATAAGAACAAGAACAACATGTGAATTCCTGCAGAAAATCTTCTTGTTGATGACAAGGTTTGGTTTAACCCGCAGGGTCGTCCATGTTGAAATTATAATCAAATTATAATTTTTTTTTAAAAAAAAATCAGATTTTTTTTTCTAAATCCATTTTTAATTTTCTTATTTTTTCTTCAACTTCGATGTATGGTTTGTATTGGTAAGGAAGAAAGCTTTTTGCTTTTTGGCATGTTGGCAAGGAATAAGAACAAAATGTGAATTCTTGCACAAAATCATCTTGTTGATCACGAATTTTATCGCGGAGGGAAATAAGCCAATATTTTCAAAGATAAGACAAAAGTGGTACTTGCTCACTCTAGACAGGCTTTACAAGGCCAGTGAGCTCAAGGCTCATTGGAATATGCAAGCCTTGAGTTTCCTGGCTATCGTTGTGGCTTGTGACTGATCGAAGAAGATGGAGGAGAAAAAAATAAAATTAATAAAAATTACATTAAAAATTAGATTAAAAATAAAAAAAACTATTAAAAGTAGTGCATGGAAAAAAATCAAATCAAATTTTCCATGTCAAATAGTAGAAAATATTTTCAAATTTATTTTCAAATTTCAAACAAATATTGGAAAATATTACCGTTTTCCAAAAAATGATTTTATGAAAAATATTTTCCAAAAACGTCTTAGTTTCTAGCGAAACGAGCTGAGCTAAGACCAAGAGCTTCCATCTCACTTAAGAGCGTGGAATGATGAAACGCACGTTCAGGAAAGCGAGATGCTTTGGACTCCTCAATCGATGCCAAGTTCTCCGAGTCCGAATCCCGCTAGCATAGGTGTGAACCCCCGGCACCGCTCCACCTGCCTTACCAAGATGTCCCCTTTTCGAGCGAAACCGTATGGTAATTGTGCCGGTATTGCGGACTCTGCATGGACGCGATCATGGGCGCGAGTAGCCCCCGGAGACATAACCACGCCGATGCCGTCGCGGGCGATGATGCGAAACGAGCCTTGCGTTCTCTGATGCAATCTCGGCATCTGGAAAGCGACGTAGATGCAGGAGATGCTCTTCTGGAGAGAAGCTTCTTCTCCATCTGCAACTCTTCCAAGTCCTCTTCTACCCTCGACCCGCATAGTAATCAAACACAGAACCACACATCAGTAAAAAAACATGAAGCCGAAAACGAGAAGATGGAATGTTGCGTGTTAGGGCGTCGCGTGCTCCTCCGCTGGCCTTCGCCGTGATGGCGCAACGCAGTAAAGCAGGAGGCCGTCTTCTTCAAGCGACCACAGGCCCTATCCTCAGCCGATTTCGAGGTCACCATCCGTCCTGCTTAGGCGCTCAGCCTTTTTTTTTACTGCGTTTATATGAGCAGCAGGCGTGCATCATGTACAACTTACAGACGAAATAGTTTGATATATAGTATTTATGACGTTAGTATAAGCAAACCCTGGAACTGTGTTTGTCGCGATTTAAGTCCTATTGTATGGAGATCGCATAACAAAGACCTATAACTAGTACATACTTGATGAGATTGACGCCGTGGTAACTCGAGAATGGTGCTAGCTAGCATTTACCGAAATACTTCTTTATGAGTAAAAACACATATTTTCAGATCGAACAAAATCGGGCATCATCTCCTAAGTCGTGACCAAATCGTCTCATACCATGAATACACATGCCTATCCATTCTATACATATGCAAAATGAAAAAAACCCTAAGGAAGGGTTGAGTTTGTACAATGGAAGGATGTCAAGAAAGCTTCATGATTTGGTTATATTCTCTTTTTGGAACTAAGTTAGTAACCCTCAAGTTCTACATGCTTTGAAAACAATAATATGCAAAAATAAATAAATAAATAAATGGTTTAGAAGATATTTTTCCGAAAATAACCATTTATATCACTTGTAAAAATGAACGAATAATAAATATATTCTTTTGACAAAAATATTTAAACATAAAATTTCATTAAATAATTATTTAAAGTGATTAATTTTAAGAAAATATTTTTTAAATTATTCATTTTTGTGAAATAAATTTATCAAATTTCCTTGGGACCAAGCCATGACACTAACACTGAGGTGGTGATGCCGATGCTGATCATGATTGACAATGACGAAGGGTGATTAGTGCCAAAACCCTAGCCACTATCAATACCTTCGTATAATCCTAAGCCACTAGTTTCATTTCATTGCAGACGGCTCCCATTTTAGTGGATCAGCTAGAGTTATCGATCAGTTTGACACGTGAAAGTTCACTCCGAAAGTATCGTGTCATCGGAATTCTCCACAAATAATAATAATAATAATAATAATAATAAATAAATAAATAAATAAAATAAAAAAAAAGAAAGGAGAATGCCTTCCGCGCGAAGTAGATCAAATACTTCTTCGAGCTCTTTTTTACTTGGGCCGTATCTAATTTGCAGGCATAAGGTTCTTGCCTGAGCAATTTCTCTATCTTGGCTTTTATCTTCATCATCTGTTCATGTAACATTAAAGTCCCTCAAATGTGTCATTTAGTGGACATCCAACAAAGCTATGCATGTCAAGGTAATAACATCACAATAATAACATTAATAGTAATAATCACAGGAACTTTTGTCACCGCCAGAAAAAAAAAAAGTTAGTGAATTGAATAATTTAGGGATGTTAACAAATATAGTTCATGAACTTTAATTTAATGTGTAATTTTATCTCTAAACTTCTTTTTTATGTAATGTGATCCTTGAAATTTGGCTCAATGTACAATATTGTCTTAAGACTTTTACTTCGTTCAATCTGATTGATGAACTATTGACAATCTTTGAATGTGGTCATTTCATTTATGTCATTCTTACATAATTTAGATATTAAATTGACCATTTACTAATAATTCATGGACCATAATAAAAAAATTAAAAGTTTAGAAATAATATTGCATAATAATCAAAGTTCTAATACTATTTGTGTCATTTTCTAGATAATTTATTTGAGATATGTACCAGTATGTGACCTGGTCATGGTTGTCAATTTCTCTCTCTCTCTTCTTTTATTTTAACCCACATGTATCCAGCCCGGCCCTTGACCTATCCAGCAAGGAAGCCCAAGTTCATTAGGCCTCTCTCAAAACCAAGTTTCACGTCGGCTGATTTTATTCGTTCTCAAACCCAAGATTCCCTCTCATAAAAACAAATCGTCTCATATAATCACGCGTTTTATTTCGCCAAAAATTTATAATCTAAAAAATATTTATATTAAAAAAAGACCACTTATATTATTCATAAAAATGAATCAACGAACGACATTTTCAAGATCAACAAAAAATATTTAGGCATATATGATAATTGAAAACCAAAATATTATAAGTCAACTAAGTTTTTAAACCCACACAAACGTTCATTTTTTATGAAAAAAATTTCAAATTATTAAATCCAGAATTCTCTGCTTGTGCTGGGAAAGCCGAGGGAGAAAAGACACAGGATCTAGAAAGCAGAATATTTGCTGTCGGAGAAAGATTCCGAGACTCCCCCGTCTTACGTTCAAAAGCTGTTTACAAAGGTTTGGAAAATCCATTATGTTATCAAGACTTTGATTATGCTGGTCGGAAGATCCATAGCCATCGATCCCAACATAATCTCTACAATATATTTTTGACTTTTTAGATCTTCTCCTCGACTTTGTAATCTTTGGGGCAGCAAGTGGTTTGTTAGGGCACCTAATCTTTAGGTTCGCATTAATTTTTTGTTGTATCATTTTCAATCTCGAAATTAATTGTCACCTAATTAGTTTTCTATCTTTATACCTGCTTGTCTCAATCGGTCAAATGAGCTACCGGCCAAAACTTCGTAACAACCGACTAAAAACAAAACCAGAGGAGAAGGAGCCTTACTAGAAATGAGAGTTGTCCTCTTAGAGGAAAAAGAAAAATAATTTTATATCATTAAAAATCCTAAAGCGGTACCTCATAACATGTCTACCTTAATCTAATTTTAGTCTCATGAAAAATTCCAAGTCAGTGCCTCATGATACACGTATGCCAAATTAATTTTCGTCTTACCAATAACCCTAAACCGATACTTCCAACTCAAACCTACCCTTTATTAGTATTTCATCATATATAAATCAAAATGTATACGTATCAATACACATGGCATACACTTCAAGACGAATCTGACAAGAAGAATGATAGATTCAAAGTGAAAAAATTCATATATTGACTTGTATGCATTATGACAAGATGTTTGATGGAATGCCAACATAGTACAATTTGGTTTAGTTTGGTTTAGGAGTGTCAATTTGAGATTTTTTGGGAAGTGAAAATTAGTTTTAAGTTAAACGTGTCATGAATCGTTGATTTTAGATTTTTAATGGCATTAAAAGAAATAAAGAAGTAAGAATCAAAGTGAGAGACAGTCAATTTGGCAGCAAATTTTTTTTTTTTTTTTTAGCAAAATTGGCAGCAAAAATTGAATGCAACCTTTTTAGATCAAGAAGTACAACTCTCCCGTATAATTGTTTCCATGTATAGGCAGAAAAAGCTGCCATAGAACTTTTTGTTGGACTATCCACTCATTCACCTCCATAAAAACATCATGGGTCAAAGTCAAACTCCTCCCAAATCAGCAAATATCTCGCTATGGGAAATGGGATGTGGCCTTTTCAATTGTCTAGCTAAAAATAACTTGTACTACCATAAGCATGGGCAATTTGGCATTGATTAGGGTTTTGTTTGCAGAGGAAATTTGTGGTGATTGGAAGATGGAGTAGAGAGATGGGAGTCAAATGTAGTTGAGATTTCCAAAGAAAAAAAGTGTGGATAAGATTGCACTATTAGACAATCGAAATCAACCGTGAGATCTACGGAAATGTGAAAGATGGTATCCTTATCAGATTGTTACAGACTTGAATTAGTTGTCCACCTTTACCGAACGTGCTTGTCTTAATATTAGATTCAAAGAAAATTTTAGGATTAATAGTTCTATCAACATAGCCATTGCCACGTGTCGGAAACCTGTTGTCCTTTGCATTAATCCTAGGTCGGCTTTCCTATGTTAGAAAATCCTCTACAAGTCGGTCGATCGAATGCAGTGTAGGTCATTCACACTATTCAGCTATTATCGAGTAATTAATTGTCTAATTCAATTTTCAACCCCAAGGACAAATCTATATTAAAGTAAATTATGGGGAAGTTGAATGTTGACTGAAGAATAAATGCAACAACATTATAGTCAAATATATATGTTTAACGTTGGTTATTATGTCATTTGCAAAATAGAAGGACTGTTGTAGTAACAAATATATCTTTAAGATCTATGAAGACTAAAAAGGTTGACACTGCTAAAAGAATTAATTAACATTTGTATCTAGACATAATTAGAACGTTAGCCACATGTTCATATGCCACACATGTGACTACAATATAGGAATGATTGGAATCGAAATGATATGGAGAACCTAATAACAATAGTCGATACTTATTTTAGATGGTCACTATAAGATATGACATTATGCCCCGATTTGTGTCTCACTTAATAATTTGATTTTCAAGAGATTTGTCTCATTTATATGATCAACATTGGTTCTTTGAAGTGATAACATGCAGAATGTGTGATAAATTTGGAAACTTTGATCGAGTTATTGACTGATTGATTTGGAAGCAGCAAAATTCGTGTGTAAATCATGTCTCTCATTCATAATGATTTTAAGTGTCACACCCAAAATCCCGTGAGTAAAGGCTACATCTAGTAATTAGGATAAAGTCAGGATATGATAAGATTGGATATAAGAGGGATGTAGCCTAAATAAAAATATTTTACAGGGGAGGTGGGATAAAAATGGATGAGATTTGTCATAGGTATAAAGCTATTTTTTTTAAATAACAACCATCTTAAATTACTAATATTTAAATATATATGTAAATTTAAATAATATTTAAATTATAATATAAAAATAATATGGAAATTGCTTTTATTTATTCCTATTTTTATTTATATATTATATAAATATATTTAGTATTTATATCTATTAAATATTTTAGATATGCTTTATAATTTATCATTTAATAAATTTTTTATTAAAGAACAATGGAAAGGAATAAAAAAGAAATTAAAAAGAGAGGGAAAATAATAAATAATTAAATAAATAAAAATGAAGTAGAAGAACTCATATTTTAAATAAACAAACTCAAATTTTAAAAGGATATTTATAATTTTAAAAAAATGAGGGGCAATGAGATTTCTAGAAAAAAACCTTATCCTCTTCTCCTCTGTATCGCTAGTTCATGAGGTTCGTGACTTCTTTGCAAGTCTTTGGTTCATGTAAAAACTCCACGAAAATGGCTAGAGAGCCAAAGTTCTTTCTTCTCCGTAACTCTCCGATTCACGTCAATAGTTTACAAAAGTAGCAAGAGAGTAAAAATACTATACTTTTTGGAATTGCGAAGGTGAATGATTGTGTTTTCTCTCTTACTAGATTTGACATCCACTAGCTAATTAACCTCGTTGACATTGCCAGTGCTTGCTAAAATTTCTTGTCATAGTCATGCGTGTGGCCCTAGAATATGCAATGAGCTCCTTTGTTGTTTAAGATTTAGATCATGCAATAATTATGGGGGATTGATAGATGCTATCTCCATTTGTGCATTAGTGGTTTTTTTAGTATTGGATTATGAGATACTTTTACCATCTTTGTTTGTACATTTTCAAGTTTATATACAACAATATGGTATTTCCACCAAATAATGGACATGATATGATATATATGTATTCGGTTTTATTACTATAATTCAACATCGCAAAATTCTTGAATTTCATATCTTATCCTGACTAAAAATCTATACAACCAAACACGATGTTATTAGATACATTTGGATAAGACAATTCATGAGCGTTCATAGAGATTAATTGAGTCGAATGATTTAAATATATCGTCTTATAGAAAATTAACTTTGAAATTTTTGGAAAATTAGAAAGAAAAAGGAAATTCATTGTTTTTTTTTTACCTAAAAACTAACTAATGTAACATATAAAGAAATTTGTAGCTAAGCTGTTCTTTTCATATCATTGAGTTGGCCCCAACAATTTTCATGGGGTAGAGCTTTTGGATATACATCTCCTTAACAAGCTAATATGGGGGCCTACAAGGGAACACAACAGTGGAAAATGGGTGCCACGTGGGCTTTCCAAAATTCAAAGCTTTACTACTCTTTTCTTTGGGCATATTACATCCTCTTGAATACATAAAAATTTATTTTTACTAATTTGTCATGTATCACGATACAATAAAATATGACTTATTTTCACAATACTAAATGTCTTTGGTTTTTTGAATAAAATCATGGTGAAATACTGAAATGTATTCTAATTAAGTTATGAAGTTTCTCCATTTCAATTGCGTAATAAAAAAGTATCGCATGCACTAAACTTCGCGTAATTCATATATAAATAACTATATATTTTAAGTAAACAATTATGGCTTTTAAAACGATTGTACATCATCTAAATTTTCTTGACAAGGCGTTTATGTTGATTGTATCTTGCACGATATAAGTGATGAACAACTTGATACATTCTACAAATTTCAAATATATTTCCAAAGATCTGTCCAAATTATGAGTATTGCAATTAGAAATATTATGGATTAGTGAAATATGTACTTTTTACTCTTACAAAAAAAAGGGATGTAACTATTACAACATGTCCTTGTAAATGATTATCTTCCTTCTAATTTCAATTAATGTAATTTATTCTTTTTTTTTCCTAGGTAAAACATTACGAATTCCGCTCTAGCATCCGTGTTTTAATTCGAACCTTCTCCCATCTCAGACTCTGCTAAATTAATGTGATTTATCATATGATAAAATGAAAATAAATTTTCTAATAGTAGGTGCCTCTCTTTACCTTATACGGTACGATATCAAGAAGGAAAAAAAAAGGATGCATTTGAAGGAAAAGCATTTAGGTAGTCCTTGACTATTTTTTTCTTATACTTCAAGAACTTTATTATTAAAATAAACTTATCATGTAAATTGTCGTTAAGTAACTAACGTTACCATATAAGTACTCAAACCTTTGGAGAGCATCTCCAAGAGCTCCAAATTCCCGTTCTCTGTTGGCTAATACAAGAAAGAACACAGAAACTCACCAAGCTCCATCAATGGCTGAATTCGCAAGAGAACTGCAATGCTTTCAACCCTTCTCTTCTTTGCTCGAAATCGACATGGTCGAACCCACGAACGACTTCACTGGACCAAACCCGAGTGCCATCAATTCTCATCCCTCACCCAACTTTCATAGCTCTGCAATTCTCTCTAGTGACAATCCCTTGTTTGTGCAACCGGCGGTCCCTGATTTCCCCAGCAACTGGGCCAACGTTTTCCCGGGCATTTTCCATCCTTACGAGCATAATCTTGCACCGCTCAGTCCCGGAGACGATTCGTATGAAGAAAGAAAGCGAAAGGTGTCCAGATTACCTACTGAAAGCAGCTCAGGAATTGTTTCATCTCCACTTCAAAAGTCAGATACAGAGGTTAAGAGAAAAACCATGTCTACATATATCACATCACTTTACTTGTGCAGTAGCTGTACATGACAAACTTTCTGGTGTTCTCAGAGTTTAGGAAAGGCAAAGAGAAGGAAACGTAGCGAGAAAGGAGAGAAGCCCAAGGAAGTGGTTCATGTTAGAGCTAGAAGAGGCCAGGCCACTGATAGCCACAGTTTAGCAGAAAGGGTAAGTAATTTTCTCTCTTTCTATGTGAGAAAACATTGATTAAGCTCTTCATGAATTACTGGGTGTTGATTTTTCCTAGCTGTATTTACCCAGGTGAGAAGAGGGAAAATCAAAGAGAGACTGAGGTATCTGCAGGATCTTGTTCCAGGGTGCTATCAGGTAAAGCAATATTCTTCCTTTCTTGCCTAAATTTCATTGTTATGTCCTGATCTGATCAGATTGAACTTCAAAATTGCAGACCATGGGAATGGCAGTGATGTTGGATGAGATCATTAACTATGTCAAGTCATTGCAGAGTCAAGTTGAGGTGAGTGGTAATACCCAACAAAAAAGAAAAAAAATCATTTTGGTCCTTCATTTTTCTTTTACTTTCCATTTATATCCAAAAATAATAAAATAATGTTCCATTTCCGTTTTGTTCTATTTAGTTTCTCTCCATGAAACTTGAAGCAGCAAGCTCATATTATGATTTCAATTCAGAGGCAGATGCAATAGAAACACTGCAGGTGGTGGTTGTTTTTGTATCTGAAATCAATATCTTTGATTCACTCCTCTAATATTCTTTTAAATTTCGAATTTTCCTTGAAATTATTAAATGTTGGATGTTGTACATTGCAGAGGGAACAGCTGTACGGGAATAGGGAGTTGGAGAGTTTGATGAGAATAGGACATGCCAACTTCCATCCAAGTTCACACCCTTGATATCTCACCTCTTCTGAGGTTACCCAAAAGAAGCATGAAGAAGCTCAGTGGAATTTTCCATTTTAGAGCAAGTTTTTTCCATACCCCTTTGGCTCATTAAAAAAGATTGTATACTTGTAATATCCCTCATAGAAAACGAGGGGTTATGATAGTTCTTTTATTCTGAATCAAATAGATTCATCTTTAAAAGAGGTTGACAATAAGTTATTTTAGAATTATTATTGATTACCTAGGGTTTATGGAGACCCCATACGACTTTTGATTGTGATTAGCTGCTGTATTACTCGTATATTGTGCTTCAAGATGAGGGTTTAATCCCGTTATTTGTGAAACGTGCGCAACATGTAGCATTTAATATGATAATAATTTGATGTTCTAAATTCTAATTTGGCATCTCTTTAATAAAAAAAAGACTTTGTCGGACCTTTCATTCGTTCGTTGTCTCGAATTTCTGATGCTACGCTAGTATGCACTCATCTAGACATAATGCAATCTGGTGGGCAATTCTTACTCTAATTTTCGTGGGGCTTTTTATTAAAATGGGCTTGGAAGCATGTTCCCTAGCTAGACAACATGATATGAATATATCCAAAAGCATTTTAAAGGGCACATTGATTAAAGATTGAACTTGAAAACGAAGCATTGCATGAGACTCCGTAATCATGTAGTGATCGCGAGATGACCCCATGAATATATTTTTCAAGAGATTCTCCGGGGCTTTTGACCTGGTTTGATTTGTCTAATTATGCGCACTGGCGTAGATTCCCTCCCACATTAGCCCATGAGCTTAATACCTTCCCCTACTCTTTTGTTTTAAGAACATGGCATTAATGACCTCCTACTTCTATTCGAAATTTAAAATCATCCATCTAAAGTATTTTGGTCCAAACCCATTCATATGTTTTTTTTAAAAAGTTACACCTTTTGTCTTTCTTTTAGTCTGGTAATGTATTTTGTTGACGTGAACCTAACAGCGTTGGTCTCTCTCGCACGCGCTTTTTTCTTCTTTTGTCCTGCAGCCTCCATGGCTGTAGAGCTCGAGCTCAAATAGCTTTAGCTACCGTGAACACACAGCTTGAGCTCGCGGCCACGACACTTCTCTCCTCTTCTCTCTCTATGGTGCCGGATAATGGCATTCATGTCTTTTCAGTCTTTCATTCTCTCTCTATCGATGTCTCTCCATCTCTTCTCTTGTCACCTCAAGATTGCAGCCATAGCTACTTGAGCTTCAAGCTCATGGCCCTGGTCAACCGAGCTTTGAACTTCCCATCCATGGCCACTACGTCCAAAGACCCCTGTCCATTGAGGAATGACCTTAAATCGAAAGAAACAACTCCTTTACAACTTTTATTATGAATGTAACGTGACAACTCACTTGTTCCAATAATGAGGTTTAGAACTTTCCTCCTAAGAGTAGCAAAAAGTATCAAATCAAATCAAATCTTAATTCCCTTTTTTTTGGCGCTAGTATACATGTGTCTCAACATATATCGAAGGTCCACAAAGAATTACAAATGGAGTGGACCCTGAGGCAAAAGAGCTTTTGTAGCTAGCCCATTCCACGTCGACCAAAAACCTAAAGAATACTATATCCGCAAAATGGACGAAATGCTCTCATGGATGTGGCCAACTCAAAGGAGTGAATGATTGGATTTGAGAAGCTACAACAAACCAAGATTTCGGGGTTTCTGTTTCGTTCCTTTGGCTTAAATAATTCAAGAACAGAAAGCGAGATGCAATGTATATCCACGGGGGTCTGATCGATAGTGAGAGGAGGACAGCTTGAATGGGGCCAGAACACGCTAGTAGTTGCAAGTGCAAGTACTAGTGCAAGCTTCACTCAAAAGAAAAAGACCATGAGTGCTCATGAGAATTCAACTTAGTACATAGACATATGAATACTGATTTCAAAACTATTCTATAATTGAATGAGTTGGAGAACCTTTTCATCAATAAAATATTTCAAGTGATACATGCGATTGTTTTTAAGATTTTTTTTTTTCAAGTAATTCATATTTCATGAAACAAATGGAGCCTAAATAGTATCGCGATCTCTTCCCGAACATTGAATGCGATCCACTTACTTAAATGTCCACCTATTGTCTGTCTCGTTACTTAGTATGTCGACTTTGTGGATCTTGCTTTTTTCTGCCTGATATTGCTTATCAATTTTAAAGATGCTTTTGTTTCCTTTTGCACACAATCGCTTTCTTTGACCCCTTTTGACCCTTCTACTAGGGTCTCTCTCTTTCCTGTTGGAGTGTGCATGAACAAGTGTGGTGGGAGAGGAATTCGAGGGTCCCAAGGGCAATTGAATAGGAAGTGTTATATTCCCAAATCTAGATTTGGGGTCAAGTCGAAAAGATGATGACTACCTGGTAAGATGGGCAAGTTCAAGGATCCAATCATGAGGTGCTCACCCTCCATCATGAAGTTATCTCCAATGGAGTCGTTGGTGCTTGTCGAGAGGTATGGAATAGTTTTGGGATCGATTCACTTGGGGAAAATGGATAAAAGAAATAAATAAATAAAAATCGTTTCCTGTCCTGCAGTTCCGCCTATTGCACGCAAGTTGGATCGGGAACGACATGGGGAACTGCACACACGAAATAGACTGAAGCAAAACCTAACTTTGATGCAATGTTCGACAGTCCTATCCAAAAATTTAATCGATAGGCGAAGGAAAATCATATGTATACGAACCTATAATGAAGCGGTGTGTGATATATGCATATTTGAAAATCGATAGTGGATGCTTTCTCATCTAAACATGTTAGAAAATCATATCCAAAAGTTTGACTGATAAGTGAAGGGAGACCACGTGTATATAAAGATTATACAAAACCCATAAACAAGCGATGTGTTATATTTTAATATAGAGATAAAGATGCATATCATAGTAGATGCTCGCTTGTCCAAACATGTTCGAAAGTCCTATTCAAATATTCGGTTTATAGGTGAAAAGATATCATATATACATAAAAATTATACAAATCTCGTAAACAAGTGGTGTGTGATATTTTAACAACAAAGATAAATATGTATATCTAGTAAATACTCCCTCATCCAAATTGCACCAAATGCCACTCTTAAAGGCGTGATTGGATAATATACTTGAATGAGACATTTTGTGGTGATGCGAAATTGCCTAATGAGGTTATGATTAGTAATAGCGTTAACAGGAAGATGGTACTAAAGACAAAATTAAGGTCCAACTCCATCATAATTATTATTTTTGATCGTCAAAGATAAGATTCAAGCAATTAATTCATTAGGGAAACATTCTCTTTTGATTCTTAATAATTTTTACACTTTGATTTTCAAATGGGCTCTGTATTTCGCATTTTCCTATGCGAGTCCTATAGGAATTAGGCCTGAAGTATCAAGCCCAAGAAGAAACAGATACCTGCTTAAATTAGATTGCAAGCCCAAGTCCATTGTAAAGTCTATGATCTTCAACTTTGTGCCCATCATTGCCATGTTGGGGTGGCTTGATCGCAGAGATTAGTCATGAATAGACCTGATCAAAGGTCGAGTCTCGATGGATAGAGTCTTGGCATGTTTGACTTGGCTGGTGGGCCCAAGCTAGGCTTGATCTAATATCGGGCCTAAAAAGCTTCTCCCAAACCCATTCGTAACTCAAAACATGTTAGAACTTCCCTTTCCCTTAGAAAAAGATTTGAGTGTATTTGGATTGGGTGGAACTCGTGAATGTGGAGCCATTTGCTTGTATTCATCCACCTCAAGAACCCGGATGGATCAGGAGTCTAGCCCTACATGGGTGGATCGGGAAGAGAGTTTGATAGATTCGATTGGGACTCAACTGATAAGGAATTGGCAGTAACAGAGTGGTACCTATAATAGTCCTTTGAAGAACTATCTAGTTTTCGTTTCAATTGATATTTTAGTGATACTAATTTATGATATGACACTATAGTCACCTCTCTTGAATTACCGTTTGATATGATCTTCACATACTTTCAAGATTGTCTAAGTCAACTTTTTATATTTTAATTTTTCTCGGTCAACTCTTTCCATAGTTTTTTTCCCTAACTTTTTCTATAGTTCACGTCTCCTCTCATGTTAAGTTTTCAGTTTCAATATTGATAAAACCATCCGTGCACGTCATTCCCTTTGGCAAAAATTGACAAGTAAATCAATTTGCTCCTTCCTCGTCCAGTTAAAAATAATAAGAACAAAATAGAACATAATTACATCAGACCAATGTGGTCGAGTAAATCACCCGCAGAGATAAATTACATGCAATCTAGTCCTTACGCCACCCGAGCACTGAGAAGAAAAGCAGCTTTCTTGTTCTGTCGGCAAGGGAAAAGAGTATATTAATCATTTAAAGCCAAATCGATAATTTGATTTTTCTTAATTGACCAAGAAGATTGATGAACAGTATAGAGGAAATGTAATTTCCTTTTTGGAGAAACTACACAAAAAACCCTTGAACTTTGTGGGTAATACATGCCTTTGAACTTTCTATTGTTACGGAAAACCTCATTGACTTTTTTTTTTTTTTTGGGAATAATGACATGATGGTCCCTGAACTTCAGTGTGCAATATAATACTTAGACTTTGAATTTTTCTAATATAATCTTTAAATTTTCAGTAAATGCTCAATTTGGTCATTTTATTTGCTCAAATAACAAATCGGACATTATTTGATGACTAGGATTCTTATATAATGAATTATATTTTAAACAACGATGAGTCAATATGTCCATATTTTTAATCATCTCCCTTAGAAAAGGAAAAAAAAAAAAAAAAAGAACTTAACATGTGATATGAATTATTATATCCTAATTTGACGTGAGTATTTTATGTGGACGATTCATTTGTAACTTTTTTTTTTTTAGTCTATCGTTCAAACTTAACGGATTAAAAGTCAAATTAGCAAATTCCATTAAGTTGAATTAATGAAAGGACGGCATTTAAAATTTTCGTACAGTTTAGAGACTAGATTGAATATTTACAAATACTTTAGAATCCAAATTGAACAAATCAAAAGTTTAAGGACAACATTACATATTGAATCAAAATTCATAAATTATTTGTATTATTTTCCCTTCATTTTATTACAGCCATCGACCCTTCGTCTATATCTTTTATTTACAAGTGCACATTAGACACGTGCATTTGGAAAAAAGAAAATAGAAGGAGGGAAAATGGTTGCAACAAAATGAAAATTGAGGAGAATTCGGCGTAACGGTTTAAAATTCAGGGGCAAACGTGAATCACCGAGAGTTTGGGGGATTTGTGTAATTTCGATTTCTTTTGTGCTTTTGTCGAGGCGAAAGTGCAATTTCCAAAGTTTAGGGACCTAAAACCTCGAAAAGGGAAAGTTCATAGGACCGGCTGAAAAGGGAAAGCCCTCCGTGACTGCGGTAGTTCCTGATTCTGGGAGGGAGATCCGATGGCGACAGGACAAGTGGCATTCCTTCTTTTCAGTTCCGGGATCGAACCTTCGCAGATTCGCACCGTCAGAGGAACTGGTCACTGCGGCTGATCAGAGGCGAAAGTTCTGATTCTTGAGACGACCCAGAGAACACGACCGTCCAATCCGCTCCTCGAAGAAGCAAGCGTGGGTTAGTTGGGTCTTTCTGTCGAAACCCGTTGTTTCTTTTTGGGTCGGGATCGGGATCGAAATCGGGAAATGGGTGTGGGGTTGAAGGGAATGATGGATTGGCAGCAGTGATGGAAATGATGATCCGGGTCGGATCATTTTGAGGGTATCTTGAGGGTATCTTGTCTTTGGTGGATTCCCCTGTGCTTGGTGGGGCAAGAATGGCGATGCTGGATTTGTCGTGGGAGGAATTTGGATGTTCATTTTCTTTCTTAGCGAGCTTCTGGTAGATGGGTTCCAGCTGTGGTTGCTGTTAAACTGTTTTCCTGAAAAGGGTTTGCCTGCCATTCGCGAAAATTGTTCGTCCTTTCAAAACTGGAGTACGACATGTAATTCGTCGTCCTCATGCCGTTCCCCGGAAAACCAAACGCCGTCGCCTCGTTGAAATCGTAGAAAATAGGCTAGTTCGAGCACAGGAAATCCGCCGCATTATTCGGCAAGAACGGAAGATGATTACTCAGGCACGCGCCGCCGCCGTTCGCCGCCTCGAAGCTGGGCTGCGCCGCGGCGGCGGCGGCGGCGAAGCAGGAGTTCACCTGGCTGCCGTCCCCGACACTGCTGCCGCAGTTCTCCTCCGTGATCACCGACGAGCACTCGTTATCCTCGCCGGGGCCCCGCCAGCGGCCGCGGCCTTCGAGCTTTGGCGTCGCCGTCCTTGCCGTCGCCGCTGTTGTCCGCGGCGGCGGCGGCCTCGGTTACCGGCGGCTGCGTCGGCGTCGGCGTCGGCTTCGGCTCGTCGTCGGGGAGGAGCGGGAGAGGCCGGTGAGCTTCTGGACGAGCGCCATGAAGTCGCGGGGCTGCGTGTGGATGATCTTCGGCGAGTGCGTGTAGATGATCACCGGGTGGCGCTGCTGCTGGTGCGACGGCCTCGCGGCGGCGGGAAGGGAGTGGGGTGGTGGTGGTGATCGTGGTCTGCGCGATCGGAAATGGCAGATTCAAGAAGAAGGGTATGAAGAAGAAGTTTTTTTTCTTTGGCTGGAGAGAGAGGATGGAATCTGATGGCTGATGATGATCTGTGCATGGGAGGGGGATCGACACGAGGCGCGCGCGCCTTTTATATAGTCGCGGCCCGAAAGATCGCCTGCGGACGGGCCCACCAGTGGGGACTCCCACTATCGAATAAAGGACCTCCACGTGGCGAGAGGGGGGTTGCTGGGGATTGGAAGATTGAGCACGTGGGAGTTTGTTTTTGGGTCAGCATCGTGTGGAGAAGGGAGATGACAAGTGGGAAGGGGAAGGAGGAAGGAGGGACCGTTGGGTGATGACGTGGCCGCCCGAAGGTTGAGATCTTGCAGGGGAGGCCGTTGGGGAGCTCTGCCACGTGGCGGCGTCTGCGGGGGTTTCGGGTCGGCCGGTGGAGGCGGATTTGGCGGGAAAAATATGGCTGGGGCCCGAGGGCGCATAGGTTTTCTCTCTGTTCTTTCCTCCTTATTTATTTATTTATTTATTTTTATTAACTTTTTTTTTCTTGATTTTAGTGGTAAAATTGTATGAATTTGCATGAGGATGGAAAAATATTGAGTGTTTAACCAAAATCTTTTGAGAAAGATAAATGACTAAAAGGATGGTCTTTTCCCCTTCGTCGTTAGTGTCTTTTTCAAATGAATAAAGGTGTAAAATCACACAAAATGGATTTGTGATTGATAATTTTTTTTTGGCATTAAAAAATTTGATTATAAATGCGTAAGTAATTAGGAAATCACTGTATTTTTGTCGTCAACTCGGCATTAGAAAGTACAATTTTCACTCTAACTATTATTATTAACTTCTAAAATTATAATGAAATTAATCCTCACGCTAAGTTTAATAAAGGCAAGTTCTCCCAAAAAAAAAAAAAAAAAAAAAGGTCATAAGATATATTCCACAATGTCACACTTCACCGCTCTAATCTCACTCGGTCATTATGATAGAAGACTGACAAACTTGAGGGGGCGGCGACGGCCGCTCCCGCCTCTCAACCAAAAAGTTCCTCATTGATTCACCACGTGATTTACTCCGAGCTTCATTTCCTCCTTGAAATTAGATAAATTTTCGCATCCGCTAAGTGATATATTAATGACGAATGAGATTCACCATTGTTTTTCTTTTTATATTCCACGTGTTACATTTAATCTTAAAAGGTTCTTATAGATTATGAAGGTGATGTCCAGGTCATTCTTCCCGATGTTTGAAACCGTGTATCTGCTTTTCACACGTGCCGAAAGGAATTGTGAAACGACCGCGAGGACTTGTCTTTCTCTTCACGACGGTTTTTCACGTGAGAATGATTTGACAAGACCATGAAAGATTTTCGATTTGGACGCGTGGCTTGATCCATACCGTTAGTTCGTTGACAAGATAACTTGAATAAGTGAAAGCGTGATGCGCGCGCATTAAGATGATCCCTCGCCAAAGTAGTGTGTCCGATCCTTGAAATGGTGGATCGCTCTTTAAATTACAATAAAACAGGTGGGGCCACGTTAGATATTTATTAAAACAAGAGAATCGCCAAGTTAATTGATTCTGAATGGAAAATTTTGTAATAAGCATTTCGATTATTTTCTTAAAAGACAGTTCGAAATTGACTTTGTTTCAAATAAAAAGTGAAATAGCTTATTTAGTCTCAAATAGAGACCCGAACTTATTGGATGCCATCTCTGCCGGTTTGCTTATTCTAATGGCTGGAGAGGGGACAATTTTGTTGGAAAGAAGTTGAAGCTTGCGAATGGGGTTCTCTCTCTTTGTGGAGTAGTTTGGTGAAAGCTTGGTTTTGTCATTTAGAAGTTGAAGTTTATAGCAGCTAGTGGTTTCTTTTCTTTTCTTTTCTTTTTTCAGTTATTTTTTTTGTTTTTTGTAAAGGCTTCATTTTTTTTTAAAAGTTTAAATCAGATTCAGAATCATAATCCTTGAAATAGCAGTAGAGTTTAGCGAGTGCCTTTTGAAAATTTAAGGGTGTATGGATTTAGGGTAAGTTTTGTAATCAAGATTAAAGTCAAAATTAGGATATGATAAACTATTATCCTATCTCATATTTGGTTCTTGCCTAGAACATGATAAGATAGAATATAAGAGGGATATAGCTTGAATAAAAATATCCCATGTGAGAGGTAGGACAAAGATGAATAGAATTTCATATATATATAATATAAAAATTATTTTCTCAAATAACAAATGTATTAAATTATTAAATTAAAATAATAATTAAGTATAAATAACATTTAAATTCTAATATAAAAAGAAAACCCACAATAACAAAAAAAAAAAAATGTAAGAACGATTTTCTTTTTATTTATTCCTATTTTTTTTTATTTATTTGAAATCACGATTCCCGGAATAGCCCCCCTTTTTTTTTTTTTTTTTTCTGGCAAGTAAAAATAGCAGTTGAGTAACCTGTTGATTCTAATGAGTGTGCTTGGGAAATTCGAGAGTGAGTATGAGTTTAATCACTTCTCAGAAGTGGACGATCGGAACTTTTCTTTTTATTCATATTTGGTACAATGTTTATGTTTGTATTATCTGTCCACGTGCTACACTGTGTGGCATCTTTAAGTAATACACGGGGGAAATTCATCATGATCGTTAGAAATATTTAGATATCTTTTAGAGATATTTAGAATAGATATCTAAATATCCCTAACAATGGTCGTCCACTCCGTAGAACTAATCTCTTAGCAAATTATCCAACTATTAATCCATTAAATTTGTAAGATGGGAAATGGTGGTGTTTTCTCCTTCTCTTGTCTATTGTTTCGTTTCTTTCCTTTGGTAAAATGATGGTGGTTTTGTCCAATCTGCAGTTCACTTGTTATCCGACCGCATAATAAAGAGAAATAAAGTTGGAAACTTCGTTCTTCTTCAGAGCAATATAATGGATGAACATGCTTTTCTTTGTTACAATGCAACTCGTCAAATGAATAACTCTTTAACCTGTTGCTGTTTCGTGTCTGCATTTTGGTCAGCGTTTGACCTTCATTTTGGTCAGCGTTTGACCAACTCGTGTCTGCATTTTTTTAAAATCATTTATATAATACGAGAAACCGAGTTATTAACTTACTGGTTATTAATAGTGTATAAGAGAATATAGAAAATGCCAATCCCCGCAACTTTCCGCAGACACTGTATTCTATAAAATTTAATCATGAAAATTTGGCTTCCACAAAACCTACAAATTATAACTGGGATTTAAGACACCTAAACGTAGGTGTTTACCAACGCCATGATTTAAGGCACTTACACCTACAAATAATAAATGGGATTTAAGGATACATTAAAGGAGTCGCAAGTCCGATGTGGGACTAAAAACCCAAGGAAATATGAAACATAAATGATTTATATTTTTTTGTTAGCACTAAAATTTGTATAATGGGTGAAAAGATTAAAAAAAAAATGAACAATTTTTTGCCTTGCTTAGTAAGAATTGTGGGATAATTACCCAATCAGCCCCAAATTTAACGTGCAAATACTAATTCAGTCAAACATTTATCAATTTTATCAATGTAGTCTTATTTTTACGCAAAATTTCAAAATAGTTATTCCGAACAATTCACGTCAGAAATTGCTAGTCTGGTACCTAATAATCTTCGATCATTCTTTTGCGAGGTTGAGTTTGTAGACCGAGTTTACTTCATCGGAAATCCAGAAGCACAAATCCAAGAGAGAAGACAGCGAGGAACACGTCACTCCTTCTCGCGGCTGTTCGCGGATTGCGTAGATCCCCGAAACAACGAAGACCCACCTCCGCCCGACTTCGCCAGCCACCGCCCGCAACTTTCAGAGTATATATATCCTCACGGCACATGCATATTGGTCTCTACTCATAAAAATTACTTGATCCATTCATAACCATATGCAGATAGTGCATATGGTAGCATGATAAAAAGGAGAACAAAGAGCACATAAAATATGTGTGACCGTCGACTTCTCGATATGCGAAATATGGTGAATATCAAACTTCCGAAATTGATCCAGGAAAGAGGACGGATGACGTGGGTAAAGTAAGGAAAGTAATAGTTGTGATCGAGATTTCTCAAAAGTCAAAATGACATGCAATTTATGAAAGCAATAGTCGGCGCGTTATTGGAGTTTACGTGTGGTTACGCTAATTAGAGGAACTTCAACGAGAAGAAAAAGGCAGATGTGTCGGCCCTTTTGGGGGCTAAACAAATGTTTTAAAATAGTTAGACAGTCGTGGGAGAGAAGAGTGAGCAGACGTGGACCTACTCACTCTTAACGTCAGAAATGGCTAGTCTGGTACCTAATCCTTGTCGATCATTCTTTTACGAGGTTGAGTCTATTAGACCGAGATTACTTCATCGGAAATCCAGAAGCACAAATCCAAGAGAGAAGACAGCGAGGAACACGTTACTCCGGCCACCGCCTGCAACTTTCCGGCGCCACCCCGCCCGCCGTCGACGGCCGCTGGCAGCGACCTGGCCTGTGCAAGGTATCGGCCCGAAAGATCTCGTTTTTATGTTATGAAGCTAAAATTTCGTGCCTTTGATGCTAGAGAAATTCTTGATCAATTTTCGTTTTTTGAAATTTTTGATGATCCATCTATCTGTCTCTTCGGCCTATTAGGATTTTTGATTCATAAGCTACGTATTGTTATGAGTGTTCACCCGAGAAGATTGGAAGTTGGCTTGTCGTGGGTTAGAATTAATGAGGGGAATTGGGATTGTTGAGGTCTTTTGGCAAAAAAAAAAAAAGAAAAAGAAAAGAAAAAAGATTGGGCTTTTGAGGTTCTGAGGCACGGAGTGTTGAATTTGATGTAACAATGAGTGATTGGAACCTGATGGGTGATCTCTAAATAATGAATTGATTGGTGGACCCTTTTTTAGTTAGACATGTTTTCTCCATGGTTGAATTCTGATCTAGATTATCTCTTGGTTCGTTTTTGAATGCTGTAAATGATGGCGACCGTGTTCTTGATTGAGTTCTTAAGGAATTTTGGATTGACAAATTCATGAAGATCAGAATTCTTTAGCGGCTATGATGATTTTTAACGACACGTGGAGAATGGTTGAATGCCTTTTGGAGGGTCTTGTAATCTACTCCAAGTTCTAGTTGTTAGATAGATTATGTAAGTGTGAGGAGAATGAGTATATTTATAAACTTTTGATGTGGTCATCTAGATGTCTAGTGGGCTTTTGAGGTTCTGAGGCACGGAGTGTTGAATTTGATGTAACATTGAGTGATTGGAACCTGATGGGTGATCTCTAAATAATGGAAAATCTCAAATAAGGACCCAAAGTGAGCCTACTTTCTCAAATAAGGATCCAAAGTGACCGTTATTTCAAATAAGGACCCGAAGTGGCTAACAAGTCTCAAATAAGGACTGAACTAGCCGGCTGGCCAAAATGTTCACCGGCCGATGAGTGTGTGACATTTCCGGTGGCAATTTTATCCCAAAAAATTATAGATAGAAATTAACAAACCCTAAAAACAAAACCCCCAAACTCTTCACGTTCTTCTTCTTCTACTCTTCATCTTTTACTTTCTTTGTCCCCTCTCATTTGGAGAACCCAAATTCTCTGTTGATGGAGCAAGATCCCTGTCTCCCTGAGTTCCAAATGTATGTGCCCTCCCTCCCTCCCTCTCTCTCAATTTGAATGAATGGATGACGTGGGTAAAGTAAGGAAAGTAATAGTTGTGATTGAGATTTCTCAAAAGTCAAAATGACATGCAATTTATGGAAGCAATAGTCGGCGCGTTATTGGAGTTTACGTGTGGTTACGCTTATTAGAGGAACTTCAACGAGAAGAAAAAGGCAGATGTGTCGGACGAGAAGAAAAAGGCAGATGTGTCGGCCCTTTTGGGGGCTAAACAAATGTTTTAAAATAGTTAGACAGTCGTGGGAGAGAAGAGTGAGCAGATGTGGACCTGCTCACTCTTAACGTCAGAAATGGCTAGTCTGGTACCTAATCCTCGTCGATCATTCTTTTGCGAGGTTGAGTCTATTAGACCGAGATTACTTCATCGGAAATCCAGAAGCACAAATCCAAGAGAGAAGACAGCGAGGAACACGTTACTCCGGCCACCGCCCGCAACTTTCCGGCGCCACCCCGCCCGCCGTCGACTACCGCTGGCAACCGCGGACCCGACCTGTGCGAGGTATCGGCCCGAAAGATCTCGTTTTTATGTTATGAAGCTGAAATTTCGTGCCTTTGATGGTGGATAAATTCTTGATCAATTTTCGTTCTTTGAAATTTTTGATGATCCATCTATCTGTCTCTTTGGCCTATTAGGATTTTTGGTTCATAGGCTACGTATTGTTATGAGTGTTCACCCGAGAAGATTGGAAGTTGGCTTGTCGTGGGTTAGGATTAATGAGGGGAATTGGGATTGTTGAGGTCTTTTGGCCAAAAAAAAGAAAAAAAGATTGGGCTTTTGAGGTTCTGAGGCACGGAGTGTTGAATTTGATGTAACATTGAGTGATTGGAACCTGATGAGTGATCTCTAAATAATGAATTGATTGGTGGACCCTTTTTCAGTTAGACATGTTTTATCCATGGTTGAATTCTGATCTAGATTATCTCTTGGTTAGTTTTTGAATGCTGTAAATGATGGCGACCGTGTTCTTGATAGAGTTCTTAAGGAATTTTGGATTGACAAATTCATGAAGATCAGAATTCTTTAGCGGCTATGCTGATTTTTAACGACACGTGGAGAATGGTTGAATGCCTTTTGGAGGGTCTTGTAATCTACTCCAAGTTCTAGTTGTTAGATAGATTATGTAAGTGTGAGGAGAATGAGTATATTTATAAACTTTTGATGTGGTCATCTAGAAGTCTGGTGGGCTTTTGAGGTTCTGAGGCACAATGTGTTGAATTTGATGTAACATTGAGTGATTGGAACCTAATGGGTGATCTCTAAATAAGGGAAAATCTCAAATAAGGACTCAAAGTAAGCCTACTTTCTCAAATAAGGACCCGAAGTGACCGTTATTTCCAATAAGAACCCGAAGTGGCTAACAAGTCTCAAATAAGGACCTAAACTAGCCGGCCTACCAAAATGTTCACCAGCCAATGAATGTGTAACATTTCCGGTGGCAATTTAGTCCCATAAAATTATAGATAGAAATTAACAAACCCTAAAAACAAAACCCCCAAACTCTTCACGTTCTTCTTCTTCTGCTCTTCATCTTTTACTTTCTTTGTCCCCTCTCGTTTGGAGAATCCAAATTCTTTATTGATGGAGCAAGATCCTTGTCTCCCTGAGTTCCAAATGACGTGCCCTCCCTCCCTCCGTCTCTCTCGATTTGAACGAAAGTGATCTAGGAAAGAGGATAGATGACATGGGTAAAGTAAGGAAAGTGATAGTTGTGATCGAGATTTCTCAAAAGTCAAAATGACATGCAATTTATGGAAGCAATAGTCGACGCGTTATTGGAGTTTACGTGTGGTTATGCTAATTAGAGAAACTTCAACGAGAAGAAAAAGGTAGATGTGTCGGCCCTTTTGGGGGCTAAACAAATGTTTTAAAATAGTTAGACAGTCGTGGGAGAGAAGAGTGAGCAGACGTGGACCCGCTCACTCTTAACGTCAGAAATGGCTAGTCTGGTACCTAATCCTCGTCGATCATTCTTTTGCGAGGTTGAGTCTGTTAGACCGAGATTACTTCATCGGAATTCCAGAAGCACAAATCCAAGAGAGAAGACAGCGAAGAACACGTTACTCCGGCCACCGCCTGCAACTCTCTAGCGCCACCCCGCCCGTTGTCGACTGCCACTGGCAGCGGCGGACCCGGCCTGTGCGAGGTATCGGCCAGAAAGATAGCTGAAATTTCGTGCCTTTGATGCTGGATAAATTCTTGATCAATTTTCGTTCTTTGAAATTTTTGATGATCCATCTATCTGTCTCTTCGGCCTATTAGGATTTTTGATTCATAGGCTACGTATTGTTATGAGTGTTCACCCGAGAAGATTGGAATTTGGCTTGTCGTGGGTTAGGATTAATGAGGGGAACTGGGACTGTTGAGGTCTTTTGGCCAAAAAAAAAAAGAAAAAAGATTGGGCTTTTGAGGTTCTGAGGTATGGAGTGTTGAATTTGATGTAACATTGAGTGATTGGAACCTGATGGGTGATCTCTAAATAATGAATTGATTGGTGGACCCTTTTTTAGTTAGACATGTTTTCTCCATGGTTGAATTTTGATCTAGATTATCTCTTGGTTCGTTTTTGAATGCTGTAAATGATGGCGACCGTGTTCTTGATAGAGTTCTTAAGGAATTTTGGATTGACAAATTCATGAAGATCGTAATTCTTTAGCAGCTATGATGATTTTTAACGACACGTGGAGAACGGTTGAATGCCTTTTGGAGGGTCTTGTAATCTACTCCAAGTTCTAGTTGTTAGATAGATTATGTAAGTGTGAGGAGAATGAGTATATTTATAAACTTTTGATGTGGTCATCTAGATGTCTGGTGGGCTTTTGAGGTTCTAAGGCACAAAGTGTTGAATTTGATGTAATATTGAGTGATTGGAACCTGATGCGTGATCTCTAAATAAGGGAAAATCTCAAATAAAGACCCAAAGTGAACCTACTTTCTCAAATAAGGACCCGAAGTGACCGTTATTTCAAATAAGGACCCGAAGTGGCTAACAAGTCTCAAATAATGATTTGAACCCGCTGGCCGGCCAAAATGTTCACCGGCCGATGAGTGTGTGACATTTCCGGTGGCAATTTTGTCCCAAAAAATTATAGATAGAAATTAACAAACCCTAAAAACAAAACCCCCAAACTCTTTACGTTCTTCTTCTTCTACTCTTCATCTTTTACTTTCTTTGTCCCCTCTCGTTTGGAGAACCCAAATTCTCTGTTGATGGAGCAAGATCCCCGTCTCCCTGAGTTCTAAATGTATGTGCCTCCCTCCCTCCCTCCCTCCCTCTCTCTCAATTTAAACGAAAGTGAACTCGGTTGAATGGGAGTGTGAATCAAAGTGTATGGCGAACTTAGGAAAAGATAATAAAGAATCGAGGCCCTCATGTTACACACGAGTGTCTCAATAATGAAAATGTGGCTTTATTCAAGATTTATCTTATTCGTTGGAAAGAAACGAAGACAGGAAACAAAAGAAGAAGATGTGAAGAAACAAAGGTAGGGGTTTCTTGTTGTGTTTCAATTCGTGTTCCATTAACAGAAAATTTTCGTGCTCCAAGCGAGAGAGGACAAAGAACGGAGAAGATGAAGAGCAGAAGAAGAAAAACGTGAGAACATGAAGAGTTTTTCTTTTTAGGTCAAAAGAACGTGAAGAATTTGGGGGTTGATTTTTATGGTTTGTTAATTTCTATCTATATTTTTTTTGGACAAAATTGCCCATATTCCGGCCACCGAAAATGTCACACTCTCACCGACCGGCAAGTTTAGGTCCTTATTTGAGACTTATTAGCCACTTCATGTCCTTATTTGGGACAACGGTCACTTTAGGTCCTCATTTGAAAAAATAGACTCACTTTGGGTCCTTATTTGAGATTTTTCCTCTAAATAATAAATTGATTGGTGGACCATTTTTTAGTTAGACATGTTTTCTCCATGGTCGAATTCTGATCTAGATTATCTCTTGGTTCGTTTTTGAATGCTGTAAATGATGGTGACCATGTTCTTGATAGAGTTCTTAAGGTATTTTGGATTGACAAATTCATGAAGATCTGAATTCTTTAGCGGCTATGCTGAATTTTAACGACACGTGGAGAATGATTGAATGCCTTTTGGAGGGTCTTGTAATCAACTCCAAGTTCTAGTTGTTAGATGGATTATGTAAGTGTGAGGAGAATGAGTATATTTATAAACTTTTGATGTGGTCATCTAGATGTCTGGTGATTGTAAATCTGCATGTAATTTTTAAAGAAGCAAAAATCATTTATATAGATGGAATGGAGGTATAGAAGCTCTACGCTGCTCTCCCTCCTTCCAGGCCCAAATGAATTTCCAAAGCTTCATCTGCGGAGCTAGTTGTCGCCGGTTGGCCCTTGTCGCCGTCTTCACCAGCCTAGTCTATCAGGCTGCATCTACAGATGTGCAGTACGATGATTGTTTGCCTCAGACCTGTGGATATGGCCCGGACATCAGCTATCCTTTCTGGATTTCGGGCAAGCAGGAGTCCTATTGTGGCCATCCAAATTTCTAGATCACCTGCATAGGGATGTTTGCCTTCCTGAATTTCTCCGACCATGGGTTCATCATCAAGGATGTTTTCTATGCGAACCATTCGCTCCTCTTGTTTGATCCCCACGTGTACCTTGACACCTGTGGTGCTCCGCTGCATAATATCAGCCTCGAAAGCACACCTTTCATTCTCAGTTCCCTCAGGCTCCGTTCGTTTCGCGGAAAATGTTTTCTAAGAAAACGTTTTCCAGATTTTTCGACGTTCGTTTCACGGAAAATGAATTCCGGGGGGAAAATGTTTTCCATGAAAGGGAAAAAGTCTTCTAAATTTGGGGAAAATGTTTTCCACTTTTAAAAAATGAAAAACATTTTTCTCACTTGATTTCTCTTATCTCACGCTTCTACAAACCCTTACTTCCTCTTCCCATTTCTTCTTCTTCTTTTCTTTTTTATTCGAATTATTTTTAATTTGCTTTTCTTTTTCTTTTCTTTGTTTCCTATCTTTTTCTTTCTTGGCTAGTCGTCGGCCGTCACCAAGTGAACCTCAAGCTCACGCTCGTCGATTTGGCAAGCCTTGAGCTTAACCCTCACGCTTGCCAAACTGGGAGCGAAAAATATTTTCCTTACCGAACATCGGAAAATATTTTCCAAAACATTTTCAGGTTTTAGCCGAACACCAGAAATATTGTTATTTTCTTGGAAAATGACTTCTGGGAAAATATTTTCCGAAAATGGCTCATTTTCCGCGAAACGAACGAACCATTAATGTCGATGTCTTCTTCTACTATAATTGCACCTCACCGCCCCCAGATTTTACATATCCAGTGGACTATGCTAGCAACTCCACCCACCACTCTTTCGCCTTTTTTCACGAGGAAGTATCGCAGGAAATGAATTCTGTCGTCAGCACCTGCAACTCTGCAGTTAGTTTACCTGTTGTCAAAGCAAATATCGCTAGCTTAGCGAATTTCGGTGAAATTATGGAGATGGGGTTCCTTTTGAACTGGACTGCAATTAATTGCAGCAACTGCGAGGAAATTAGGGGACGGTGCGGGTTCAAGAACAATAATGTCGTTTGCTTTGGCCCGGATGGTCCTCATTCTCAAACTTGCTATGATGGTAAGTGCATAAGGGAGTTTTTCCTGTCTTTTCTTCTTGACTGAGTTTTTATATCTACTGTTTTGCTTGATCTTTCATTTCTACATGCGGAGGGAGGGTGTAAATTAGAACTTCACCCCAACCTTCTCTGCCTTGATTGTTTGATCTTGAGGTTGCCGTCTGCGTCCCACAAGATCCAATGGTTTAAATGTATTGAGTGAAGATGCACCGAATTCACCGTAAAATTTGCAGATGTCGGACTAAAGCAACTTGATTTTCTTTGTGGAATTTTGTTGTGCGCACAACCAAATGGAAAAAAAGCTTCCGCCTCCACTAGTGATGCTAAAATCTGACCAGGTGTGCAGTTGAAATATATAACATTGATAGATTTGAACTCTAAATATAAAACCATTTTTCGGGGTGGATCCAAGCATAAGCACATGCTTCCATTCGAGATATACGCATGATCTATCGCACTGTAGGAAGCACTCTTTTACTAATCTCATTCAAGATTTATTTGATAAGCATTTGCGTCCTAGCAGGGAAACATGGCAATTTGGGGACAAAAGCCATCATAGGTAATCCGTTAAATCGTGTTTTTTGTTGACTATTTTCTATAAAGATTCACAACTTAGAAGCCTTGATAAAGTGATGAAGTGAGATTGCTGTTTTAGAATGTCTTATGTTTTTTCAGGAGTAGCAACATCAGGAGCTGGAATTGTGATCACCCTTATTTTAATGCTTTCCTTCAAGAAGAAACCAATGATAAGAAGAATTATGGCTTTGATAAAGCAAAGGAGTGAATATTTCGATGGCGAAATGAAAATCCAGGGACTCTTCTTCGAGAAGGTACACCTATAAAGACATCACGAGGATGACCAACTCTTTCAAAGAAAAGTTAGGCTAGGGAGGCTATGGTTGTGTGTACAAAGGCAAGCTTCAAGATGGCCAACTTGTCGCAGTGAAGCTTCTAAAGAAGTTGAAAGGCGATGTCAAAGAATTTTTCAATGAAGTTGCGAGCATAAGTAGGACTTCTCATGTCAACGTTGTCAACCTCTTGGGATTCTGTTTTGAAGGAAGCAAAAGAGCTTTGGTTTATGAGTTCATGCCTAATGGATCCCTCAAAAAGTTGATATTTAATAGGAGCAACACATTGGAGTTAGATCAACTATTGAGTTGGGACACATTGTACCAGATTTCCCTTGGCATAGCTCATGGGCTAGAGAACTTGCATACAGGATGCAACCTGAGGATCTTGCACTTCGACATAAAGCCCCACAACATTCTCCTCGATGCAAACTATCGTCCCAAGATTTCTGACTTTGGTCTTGCCAAAATATGCCCAAGAGAAGAGAGCATCGTGTCAATGCTAGGTGCCTGAGGCACTGTTGGATACATTGCTCCAGAGTTGATCATAAGGAACATCGGAGGGGTTTCTCATAAATCCGATGTCTATAGCTACGACATGATGGTTCTGGAGATGGTCGGTAGAAGGAAAAACTTCGAAGCCACAGTAGATCATACCAGCGAAGAATACTTTCCTCATTGGGTCCACCAATGTCTAGTGCTCCGAGAAGATCTTGGGCTACACTGGATCATGAATGAGGAGGAAGAAGGAATCGCAAAGAAGATGATTGTAGTAGGCTTATGGTGCATTCATATCGATCCAAGAGCTCGACCTTGTATGACTCGAGTTGTGGAGATGCTAAAAGGAAATGCTGAGGCCTTGCAAATTCCTCCAAAACAAGCCTTCTCATCATCCTCAAGATCGCTGGAGGCTTGTCCATGTGAAAGTTCGTCTTTGCAAGAGAGTATTGACTTGAGTTATTCAATGACTTATAGAAGACTAACATAGTTTGTAATAGAGCATATAAAAACACTAGAAAAGGCTGTCAATGTTTTAATTACTGACTATTGAGCTCTTCATGAACTTGTGATCAAATGTCTAGATTAAATTCCTATGAGTATGATGGAAAAGCAAAGAAGTGAAAAGTGCATTATTTCATATTATCAATATAGTTTCGAGCTCACTTGCGTTTGTTTGGTGTAACTGGAAATCCTGCACTTCAACGAATGCAAACCTTGTCTGGTACATCTCCTCCCTCTCTGCTACTGTTGCATATGTAAATCTTTGGTTGAAGCATTTTTCATGTGAGATTGTGAAGCTCTATTAGAGGTTAGTTAATTTGTAATCTAAATTGCAATTCATTGTGTACTTTCTCTGAGGCTTTTTGGATTTTATTGCACATATATCATGGTGCTTTGCCCATGTAAATAGGTTGTTAGAAAAGCAGCATTGCATTTGCAAGATAACTTTCAAGAAACGTCACATACTTTTGCTTGCGAGCCATCCGATCATCTGGTAAGTTTTACTCATTTTTCTCCATTTTGTGACTTTTATTACTTTTTCAGTTAGCTTGTTATATTGCTCTTGCACTAATTGAACTTATAGGAATCTGGTCTTTACATTGAAGATACAATGGAACCAATTAGTGATCACAACAGGGAGCCTCTGCCATCTTACATCTAACTTATCATGGAACAGAAACCAATCTAGTTGTCCAACTGGCAAATTATTGAGAATCAAACATGTATGCTGGCATGATCAGTGTTTTTGTGTTACAGTAATCTGTAATACCATGTAGTTCCAATATCCTATAGGCAGCATTGGGTTTTGCACATAATTAATGTGGAAATTTCTTTGTTTAAAAATGGGGACTTTAAGTTCTAGGATTTGCAGTCATTGTGGAAATTCCATTTTCCCTAAGATTAGCATCTCCCTTAATGGCCTATGACTACTGAAGTGTTATCTTTGTAAATTCCTAGGTTCTTGTCTAAGGATTGATGAGCATGATTCTACATTTTTTATATTATCCCAAACTGCAGGATTTGGATGCCGTTGCCGTTGAGGGGCTCATTTGAGGTCTGGTCTTGTTCCAAGGAAGATGTCCCACAGTGAGATTGATTTTTTTGCCAAAGTACTTCAATTTGACCAATGACGGATCATCTTTACAGCTAATAGCCATCTTTTCACCTTAATTTGCAGGTTAGTGACAATAAGCATCCAATATCTGGAAGCATGGACAAGCTCTGGATTGTTGTTTCAAGGCAAGGTGGCGCCTTTCCGTGGGAATTGCCAGGATCATAAGAAGATATTTCAGTCCTCGTTGAATCAGGCAAGTTTATTTCTGTAGAAAAGAATATGTATTTTCTCATATCATCATCAAGTGATTACATGATATATATATATATATATATATATATATATATATACAGCAATAGAAAATCTAAATTAGGTGAGAAAATCACGAATAGAGGACCTAATCTCTATCAGTAGCTAATTTACAGCTAATGGAATCAGATCACATAATCAAATCAAATCAAATAATATCACATAATATCCTAACTAATTTGGGAGAGATATAGGAGATTTTCCAACACTCCCCCTCAAGTTGGTGAGTGAATATGATCCAAAAGGCAGGTACCATTGCATTAGTTTTGAAATCATTGACACTTACATCTCATTTCTAAATTATGCATTTTCCACCTATCCACATCATTTGGAGTTAATTCCACCAGAATAATATAGATCATAGACAAGGACCCTCGATGGAATTCCTTCGATAAAATAAACTGAAAAGAGATACATTAAAAGAGAGCCGAGCTATATAATGCACTAATACAGCAAAACAAATGGCAGATTTTGACAGTGACCAAATCAGCATGGATTTTACTCCACGGAGTCGATTTCAGTTGCATCTATAAGAGCAATAATAAAAAAAATACCAATGAGAAATCACATGCCAAAGAAAAATCATGTGATTGGCTCCACCATTCATCTCCACATATAAACTACAATCTCTTAGGTGTCGATCATATAGAAACTTGCATACAACAGTTTGATGACTCGCACTAGCTATCCAGCGATTACTGTTATATGTATTCTTGTATGCTAAACACTCTCCTGGGTTATACAAATGAGCTGTTACAGAGAGGAGATGAAGAAACATTTGCTGCCCTCCTAGTGAAGTGTATATATATATATAGGCAAGACATACAACAAATCAATCTTCTTTTGCTACCCAACTTATTAATCATCTTGGCAAGGAAGGTAAATTGAAATATCAGGTGTAACTTCACATTAAAATCATTAGCATGTCTTACCATTGCTCGTGATATAATCAAATGACTCGAGAGCCTCGGAGGTATTCCTGTAGATGTTTGGTGATAAGACATGAACCAAGTGATTGTCAACCCATCTGTAGTTAGAACAAAATGAGCACAATCATCAACTCTTGGCATAACATCGGAAGTTTCTAGACTTATACTACAGCTTAAAGCACAAAGATGAAGCCCCATTTGGTCTGGCTGATACTAAGTATACAACCAATGCACACGATTTGGATGGCATGCAAAAAATGTGAAATTTCCCACATCTGAATTAACAAGTCAATTCGTCAAAAAAAAAAAAAAAGGAATTCACAAGTCAATATTTCTTTACAGTCTACAATTGACATGGCAGACCTTATGAGTGTAGGTGTATCATCAACAATAACACATCATGTCATACTATAGAAAAAGGAGACTACCTCCGCCACTTTCTCTCTTCATTGTCATCATCTTCTGTGGCTGGTTTGGCTGACCTTTCAGGAAATATTTTTTGACCCAGCTTGTCCATGATATCTGCAGGATTCAAATTTCTTCGCATAAGTTATGATCATAATGGCCCCTCAAATGTAACAAGGGGGTTATCGGCCAAATAACATAGAAAAATATCCTCAATGAACATAGTTTTCTATAGTTTTCTCACTGTGCATTTAAAGGTAGAGAAATTCAGGAATATAGGTTGTGCCAACAAAAAGGGAACACAGAACCTAATGAGTCAACTAGCCGCTCGCCATCCACCATCAGTATAGGAACCTTCTTGTAATCGGACCATTTTTATCTCTTTCTTACTAATTGGGTTGACTTCGACAACTTTGTAGGGAATGTCATAATAGTCCAAAAATGCTGACATTGACAGAAAACGTGAAGTAAGTATGAAAAAGAACATTAAAAGAAAAGAAGAAGAGGACATTATTGTCCGTGAGACCATCCTGCTTGGATTAAATAGATAGTCACGAGAAGAAATAACTGTAACAGGTCCCTCAACAAGAAATGCGCTAGGTCAATACTTTTTTTATTCCACCTCTCAACATACAATGATGACGGCTAAGCCATTCTATAGGTGAGACACTAATTTGTGATTTTCGAAACCCTATAGAGGATTTAAGGGTGCCATTCATGTAGCCAGAAGCCATTAATACGAGCAAGATCCAGAATTTCAAATTATAGAGGATTTAAGGGTGCCATTCATGTAGCCAGAAGCCATTAATACGAGCAAGATCCAGAATTTCAAATTATCTGGCACAACACATGTCTCCATTTTTCAAGCTTGCAACTGCATAAATGAAGAATACTAAGAAACTGCATAAGAACAGAACCAATCCTTTCCATTCACAATCAACTACCAACAGGCATATTATGCAAGTAAGGTCCAGAATTTCAAATTATCTGCATTACACATGTCTCCATTTTTCAAGATTCCAACTGCATAAATAAAGAATACTAAGAAACTGCATAAGAACAGAACTGATCCTTTCCATTCACAATCAACTACCAACAGGCATATTATGCAGCAGTGCCTTTAGCTGATCAAATCTAAGCAAACATATAACGAGAAATTTCCAACTCATGTTCTACTATCCAACCTTTTTCATCATTCTACCTGAATCATACAATTCATCCATTTCCCTGCGCAGTTGATTAAATCCAGATGCGTCTTGGCAAGATTCCAAAGAATTTCCCTCTCTCTCAAACTATCACTAGAGGGAGCACTTCAAATTCCTCGCTTGATTTAGCTAATTCAGCTCAATCGAAGCTTTGAACAAAAATACAACAAAAGCACGCAACTACACCAAATCGCTCAAAACGACATGGACAGAGATCCGCATTATCGCACCTAACACCAGACAGACGAACAAACAAGCCAACGCAGAGCACCTTACCTTTGACTTTGTTGCAGAAGGGGCAAGCTTCGTACTGGTAGAGCACGACCTCCTTCCGGACCACCTCGGGCGACGGCGGCTCCTTCGCGAGGACCTCGCCGGACAGAGCAGCGGACGCGGCGGACGTCACGAACACTGCGCCGGCAATGCCGAGAGATGCGGCCCGGGGCGAATCGAGCAGGCGGGAGAACCAGCGGCGGCCGGCGCCCGGGAATAGGCTCCGCCGTCGCCGCCGCCGCCGGTGGCGCTGCCGTAGAGAGCCGCCTGGAGGAGGCGGTGGCGGTGGCGGTGGCGGTGGCGGAGGCGAGGGCGGAGGAAGCCCTTCTCATCGCGGCGGAGCGAGGTGATACGACGACGGATCGCGGCTCTTCCACGAGCTTCTTCGCGAGTCGAATGGAGGAGAAGGTGAAAGAGAAAATGGGGAAGAGGTTGAGGGGGTTTATGGCGATCTGGGGTTTTACCAGTCAAGGGGGACCCCAAAAAGGGAGAAATTAAAAAGAAATTGAGAGAAACTTCTTTTCTATTATATATATATATATATATATATATATATATATATATGTGTGTGTGTGTGTGTGTGTGTCCGCGCATATGTAAATGCATATCGAAAAAACTAAGCTACATAAATTAATGTTAGGGTACGCTAGTGCTATCCTTGTCAAAGGTAATTATAAAGTTACATTTCCTTATAAGTCTATTAGATTCTTCAAAATCACTTAGAAAATGAAAGACTCGCGTAATTACAAAATTTTGCAAATTATGTTTGGTTGTCGAAAAAAAAATTATAATAAGATAAGATTGTGTTGGAAATACATTGGAAATATTGTGATTATCGGTGGAGTCATGTGTAGGTGTATGAAGTTTTTGGTGAATCCGGGTCGAGATTAGACCCCCAATAAAATCAAAAATAGGTTGTTTAGAATCAATGTTACCGTCGTGATCAATATGATGCTTAATATCACTATAACCATTGTCTTGCTATACAATGGCCATTATCGCTTGAGGAGGGCGACACGAAGGTTGTCGCGCAGCCTAAGGTCTAAAACAAATCTTGGAGACGGAGAGAGAGAGACAGAATCGATCTTGGATGGCCATCAATTGGTGGTTGCTCAAATGTTATGGCCACCATGCCATGGCCTATAGCGATGCCAATCGGAATAACTATGCTTGTCTTTAGCATTTCTTTTCTTTTTTAAGAGGGTGATAGATTCTTCATTGATATAAGATAACTTTCACTGCAAGTAAACTCACCTATAAATGGCAGCCCTCCATAGCCCGGTACGTGCACACCATCTTTGATCTAGCCATCAAGCCTACTCTTCCCCGTCATCTATCAACTTAAATATCCATAAATCACTCCACTTCATCTGTCCTGTGGATACAATTTATAGGTGCATTTCTTATTCATAACATCGAGGTGAGCTTGAGCTCTCATTTTCAGGAGGCTCAAGAATTGAGGGCGTGTTATATTTTGGTAATGAAAGCTTAAGCCGATAGATGATGACCTTTTCTTGTATACAATTGCTCTAATGGACGACCTCACGTAAGGAAAGCTTTGAAATTAAGGAGACGAGCGAGTCGGCTGTAGATTCGAACATGGTGCGGAGCAGGGTCTTTGATTCTTTGGTTCTGCGCTCAATTGCCGTGCAACTATGGAGGCTGCTTTTATTTGGTGCGAGGATCAGGTCTACTCGAGGAATGATCGTTTTGAATCATTTGTAGCGGACTCGCAAATTTCACACACGACTCTGTTGATTTGTCTGGGGTAGAAGTATGACCAAGCTATGGTTAGAATCATATTGAGGCCGAGCGATTTTAGAAGTTGTCGGGCTGAGCATTTGACATTTGTGTTGAAACTGTTCTTGACTACAATTAGCCTAATTTTGAGTTTTGATCTTGTTGTTATTGGTGCAGATCACTGTCTTTACAACACATTCAAACAGTGGTGGAGCATGGATGCCCCAATCTTCTTCGCAAGGCTGTCAACTCGGGGAAAAGGCTGAGAGGCTATGTGCAACTCGACGAAGGGGATGTATGTCGACGTTTATTTTAAGATCTTGAGTCTTTATCTAACTTTGGTTGCATTTCCGTAGATTTTCGATTGCCTACATATGGGAAGCTACATAATCCTGACCGAGATGATTTGATGCAGGTCTGCAGTGCGTGCAACCTGCGAGGCTCTTGTGATAAAGCTTACGTGATACTCAAGGAATCTGAAGCTGCTGCTCGCACAGTAGATATCGTCCGGATATCGTTATTCTATGCAACAGATCCACTTGTTTTTTCAGGTGGTCAGAAACCTCCTGGCAGAGATCTTGTTGAATCCTCCGCAAGGGAATTGCTTTCTCAGTTAATTGAGCTGAGTGAGACATCCCCTGAAGCCTGCTACAAAAGCTCGGCGTGCTATAAAGCAATCAATTAATATTGTCGATGATAATTTGTCGCAAGATGTGGAAATGAAGAGGGGTGACTGGATGTGTCCCAAGTAAGTCTGTTTAGAAGATTGAGATTAGTACGGTTATATTTGCTTTAGGTATGTTTTGTGCTTCTATGGAGAGTAATAGAGTCAACAATACTTTTAGAATTTTTATCAGATTCTTTATTTGTGCGTCTCTGTGCATCTAAATATGAGCAGTGTTTAGAGTGTCTGCGGGAAAATCCTGAATACAATGCTCCTGATATTGTTGAGAGCCATCTTGATATTTTCCTTGGTCTACGGCTAGGTTTTCTCTTTCTTTTGATAAATAAGCCAAGAGGTAAGCTCTTTGTGGATGGGTTTGAAGACCACTGCTTCCATGCCTTCGAAAGTTGTGTTATAAAGCGGACTCTCCCTTGCAAATTACTCTGCTAGTGATCTGTGATGCATGGACAGAGCAAAAGCTCCTCCTTTTTTTATTTTAATTTGCTGCTAGGTAACCTTCTTTTTAATGTATTATAGTTTCATAGTTTTTAAGCTGTGATCTATTGTCTTTCTCTTCGCTTGGTCATGTTGCACGTATTTTTCCTTCTTGTTTCAGTTTTTCTGGCTAAACCTAAAACTCTCATACATTGAGATGTTTTCATTCTATATGACCTTATGATTTACTTTCCAATAATTGCCAATATACTTGTGGAACTATACGGTTCTAAAGTCCTTCATGAATCTTTGGCTTAGCAAGCTATGTTGTCAACAAAATACACTGCTCCATCAACTATTTTAATCACCACAAGTGATTGCTGTGAATAATTTTAGTCTTTAGACTGTCCAGATAGTGAGGAATTTGTGTCATGAATTCTGCAAGGATAAAAAGTTTTGGGCAGTAAGAAGTCAGATTTGATCTTATTTTATAAGCATTATCTCTTCCGTCAGACTTTAAGCTACAGTTGAGAAGGTCCTGTAGCAATCTTTGGCTTTTCCATTTTATTTCCAAATTCGGTGTCTGTATCTTTTGTTCTTCTAGTTATCAAGGGGGATTATTTGAGAACTGTTCCTTATAGTGTTAGCTTCAGCAATATTTTTAGTTAGATTTGATGATAAAATTCTGGTACATTGCTTACGTTCTTTTCTGTTCGATCTACTGCTTGCTTATGTTTTTGGCCTCTCAAGGAACTTATGGCATTCATTTTGTGGCAGATGCAATTTCTTGAACTTTGCTAGAAATATTCGATGCTTAAAATGTATGGAAGATGGTCCCAAACAAGTTGACACGAATAATGTCGAGATTAAGAAAGGAGATTGGCTTTGCCCTGAGTAAGTCCTTCTGTTTGTTCGGCTGCGTGTTTTGTTCATTATGGCCTATTGTCTTGTAAAGGTCATTAATCAAAATGATATCTGATTTATAGCATATTCTAGTTGATTTATATGGTTTTTCTCTACTTCTGAGTGAATACCCCATCACTAAACTTTTGTTTTCTCTGACACTGACTTAGAGATTTTTAATGATGTGCATGGTTGCTCTACTCTGAGAATAAGGGCACTGTAGTTCTTCATGCTTCCCAAGGAGTAAAAGCATCACAGACATAGGGTGAATGATTTTAGGGACAAAGATGCTTAAATGGGCAAGCGCAAGTTGGGACGTGAATGAACTATCATATATCAGTTTAGCGACTAAAAAATGCTTGAATGGCAAGCACAAGTTGGTAATGAATGAACTTGTTTTTGTTAGTATTGGTAGATTATGATCTTGGGTTCTTTTTCTGGGGTGAACCTTATGTAGATGGGGCAGACAATCTTGAATGAGGCCACTTACTGTTTACGATATTCCAAGGATTTTGTGCATATTCTGGGAAGATAAGTGATATGTCCTAAAAATTATTGCTTAATTTTCTAATATCGTCGAGATTTTTAGAAGAATTATCTTGACTAAGCAACCATCATAGCGTAGGAAATCATGTGGGCATCCCATTCTACCGTAGGATATTAGCCAGAGACCACCTTCTGTTTATGATGAAATTTATTGTCTTGCCGTGTGGAGCTGTTGATCTCTAGTCCAGTTAGAGTTTAATTTCCTACAGTGTATTCAAAGTCTCTCAAGTGGGGCAATGCAAAGGCAATCTGATCAAGCATTTAGATTCGACCACAAAAGGAAACATTATCAGATTGCTTAATGCAACACTATCCCAAAAAATGAGCCTAATGCTCTGATACCATGAAGAATTTAGAGAAAAGAATTGTGACAATTCTCTATATTTTTTACCAGGATTACAAAGCTATTTATAGGACTTCTACAAGTACTGACTAGGAAAAAACAGATCTGAATAATACAGCTATAATCCCACAAATCAAGGGATACTAATAAATCATTTCCTAACTAAATATTTACAGCTATTTCCTAATAATTAGGACCCAAAAATCAGGATTGAATATTCCTAATAATCAGCTCCTAAAAATCAGGATGATTCAACAATTATGAATGAATATTCTTAGGTTTGCAGTATGTTTCTGGAAAGACAATGATCATTCTAGAAAAAGAAATGCTGATGATATAAAAGCTGCAAATTTCAAAATACCCTAGTGGCATGATTGAGCTTCTTTTATCTTGTTTCATTTTGAATATGTGATGGTTTTAATGTCAAGTTGATCTTTATTTAAGGCATCAACCCATACCATAGCCGGACTTTTCATCTTAAATGACTTGCCTACAACCTAATACATAAAGTGTAATGGTTCTTTTTATTCTTGAAATAGCCATTTGGTTTTGATGCTTCATTTATAGTTTCCTAAGGATGCTTTTCGTACTATGCAAATGAGCAATGATGGCTGGTAGAATTAGTTCTTCAGTGCTGCCTTACACATTTTATGCAAAATCCACCTATGATAGTAATAAGATCACGGATGCATTGGTTGCTTAATCAAATGAAATGTGAGTATTTCCAATTCATTGCATACATATGCTAGAGCGACCCTCATTCACATTTTCTTTTTGCAGATGTAATTTCGTCAATTTTTCTAGAAACGCGCATTGCCTAAAGTGCAAAACTCAGGGCCCAAAGAAGGTTGGTGTCGATGAGGTGGAAATGAAGAAGGGTGACTGGAATTGCCCACAGTGAGTTCTTCAGATGTTGCGGCCCTCTTTTTAACTTTATCATGTCTGGGATTAAGAGATGGTGCGGACCTGCTATAGTTATTGTCTGACAACAATTTATTGTGCTTCCTCTGTTTGTAGGTGCAGTTTCATGAACTTTGCAAGCAAAAGGAAATGCTTGCGCTGTGAGGAGCCTCGTCCCAAGAGGCAGTTAAATCATGGAGAGTGGGAATGTCCTTCGTGAGTTTCTCTGCCCTCTTGTATCGCACCCCTTCCTGCCTAAATGGCTGCTCGAGGACCTTTTTTCTAAATAGCTGATGGCTTTATACAGGTGCGACTACTTGAATTACAGAAGGAACGCATCATGCCTAAAATGCAACCACAGGCGGCCCCAAGAGACAAGGACAGAGTATGAGGAGCAAATATGGAGGAGCCCTCGATAAGCCAAATCTCAATAAGGCATTCGGAATAGTTCTGTGGCAGGATCTCGAGCAAGCTACTTCCCGTGTGCTTACATTCAGTTTATTCGGCATGCGGAAAGAGCATTAGTTTTCACTTTCATTCTCTCCTGTAAATCTGTGATCTCCCAAATTTTGTGAGTAAAATGAAAGAAGAGATGATTATAAGTTGACAAATTGGATCTTATACACGCTGAATGGCCTGCCGAGCATGGTAGCTACTGCATATTTTGGCCTGATGTTCTGAGGAGTGTGTACTATAGCAAATGAGTAATGGCCATCTTCTTTTTCAATAATAATATCGTCACGTCCATTTACAAACCAAATTTGTAAAGTACCCTTAGGGTGCGATTGTTTCGGGAATTGACTCAGCCTAGAGATATATGGATGGATTTGGGCAAAAGTGTCACATGAAAAATTTTGGCTCAAAAAGTTACGTATAAACTCTGTGGGATGGGTAGGTTTGAGCAATATTTTAGGCCTGCCTTTTTTGGGTTCGGCTCCAATGATGATTTTTTAACTAATAGCAAAAACGTTCGACAACACAATTTTTCTTAATTTTCTACTCAAACGTTTGGTGTGATCGAAATGGAAACAGAAATGGAGACCGTTGTTGCGTTTTTAATTTGGGATTTGCCACATTCTAATTAAGCACTCAAATATAATACAGGCATGTCAAAAAAATAAATAATATGAAGATAGTGTTAAGGTCTAATGAGCCCGATATAAAAGAACAAATTTTTATGTATAAATTGTATGGGTGAACTTATCACATCAACACAAAATGATTCTTGTATATATATATATATATATATATATATATATATATATATATCGGAGCAATTAAAAATTACGTACTTCTGGATATGGAAACGAGGTGATATGTCTTGTTCCGTGTGGTGAGGGTGCGCCCCACGTTCTTTTTCTCCAAATTCCGATCGGTTTGCAAGTGTGATGTTTGGCTTTTTAATTCGAATGGTGCACTGTGCTCAACAATGATGAGGCGATGGCGGCGCCGAGACTCTTTGGAACTGTACATTACACGTAATGGAGTTCTTGTTTTGTTTTTTTGTTTCCTGTCGTGCATCCTGATCAATGTGATAATTTTATCACTCGAAACTTACTTCTATATTTTCATTGGAACTTTCTGTCTTTTTTCCAGGCGTTTTTATCGGACGTATTCATATTTCATTGCAGATTTCTTTATCTCGCTAAAAATAGCTGATGAGTCCTATTCGGATCCTGGAATTTCAGTCAACTTCTTCGCTGAAAGCGTAGAGAAGCTTCCTGTAGTTGCCTCACCAGGAGATCTAATCCTGCTCTCTCATGTCGTGGTATTTCCAACAGTTACTTGCTTCAAATGCTATGTATTGCACTTGAAATAATTAGCAAATACATATGCTGACCATTTCTACTCAACCCTTGTTCTTTGAGAACTATCTGAAGACTTTTTGTTGCATTTCACATTCATGCGGGACAAAGAGCAGATGGAAGAGGCAACGGACAGTTGTAAAAATTAAAATTTTCTAGATCTTATGACAAGTGTGATACAAAATCACGTGCAATGGTGTAAATAAATTCATATAGCTAGATAGTATGTTAAGGCTCAGTCATTGTCAGTGTTTGTAAAAGGATCCATTACTTCTTTTGTTTGGTGAGCATGCTAATAGTACCCTATACTTGTGGCAATGTTAAACTTATTCTTTGCCGGTTATCCTAAGAGAAGCTATTCCAATGCTGCATGTTCTTTGTAGATCCGAATGATTTCCAATTTTTAAGAGAGATCAAGGAAGGTCAACGCCTAAGTCTTATTTTGAAGGTAATCAACATGTCCTCATTTCGTCGTCATTATCAGCATTTAATATGTTTAAAATGTCAGTTACAGTAATTTTGAGCCTCTGTCATAGCTTCTTGGGAAATTTCAGGGATTTGTCATTATACTGTGATTTCAAGATGGTCATGCTATCTATCTGTTGCTTCCTCAGAACCTTCACATACACGAGGTTGCAGAAAAGGAGTGGGTTATCTATGTTTGGGATGGAACTGATGCCCCCAGTAAAAAAATTCAGACGAAGTGAGTCAACTTTGTTCATTTTTTTCTTCTTTTAATTGTTGGTGAAAGTAGAATTTTCAAAATTTGTAAAACACCTTGGACTTAGTAGTTGGGTGGGGTTATAGGATAGTCAAGTGCCCTGAGGAACATTCATAGTGGGATGCTTTTCCCTTGTAGACTGTTGTGGTTTGTCTGTCATTTTGTTGAAGATCAACTATAAGCTGTAATGTTGGGCATTGTTCCCTTCCTGTCCGCCATTATTGGCCATATAGTATTTCACAACGCGTCCAATGAATTTGAGAAATGGGATTGTCATAAAACTTGGCCATGAAATAAACAAAGTGAATGTTTTGATTATTGGCAATGAGGCTGAATCGAATAATGATAGCTCTCAGGCAGGGACGTAAGTGTGCATTTTGGTTCACTTTCTATATAAAAAGATAAAAGTGCCAGGCAGGTTTTTTTACCTTCTGGCCAGAAAAAAAAAAAATTAAGTAAAATGCACATCATGTATATTTAATAATGTATATGAACAGTTTCTTTAACTAATATACTCATAATTACTGATAAAGAAATAAAGTAAACCAGTATACCTTGGCGATCTAGATCTAGTTTCAAGGCATTCGCTTTGCACATAATTGGGCAAATTTGCGGATTTAATTACATTAAAAGATGTTTGAATCACTCACAAGATATTTATTCTTTTGGTGCTTTCGGACCAGAGTCATTTACGTCCTTTGCGAAACACAGGATGACTGATGAGATGGACAATCCACTTCCTTTGCAACTGGAAAAAGAGCCACTGCCTAGAGACGTGCTCTGTACCTTTCCCTCTGTTGGGAGTGTCTTGATGGTGGTGTTGGGTGAAGGCAACAAGAATCTTGGTCTTGGTTTCTTAAAGACTGGCATGTGGTTAAACTTTCTCAACGTCATCTGCGAAGTCCATGCAGGGCTTTGGCGCGGTGTCTTGATGCCCTTCACAAAACTTCGTTATGTGCCTAAGGAGTACCGCTACGTGTTGGGGTGCCGAAGGTCAACACAGAAAATGGCATTTTAAAGGTTTTCTTTTGGCCGATTTTAGGTTAACTCCTCAATTACCTTCGATAATTCAGGTGTTATGAAGAACGATTGACAGAGAAATGGGGTCGCATGCCGTGGTCTTGCTTTCCTTCACCATCAACAGTTACAGGTTCGATCTCTTTTTTGTGGCCTATTGTGACTACGACCCCATTTTAGGATTACAGGCATACACCATTTGACATCCATAGAAAGATTGTTCTCCCATGATATACTGTCTAGCCCTCTGCTGGTGTGCTGCAGCTGCTTTTGTACTTGGATGAAGAATTCTACTACACTGGTTTCAAAGTGTCTGCAATTATATAATCATCAATTAACTTGTCTTTTCCTGTTAAATTATTGATCCAATTTCTAGAAACTTCATGAAAGATTTGAGCTAGAAAATTCAAGAACAAATCTAGAAGAGTCTATGGAATTATCTCTGCAAATGGCAGAGATATTTGCCTTAAAAAGTCTATTGTTCAAGAAAAAAATTGTAAAAGAAAGTACTAGAAGATGGGCCAAGTCGGTGGAGCACCACTATAAATAGGAAGGGGGGGAGCGCAGCAAATGTAGAGCAAAAGGTCAGCTCCTCCCCTTCCTTTGTACTACAAATAAATAAATAAAAAGGTTTATTTTGTTCCCTTGTGTTCCATTGCTGCAAATTATTTTCTTACCCATATTGTTCTTTCCTTAGCCCTCTTGAAAGTTCACACACAAAACACACTTGCACACACATCAAACACACGCTTCCGCAAACACCTAACAGTTTTTTTTTTTTGAAGGAAACGGCTTGCTATTGTTAATTATCATAAATCATCAATGGAACTAACTTAAACAAAGTATATCTCGACTTCCCCGTAATACAAATCGACAAATATCAAATTATTTGTTGCCAAGCACTACACATCTAAACCATGGCCAACTCTACCTCATCCTCATTTCCCATTCCCATTTTTTATGGGAACAACTATGACTTTTGGAGTATAAAAATGACTACATTCTTGATGGCCTAAGACTTATGGGACATCGTGGAAAAAGGTTGCGAGGCTCCGCCAGAAGGTGCAAGTGTTTCGAAGGATCAACTACAAAAGGATGCAAGGGCACTATACTTTATCCAGCAGGCACTCTCAGAAACTGTATTTCCGAGAATAATTGGAGCAAGGACTGCAAAAGGGGCTTGGGATATACTACGAGAAGAATTTCAAGGATCGGAAAAAGTACGCACTATTCGCCTTCAAACTCGAGAAGAGATTTTGAGAATTCTAAAGTGAAAAATTATGAGACCGTACAAGAATATTGTGGAAAATTAAAGGAGCTTGTTAATCAAATGAGAGCCTATGGAGATGGGATAACTGATCAAAGGGTTGTTGAGAAAATATTGGTGTCACTTACCAAAAAATACAACTCCATAGTTACAACTATAGAAGGAACTAAGGACTTGACGACCCTATTGGTGAGTGAATTAATTGGCTCTCTAGAAGCACACAAGAAAAGACTAATGGCACAAGATGAAGATTCAGTTGAAAGTGCCTTTCAGTCTAAAGTAAATATACAGTCTCATCAATCTAAAAATGGTGGAAGGAGCCCATGGAAAAATAAAAAAGGAGAAGAAACTACACAAAAGGAAAATTATCCACCTTGTGGTATTTGCAAAAAAAACAAATCATTTGGAGAAGGATTGTTGGTTTAAAAATAAAAAACAATGCTGCTTTTGTAAAAGATATGGCCACGTAGAAAAAGATTGTCGCTCGAAAACAAATAATCGAGCAAACTATGTAGAAAAAAAAAGAAAGTGAAGAGAATACATTCTACGCAGGCCAAGCGGCAAATGATAATAAAAGTGAAACATGGTACATTGATAGTGGGTGTAGCAATCACATGACGGGGGACAAATCTATATTCACTGATATCGATAAGTCGGTGAAATCCCAAGTAAAGTTAGGCAATGGTGCATTAGTAGATGTCAAAGGAAAAGGCACCATCACCGTGGAAACAAACAAAGGCCCAAAATATATACATAATGTATATCTAGTCCCCCATCTTGCACAAAATCTCTTAAGTGTGGGCCAAATGATACAAAGTAGGTATTCTCTATATTTTAGTGGAGATGCCTGCATTATCTATGATAAATATAAAAATGTCATTGCCTCTGTTAAGATGGAAAATAAGAATTTTCCTATTCAATGGAAATATGTCAAAGATATAGCCATGAAAGCTCAGCTTGATGATTCATGGCTACGGCATCGAAGATTTGGCCACTTCAATTTTGCTGGACTAAAAATTCTCCATCAGAAAAATATGATGAGAGATTTTCCAGCCATTACAGAAATTTCAGATGTTTGTGAAGGCTGTCTTCTTGGTAAACAACAGAGACAGTCCTTCCCATCTAGAAGTGCATGGAGAGCTAAGAAGCCATTGGAGCTAGTTCATACGGACGTGTGTGGTCCAATGAGAACACCCACACTCAATCAGAATAAATATTTCATCCTATTCATTGACGATTACACAAGAATGACGTGGGTATACTTTCTTCGAGAAAGATCAGAGGTTTTCTCTATCTTCAGAAAATTCAAGAGCCACGTCGAGAATCAAAGTGGCCAAAGAATCAAAGTCCTAAGGAGTGACAGAGGCACATAATACAATTCAAAGGAGTTTAATAAATTTTGTGAAGATGAAGGAGTCCATCATCAACTAACTGTTGGCTATGCCCCAGAGCAAAATGGAGTAGCCGAAAGAAAAAATAGAACCGTCATGAAGATGGCAAGGTCTATGCTAAAGGAAAAAGGACTTCCTAACTCATTCTGGGCAGAAGCAATTTATACTGCAGTATACCTGTTAAATAGGTGTCCAACTAAAGCTGTTCAAAATAAAATACCAATCGAAGCATGGAGTGGACGAAAGCCTTCAGCAAAGCATCTCAAAGTATTTGGATGCATATGCTACGTCCACATCCCTGCTCAAAAAAGGAGTAAGCTAGATGAAAAGACAGAAAAGGGAATATTCCTTGGCTACAGTAACCAATCAAAAGGCTATCTTACAACCTAAGAACCAAGAAGCTTATGATTAGAGTTCGACGAAAATGCTGCCTGGAATTGGGAAGACGAGAAGATCGAGAAGAAGTACATCACCTTGCCAAACATACCACCTACTCAAGAGGAGTCAACGTCACAAGAAGAAGGAGAAGTACCGGATTCCACTACTCATGACATAACTCCACCAAGCTCTCCAAGAGTAATGCAAGAAGAATCTACTCCAGAGTCTCCAGTACTAAGGGTAAAAGCCCTTAGAAGAATTTACGACACATGCAACTTTGCTATTTTGGAACCAGAAAACTATGAACAAGCATCCAAAGAAGAAGTTTGGATAAAAGCCATGGAGGTAGAGATCAAGATGATCGAGAAAAATGAAACTCGGGAGCTTGTCGATCGACCCGAAGATAAAGAGATCATTGGCGTCAAGTGGGTTTACAAGACAAAGCTCAACGTGGATGGATCAATCCAGAAGCATAAAGCAAGGCTTGTGGCGAAAGGATACTTGCAACAACCAGGTATCAACTATACTGAAACTTTTGCCCCCGTCGCTTGCCTCGATACTATTCAAGCACTCATAGCCCTAGCAACACAAAAAGAATGGAAGATCTATCAACTAGATGTGAAGTCGGCTTTCTTAAATGGATATCTTCAAGAAGAAATATACATAGAACAACCACAAGGGTTTATCCTCAAAGGCCAAGAAGAAAAAGTTCTCAAACTTAAGAAAGCCTTGTATGGGTTAAAGCAAGCACCACGAGCGTGGTATAGTAGAATCGATGAGTACTTCATCAAGCAAGGATTCAAGAGGAGTATGAGTGAGCCAACACTCTACATCAAGACCCAAGGTAAGTCCGACACTCTCATTGTCTCTCTATATGTAGATGATCTCATTTATACAAGAAACAATGAGACAATGATCCAAGAATTCAAAGAAGAAATGATGAAGACATTTGAGATGACGGACTTGGGCTTGATGCATTACTTCCTTGGCATCGAGATCAACCAAAACGAAGGAGTTTTCATCTCGCAAAAGAAATATAGCGAGAACCTCTTGAAGAAATTCAAGATGAACTATTGTAAAGCAATTTCAACTCCTTTCATGACAAATGAGAAACTATTGAAGGAAGATGGAGCAGAGAAAGCCGATGCCTCCCTTTCAGAAGTTTGATCGGCAGCCTGCTATATCTCACTGCTACACGACCGGATATTATGTATGCGACAAGTCTACTATCACGATTCATGCAAAGTCCGAGTCAAATTCACTTTGGAGCTGCCAAGAGAATTCTAAAATATTTACGAGGTACTATAGATTACGGTATTCAGTATCGCCCAAGTGCTAACGCCAAGCTCATTGGCTACACTGATAGCGACTGGGCTGGTTTAGTCGATGATAGGAGAAGTACAACTGGCTATGCATTCACTCTGGGTTCCGGAATATTCTCATGGGCATCCAAAAAACAAGACTCGGTGGCACGGTCTTCATCGCGAAGCCGAATACATCGCAGCTGCTACGATTGCGCGGTCAAGCAATATGGCTTCGAAGAATTCTAGAAGACATTGGAGAAGAACAGACAAAACCGACTCCATTACTTTGCGACAATAAGTCAGCAATTGCTATATCAAAGAATCCAGTAGTAAAAATTTTTGGTTTTCTCGGGTACTGTTCATCGAAGCTCTCAAGCCAGGCGCCCGACCATCGTAGCTGCGAATTCTTCCGTTGATTCCGGTCGTTTGACCGTTGGTTGGGGCCGATTCTTGGTGGGTGGGGGCGCTGTGTGTCACCCTACGATCCCCCGAAGCCTGGCCCTGGTATGTTTACTCTTCTTGCCCCGATTATGGATGAGTTCGTTTAGGGTTTCTGCCCGACTGGTTTTCTGGGTTTCGAATTCTTCTTGTGATGGCCTTGGCCGGCTCGGGCCCATTATGTTGATGAAGGGCCGAGTGCTCTTGCTCCTCACCCTCAGGAAATAGGCCGGTCTTCGTTTGATGGGTTTTCGAGAAGGGATAAGGACCTTCGTCCCTCGAAATCCCCAGAACCGAAACAATCGGGGCTGTTGCAGTCTGCTCGAAGCCCTGCTGGTGTGCGTCGGAAAAGCAGAGGCAGATCCCGCCCGAACTACCCTCATCGTAGGGGAGAATCTAACACTCCTAAACGTACTTGGGCGGCTGTGGCTAGAGTCGCAAGTAAGGGCTATGATCTGGAATACACTCCGCCCACTTATGTCAATGACAAACCGGTGATTGAGATGACCGATTTTGATCTGCAAGCTGCCGACCCTAAACTTCATGACTGCTTGATTGGCTACTTCCTGGGCAGAAGATTACCCTTCAAGGTCACGGAGGAAGCCTTGAAAAGGGCTTGGAGCCCGAACCTCACTGAAGTTATGTCCGATGGACAGGGTATTTTCTTGCTGCACATCCCGGATAAGGATTTCAGGAGGAAAATCCTCGAAGGCGGCCCCATATCAGTTGCAAAAATCCCTTTCATCCTTCAACAGTGGATGCCTGCACTCGAACTCAAAAAAGATACCCATTTGACTGTCCCCGTGTGGGTCAAGCTGAGGAATCTTCCTTTCTCATTCTGGTCGGCCCAAGCTATTGGTAAGGTAGCAAGTGCCGTCGGTAAACCTCTATACGTTGATCAACGCGAACGGATGGAAATGTTGGTTTTTGCCCGTGTGTGTGTTGAAATCACCGCAAATCAGCCCTCTTGTGATTTTATAGAGCTGGTGCATCATGGTAAAAATTGTGTTGTTGCTGTTGAATATGAATGGCGTCCTCAGGCGTGTGCTAAATGCGGAATATTTGGCCACAACTGTGTTCCTCCTTCTGCTTCTAATGCTAAGGCCCAACATAATTTGAGGAGGCCTTTGTCTAAAGGTCCCGATCCTCTCTTGCCTACTACCGGAAACCAGCTTCCCGGAATAGAGATTCGTCCCCGCATCCCGGTTTTGGTGAATGCACCGTTTCACGGCAAAGACGAACAGATTCCCGAAAGACCAATAGAGTCTCCGCTGCTCGGGATAATACCGCTGAACTTGTTGATCCTCAAGCGGATGCTGCTCCTCCATCACAACTATCTCCTACCGATCTTTGTTCTTGCCAAGCCATCTAAAGATGCTACTATGCCGCCCACAAACAATGCTAGTTGTTCGACACTTCGCACTATTCGAGAGATAACTTTTGCTCTAGCATCGACCCGTCTTTGAATGTTTCTTCTACGGGCCGATAAGGATTGGCAGCAAGTAAAAGTGAAGAAAAAGAAGCATTCTACGAAGAAGGATGTTCCTATCACTCTAGCTCGGGATGCCCCTGTCACTTTAGCTCGTCCTACTGATGAAGGACAGCAATTGAAATTGAAAAATGCTGCACCAGTTAAACCGTCGCCCCTTCCACCTTTGCGGATCTCTAAGGGCTTGTTGAAAGCCTCTTCTAAGGTGCAAGATGGTCTTCTAATCTCAGACCAGAACATTCATTCGGATTCTCTTATTTGTTCAGATGAAATTGCTACTTCTAGTGTACATGAGGAGTTAGATAATGATGACTTATTATCCACCAACTCCTCACCTCGGGGCCGGGTTCCTGCAAAGTCAGAGACTATCCAAGATAAGCTGGACCTTCTTCAACCTGATCCGCCCCCTTCGGCGCCTTCCAAGGCCTCCACTTATAGCCGCAAAGCCTCCAAAAAGAGGTAATCGTCTCCCTTCCTCTTGTAAATATGTTTTTTGGGTTTTGGAATGTTAGAGGCATGCTAGATCCTATTAGACGTGCTGAGATAAGGAAGCTCGTTCAATCGAACAAGCTGTGTTTGATTGGCATTTTTGAGACGAAGGTGCCCGACACTTTATTCGATTCCATCTCATCGACTCTAGTTAGAGGATGGAAGTGGTTGGCCAATTATGAATACGCTCCTCGTGGCAGAATATGGGTCGGATGGGATCCAAATGTCGTTAATTTTGCCCTTGTTTCTTCGAATAAGCAAGCTGTTCATGGTTTTCTTACTTCCAACATTTCTAGCATGACTTGCTATATATCTGCGATCTATGGTGATCACACTTTTGTAAGCCGAAGACCTCTTTGGGACGATCTAATCCGCTGTGATGATGCCTTTCGGGACTCGCCTTGGCTTGTTGCCGGGGACTTTAACGCTATAAAGGACCCTTCCGATAGAGTGGGGAGTTCCAATTCTTGGATTCCTTCTTTTGATGAATTTCGGTTATGTCTAGATCAGACTGAATTGGTGGACCTTCGTTATGTTGGCCTTCGCTTTACTTGGGCTACTTCGTCCTGAGAGTGCAAGGAAAATGCGCAAGATAGATCGGGTCCCGATCAACTCTATGTGGAACCACCGGTTCTCTTTCTCTAAAGCTTCTTTCCTCAACTCGGGAATCTCCGATCATTCCCTATGATTGTTAAGGTGCTCAATCCGATGGTAAGAAGGAAGCCGTTCAAATATTTTCACTTTTGGTCTGAGCACCCGAATTTTTCTTCTTGTATCAATCAAGCTTGGAATAGTCCCGTCACGGGAGTAGCGATGTATCGACTTGTTTCCAAGTTGAAGCTTGTTAAAGCTCGCCTCAAGATTCTGAATAAAGAGTCTTTCTCCAACATTTCGGTGAGGGCGGCTAAAGCTAGAGAAGCTCTTCGTCTCACACAGGTTGGTCTTCAAAACGATCCTACTAATTCATTACTTGCAGATCTTGAGAAAACTCAACGGCGTGGTTTTGTTGCCTTGCGCGACCAAGAAGAGTCTTTCTTCCGTCAAAAGTCTCGAGTGAATTGGTTGAAAGAGGGAGATCGGAACACCAGATTCTTCCACAACTCGGTCAAGAGTAGACAAATCAGGAACCATATCCTGTCAGTGAAGGATCGAGCTGGTACCCCCATCTCGGATCCTCTTCTTGTGCCTCAAGTGTTTGTTTCCTATTTCTCGGACTTGCTTTCACCTTCGATGGGTCTCTCCAAACCAACTCTTCAAGAAATGGTGGCCCTCATTCATCGGCCACTCTCGGATGCACAAAGGGTAGCTATTTCTTGCTCGGTCACGGATTCGGAGATAAAGGAAACCATCTTCTCTCTTGCAAGAGGTAAAGCCCCGGGCCCTGATGGCTTCTCCGTTGAATTCTATAGAACCAATTGGGAAACGGTTGGGCCCTTGGTCTTAGAAGCAGTAAAAGACTTCTTCTCTTCGGGACATCTTCTAAAGGAGGTAAACAATACTATCCTTGCTTTGATCCCTAAAGTTCCGAATGCTTCTGCTGTCACGGATTATAGACCTATTGCATGTTGTAATACCATTTACAAGGTTATTACAAAGATTCTTGCCAATAGAGTGGCCCCTGTTTTGAATGATTTGATTGGTCCATTTCAAAATGCATTCGTCAAAGGTAGGAGAATTAGAGATAACATTCTCCTAGCTCAGAATTGTTTTCTAGATTCCACTTGGAGCCTTACTTACCGAAATGTGCCGTTAAAGTGGATTTTCAAAAGGCGTACGACACCATTGATTGGGATTTCTGGAACTAACTCTATTGGCTTTCAGATTCCCCGATTGGATCATCCATTTGATAATGGTGTGTGTGAGAACACCCGGGTTTTGTTTCTATAAATGGTGAATTACATGGTTTCTTCTCCGGAGGTCGTGGTCTTCGCCAAGGCGATCCCTTATCGCCGTATCTATTTACTCTTGTTATGGAAGTATTCTCAGGAATTTTGAATGCCCGAACATCAGTGAAGGATTTCAAATACTTCTGGAGATGCAAGACTGTTAAGCTCTCCCATCTCTTCTTTGCCGATGACGTATTTCTTTTTTGTCAAGGCGACTGGTTCTCGGCTATTGTCTTGAAAAGAAGTTTAGACATCTTCTCTTCTTGGAGTGGACTACTCCCCAACAAAAACAAGAGTGAAGTATTCCTCTCGGGAGGCCCTATTTCTATCAGAGATAATATTCGGCTCGCTTTTGGTTTTCAGGAAGGCAGACTTCCGATTCGGTATTTGGGGGTACCTATCATTACTTCCGGACTCGGGAAAGCGGCGTGTTATGCTAATTGGTCGTATTACCACAAGAATTCAATCGTGGGCCCATCGCTTTCTATCCTTTGCGGGAAGGCTTCAACTCATAAGGTCGGTATTGCATTCAATCCAAGCATTTTGGGCTAGTGTTTTTCTCTCGCCTTCATCTGTTCTTGATAGGATTGAACAACCGTTAAGACAATTTTTGTGGAAAGGTACTTCGCTTGGCCGTGGAGGGGCCAAAGTGTCTTGGGACGATATCTGTCTTCCTAAGGAAGAAGGTGGGTTGGGCATTCGTAAGTTGAGAGATTGCAATACCGCTTCCTTGCTGAAATATATATGGTTTCTTTTCACCGACAAAGAATCTCTCTAGTGTCGTTGGATCCACTCGTATTTTTTAAAGAAGGACAATTTTTGGATCGCGTCCCAACCCGCTGTGTGTTCATGGGCGTGGAAAAAATTACTCCAACTTCGAAGATTCTTCAGATTGCATTTCTTTTGGAAAGTTGGACATGGGTACTCTATTTCCCTATGGTATGACCATTGGTGGAGTGTGGCCCCTACATTTATTTGTACCGCCGGATCTTCTTCACACTTTCAATCTTCCAAATTATCTTTGTAGTGGCCGACTTATATTCGCCGGCGGGTCTCCCACTCGGAGCGTTTTTGGCGAGTAGAGGCTTCCATACTCCCGATCCTTCCACGGATTCGGATCGATTCACTGGTTAAATGACCCTACGGGTTTGTTTTTCGTTGCCTCGGCTTGGAACATCATCGGGTCTAAAAAGGATAGAGTACAAGTGGGCTTCTCTTATTTGGGACTCGCCATTGTCCCTAGGTTCCAATTTCACCTCGTGGTTGATCACTAAAAATAGATTACCCACTCAAACCTTGCTCCTTTCTTATGGGAGAATCGACTATACCGTCTCGTGCTTTTGTTCCGGCGTCACGACTCTATGGATCACTTGTTTTTTGATTGTGCTACTTCGCGACCCTTGCTTTCTTTTGGGCTTCCAGTGTAATCTTCCTTGGAGGAATAGGGTGTGGAAGGATAACTTGTCATGGGCTCTTAAGTTCCTTTTCGGCAAGGATTTCTACCATAGTATCGCCCGGTTTTCTTTTGGGGCTTTATGCCATTTCATCTGGAAGAAGAGGAATTCGGTCATCTTTCGGGAGATTCCTTTGCGATCCCGGCTATGAAAAATCACTTGATCAAAGTTGTTAAGGATAAGGCTCTTGCGTTTGCTAATGTTCCGCCTACTTCAAGAAATAGAAGACTCCAGAAAAGCTGGGGTTTTGATCCCTCCATCTTCGGCTCGGCGTCATCTTCCTAACCTCCTCCAATCTTCGTGCTAGAGGGTCGGTGGTCTATTCTAGGTTGTTTGTCTTTCTGTTGTTGTTCTTGGTTTTCCTTGTGTATCTTTCAATTCGGTATCCCCACACTTGTCCTGCTCTTAGCGGCTAAAGTGTGAGTTTTGGTACCGGATTTTTGTACATTTGTCCAAAGCTAATATATTTACTTACCTTTACCAAAAAAAAAAAAAGAATCCAAAAGTATTCCATAGAAGAACCAAACATATCGATATCAAATATCACTTCATACGAGAGGCACAAAATAACAAGGAGATTGAGCTGAAATATTGCAAAACCGACGAACAAGTAGCAGACATATTCACTAAAGCACTATCGCGAGACAAGTTCGAGACATTACGGGAAATGCTTGGAGTAACACGAAATTGGATCAAGGAGGAGTGTTAAATTATTGATCCAATTTCTAGAAACTTCATGAAAGATTTGAGCTACAAAATTCAAGAACAAATCTAGAAGAGTCTATGGAATTATCTCTGCAAATGGCATAGATATTTGCCTTAAAAAGTCTATTGTTCAAGAAAAAAATTGTAAAAGAAAGTACTAGAAGATGGGCCAAGTCGGTGGAGCACCACTATAAATAGGAAGGGGTGGGGTGGGGTGGGGGGGGGAGCGCAGCAGATGTAGAGCAAAAGGTAAGCTCCTCCCCTTCCTTTGTACTTTGTACTTTGTACTACAAATAAATAAATAAATAAAGGTTTATTTTGTTCCCTTGTGTTCCCTTGCTGCAAATTATTTTCTTACCCATGATGTTCTTTCCTTAGCCCTCTTGAAAGTTCACACACAAAACACACTTGCACACACATCAAACACACGCTTCCGCAAACACCAACATTTCCGTTATGGCCTAGACAAAAAACAAGAGATTTTTGTGGGTGTTTGGTGAGACTTTTGCTTTCAACTTTCACCTGTTTTTTTCAAGAGAGTGAATCGGATCTAAATTGTTAAAAACTTCAAATTTACAGAGATGCCCATGTTTTAGCTTTTAATGATCCCAAAGTTAATGACTTAAAGTCAAACAAAGCAGGGCCCTGTCTTTTCCCTAAGCAAAAAGTATTTATTTACTTGAGTAATGGTGGTATTGACGCCATAGAAGATTGCAGAGTCATCATATCAGCAAAGATGTGTAGAACTCATTTATTTTTACTTAATGCAGGATGCTTTCTGTTTGATTGATTCATCGACTTAAATTCCTGATGTTCGTCTGAATCAGGAATTTCCAATTTTTAATTTACAGCTTCTGTAATTATGAAGTCTGCTCATCCATAATCTTGATGAATTTTACTCTATCAGAGGTTGAGCATGATCACGTGCCGCCTGTTACATTAAGGGATGTTCTCACCTAGCCCGAGGTAAATCATGCAGTTCTATAAGTTCTATCCTCGTGAAGAACTAAGTTGCTTGTTGAAGATGCAATTCTTTGAAAGCTGCCTAGAATCTTTTGAGTCACGCTGAGGTGACACCCAACTGCTTTAGTCACTGCAAACGCTGTGTAGACAAGTCAAACTCATGAGTTAGAAGTCGGAGGTTTAATTGAAGAATTGTCAAGGATTTAGTCTATTGATTTTTCCCTTTCTATCATTGATCATATTCTACATAAGGAGATGCTTGCTTCTATGCATGGCCTCAACCTTTGATTAATTTTGTCCTCCTATAGTGCTGCCTAGTGTCATCTTGCTAAATTGTTTTTTCAGAAGGATGTAGATATCAATGCAGCACTTTTCCTGTGTTGTGACATATTAATCAATAGCTTCTTATGGAAACACTACACTTTCTCATCTCACTTATCACAGATCAATTTGAAAAAAGAAAATCCTTGCACTTGAATCCCCAATTGCTGATTATCTAGATCATCTAGTATGGATGAGCAAAAAGATCTAGATCAAGTTCCATGTTGTTAATATCTGCACGGTTTTAGCATGGGACTTGGAGTTTATGCCTCACTTTGAAGAGCTGCTTGAGACTTATTGTTGTGTGGAAAATGTAAACTCATTAAACAAGGTGCGTGCTTACTCCTAAACTCATTAAACAAGGTGCGTGCTTACTCCTAAGCAGAAATTTATCTTTCCAGGTTACTGCCAAGTTTAAGTGTGTGATACGAGTTGTGGCAGCATTTCCATGCGAAGCTGAGAACTTCCTTTCTCCTGCTGGGACATATAGGGTTAGGCTGACTATTGAAGATCCAACTGCTCGAGTACATGCATTTCTGTATGCTGAAGATGGGGTATGCTTTTGAAGTGAAACAGAATTTCTTTGGTAGCCATCTATTTTGATTATTGCTTTCGTTTCTGCACGTGAAAGTTTCCCTGACTAGCCCAAGAAGAAAATTAAGGGTTTTATCTTCGCAAGTAGGCCTCATTATCTTTAGTCAAGTCGAAGTCCTTTGTGCAGAGAGCTTGACTGGAAAAAGGAAAAAGTTAACTTAGGGAGAGTACAAGAGATTTCCACCAGGATTGCATTTTTTTTTTTATAGGTTAATATTGCTGGCGACATCTCAGAGCATTTCCTGCTACCTTCTTTTTGGTCTTTTCTCCTTTAGCAAGCTAGGTCTATAACTCTGACCCCAATAGCATGACACCTTTCAAAGCAAGAGTCTTTTATATGTTTAGTATCTCCACTGCATGAGAGACCAATCCTTCTTGGTAAACTAAAAGTTTTCTATAAAGGTGAGGTAGGTATATGTTAATAGACTCCTATGCTGGAATTGCTTATAACCTTGGTCTTTGCTGTTATGGAATTTTCTTCTTTGCCCGATGACCTGTCATATTCTTAGCTTAGGCTACCTGATCTTGTTCTATGAATTGGTTAAAACTCTAGGTGTATGGGACTTGAAACCATTTTTTTTTCGTCCTGTTGTAGGAAAACTTTTTTGATGGTCAGCCTTCTACTTGTGTTTTGAAGAGGAGGATGAACAAGCTACTCGGATTAAATGAAGATGACGACAGCAAGGGAACTGAGTATACAGACAGAAACCCACCCTGGGTCTTTTGCTGTCTCAAATCTTTACTACCTTAACGAAAGTGATGTTTGGGGAAGCCATCGATATCGAATTTTTGACACCAAGCTGGTGGGTTAAGGCTCGATCTTATTCAGTATATTGTACAGTATAGTAAAGATGTAAAGATGTAAATATCTGAACCCCTTAATAAAGAGGGTTAGCAGTGTCTGTAAGAGTATTATGCTCTTTTCGGGTTTTATTCCCCTTTCTTTCTACCTTTTGGGATCAACTTTCAGCTCTTAGTCGAGGCTTCACTGTTGAGGCAATGGTAATAACTATTGGATTTCTTAATGCATCTCAAGGATTTTGTGCTTGTGCTTTTACCAACGAATTGATTTAAAATCCTACAACACTGGCTTAACAGTCTTTCTATTTATTGGGTTGCGGAGGTTGCGAGATGAGGAAGATTGTACACATGCTTTCCAACAATGCAAAAGAGAGAGATCTCCGGAGAGTTGGAAGACAAAAGACTTGAGATTGAGAAAATTCGTCTTTTTGGAAAGACAAATACATAGTTTGAAGTTGAAGCAGGTTGTGATGTCCATACTTTCATAATCTGCAATCGCCTGCAGTTTGATGTTTCAAAGTACAAGGGTGAACAGAAGCACTTACCCTAATTATTATTACCCTGAGAAATAGCAGACACCGACGGACCTTTTCTATCTTGTACTGCTGAAATTGGCATTTTAAGTATACTATTTGAGGATACATTTGTGTCAATCATGAAGAAGAAAAGATACTCTTATTTTGTAAGTTTCCTCTTCCTACCTACTCTCTCTCTCTATGTTACAGTGTTCAGTAAACAAAAATTTGATACCATCAGATGAACAAAAAGGAAAACAATCAGCTATACAAACATGATGGAAAACCCCACATGTTGCCACCTTGAGAGTTAATGTGAATCTCATGGGTACAGGAAATGGACGTGACAACAGCAATTAATTGATTCCAGGAACAACAGGTTCAATTGGTTGCTGTTGCCCTCCAACCTCACCGACAACTGCAGCAGCCTGCCTGCGCTGCCGCTCACGGAGATACAAGACTGTGAGGAGACAGACAAAGAGCGTGAGTATTGTGGCATTCCCTTCTTCCAAAATCACGTCTTCTACCCATGCTTCCACCTTCGGATAAGCCTCAGGCAGTGAATCAATCAAATTGACCTGTAAAGAAAACCAACCACTATATGAATCATTCAGACTTAGATGCTCGGACCAAGAGGAACATTAAATAATCAGCTAGCTCTGTCTCCATAACCAACTATCACATACTAGTTCAATAGGTATTATTGTCGTACCCAACAATTTTATGGAGTTAATCAAAGGGGTGATTTAAGTCTTCCTCGTCACTTTCCCATGAAATCCAGAGTTAAAGCTTGCTAATTTAGTGGCTCTGGAAAAACTAGGGAAGAAACCAGAAAATGAAGTATGAACTTGCGTAGATGCAATTCTTCAAATCCATCTATGGATATGGAACATGCGGAACATAAAAATGACGGGCCAAACATGGACGCAACAAATCCTCCTTGAAGCAGTATTAACTCTTGCCTACCCATATTTTCTGAATTAAAGCAAAACAACACAGGCACTGAGAGAGAGAGAGAAAGAGAGAGAACCAGGAAGCCGTTGGCGTAGTTCTTCCGTATCCATAAGCTTGCAAGGGCCAGTGTAACGGGCAATTTTGCAGCAGGTTCATTCTCAAGGGCTTGATCATAATAGCGTTTTGCTAAATGAAGATCAAAAGGAAGACCCTAGCCATGTTCATGCATATAACCAAGATTAAACATAGCTTGTGCATTAGCTTGGGATTTCGCATGCAATTGCCTCTGCCGCACGTTCATAATCTCTTTCAGTACCCTAAGAGAAGACACAAAAAATTAGGCTCAAATGGAGCTGAGGCAACTCAAGTGAGATCCAAGTCTGTAGACCTGAAGTACTCCATCAAGAGGCTAGAGAGTCCACAAAGACAAATTTATTTATTTTTTCCTTTCCAATATTCAATCCATTGAAAATACATACCCGTCCAAAATAGTATTGTTGGATGTTTTTGCGGAAGCGTATGTGTGCAAGTGTGTATGTGTGAATAAAAATGGACTACAATGCAAGGGAGTACGGGTAAACAAAACAAAACTTTTATTATGAAAATTTGTATTACAAAGGAAGGAGTATTGCTGGTTTTTTATGCTACATAAAACACACACCTCAACACCTATTTATAGGCGTGAGTTCACCACCTTACACAACCGACATTGTACAAAAAAATTAATATAAAATTACAGCTTGCTTCTTGTCTTCTGCTTGTTGCGACTTCTTCCGCATCTTCCGGTGGCTTCTCCATTTTTCTTCATTTTTCTAATCTCAGCAGCTTTTGTTGACTTTTCTTTTGCCTTTTTGCTGCCCACGTGGTCTTGCTGCCCACGTACCAGAAGCTTCTTTAACATTTGAGAGTTTTCTTGCATTTTTCTTGCATGCACGTGTACTAGAAATTTCTCCCACGTACGAGAATCTTCAACTTTGTCTTGGACAAATTGTTGCCGCCATTTTTCTTTCTCCATTAAGTCTGGTGTAGTCTAGATCTTTCCAAAAATGGATCACTTTTTAACACTCCTCCTTGATCCATTTTTGTGATACTCCAAGCATTTCTCGCAATGTCTTGAACTTGGCTAGCGGTAGTGCTTTAGTGAAGATGTCCATCCAGAAAAAAGGGGGTTCGAATTATAATCCAGAAACTATTTGTGTCTATATTTTACAGAAACGTGAAATCAAAGTGGGTGATAAAGTAGCTGGAAGGCATGGAAATAAAGGTATCATTTCCAAAATTTTACCTAGACAAGATATGCCTTATTTGCAAGATGGAAGACCTGTTGATATGGTCTTCAATCCATTAGGAGTACCCTCACGAATGAATGTAGGACAGATATTTGAATGCTCACTCGGGTTAGCGGGGGCCTATAAATAGGAGTTGAGGTGTGTGTTTTATGTAGCATAAAAAACTAGCAATACTCCTTCCTTTGTAATACAAATTTTCATAATAAAAGTTTTGTTTTTTTTTACCCATAGTCCCTTGCATTGTAGTCCATTTTTATTCACACATACACACTTGCACACACACGCTTCTGCAGAAACATCCAATAGTGGTATAAGAGCCTTTGGTTCAACCAAAATCTTAATGCCTTTGTCTTCAACCAACTCATCAAACTTCCCTTTTGAATCTGCGTAATTGAGGGTGTAGGACAGGCCGTTGCAGCCGCGAGCCTTGATGCCGAGCCGAAGGAAAGGGTGCTAGCGCTGCTACAGGAGGTGGCAGATCCTGGAGGCGGCGGCGTCGGTCAGGGTAAGGATGCTTTCCCCTTCCCCTTGCTTCCATGCCCACCCGGGCATAACAAGTGTTATCCTGGACTGACTGGAGGCGATCTGATTCATGGGGCACGTCTCTTCCGTGGTATTACCAGGATGCTTTCCCCTTCCCTGGAAGACTAATGTCCGTGAAACTTTAATGCAAAGAGATCGTACGCGTCCTGTTCAACAAATTCACTCTTTACACAATAAAAGCACATTTTGTCGTTTAGAGAGAGAATTGTCGCCTCTCATTGTACTTTTTCTTTGTCTGTGTGTTGATTCTACCAAAAAAGAAAAGGTGACTATAAATTACGAGAAACGTTTACGAAAAAAAAAATTAATATAAAATTACAGCTTGCTTCTTGTCTTCTGCTTGTTGCGACTTCTTCCACATCTTCTGGTGGCTTCTCCATTTTTCTTCATTTTTCTAATCTCAGCCGCTTTTGTTGACTTTTCTTTTACCTTTTTGCTGCCCACGTGGTCTTGCTGCCCACGTACCAGAAGCTTCTTTAACATTTGAGAGTTTTCTTGCCTTTTTCTTGCATGCACGTATACTAGAAATTTCTCCAACGTACGAGAATCTTCAACTTTGTCTTGGACAAATTGTTGCCACCATTTTTCTTTCTCCATTAAGTCTGGTGTAGTCTAGATCTTTTCAAAAATGGATCACTTTTTAACAAATATGCATCTCCGATCAGCAGAGCAGCATGCTCATTTCCTTGCTCAGAAGCTTGCCACCATAAATAATGTGATCGATGGTGTCGTTCTGCATCTGTGCAAAACCCGGCTTCCCCCATGCACATGCTGCGCTCACCAAACTTGTCAAGAATCCATGCAGCATTACTTTGTGCCACCTCATAGCCCAACTCAGCCATCCTTGAGTACAAGAGGAATGCCTTGCCCACATCGCCTTTTAAATATGATTCAAGGGCCGATCTTGACAAAGAGCCCAATGGTCCCCTCTCTGCAACTAGCTTATACAATGTAGTAGCCTGAAAAAAATTTTAAGCTTACAGCTGTTCAGCCCAATATATATTACCTTACATAAATACAAGATTAGTATGGCATCGCAATCTTCATGGTTTACTAAGCAAAAAGTGAAGATAGGATACACATGCATGCATATCCACCAATTTTACAAGATACACAAATTACATACATATCAATGCATGATGTATGGAAAGACAGTTGCAAACACACAAATAAAAGTAGTTTGGCTTTACCGTGGCAAGATTTTTCTTGAGCCCGACACCTGTATGGAACATTTTTGCTAGCTGGTAGAATGCCTTTGGTTGGCCTGCATTGGCAGCTGATATGAAGTACCTGCACGCCAGCTTCACATCTCTTTTCACCCCAATGCCTTTAAGATGCATCACCCCCAGGTTATAGTGCCCACCAGCCTCGTCATTGTTAGCAGCTTTCTCAAAGTACTCCTTTGCCTGCAATGAATTACAACAAGTCTGGGGCAAATACTACATAATTGATCTCATCACTACCATTTACGATAAGGACTGTGAACGTACACAGGAAAAACCTAGTACTCAGAAGTTGGTTCTTTATGAAGCGATGTCTCATTTGCCAAATCGAATCAAATGCACTAAATGAACTAGCCTAGGAAAAAGAATATCAAGTCACAGGAACAAGGATTTCACGAGTTAATAAGAAGAAAAAAATCACGAAATATTGTTGTCATCGAATAAATAGTAAATCTCACAGTACTTATTCTAGTGATGACATACAAAAATTTGCTTGGCACCTGCTAAAATTATCGTAACGTAGCTAACTCAAGAATCAGAGAGCAATTGCCGGAGGAAGGACAAATTTAAAGGAAACATAAAAACGGGCATATGGGAAGTTCATAACGTCAAAGGTTAGAGGCCTCGAATCAGGAATTCATCCAAGTGTGCGTTCCAAGAAAATTTAATTATAACAGAGAGAGTCATCAAATTAACAAACAATGTTGTGATCCAAGAGAGAGAAACTGAGTTAATGAGAAGACCTTGACTACATCAAATGTTCTGAGGAAAAGAAGAGTCAAAGCAGTCATGGCATGGGAGACAAGGCAATCAAACTAATATTTCCAAATAGTGACATCTTTACAAAGTGTAACCGAGATCCAACTTTCATATAAAATGGAAGCATTAACACGAATCCACTTATAAAACAAGCAATCCCATTTACCTTAGTGTAGTTCTTCTTTTCCACTCCGTAACCTTTGACATATAGATAGCCCATTCCATTATAAGCCGAGTAAAGCTGCTGTCTGGAGGCAAGCTTTAGCCACTCGAAAGCCTTTGTATAGTTCCTCTCAACTCCAGCACCCCTAGCATATATCTCCCCAAGAAGTTCCATTGACCTCGGCTCGCCCTTGTCCACAGCCTTTAGAAAGTTAGAAACCATGACAATGCTTTCGTACGGTCACGCCTCAATCCTCTCAGCCCAAAATAAGAGAACAACCCCACTTTGTACATTGCAATTGCATTCCCCTTCTGTGCCTGGTACTCCAATATCTGGAAGTCCTCATCGTCCTCACCTCGAGACTTCCTCAGAGCTTCTTTATTCTCCTCAGCTCCATTGTGAATCCTAATCGGTTCTATGACGGGAGAATCCTTCGTGATTAAAAAGCTATTTACAGCTACCTCTGCTAACTCGGCATACAGCTTGACTGCTTTTTCATACATCTGTAACCACATTACAATAAGGGTCAGCTCATCGAGTTAAATAACAACCATCTTAAAACCACCAATTCTACTGCTTTCTTCAGTCTCTCTCTCTCTCTCTCTCTCTCTCTCTCTCTCTCTAGATGCACGCTCTGCAATTCTCTGTCCGGAATCACGATCGGCGGCGTTGATGGAATCCTCCAGGAATCGGCTCGAAGGCAAGATCGTCATCAAGTCCGCCTCCTCCATCTCCCCCCGCGGCGTCCGCCTCGCCGTCAACGGCTCCATCATCACGCAGGTACTCTCTTTCTCTCCCTGCCGTCAGATCGCTGTGAGAAATCGGTGATCGGCGATGCTCATCGTTCCTTCGACCTCCTCGTTTTTTTCAGGTTCGCGGAGGAGCTCGTGGGCGCTGTCAAGCTTGTCGTGATCGTGTACTTGCGTTTGCGCTTTCCATTTCTCCACGGAAAATAACTTTTAAGAAAACGTTTTTGGATTGTCAGGCGAATGTTTCACGGAAAATGACCTAGTCAAGGAAAATATATTTTGCTATTGGAAAGAACACCTTCAAAAGTGGGGACGTCGTGGGCAAATTGCTGCATGCTTTTTCTGCTTCCTGTTTTATGAATTTGCCTGCCTTTGAATCTTGATAATTCTTTTTTTTTTTTTTTTTGGACATGTTGAATCTTGATAATTAGAAAGTGCTTATCTCTGGATGTTTTAGGGTGCGTTTGTTTGTGTTTGTTCTTTTTTTGTTCCAAGGAACAGAAATAGAAAAAACTATTTCGTTAGGGAACAGTTTTTGAACAAAAGAATGCGTTTGGTAAACTTATTCTGAAATAAAAAAGAACAGAAACATGTTTGGTAAATTTGTGTTCTTTTTTTGTTTCTTTTTATTTTTTAATATTTTTATTTTATTTTTCATTTTTTTCTTTATTTTTTCTTTTTCTTTTTTTCTTCTTTTGGCCGGTCGCGGCCTCGGCCATGGCCGGCGACCGGCCGACGAGGGGCCGGCGGCCTCGCCCAGCCACGGCAAGGCTCGCCGTGGTTGGGCGAGGCTCGGCCTCGCCTTGGTTGGCCTCGCCGGTGGGCCGGGCGAGCTCGGCCTCGCCGGATCCGGGCGAGCTCCCCACGCCTCGAGGCTCGGCGAGCTCGGGCTCGCCCGGATCCGGCGAGGCCGAGCCTCGCCGAGGGCCGGCAACACTCGGCCTCGCCGGGGACGGGCGCGACGCTCCGGTGAGGTCGCCGGCCCCGACGGCCGGTCGCCGGCCATGGCCAAGGCTGGTGGCGAGCTCGGCCTCGCCGGATCTGGGCGAGCTCCCCACGCCTCGAGGCTCAGCGAGCTCGGGCTCGCCAGATCCGGGCGAGGCCGAGCCTCGCCACCCCGACGGCCGGTCGCCGGCCATGGCCGAGGCCGGTGACCGGCCGAAGAAGAAGAAGAAGAAGAAGAAGAAGAAGAACTTTTTTTGTTTCTTGTTTTGTTCTTTTTTTGTTCGGGAACAAAAAAACATAAAATCTGTTCATAAATAGAAATGAGAAACACAAACAAACAGGAAGAAGAAGAAGAAGAAGAAGAAGAAGAAGAATTTTTTTTTTGTTTCTTGTTTCTGTTCTTTTTTTGTTCCCGGGAACAAAAAAACATAAAATCTGTTCATAAATAGAAATGAGAAACACAAACAAACAGGCCCTTAGAGTATTTAAATAGTAAAACTCCCTTTCTTTATGTTTGATTCCTGTAGAATGTAACTTTCTTTTGGATAACATTGCTTTTCGTGACTATCCAGTTGTGATATGAAGCATGAATAATTGAAGTGAGACCTCCGGGAAGGATCGCACCAGGTACAACAGAGGTAGTGATATGCAGAAACGTTTACATATATGCGATGTCTTGAAAAGAGCAAGCTGATCAGTGTTTCCATACTGTTGCATCTTACTTGATGAATGGTTAATGTCTTCCAAATAAAATTATAATCTCTATCTCTTGATAGAAGTAATCCTAAGTTCGCGTGAATTGATGCCTTTACTGCTTCGAAATTTATTGCAGCCTGTTTGTCAAGGACAACGTCGCAAACTTGTCATATTCGTTAAAATAACATGCAAATCTTCTTCTTTTTTTCTAGACTTCGCTCTATTTTCTTTATTGGATGTGAGTCTTTGAGAACAACATAACACGGTTTTCAGGAGTTCACTACTGGTGATATATTAATATCAGAATATTTTTTCCTATTGTATTGATGTCTTAGGCTAAGATATTAGCAGAGTGCAAATAAGCCAGTATTTATTGTTGGGCCATATAGTTGCCCTTGTTTTTGCCTTTATCAGATTCAACCTATGACATGCAATTCCTGAAGCCTTTGACTTAGTTCTGTTGTTCATGGCAGATACCTTTTTCTGTAACTTTGAAACAATCAGGAGATGACAATCGCAAAAGATTTATGAGACCTTTCATGGAGCTAATATAAATATCCAGGTGAATAATTTGATCATGTACCTGATCATATTTGATAAAATATGGAACAGATATCAGTTGCAGATTCCATTTGATTTTTAAAGACGGCTTCCGTATGACTCGTGCGTGTGTAACTGTTGTATCTTATTTGTAGATAGATACAGTATTTAGAATTATATGCAGCTATCCAAAAAGCGAGGGAGCCATTGTGGACATGAATTTTGTTCATGTTCTAAAAAAGGCTAGAAAATGCCAAATTAGTTATTTTTCTAAAAGAGATTTAGATCTCTGTGAAAATTTCATTGTATTTGTCCAGTTTTCGTCATTTGATTGCTAACTTTCTTGGAAGAAAGACTTCCATTTTTATGCCTTTCATTTATAGACATGATGAATTTCTGAAGTTCATCTTGTCTACTGTGTTTTGAATGGTTATTTTTCATGTTTGTTTGCTTGTGAAGAATAATGCAAACTATATAAGATGTTGTTTTGATCCTAATTTGGGTACAAGCATAAAATCCATGGAAGTCTTGTTGGTTGGAGAATATCTTGATGATCTTGAGATTTAAACAAGTTGTTAGGGAATGAAGTTCTTGATCATTACTGTTCTGTGTTTGTTTTGCCTGAATCATCACCACGGCACAACGCGTCTGTCCAAATAAGTAATTCTTTGTGCTAACCTGAAAGTAGATGGTGGCTCTTCATAGTAATTAGCATATATTATAGTACTTGGGGTTGGATCATAGATAATAGGATTGTAGATGCTTGATGTATGAGCATGGGTAATGGATCATAAAAGAAATCTGATATTTATTCTACGAAGGTGATTGATGAGCTTGATCAAATGCTGATGTGTCCTTTTCTTTCTTTATTTTTTATAGTAATCTTGCGAGCTTTTAAAATTTGGTAGACATGATAAGGTAATGCTATATATGCATCATGTTTTTTCCATGACTGAGTTCTAAAGTCCAGTTGGCGCAAAGTGAAAAATGGTAAGATATAGGCAACCACAGAAAATGCAATTAGGGGTGTGCATGGTCCGGGTGGGCGGTTCCCGACCTAGAACCGGGAACTGCCCGCTAAGGACCGGTTCGAAAAATTGGAACCGGGATCCACCCGTTTGTTGCATGAATCCACCCGGGAACCGGACCGCGGTCCGGTCCGGTTCCCGGGTGGATCCATGGAACCGATCTTGACGCGAAACAATTTTGGTTTTCAACACAGAACGACTACGTGACATCAAAGCAAGCCAAAGAAAGAAAAACCAAATTTAAGTACGTGGAGATGCGAACGGCGGGAGAAGTAATTTTTAATAATTTTAGTAACCGAGGAAGAGACACGAGAGAGAGAGAGAACCGAAGACAAAGGGAGTGAGATGAGATCTAGGGTTTCTTTTAGTAATTTTTTTTTTAATATTAAAAAGGTTCCGGTCCGGTCCGGGTGGGCGGGTGGGCGGATCCGCCCATGGAACCGGAACCGGACCAGCACCCACCGGTTCCCATAAATTGGAACCGGGAACCGGACCGGTTCCCTCAAGAACCGCCGGTTCCGGGCGGTTCCGGTCCGGTTCCGGGCGGTCCGGGCGGTTCCCGGGTATTTTGCACACCTCTAAATGCAATCTTGCACTTGGCTCCCTTCTTCTGGACCATTTAGTTATCGGATTTCTTATTTCCCCTTCTGCAAATGTTTTTATTTCTGCCTGATTTTAGGGGCTGCTTTCATGGTTGATGTTCATTAAATCTGTTACGGTACTTGCTAACTGCAGATGTAACAAGAGGGTATCTGCACAAATCCTTATGTGCCACAATGGAGTTCATTTTAGAAACTGATAAGGGTATGACATGCTTCCTCATTGATTCTAAATCAATTTTGGCAATGATAACTAGCGGGAAGGATCTAATCCAGCGCTTCCTCTGTTAATTTTTTCAGCTGAGCTTCTTGATCAACCAGCTTCTCCTGAGATGGTTATCTTTTACATTGCTCAGGATACCCAAAGACATCCATTGCTTCCTGAGTTGAAATCAGGCAAACTTCTATATGTATCTATCTTTCAGTCTCCAGCATAATTCTGAACTATAGTCAATTGGTCAGATAGAAAATTGTAATACGCTTATTTATTTGCTCATGCATATTTGGATTAAAAGCGACTGGATGGACAAGTTCTGCTATAATCAATTGTAAAAGTCTCATTGGTTTTGCTGCTATATCTAAAGCAAATATGCATTTGCCTGATCCAACTTCTTATGAGGAAGATGTTGACGTACAGGTGGTTTTCGAGTGACTGGAAAGATCCAATTAGTGGAGAGCTTATTGTGGAAACATCTGCAGTTCCAATTCGCTCTGTTGACATACACATACTTCGAATTGAGTCGATTCTTTTTTGGAGATAGAATTGTGACTGACACGTCCTTGGTACAAACAATCCAGGTGCGTAAATTTTTAACTAAATAGATGTATATTTCTGGATCAAAATCTTCCTTAACAATGTCCTTCTACATGTACTAGATAGCAGATGGGGATGTGTCTGAGCATATGATATTGCCCATCTACGTTATTCCTCCTCGCCTCTTAACTTGTCCAACGACCTTGGCTGGGTGAGTTGCTGGATTCACATTGCCACCACTCTACATGAGTTACAATACAGCTACAGCTGAGGTGATTAAGCCACAATGGAAGAACACTTTCCCCAGTGTAATTTTCAATTAAGGGGAAAAGGACTCTAAATTCCCTCAATACTTGATCAGCCAAGCATAAAATTTAAACTGAAGTGCTACAAATCCTCAAGCTCCCACAGAGGCAGGATGTGCAGCAACGTCATAGTGTGATTAATTCATGATTCGACAACTCTCTCACACAATTCGATTCCCGGCACCACCTATCCAGATCAAACAGAGAGACGGGCAGATGCCAAAGGCACAACATATATAATGCATTTACGCAAGCAGATCGATAGTCAAACACATACAGAAGGCTGACACGATCACAAAGACGACCAATTCGCTCGAGGCGTCATTAAGTATGATCTCGTCAGCTCGAGCAACATCCACACCGCAACCACTGATCATTAACAATTCATACCGTGAAGGCTGTTCGGAGGCTTGTTGATAGGCAAAGAGTATTCAACGCCATCGAGAGCGAACTTCCCCTCCTTTATCCTGTTCGCGACCCGCCCCCACAATGCAGCCGAAGAACGGCGCAGCACCTTTCTGCGCAGCACAGAAAACACAAATCGACCCACAAAAGACATTCATCAACTAAATCTTCCAAAGCTCAATCCCACATCAAAACCAACGAAAACAGCCCAATTGACCATAAAGTTTCGAAATTTTCAGCAGATCAAATTTTCAGAGATACAGATAGCGTTTAAATTTAAGTCTAATATATAATTTAGGAATCGGATTCTATCAATATCGAACATTTTTATATAGTAAAAGTTTAGGAATTATGTTACACATTGGAATAAAGTTTAGAGACCACATTAAATAAATTAAAAGTTTAAGGATCAAATTACACATTTGATCAAAATTCATGAATTATTTATATCATTTTTCTAATTTTTTTTTGCTATTGCCACGTAGAGAGTTAAGGAAATAAGATATACGAAGATTACTTCAATATACGATAAAGAATCACCAATCACTTATTAATGTTATTAATAAATGGAAATTTACCGTCCACATTGATTTTAATACTTTTCTATATGAAATTTTACCAAGTATAATGAATATCACTAGTCGATTAAATTTATTAGTTTCTTATAGGAAATGTTGCTAAGCATATCCAAAATTATTTTGATGCATATGAAAATCACTAACCACATATATACGTTATCGGTAAATGGAAAGGTATTGACTAAATTTACATATTTTATTTTTTTATGTGAAATCTTACTAAGCATATTGAGAGCTTCTTTACATTGTCAATCATTTATAGGTATTCCTAGTAAGAAAAACCCACTGATATAACTAGTTATTTCCCATATTAATTTTTTTTATGCACATTGAAAGTTTACTTCGATATGTAGGAAAATTACTTCCATGATCATGAAAGTAAGGAAGTAATTTTGTTCCTATAAGCAATTTGTATTTTTCAAGACTGTTCTTTAGTAAATTCTTAACTTGAAAATGATTTAAATCTATCCAATCAGTTAGTATTCGCACCGATCTGTAATTTTTCATTTTCTCTTTTTAGTTAGTAAATTTTGACAAGTATTCAATGGTAATCTATAGCTATTAGTCAAATTTCTAAGTGTTTAATACATTCCCAACATTAGATATGATTTATATGACCAATTGTTAGAAATCTTATACAAAAATCTGCATAACAGGTTGCCAGCTAAATTCTAGTATCTTGATCCAACGGTGCTCATTGTTTTATGGAAAACGAATAGTGTAAATTATCCACGAACGATTATCCGTAAAAGAGACCACGAAATTATAGAGGTTGCCAAACTTTCAAGCAAATCTACATCTATCCCATAGGGCAGCTCTTCAACGCACTATCTTATTATTGTTAAATTGGAATAGATGGTCCCCTCTCTCTTCATAATTTTCTATTCACTAGCAAAAGAGCTCGTGCGAAAAGAAAATAAAAAATAAATAAATTAAACGCTTGAAGAATTAGCTTATTCGTAAAATAAACTATATATATATATATATATTAAATAAGAATGATGTTGACTTACCTCAAGAAAATATACGAAATATGTATTCATTCTGTTGGAAAAATAATTATCACGTATTAAAAAAATAATATTTGCGTATTGAGGAAAACACGTAACACTATTTGTTGGAATCAGAAAATTAATAAATTTGAGAGAATAATAACAATAATATAATGATAATCAAGCCAATGTTTGTATAATATTTACATATAATGATGCTCAATCACTTTCCAAATACAAAACTGTTTGATTATAATAAGATTTATAAAAAATTAAACATGAGGTGAGGCACGGCTAACCGAATTTTCCTAAGTCAATTAGTTCCTGCCAATAGTGTTAAGTAGCTTTATAAACTATGCCTCCCAAGATACAATATCTCGAATCCATATATATTAACACTATACAAAATAGGATTATGTCGAATACTTCTAGAAATCAACACACTTGGAGGAGTGCTTTTCCAAAGAGGAATTCTAATTTGTGAATGCTATTTGCCATGAATTATAGAAGATTCCAAAGATAATCATTTTCGTAAGCTGATGATTATCTTAGAATTGTCGTAGAGAGATTCTGGAAGACTGATCATTAACACGTCCCTTAATTCAAGTAAAATCTACTGGACAAAAATGAAGTAATTTGTCCCTTAACGCGTCCATCCATTAATTCGTCCATAATTGCATCGCAAAACTATTGCGTGTCAAAACTGTTGAAAAAATGCATCCATTAACGCATCAATTAATTCGTCCATAAAACTATTCCACGACTGATGCACGAGGGCTTGAGAAGGAATGCATCCATTAAATTGTCCATTAATGCCGAAGGTTGTATAAGAAATGCACGAACTTATGTTGAGTTGTTTTTTTTGGTCGAAAAGAGACATTCATTTATGTAAGGTAAGAGCACAACCGGCAGCCAAAGCATCCAAATACAGTAAATCCAACAAAGAGGAAGGAGGCGAGACGGGCCGATTAAGAGGAAGGGTTCCATTTCTATGGGCCTTTGCAGCCCAATCAGCCACAAAATTAGCCTCCCTTCGACAAAACCTAATTTGCAGGTTTGAGAAGCCTTGAAGAAGAGCAGCCCCTTTAGCGAAGAGGTCGCACCTCCCATGGTGTAGATCTGGAAGCTAGGACGGTTTCTACCAAAATCATGGAATCAGATTCGAGCACCATCCAATCATGTGCTTTGCCTTGCTCCAACAGATGGTTGAGTGTGATTGTGAGAGCCTGAAATTCCGCCCACAGAGCCGACGATGCCCCCAAAATCTCTAGTAAGACCGTCAACCAGATTCCCATTTTGATCACGACAAATGCACGCCATTGCTCCTGTAATACCCTCTATTTGAAAAGCCCCATCAATATTCACCTTCAGGACTCCAGGATGTGGAGGTCTCCATAAATCGTTGGGATTGAGATGGTTGCGTGCAGTACCTCTTGCGTCTAGGTTGGAAAGCAGCATCGTCCAGACCGAAGCAAAAGCTGTATCAACCACTCGTTTCAGATCAGGATGCTGTCGTCGAAAAATGAAGTTATTCCTAGCCTTCCAAATTTGCCACAGGACAAAGGCTACAGTTTCAAAATCAGGTGAGTTCTTTTGCTATGCAATCCTATCTACCATCCAAGCTTCGAGACTTTGTACATCCTACATTGCTATGGGAATATTTATCATTGGATGTGACCAGATGTTTGTTGTCCATGGACAAAGTAGAAAGGTATGTACAACAGTTTCTGGGATGTTAGGACAGATTGGACAGATTGGACAGACTGGATCTAAGGTAATGTGGCGATGAAATAGATTGTCTTTAGTTGGTAAAGCATTGTGGCATAGGGACCACAAGAAGAGCCGTATTTTAGGCGCAATCTTCAGCTTCCATATTTTCTTCCACAAGACATCTAGGGTTTGAACAGAAGTAGATGCTTTGTTATGAGTACTACTTAGAGCTGCTTTTCTGATTGTTTGGTATCCACTCTTGACTGTGTACTGGCCGTTTGTAGAGTCGGCCCAAATAAGTTCATCATCTACGAAAGTGGGTCTGACCTAAATGGTAAGTATTTCACGAATAGTCAAGTCATCAAAGTACCTATTTAAAAGTGGTACGTTCCATGTATTGATCTTCCACCAGCACAGGTTCATCTCGAAAAGCTGGACCGCCCAATATTCCTTTTGGTAGCCATCGATCTTTCCTAATTCTTATCACCAACTAACCATTATAGTTTCGGTAAAAGTAAATCTCGTCCTACTAGCAGGCTCTGCCAACCCCAAGACGGTCTAATTCCTTTTTCAACATGTATAAATCATGAGAATGAAAATAGATACCTTTGAATAGCTTGCTCCAAAGGGAGGAAGGTCGCTAGATTAAATGCCAGGCTCACTTCCTGAGCATAGCTTTATTAAAATCCATGAGGTCTCGAAAGCCTAGACCTCCTTTGCTCTTATTAGTCTTGAGCTCCTCCCAATTTTTCCAGTGGATACCGGGTTTTCTACTATCATTCTGCCACCAGAATCGAGCAATCTTCTTCTCGACTAATTTACAAATTGAAGCCGGAATCTTAAAAATGGACATAGCATACTGAGGGATCGCCTGGACAACAGACTTAATCAAAATTTCCTTGCCGCCCTTCGATATGAACTTTTCTTTCCATCCTTCCAGCTTTGAATTCACTTTCCCCATTATCCAGGCAAACATTTCTCTTTTTGATCGACCCCAGTCGAAGGGAATACCTAGATATTTACCCATTCTTGTCATCAATGGAACTATGAATTCATTAGCCAAATTTTGCTATAGGCCAACAAGGCAATCTTTACTAACAAATATACCTGATTTATTTCTATTTACTTCCCGTCCCGTTGCCAAATAGTATTGATTTATAATATTTGCAAGGTTTTGACATACCTGCATCTTGCCATCTAAGAAAAAAATGGCATCATCTATAAAGAATAAATGAGATAGGATAGGACACCACCTATTTAGTTTGATACCTCTGATGTTTCCCATGTCAAGAGCTTGATGTATAAGGTTGGACAGGACATTTGCCAGCAAAATAAACAAATAAGGAGAGAGTGAGTCTCCCTATCTTAGGCCGCGTGTTGGATGGAAATAGTTTAAATGTTCACCATTAAATCGGATACTGAAAGAGACTTTTGTGATACATTGCATAACCCATCGGACCCCAAGTGGTGTGAAATCCTATCTTTAGGAGATAATCTTCAAGAAAATCCCATTCCACCTGGTCGTATGCTTTTTTCATATCCATTTTCAGAACCGCCTTAAAATTCCTCTTGCATTTCCGAATCCGTAGTTGTTAATACCATTAATTTCAACACATTCAATGCAAGAAAAAGAGAACGGGAAGGTAATCGCCAATTGAATTCCCTGCCCCATAAGCTGAATATTGGACCTTCCCATACTTGGTCGCATATAGCTTCATTCCTTCAGTATATAAATTGACACAATTCACACCCAATTCCTATCTCAAACGCCAAATAGCTTTGAACTCCCAATAAAAAGAAAAAAGAAACAAAAGAAGGATGAAGAACTTTCAAGTTGCAGCAATCCTTGTGCTCTTTCTGTTCTTAACGACAAGTAAGCTTCCTCTTCACGATACGTATGCTTCTTCTTCTTCTTCTTCTTTAAAGATTTACGTACTGAAATCATAAGGATTATATTATTTACACATGCATGATTTTCAACCAAACTAATTTCTTTATCATTTCTTTTTTTGGGGGTGGGGGCGTGAAGGCGAGGTGATAGCAGCGCAGTCTACGGTGCGTCCATGTTTTGAGCTTCATGATCTTCCCGGCTGCAATGGTCAAGCGTGCATCGACTTTTGCGTTAATGAGACCGGGGTGGCTGGGGCTGGAGGGCTTTGTAGCAAGGATGGAGCCAAATGCCTTTGCATTGTACTTTGCCAATAAGTAAATGCTAACCACTAGGGTTTACTCCAATGGCCACCCTTCCAACATGAAAGGGAGAGGTGGGAGGTTCGAATCCCAGCATTCTCAGGGGGTTGGCATGGGAATGAATTAGTTTCAGGAGTGGGTTTCGACTCCCACGTCCTGCAAGGAGACATGACAAAAGTTTGAGAGTTGAGAGTTAGAATAAGAGTAGAGTAGAACCGACAAAAAAAAAATAAATAAATAAATGCTCCTCTCTCTGAAACCTGCCTTCAATAAAGGGATCATTTTGTGACATTTTCAAACACACACACACTCTCCCTTTGTCCCCAAATATCACTAATCTCGATCTAAATTATGTCTACAAGAGTGATATCTCGAAATGCCAAGTAATTTTATTGCAATCGAAGCTTCATCACTCACGATAATAACAAAGTAAATTGATGAACTGATTGTCCTGAAAATTACGCGAGTTGGAAAATGCCAGGAATGCCACGTCGATTGTCGATTGACGATTGGCATAAATTGGAAAATCTTAGCAATCGAAATCCTTGTGCAATAAACGGACGACTAACGGTTGAAGGGAACTTGACTATCCCTTGGTTCTTGAAGTTAAGGTCTAAAATGATTCGCACGCTCAATTCTCGGTTTCAAAGAAGTTGACGGCTAGAGATCTTGTACAAGAAGTTTGATTTTGCCTCCATTCAATACGTGGTACCAAGAAAATTTCTGCATTTATTAATAGGTAGAAATTTGTTTACGATCAATGTTATGTGCGAGAAATTTATGCGATCGATTGATGTGATGGTTAAATTTGAGCGATGGGTTAGAAACTTACAAATTAATTATTTATTTAGGTTCGAAAAGATTTATTAAATGTTTTGACAAGTTCAAAATATTTTTCAGATTTATCAATATTTAGAACATACATTGGTTTTCTTATTTATATATTGATTTACTTGATTCCTTAGTATTCGAATAGAAAAAGCTACTATAGAATGTCGTTCTTTTGGCTTCTCTTCCATCGGCAGAAGAGGCTTTGAACTTTGTATTTTAATTTAGGGATATGCGGTAGATTTCAAATCCTCCTTTATTCTATGACATCTCAATCAGAATCTGAATAGACCTAAAAGGATTACGTTTAGTCGTTTAGATTTCTAATTAGGATAAGGCTGGATAAGATATAATATGAAATCCATGAAATTTTACAGTATTCTACCTATTGTTTGGTGATTGTAATAATAAAATCGAATATATTCACATCATATTATATATATTGTTTAGTATAAATGCTTATATGAATCACAAATTTTACAAACGAAAATGATAAAAATCTCTTGCGATACTCTTGTCTACTTTATTTTATATTTTATTTTCTTTTCCTCTCTTTTTAAATTAATTTCTTTTTTTATTTCTTTCTTCCCCTTCCATCATTCTCTAATAAATTAAATAGAAAATTATACTAATATACCTAAAATACTAAAACACCTAAAATATGTAATGAATATATATTTATATATTGAATTTATATTAAACAGAGAATTAAATTTGAATATATAAATAAAAATAAGATTAAATTAAAAAAATATTTTTTTATTTTTTGTTATTTCTGAATTTTTATATTAAAATTCAAATATTATTTATATTGAAATATAATTTTTATTTTTAAATTCAAGAAATTTATTGATTGAGAAAAAGATTTCATATTATGGATATTAAAAATCCTATCTGCCTTTATCCTATTTCTCCCCTGAAATAATTTCATTCAGTTTATATCCATTTATATTCGATTTTATTCTATCCTAAGCATGCACTAAACGCAAGATAGATTAAATTTTATCCTATCCTGAATTTTATCCTGATCGCCAAACGCAGTCGAAAGGTATAACTGAGTATGAGAGTTCTCGTGTTGCTAGCATCCTTTGGTCCAGACTAACAAAGGTTACAGATGAATTAGCAAATGGTCGTACTAGGATATATTCAATTCAGATCAAATACACAAGACTAATTTTGAATAGGAAGTCAAGAAAAAAGAACAAAATAGCTCGCAACCTATTTATTGAAGCCAAGGGGAAAAACATATTGCCGCAACATGTATCCATTGGATGATGGTTCTCTGTCATGAGTCTCGATCTTTTTTTTTGTGACCAATAATACAACCTTTCTTTAAAAAGACAACGAGAGTGTCGGGAAGAAGTGGAAGATAGATGCAACATTAACCAGAACCGCCGTTAATTTCTGTCAAAACTCTGTGGTAACTTTTTCTATGCTACCGTGAAAAGCATGATATACACTTTCAAAGACGAGACAGCCGCCCCATCTGCCTTACCAAGGGCCAAACAAAGCAAAATGGATAAGAGCAAGCCGTCAGTGAACTGCAGTTTGTCTTTCATCAGCATTCTCATGCTCAACCTGCCGATCAAATGAACTGGTTTCAGACACTAATATTGGCACAAGATCCTTTTATAAATCACTCACTACATAATGTAAAGCACAATTATTGTTGTTGGCGTTGTTGTTATCATTGTTTGAAAAAATATGCATTTTGACATGTCAGACAGACATCTCACAAAAGAGTAAGGAAAAACTAATCGAATGCCATGTGGGCATTTACTGTCCTGGGTAACATAGCGCCTATTCAATATTAACCAATGAAATGAACATTCCATGATGTACTAAAAAAATATTATTTCCCGTCCAAGTAAATTAACCATGTATAGATGGCCAAAAAAAAAAAAAAAAAAAAAACATAGGAGATTATTGGAATGTTAACCTAAAAAGTTTCCACTTGTGCTAAAGAAAGAAACGACCCAAAGAAAAAAGTGAGATTCAACCACAATCATGATGTATGGGACTTCGATGAGAAGTATTGGAAGAGGACTTAGGTTGGTGATGGCACGATGCCACTCTAGTATTGAAGACTACCTAACACTTCTGCACAAATGTATAAAACAAAGCTGAACTTAAATTTGTCACTACTAATACAAAGCACATGCTTATTATTAACAAAGTTCATATTGACAGCAGATCTGAAAATTTAAAATGATGCACTCACCTCAAGAGAACCTTAGCTCTTTTCTTGGGCTTAGAACCAGCATCATCTTTCTCAACCTTTCTTAAAGCCCTTCCACTCTTCCGATCAGCTTCTGCATCATCATCTTCATCTCCATCACCGTCTTCATCTGATCCAAAAATATAATTAGCTCCACTTCTGGGATCCAGGCAGCACATAAGTAATCTAGTGACTTCTCGTCTCACGTGATTTTAAAGGGAATGAAGCAAAGTAAAACGTAAATGCAGCAAGAAACCATAAAGAATGGGGAAAAAGATAACAGCTCTGGAAAAAAATGATCACATAAACATTCAGACACTAAGTGAACACGTTTAATCTGGGTACAGGAAGTACCTTCGCCATTGTCACCAATTGCACGAACTCTATTCATAGGAAGACCACCAAAATCTTCAATATCACCTTCTAGTTCTTCCTCAAGTTCATCATAACCTTCCACATACTCTATCTCAGGTTCCTTCTCATTCCAGAACAACAATTGCATAATCATCAAATGATAACCTCTAGCAAGATGCAAAACTTATACATATCTTATACAGATATCCTGTCCTAACAGAGCCATATGTACCTTCTCAAACAACAAGAGTAACATGCGTTCATAAAAAAATAGTATACCTCCTCTTCATCTTCATTGACAGCCTGCAATGGATCCATCTCGAGGACTTTTTCATATTCTTTGACAGGGTAATTGTAGATATCACCATACACTCCTTTTCTTAGGCGTTCCAATAGCTCTTTCTCAATACTCTGCAGCAGAGCCAACAATAAGTAAAAGTTATGAGTGATGTGATGGGTGAAGCACTTCCATAGTTATAAAGGTGAACCCAACCAACCTTTTCCAAAACTGCTGCCTTTTCTGCTTTTTCCTCCCTTCTAGCCTCTCTCTTCTTTTCTTTCCTTGGAGTCGTCATAATCTTTTCCCTATTAGGAAAGGAAGGCATGTTGCGGTATGAAGCTAAAACAGACGAGATGCAACGAAGGACCAATCCAGACATCAGTAATAGCAATGTCCACTGCATGTTCTTGAACAAGGAGGTTTCACAAATGCAAACACAACAACCTTGCGAATTGGAATTTCACAATCATGATGTAAGCATTAGGCAACACACAAGATATGTACAGTACAGAACAGTACAGAAACTTCGGAGAAAATAAACATAATGCGGAAATCAACATAAGAGAGCTGTAGAGAAACCATACGAAGAGATCTGTAGAGAAATCTAGAAATACTTGCTGCTAAAGGTAAAATTGTTTGACAAGAGATCCATATTGTCAAATCTGACACGAAAGCAGTCACTTGAACTTATAGTTCTTTTTCATTCACATCTAAGCCAACAACATGCAGAGTTAAGAGTAACGACAAATTCTAAATGGCACACAGCTATAATTGACATATTACCGATTAAATTGAGAAGTGCAATCAAATAGCAAAAAAGAATGTCAAGAGAAATAGTTTATCATGGAAACACATTCTATGATAGAGCAGCCACTTGCACAAAGGGGTTTGAACCTAGTTTTCAGAGCAAGCTTCCTCATTCGGATGCGCATTTGAGTCATTTGGGTCAACCTTTGCTTGGTCTTATGAACAAGAAACTTCGCCAATACATCTGCCAACAGAGAATTCGTGGCAATTGGTGAAATGCCAGAACAAAGCAAAACAATCTGTCACACTGCAAAGCTAAATTGCCATTACCAGATGTTTATCAATAATCGCAAGGGCCTTCTCATAATTTCTCGGCAGCTTCACTCTTTCCCATAATTTGTCAGGCATGTGAGCCCTTTCTATTGATTTCATATACAAGTAAAAGACACCTGCATAGTAGACGAAAAAAAAAAACATGTATTTGGAGATTAGTTTTAAAATGAAAACAGAATGCAATCAATTGCCGTGAAGAAAATAACTTTGGAAGTGGAAATCTAATGTCAAATCAGTTTGTTGATACCATATACTATTAAGGATTTTGAAGGACATGGAAGAACTTAAAAAAGCCACTGTCATGAGAACATTTAAAACATAGTACCGTCATGATCGCGGATAGTAGCATAGCGGCTGTTAGCTAGAGGGCAGGAGCTCCTATTACAAATCCCTGTTACATTGTATTCATTTCGACAAAATATTCCAGTAGTAATCCTGCGAGATCAAATTAGAAGCAAATAGATGTAATTCTTGCCCAAATTAGCAAGGAGAAGTAACATGATACGATGAGATCATTTTGGGTGAATCGACTCACTTGGCCATATAACTACAATGGTTGTGCCGAATAACTTGCCAGATAACCTCATCATGCTGCATCTCTGACGAATAATTTGTTCTCCAACCCGATTATTCAGTTGCTCGCTTGGCTTTAAAATTTAGTGTTAGAGGTTAGAGGTTCTTCAGTATTAACCTCTCAGCACCTCACCTTGTTGTTGGAGGTCAAGAAATCTGCTAGGGCAGATATGCCCTTCTATTGGTAGATCACAATGGAGTCCTTGAAATAAGGTTGAAATCAAGGTGAGTTGATTGAACAAAATCAGATAATCGAGCTTGATAATCGAACTTGACTCATTTCAAATACTTAAATCAAACATGCATGCACCCACAAACAAAGAGGAAATAGAGCAAAGTCCAGTTGCTTAGAAGAAAATAGGCGTGCAATCAAGCCAAGTACACAAGTCAAAAGATCGAACTCGACTTCACTGCTAAACTCAATACTCAAATTCCAACTCAAGCTCAAATATCATTTTCCATGCATGAACTTGCCACAAAAACATTTTTAGCAAGCTTGAATTGGCCTGACACAATCTTTGCCAAACTCATAATTGAGCTGGAGCTCGCTCAAGCTCGGTCTCGACTCTTCTTTGCTATCTTTTATTATGGGGGGCACAGTTCCTCCTGCTTTTTATTTGTGAAATATTTTTCCTAACAAAAGTATGAAGTGAGTGACCAAAACAGTATATAACCAAATAGCAAACCAATCTCCCAAACAACATAAATCGAAACAACGAGAATATACAAGTCCTATGACTGAGCATAAACCAAACCAAACCAAACCAAACAACCACAACTCGAAACACACCAGCACACAAAGATTTTCTTGATTAAGCATGAATTATTGTTATCATAACTCCTTTGGGAGGAAGACAGGTTTCGAACAATCCCACTTGTTTTCTTACTCGCAAAATGACAGGCAATGAACCGATATAAACCTTCCAGCCCATCCCATGGAACAATCAAATACTAATAAGCACAAGCCCTATCGAACAAAGCACATAGCATACTTATGTCAGTGATTGCATTTGCACATATTTGCTTGGTGTGGCTTGAAGAGCATTTTGTTTACAGCAAAAACACAAGCATCACCCACGTTTGACTACTCAAAGATCTGAAGTAAATTACGATCCTTTTGACCCGCCTATTAAATACGAATACTGTAGGAACTCAGAGCAATACAAGAACAGCCATACAATATCTCCAACTCAAAGGAGCAGAAGATGCACAACACCAAGAGAGTGATACACATGATGAGAAACTGAAAGAGCAGGACAGACTCATAACTAAAGCTGTTAGACTAGTACCCACATTTCAGGGTTTTCAAGGGGATCAAGACGTGGGCTCTTTGGCTGCCCCCAGCCCGAGGATTGAGTTCACACCATCTTACAATTCTCTAACTGAGTAAGGTACGACACGAGAGATTTAAAAAGTGTTGACCTTTTCACACTGCAGAAGACACGCAAGCTAACCGTATGCTATCAATTTCCAACTTCCAATACTTCTCCAAAAGCAATTAAAACAACACCTAAACACTGTAGTTTGATGCTATGTGCTCTTAAATGGGAGTTTCAAAAAAAAAAAAAAACATCTTTCTCACTTCCATTTCCTCAAATTTGCACAACAGTCGCAATACAGCGGATTCAGCTACAGTCAATTCATACGCCATCGAAATCCTACGGCTCCTCAAAGTCTCGCGAAATCGCGTACTAAAGAATCCCGATGAACCCATCAATAAAGCACCCTCTTTTCACGGGAAAATTTCCAAAACCTTCTCGAAACAGACGAGGACACACCAAAAGAGAAGACCGGCGCGATTCGATTCAGTCACCTTAAAACTATTCGAGTAAAGGCGTGACCCTAGAACCGGCGCTGGGGAAAATTCCAAAACCTTCTGACTAGCCGGGCGCTCAAGTTCTTTTTTTCATTCAAATGCGGTCGATTTTTTTGAATTTCTTTCTTATTGACTAGCCGCTTTTTCATTTTTTTAATATATTTTCCTTTTTCTGAATTTTTATGAAAAGACAAATTAATTAAAAAAGAATAACACTTAAAAAACAAACATACAAATACAAAATATATAGGTGGCGAGATGGCTACCCACCTTCCCCACCTATGGTTGCCAGCTCGATTCTAGCTAGGTCGACCCTCACTCAAATAGGGCCATAGCCCTCTCCTGATTCTATCAAGAACTAGTAGCCCTTGCCTCTGGGTGACCTCGCTAACCATACCTGAGGCGCCACAAGCAAAGGAAGGTCGACTACCCTCTTGCTTGTATATATATATATATATATATATATATATATATTGAGTTTATCTTTTTTGGAAAGGAAAAAAAAAACAATGAAGATGCCCTTAAGGTCATGCCTTCATGGAGGTTGGTATAAACATTTCAGATTCTTACGTAAAAAAATGATGATACTTCATTTCTTTATCGAAACAAAATTTATTTCACATACTTATTTAATATTTTCCTAATATGAATTGAGTTCTTTCTTGACTTCTGTTTTTACTCAAAAGAAAAAAAGAACACTCTCTTTAAAGAATTTATAACACCTAATTTTGATTTTTTCTACTTAATATTAGAAAATTTCTAATTTATTAAGATGTGCACGTTAGTAAGGTTATAAGATAATAATAAATTAGAATATTATAAAAGTAAAAGTTTGTCTAAATTGAAAATTGAATCACATTTTCAAAAGTTTGAGTTACCCACTTTCTGTTAATGTAAAAGTTGAGTGAAACGGATAGAAGATAGAAAAGTTATAAGCGGTCAAATTTAGGTTGAAGCAAACAAATAAATAGAAAATATCACCTCCGCCAAAAAAATGGCAGCTAACATCCCATTTGAATCGAACCCCGCCCCTTTGTAGATATTTTTGAATGTTTAGAATCACAATAAAATTTTGTTATTTTCAATTACATCCTACTAAAAATATATATACAAAGAACAGCATCGTTCCAATCGCTCTCTCCCCTGTATCTTTACATCTTCAGGTCAATACCATTTATCCAACTCCTTGAGAAATTGGTGGAGAATAACATGACAGCTTTGGTCATGATGCTTTCCAGCTGAACCAAAGAAGTGCACTTCATCAATGCTTTAATCTTAGGATATCTGTGAGCAATTTTGATAGATGATATTTTTGGTTGATCCATCTCATCACACATGAGACCATATATCTTTTCACAAATGTCATAGGGACACCAAGTATATAGTCGAAAACAATGAAGATGTCTCATTATTCTCGAAATTAATATACTTTACATCTCCAGGTGAGTACCAAAGAGGCGCATCTTTTCTGCAACGACAGCCTTCATAGCTTCCTTCGCGGATGACATGACATTGACAAGATCTTTTTTGGGTTCGCTCAAGCATTCCATGTACGCCTTCCGCAGCTCCGTGTTCACGTTGAACTTTCTGACGCCCAATCTGATGCATTCCTGTTGGAAGCAAATGATCCGAGTAGGTTACGTTAGCTTCTGAACATTTCCTCGGGCTCATCACAATCATCCATTTAGAATCATTTGCCTGTGAAGGAGGCGCGTTTTGCACGAATCAGTTACCTTGATGAGTTCCTCAGACAAGCCCGAAGCTCCGTGAAGCACCAAGGAGACTCCCTTCTTTGATGTCAAAGATTGCAGGTCCTGGGGAAGAAAAACATTGATAAAAAGATGAAGCAATGATAGAATCCATACTAGTTCTCGAAAATTTCGAAGAGAGTCACGGATATTTTGCCAGTTGAAGAAGGAAGTGGATGAATCTCTCGCCGTGCAATGCTAATCAATACTTTTTACGATGTATACATGCATGAGACGAAGAGAACATCTCAAAATTCAGAGAAAGAGATGGCCGCTTTGGAGCAAGCCCAGCTCTGCAATGATGCAATCCTAACGGAGAGTTCGATACTATTCTTTGGGTTATCAAATAGCATGAAAGACCAACAAATGCTTCACTGCCTTAGATTATCAAATTATGCCTGCTGCTAGATTTTCTAACCCGTTTTTGCCTACTAAAATTAAGCCATTATACTCCTATCCAGAATGGGATGTGTCCATCAAGAAGGAACGGGTGTCCTCGTGTAATTCATGTATCGATCCGGGTGTGAAGCATGCGGAAAGAGGATATGGTTACCTGGGATTTGGCTACTCGCAGTATTACACATGCACAAATGGAACCTTTTTACCATTAATTGCAACATTTCTCTCTGCCTATATGGATTGCTAAGAAACTCCATGTGTCTCAATATTTCACTATTTTTTCTCCCGAATATTCATACTAATATTTCTTCATAATGAACATAAAGATACATATGAGCTGAACTTTTTCTACACAAATAAGTAAAATAAAAAGCGTATTAACCACCATTGCATCGTGATTGCATGATTAAGGATTTTAATAAGGGTCAGAGAATATTCCAAACCTTAAGCAAATCAAGCCTCAACTTTGGACCACTGGAAGGATATTTTCCGTGAACATTTCCAATACAAACCGCCAAAACATCTATACCAGGGCGATCAATAAATTCCTCTGCCTGAAAATTAAAGAGGCCAGTTCATGAAAAGATGGCATTCTAACCACTGATATAAGGCTTGCCTTTATTAACAGATATATTGACCTGATTAACATCAGTTAGCCTTGCTTCAAAATCTTCAACAGTCAGGTCATCCTCTGTCCCTGACAATCTCCCTAATTCAGCCTCAACAAGCAGGCCTTTTGAGTGGGCCAAAGACGATACAAACTTTGTGTAGGAGATATTATCATCAAAGGAGAGATGTGAACCATCTGCCATTACTGAATGAGATCCCTGGAAAATTAACATGAACAGAGAATTAATCGACCCATCTTTCCTTTAAAGAATTTGTTGCAACTCGAGACCCCATACTGGATCATTCCCTATGCCAGCCAGATATAGCATATGACTCAGGGTTGAGAGTTATATACCAAATTAACGGCTTACACGAGATCTTCCTTGGAAGTTCCATGATCAAAATGAACTGACTGGAACCTGCCATAAAAGCATGTGCATAAACCATCGAAACCGTTTGCATTAACTGGAGTAGAGTGTTCATGGAGTGACTCAACTGGACATATAATTGCAAACTCGTGTCTTATAACCTAAAACTTAAACCGGAAAGACCAATAATACAAGACAAACACAGCACACCTATAAAACATTCACAAACATTCTCTATGTGAACGTTTTATTCCAAAACAGATACTTTTGGTAGAAGCTGAGGTTAAACGGCATATAATGTCCAGAAGATCCACATATCAAACAAGTGGCTATGCAGAGCAGAATGCCATACTAGGGTTCCACAAATTGTTGGGCTGCATTTGACTGTATAAGGATCTCTATAAACCAACAATGTAATTCTCATTGATTTTATGTCATCTGCTGCATATTAGTACTGGTGTTCTTCTCTTTTTCAATCGGATATAAAATGCACTTACATTAGCCTGTTCCGCAGCAGAGATGCAACAAGCAACTAAGGGAATTCCTCCTTGCTTAAAGGCAGCTGGATGGATCTGCAAGGAAAATAGGCATCAAACAAATTATACTCTATTTATAGCCATGCACATCTCAATTTATGTAAGTTCATGTCCTAAACGCTAAATGCAAATTTGCAATCTAAAAAAGGAATAGCCAAAATTTTATAAGACAGAAAAAGGAAAGGTAATCATTTTGTTAAGGGCCAAAATATTTCATAAAAAAAAGCCAAAGGTCTCTTTGAACTTTAAGTTTTTAGATAGCAAATTGCATTGAAATAAGCAGTGAGGAAGTTTGAGTCACGAGGGTCAGCTTTGGCTGAAAAAATCACAACAGGTGTACCAGTGGTACAAAAATTCAGCGCTTTGAATCCTTCCAGATGACGAGTCTATTTGCTATCAGTATCTGATATTCTGTATAGCAGAAACCAAGACAGAATGCAAGAAATTTGAAATCTTCACCTGGTTGACCAGTGACCACCCTTTGATGTTCATCACTTCTTGTAACTTGGAGTCGTAAAATGTGCTATTGCCTTAGCTTCCTGATGTCAAAGTAAACACATGAATTTAACAACAGGAGAAAAATAGTTTCCAGAGCAAGGACTTTGTGAAGTTCCCAATCTCTAATTCCTCGTGTCATGGTAGCTAGCCAGTTCCTAGTCTTTGCTAGTATGTGCAACTATAATCTGTCAACTATGGTCCTTAATCCTGACATGTCCCACAGCATTCTATTTTGTGGAATGTATATCAAAATGAATATATCAGAACGAATAAAATATATTACAACCTAGCATCTTTTAAACTTCAAACGACATAATTTCCTCCTCATTGCATTGTTCACGTCCTCCTTCTGTATAGAAAACTTATCCGGCTTTGCTTCCTTTGTTCTATAGAACCAGCAATTTGGGTGGCAATATCTTTAATGAAAATTGAGCAATGAAAACACAAGATTAAACAGTTTCACCCCAGTTCTGAAATCACTTCTCTCCCACTTCACACCTCAGAATGCATGCCAATAACAATAGTAAGCAGATAAACCAAAATAGAAATCTTCATTTATTTTGGCTAAACTTGGGTTGACCAGCACAAATTCAGCACAGAAATAGAATAGAAAAAGCAAAACAACTAATAGCAATAACTATACTCGTTAACAGTTCAAGTTGAAATAATCATGGCCACATCCCTGTCGAAGCAAAGAACACGCAAGTCTTCGCCATTTATTCCGAAAAGAGAAACCAAGCCAGATTGACATATCTAAAAGCAACAGGCCAAGTCAAAATAATCATGCAACCTCTCTCTCTTCTTAAAATAGAATAATCAAAACATAGTGGATCATCTGCAAATAGATCCAAAGAAGCTGGAAAGCAATACATAATAAGTGACTATTTGACGAGTGAAGTTAATGGACAATATTGTTCATTCATGTTCCAGAATATTGATTATTTATGTTCCTTCAAGAAGATTTTTCCGTAGAAGCTGATTTGACATCAGGATTGGTCATCTCTTAGTAGCTAAACGGATAAAAATATATACCTCTTATGAAATGATCGCTCCAATTTATCACTCAGAGATTATTCTTGTGCCAATGAGTAACCCCTTTTATATCTGCTTGTCTTCTCAGTTCTTGCTTGAGGTTTAAATTTATTGCAGACAATAAAAATGAACAACTGATGTTCTCACTTTTCTTTTCATTTTTGCTATTTTCAGCAGACCAAAAGGCAGAACTTGCGAGTTGCTACACAATTTTGATTCATCCATGTGTGTTGATCAAAGAGATTCTCTACAAATCGATATAACGAAATATGAAACATAAATGATGAGCTTGACAGTGGGGCCAAGCATAATGAGAACGGTTAAATCATAGCCAAACTAGGAAAAAAAAGTATCATAATTAGGAAATTTGATCTAACCAAAAATCAAAGGCTTGCTCCATTGGGACCAACTATCAAGCGTAACTGCAATCTTTCTACTCATTGTCAATGAATTTTGTTTTCTGCAAATTTGATCCCTTTAAGAGAAATTTGATTCCTTTATTCAGTACCCTGCATTATACAATTACATGAGGAAGCAATTATAATAGGTGAATCTCCTTAAACCCACACCCTCCTATATATCCTTTGTTGTTACAAATTTCTCTCTCCTCAGTTGTCCCATGGCCATAAGCTTAATCACCTTAAAACAAGTAGGTATGCCTAATGAAACGAAAGGATATTAAGTGATCCAGTGACACTTCGTTTTTCAATTTCAGCCAGCGACACTTCAAAAAGTTTCACGCTGTCGTCTTCATGCCATTCATTTTCCTAAGAACTAGCAATAAGTATCCAGCATTAGAGACAACCGATGTCATCAGCACCTGATAAAGAAACAAGTTACGCCATTTATTTTAGATAGAAGTGGACTTAGCTAAAAGCAAAAGGTTAAAAAGCTTGCGCTAACATCACTCGATCCCTTAACAGCAAAAATCATTTCATGTTGAGGATCATCAGGTTCTAGATGGTTCAAACTTTCATCAACTAGATAATCTAGTAGGCTTGGGGCAACATATATTTGTTGTGTTACTCGCCTGCCTTGTGAATGACAAACCTTCATATATATATATATAATTGTTCTGCAACCAATGCCACTTTGGAACACTTCATTTTGTGCATAAGTACAGGAGTGCACGAGACAGAAACAGATGGGCAAAATTATCACGAATGCCTCATGTACAAGTAAATACACTACTCATCACCCCATGAAATTTCATCTTTTATATGTCAACTCCGCTTGAACAGACAACAAACAAGAAAAATAACATATACATCATGGATTTTCACAAGGTTCATTACAACGAAAACGTACCTTAGCTAAAAATTAAGGAGCATTGTCGTCAAAGAGAACTTTGTAAAAATCGTCTTCTCTCTTCTGGGTCAAACAAACTACCTAGTCCCTCCCCTTGATCCTGTTCAGATACTTCACCACTTTTTGCCTTCCTTTTCTCTAATCTATTTAAACCCATCCCAATTCTCCTTTTCTTCTCTAAATTTGCTAGATAATGCCTTCGATTGTACTCACGAAGCCCCTCTTGCATTAATTCTCCAAATTTCTCCTTCACAATAACCAGAGGATCCTTTTCAACCAATTCTGATCCATTATATCCTTCTCTAAGAAGAACAGTATATAATTGATATTCGTTTGAAACAGAGAAAATCCCAGGGTGCTTCAGCAGCAAAATATTCAATTTCTCTGGTAAAGAGAACTCTCTCCTGAAATGACCAAGTTTCAAGATCGATGCTTTCTTCCACAAGGTCAATGATAGTATCTCATGGACCAAACCCACAGTCCTCTTCTCCATTTCCTTGGATCCCTCTGTTAGACCTTGAGGATCTACATACGGTGAAATGTAAGGAATTGAATTAAATTCATGAAACCTTTCCCATGATTTAACCCAGCTTGAAGGCAGTGAACATGAAAAACATGGCTCAGAACCATGCCTGTGAGCTGAGGCTTCAATTGCAGAGACAGCTAAATCAGGGTCCCATGATATAAGCTCAACTCCATAGAACTCTTTCTCCCACTGTGATTTACAACCCGAAACATATCCCCGTGCTTTGCAACAATCCTGAGCATGTAATCATCAGGAAACCCAAAGTTACGTTTCAACTCGTTGATTTTCATAACATTAAGCCTCTGATTTGTGCTCATCATCAACAATTTTGCCAACCGTTCCACGAAAACTGGTTCTTGCATACTTTTCACTGACTCCTCGTCTACTAAATACGTCATCCGTTTCGACAGACGACAATAATATTCATCACCCCTTAGATGGACTTCAAAGCAACAAGGATACCTTTTTAAGCCAGTTTAGCGCTTTCCCTTGAAGATCAAGAGTCTTAAACTTCCTCTGAAGAAATTTAACGGGTGCCTCCTGGCTGGGATATCCAAGGATTATATTCTTGATCTGATTGTTTACGACCCATCGAAGGTTTCGTGAGAGAGCCGCTTCAAGTTCTGGATCCTTCTTCATTGACCAAAGAGCCATGCATCTGACCAAATGTAGAAAGGATGGTGGAAGGTAGAGTCCATTGTTGCTATGGTTTATACCACGGGATACGACGGAGATCACCATTTTCACTTCATCCCCAATGTCTTCTTATGGCAGCCCTCCAACCACCCCACCCTAATAACATACCAGATAATACAAGATGATGAATAAAGGGAATTTATAGAGAACAAAAGGCAGACGCATCATTAAATTTCAAAAGCCGAGACAAGTGGATTATAGTGCCCAAAATTTCCTTAGCCTAATAAAAAGCAAAAGAAATTACCAATGACATACCCAAGCGGTACAAGGATGTATCCACAGTTTAAATGTTCCAACTGCTACCGGTAGCCAAAGCTAGTCCCTAACAACATAGGGTGCGCATGGTAACGCTTCTTGGCTGAGGAAGAGTTTTTTTTTTCAAAAATAGTTCTTTTCTATTTCTATTACGGGGAACAATTTCTAAGTAAAAGAAACCGTTTGATAACTATACAAAATTTCTACTCTTGGAATAGAAAAAAAATATAAATGCGTTTGATAACGCAACAGTTTCTTTTTTGTATTTATTCATTTTTTATTCTTGCTTACGGATCACCGACCGTCGACCGCCAACTGCCGCCGCTTGCCACCGCCCGCTCGCTGCTGATGCACGACCGCCGACTGCCGCTGCACAGCCCATCGGCCGCTGACGACCGACAACCGCCGGCTCGACGGGCGGCGGCGACGGGTGGCAACCGGAGACCGGCGACTGGCGGTGGCGGGCGGCGGCCGGTGGTCGGCGGTGTCTCCGGGCGGTTGAAGGTAGCCGCAGCAAGAGAGAAAAATAAAAGAAAAAAAAAATTGACCTATTTCTAGAAATTGTTAGGAACGAAGCAATTTTTTTTTTTCTCGTTTCTATTCCAAATCTATTTCGCGCTAACTTTCTATTAGGAATAGAAAAACAACTCAGCGTTATTAAACGGTTTACATTCTTTTTTTTTATTCCTAACAAAAGAACAGAAATTTTGAAGAATAGAAATGTTACCAAGCAGACCCATAGTTTCCAATGGAAACACCGAAATGGCATTGAGGAATCGCAGCAGGACAGCACGCCCCGCCCTGCTACAATCTCGAACTCATCCCAAACCCCATAAGTTTCTACATGTGAATTCCCAGACCCGGCCTGCTTAATTTGTCGAGACACCCGACTAAACCGAGCCCGCTCCTTCTCTTTCTCCTCCTTTCTTCTCTCAAGATGGAACACAGACCATCACAAGAAAGCAAATCATTTCACTTCCGCATTCTAGACACTTCGTCCAGGCAAATGACGAAAAGGGGCGTCCTTGCGGACTCGCGGCGGCTCGCGAATGATCGAAATCGAGAAGGACGGCGGGACGACATTCCAAACTAGCAAGTCATGTCAGCATCGCTAGAGAAGCAAGATGTGGAGAATCTCAAATCAAAAAATGCAGACGAAAATGCGGATTCATTTTGCACCAATCGAACACAAAAGATGATGTAAGGGTGTTGAGGATTGAGATATTGCAAACTCATCGGACCTCGCTCTGTGATTTTGGGCTCGCGGGATGCTTCCAACGACACCTCGCCTTAATTATTTTTTTGATCGTCAAAGATAAGATTCAAGCAATTAATTCATTAGGGAAACATTCTCTTTTCATTCTTAATAATTTTTACACTTCGATTTTCAAATGGGCTCTGTATTTCGCATTTGCCAATGCGAGTCCTATAGGGGTTAGGCCTAAAGTATCAAGCCCAAGAAGAAACAGATACCTGCTTAAATTAGATTGCAAGCCCAAGTCCATTGCAAAGTCTATGATCTTCAACTTTGTGCCCATCATTGCCATGTTGGTGTGGCTTGATCGCAGAGATTAGTCATGAATAGACCTGATCAATGGTCGAGTCTCGATGGATAGAGTCTTGGCATGTTTGACTTGGCTGGCCGGCCCAAGCTAGGCTTGACCTAATATCGGGCCTAAAAAGCTTCTCCCAAACCCATTCGTAGCTCAAAACACGTTAGAACTTCCTTTTCCCTTAGAAAAAGATTGAGAGTGTTTGGATTGGGTGGAACTCGTGAATGGAGCCACTTGCTTGGATTCATCCACCTCAAGAACCCGGATGGATCAGAAGTCTAGCCCTGCATGGGTGGATCGGGAAGAGAGTTTGATAGATTCGATTGGGACTCAACTGATAAGGAATTGGCGGTAGCAAAGTGATACCTATAATAGTCCTTTGAGGAACTATCTAGTTTTCGTTTCAATTGATATTTTAGTGATACTAATTTATGATATGACACTATAGTCACCTCTCTTGAATTACGGTTTGATATGATTTTCACATACTTTCAAGATTGTCTAAGTCAACTTTTTATATTTTAATTTTTCTTGGTCAACTCTTTCCATAGTTTTTTCCCTAACTCTTTCTATAGTTCACGTCTCCTCTCATGTTAAGTTTTGATTTTCAATATTGATAAAACCGTCCGTGCACGTCATTCCCTTTGGCAAAAATTGACAAGTAAATCAATTTGCTCCTTCCTCGTCCAGTTAAAATAATAAGAAAAAAATAGAACATAAATACATGGGACCGATGTGGTCGAGTAAATTACCCGCAAGGATGAATTACATGCAATCTAGTCCTTACGCGACCCGACCACTAAAAAGAAAAGCAGCTTTCTTATTCTGTCGGCAAGGGAAAAGAGTATATTAATCATTTAAAGCCAAATCGATAATTTGATTTTTCTTGATTGACCAAGAAAATTGAAGAACAGTATAGAGGAAGTGTAATTTGCTTTTTGGAGAAACTCCCCAAAAAACCCTTGAACTTTGTGGGTAATACACGCCTTTGAACTTTCTATTGTTGAAAACCTCATTGACTTTTTTCTAGGAATAATGACATGATGGTCCCTGAACTTCAGTGTGCAATATAATACTTAGGCTTTTAATTTTTCTAATATAATCTTTGAATTTTTAGTAAATGCTCAATTTGGTCATTTTATTTGCTCAAATAACAAATCAGACATTCTTTGATGACTAGGATTCTTATATAATGAATTAGATTTTAAAAAACGATGAGTCAATATGTCCATATTTTTAATCATCTACCTTAGAAAAGGAAAAAAAGAAGAACTTAACATGTGACATGAATTTTTATATCCTAATTTGATATGAGTTTATTATGTGGATGATTCATTTGTAACTTTTTTTTAATCTATTGTTCAGACTTAATGAATTGAAAGTCAAATTAGCAAGTTCCATTAAGTTGACTTAACGCAAGGACGGCGATTAATATTTTCATATAATTTAAGGACTAGATTGAACATCCACTAATACTTTAAGGCTACGTTTGGCAATCGGGATAAAATTCGGGATAGGATATGATTTATCATATCCTTCGTTTGGTGCTCGCTCAGGACAGGATAAAGTCGGATATAAGGGGCGTATAGACGGGATAAAATTATCCTGGGGGAGGTGGGATAAAGGTGGACGGGATTTTTAATATCCATATTAGGAAAGTTATTACTCTCAAATAACAAACTTATTAAATTTATAAAATTGAAATTATATTTCAATATAAATAATATTTGAATTATAATTTAAGAAATTAAAAATAAAAAAATAAAAATTCATTTTTATTTAATCCTATTTTAATTTATATATTCAACTTTAATTCTATCTTATAATAAACATTCAATCTATAAATTAACTATTTATATTTATTATATATTTTAGGTATTTTTGTATTTTAGGTATGTTAGTACAGTTTACTATTTGAGAAAATTTTATTAAAGAATGATGAAAGGGGAAAAAAGAAATAATAATGAAAATAATATAAACAATAGTAAAAATAGAATAAAAATAAATTAAGGAATAGTGTTATGAGAGATTTTCACCATATCTGTTTATGAACATTTAGGTTCATTTATAATGATATGCTATTTATATAAAAAAAAATGTACGTGATATAATGAAAACATATCCGACTTTAATACCGCAATTCACCAAACAATGGACGGGATATAAAAAAAAATCCAGGGATTTCATATCCTATCCTATCCTATCCATTCCTATCCCGATTAGAAATCCGGACGACCAAATGTAGCCTAAAATCCAAATTGAACAAATAAAATGTTTAAGGACAACATTACATATTAAACCAAAGGTCTAAACTATTTATATCATTTTCTCTTCATTTTATTGTGGCCATCGACCCTTCTTCTATATCTCTTATTTACAAGTGCATATTAGACACGTGCATTTGACAAAAAGAAAATAGGAGGAGGGAAAATGGATGCAACAAAATGAAAATTTAGGAGAAGTCGGCGTAACGGTTTAAAATTCAGGGGCAAACGTGAATCACCGAGAGTTTGGGGGATTTGTGTAATTTCGATTTCTTTTGTCAAGGTGAAAATGCAATTTCCAAAGTTTAGGGGACTAAAACCTCGAAAAGGGAAAGTTCATAGGACCGGACTGAAAAGGGAAAGCCCCCCGTGACTGGGGTAATTCCTGATTCTGGGAGGGAGATCCGATGGCGACAGGACAAGTGGCATTCCTTCTGTTCTGTTCCGGGATCGAACCTTCGCAGATTCGCATCGTCAGAGGAACTGGTCACTGCGGCTGATCAGAGGCGAAAGTTCTGATTCTTGAAACGACCCAGAGAACACGACCTTCCAATCCGCTCACTCGAAGAAGCAAACGTGTGTTAGTTGGGTCTTTCTGTTGAAACCCGTCGTTTCTTTTTTGGGTCGGGATCGGGAAATGGGTGTGGGGTTGAAGGGAATGATGGGTTCGCAGCAGTGATGGAAATGATGATCTGGGTCGGATCATTTTGAGGGAATCTTGGCGTTGATGGATTCCCTCGTGCTTGGTGGGGCAAGAATGGCGATGCTGGATTCGTCGTGGGATGAATTTGGATGTTCATTTTCTTTCTTGGCGAGCTTCTGGTAGATGGTTCCAGCTGCGGTTGCTGTTCAAGTGTTTTACTGAGAAGGGTTTGGCTGCCACTGGCGCGATGTCTCGTTTGGCCTTGATTGCGTGCTGCTGAATATTCAGAAGATGGCTGGGGCGAGCGAAGCGAGAAATTGGCTAGAGGGTCTGGTGAGGGACGGATCGCTTGGGCGGTGGATGGGAAGGCGGTCCCCCTTCGATGATGAATTCGTTGATCCGGGAACGTCTGCAGCCGCTGGGAAGAACTGGATGGTGGAGCTCTCTCCGATTGCAAACATTGTTGTTAGAAGATGCTCAAAGTAAGCTGTAAGCATTTTAGTGGCACCAGTTTATACTTTTCAAGCTTTAGTTCTTTAGATCAGTGGGCCTTGAGATGGTTATGTAGAATTTCGTGGCATGATTGTTCTCTGTTTTATGTGCTCTGAATTTTTGGAGATGGTTAGAAGAGTGTCCAGGTGAGCATGTTAATAGCACCGCATGCTATTTTAACTCCTAAGAGTGAGTGCACCTGGAGACAGATACATAGAATCTCGGATCTTTTTTCCGGTTTTTCATAGCTAGTAGACTTTATTCTTGCTCTTAATGTCGTAGACATAACATCTGCGATTTTGTACTGCTCATGTAGACTATGTGTCTTGTACTTGCATCAGAGATTAGTGGATAGATAGACATTGTAACTGTGTCAACAATGGAACTAAATGATGCAGGGTACTTGGCATTTCTATGAGTGAAATTCAACAAAGCTTCGATGAAGAGGCTCATGATAATATGAAGCATCCACAATGTTATGCACGGAACTTTCTGGAGTTTTGCTGTTTCATGACACTTTCTCTTTCTGTACGTGCTACTGCTCATCTGGCTGACAAGAAATTCCGTCGACTGACTTATGACATGATGGTTGCCTGGGAGAGTCCTGCAGCATCCAATCTGCCTTCCCTTAACATGGTTATTGCTGTGACAACTGTATTATAGTATTGTCTTCATTTGATACCCATTTGATTCAACCCCTTTTTTGTCCATTTTTATGTTACTTTTCATCTCATTGCCAATAGGTAGATGAAAATGTTTCAGTTGGAGCAGAGGCTTTCTCTCGTATAGCTCCTGCCATTCCTATTATTGCCAATGTGATTATTTGCAAAAATCTTTTTGAGGTGCTTAGCACTTCAACTGGTGGAAGGCTTAAATTTCCCGTCTATGACAAGTTCCTTTCCGCATTAGAAAGGTATCTCCTCTCCGTTTGATATCTGATGTCCTTCCTCTGTTTACATTTCTGTCATCCTTGGCGGTTGTTGACAATTGGCTAATTATTCTTTTGAAATACCTATGGCTATGAGAACCTTAATTGTTGCTTCTTGTAATGATGTTAAATACTGTAGTTTCAGTGGCATATTGTCCAGGGATGTGTTACTGATATGCTGATTTAAGTATCAATATTTTTAACTCAGAGGATAGATTACTAAAGTATACAGCATAATGGTATTTTGTAACTGATTTTAGTCTGTCCAAGAGGCAATTTACTATGGATAAGTTTTGAACTCCTATTTTTTGGCTTGTAAGTAAGCTTCTAGGTAATATTCTAATAAATATGTATGCAGCATACTATCTACTCTTGATTGATAAACATGCAGCATTTATTACTATTAATGAGGAAATGTTCAGAGGCAAATGTGTGTCAGTTTTTTGTTTGGTACCACCACACTATATAGTTTCTTGTAGGCATGTTATTGGCTACTAATTACTCATTAGGTTTGGCACTTGCATTTATCAATTCATAGAGCTCTGAGGAGATTGAAGAGCCAGACAGCTTCATCCCGCCTTTCTGCTGTCAGATCCTTGAGAGGAGAGCAGGTCCTTGAAGTAGGTGGAAAAATCGCCAGTCAGCCGATTCTTGAACATGTTGGAAGATCCACATGGCCTGGTAAGTACCTCTATATGTTGTAATCAGTTTTCTAACCTATCTTACTGTGAGTAAATAAGCATAAGCTAAGATGACTACATATCGCTGTTGCTACCTGGTCAAACTGGCTTGTGCATATTGAGGTGTGTAGCATGACATCATAAGAGCCATATACTTTGAAACATGGAAGTTCTATAGTGGAGAAGACTTCACATCTCTCCATTTGCATTGGATGTCCACTTAGTTACCGTTATTGGTTGTGTAGGTCGGCTTACCCTGACAGATCATGCACTTTACTTTGAAGCTTTTCAAGTAGTATCCTATGACAAGGCAAAGAGATATGACTTGTCAGATGAGCTAGAACAAGTTGTTCGAGCAGAGGTGACTGGTCCATTGGGTACTCGATTATTTGACAAGGCAATCTTGTACAATTCAGTATCCTTGTAAGGCATGACACTATGCTTGTCTCAGCTGATTTTTTTTTTTTCTATTTTTTTAGGTGTTTAACTGTCTTTCTTCATTGGCTCTGAATTTCTCCCTATTTTTAGGAGTTTGGATGTTGACTTGCTCGAGTTCTTGCAGATTAGAACCAGTCATTATCGAGTTTCCTGAGATTAAAGGTCATAAACGCCGGGATTATTGGCTGGCAATTGTCAGAGAGATTCTTTATCTGCATAGGTTCATAAACAAATTCCAGATAACTGGTATTGAAAGGGATGAGGCAATTTCCAAGGCTATTCTTGGAATCTTGCGTGTACAGGCCATTCAAAATATGAATACCTCTGGTCCTCTCTGCTATGAGGCTCTTTTGATGTTCAGTCTTTGTGATCAACTTCCAGGGGGAGACTTAATAATGGAAGCACTAGCAAAGTTGTTATGCTTGAGGGAGTCGGATGAAAGTAATTCTAAGTTCAACAGAAGGATGTACTCAATGTCATCTGTCTCCATGATTTCCAACTTGGGCTTTTTATCTGGTAACAGTTCAAGTCATCTCAGTGAGGAAGGCCTTCCTGTTGGTGAGATCTCTGTGGGGCAGTTGAGTTTGCTGGAAAGAGCAGTAAAGGAATCTGGGGACAACTACAAAGAAGTGGTAGTGGCGCGAGAATCTTGTGATGGAGCTAAAGTCAACGGCATTGATACAAATTTAGCAGTAATGAAGGTATCACTAGATGGTTTTGTGTTTGTCTTTTGAAACACTTGCACCTAAATGTGCATTTTTGGATGTCCCATATGTCTCGGGGCATCAAAATGAAGCATGGTTTTGGTATTCCGGCTTTGGCTTCGTTGGCTCTTGCTCGGGCTCTGGCCTTTTAGTTTAGGATGGTGAGGACAAACGCCTATAACCATCCAAGTATGCCTAGCTCTGATACCATGTTAAAAATTTTTGGATATATGCGCTGCGGAAGCATGGTTTTGGTATTAGTTATAGTTTTTGGTTAGTGATGTTGTGCAAGTATATGATATAGTTTGTAGAGGATGGACAAGGGACAATATGTGATAGTTGGAGGTTACGGAAGCATGGTTTTGGTATTAGTTATAGTTTTTGGTTACTAATGTGTGCAAGTGTATGGTATAGTTTGTAGTGGATGGACAAGGGACAAGATATGATAATTAAAGGATATAGGACATGAGATATGGGGGAAAATAGTTTCATTAGTTGAACAAAATAATTTGATGAAGATATTGGCGCTCACTCCCCACATGAGCATGGTGGAGGTCTAAGACCTCTCACGGTGGAGGATTTACCCCACACAAGGTGGAGGATTTTCCCCTCACGCCCTCAAATGATGAACTACAAGGCTATTTATAGGCGTAAGTCACCGCCTTAGAGGATTCTAGACTTCTCTAGCTTGTTCTAGGATTTTCTTTGATGCTTGGCTTTTGCTTGCTTGCTTTTCCATGTGAATCTTCTAGATTCAACTAGCAAACTCCATTCTAGACAATTCTAGACAATCTTCAACGTGGATGCTATGGCCAAGGTTCTCGCCTTAGTAGTTTCTAGATAGTTCTAGAAAATGGATCACAATTTCCAACACAAACGCCTATAACCATCCAAGTATGCCTAGCTCGATACCATGTTAAAAATTTTTGATATATGCGCTGCGGAAGCATGGTTTTGGTATTAGTTATAGTTTTTGGTTAGTGATGTTGTGCAAGTATATGATATAGTTTGTAGAGGATGGACAAGGGACAATATGTGATAGTTGGAGGTGCGTACGGAAGCATGGTTTTGGTATTAGTTATAGTTTTTGGTTACTATTGTGTGCAAGTGTATGGTATAATTTGTAGAGGATGGACAAGGGACAAGATATGATAATTAAAGGATATAGGACACGGGATATGGGGTAAAATAGTTTCATTAGTTGAACAAAATAATTTGATGAAGATATTGGCGCTCACTCCCCACATGAGCATGGTGGAGGTCTAAGACCTCTCACGGAGGATTTTACCCCACACAAGGTGGAGGATTTTCCCCTCACGCCCTCAAATGATGAACTACAAGGCTATTTATAGGCGTAAGTCACCGCCTTAGAGGATTCTAGACTTCTCTAGCTTGTTCTAGGATTTTCTTTGATGCTTGGCTTTTGCTTGCTTGCTTTTCCATGTGAATCTTTTAGATTCAACTAGCAAACTCCATTCTAGACAATTCTAGACAATCTTCAACGTGGATGCTATGGCCAAGGTTCTCGCCTTAGTAGTTTCTAGATAGTTCTAGAAAATGGATCACAATTTATTAAAAATTTTTGGATATATGCGCTGCGGAAGCATGGTTTTGGTATTAGTTATAGTTTTTGGTTAGTGATGTTGTGCAAGTATATGATATAGTTTGTAGAGATGGACAAGGGACAATATGTGATAGTTGGAGGTGCGTACGGAAGCATGGTTTTGGTAGTAGTTATAGTTTTTGGTTACTATTGTGTGCAAGTGTATGGTATAATTTGTAGAGGATGGACAAGGGACAAGATATGATAATTAAAGGATATAGGACACGGGATATGGGGTAAAATAGTTTCATTAGTTGAACAAAATAATTTGATGAAGAGTTTTCATTCTTAGGCTTCTTTTTATGATGCTGAAGTACTTATCTTCGTGTCTCCCCCTCCCATCCAGCATCTTTAAAACTGCAGACTATGTGGTAATTCATCAATTATTTAACATTTGTAGGAGTTAATGTTCCCCATTACGGCAGTTGGAAATTGGCTTCTGTCTCTCGCATGCTGGGACGATCCTTTGAAGTCTTGGATATTCTGTCTGAGTTTCACTTTCATCATTTGCAGGTAATACAAGAGTGCTCTTCCTTTGTTAATGTTCCTTTTTATGACTGTTTGAGAAAAGCCTTCTTGTCGTCGAGACATGCAATCTCGTAACTCTTGTTTTGTTGCACAATGTTTACTTTCTTCTACATCGTTCAAGCCTCAAAGGGAGCAGGAAGTTAGGGGTGCCCTCTTTTTGTTTCTCTTCCCACCAAACGAATTTCACAAACTTAAAAATCATCGAGGGCAGATTTGGTTACTATAATCCAAGTCGGATCATTGAGCTTTTGAACAGGTTATAATAAAACACAGATCTATATTTGTTGGTTTTAGTTTTGCCTTGTTTGAAATTCACTGCAGGGGGTGGCTCGGCTACTTCTCTGCACTGGTGCTCGCTGGTATTGTGGCTTTCATTACACTCGTGCGGCTTCAAAACCGAGGGAAGCCCGATCTTGACATTAAGGTAATGGCACCTCCAGAGAAGAATGCAGTTGAGCAGCTTTTGGCTGTTCACAATGGAATCTCTCTAGCAGAAGGGCTTGTCCAGGATGGAAACATAATCCTTCTCAAGCTACGTGCATTACTGTTTTCTTCGCTTCCTCAGGTAACAGTTCCCTCTCTCTCTCTCTCAAGCGTGCGTTTTCTGCCGATAGTCGATTGACTCTTCAGCAGTTTGGATTATCCCAGAACTAAGATAAATTTTTTAATGCTCCTGTTCTCCAGGCTAGCGAGAAACTTGTCCTTGCTCTCGTTGTCTCGGCTTTGATAATCGCCTTTTTGCCTGGAAAGTACACGGCGCTACTCATTTTCTTGGAAATTTTCACTAGATATTCTCCCTTCAGAAGAAAAGGCACGGAAAGATTGATGAGGAGATTGCGGGATTGGTGGTTCAGTATCCCAGCGGCTCCAGTCATCGTGGAAAGAAAGGAAGAAGAGAAGAAGAAAAAGTAAATGCTGTAGTTACGTGCGTCCACAGTTTTTGTACATTACATTTTCTCCAATCTCTGTGTATGTCCTCAAAAATTGAATGGGGCAAAAAGAACATAGATAACTATAGGAGCTGTAATATTGAAAGGGAAAATGATGATTTATAACTCATTTGAAATAGGGATGAGCACCAAACCCTGTCCAACCCAGAAATTGGACTGAACTGGCAGGTTCTGGGTTGTTCCCGGTTTCTTGTGTGGAACCGAACTGACGGAATTACTAAGTATACTGATTCTTTTGAAGTGAGTAAGAGAAGAGTTTTGCTTAGATAGAGTCCAATTTTTTGGACCGTTTCTTTATGCTTGCGTTTCAGGGTTAATTTATATTTACCTTTTCACCCATTTTGGAACTACCATCTGTTCTTGTCTTGTTTCTTTCTTTGTTTAAGCTCAGTGCATGATTGCTCAGTCGAACTGGTCCTCCTGTCTAGATCAAAAAAGGAAAGATGGTGAGGGCTGATGCTGTCCTTAGGAGTAGGCGAGGGGTTCCTAAGCAGGAGACAATAATAGAATTGATCATGATAATTGTAATATTTTTTTTTTTTTAATCCTGGGTTATAAAAATGGAAAGAGGAAAGGTTATTTCAGGTTCTGGCAAGGGGCACAAGGTCCTTTTCGCGATCTCATCTCATTCAACTACAATTACGTACACGTCCAATTGCAGTGTAGCATGCAATGCATACTACGTTCATATCCCTGACGTCCAGGACACTACCCGGAATATATCTGCAAATATTGACAGCTAATGATCCTCGAATACTCTTAAAGGTAAATCAAAATCACCACACATGATCAATCAAATATTGGAAAAGTCCTGGTATCCATGACTGGTCAGAATTGGACCGTAATGGAATTTCGGTTTATACCAGGAGGAAGATTAGAATTAGAAATTGATCGAAAAGCAAGGATATGGACTCGTGCGAGTAGGATATAGAAAATATGTATTCTAATTCTACCATCAATTATGGTTCGAATCTAAGAGAAATTGTAGAGATGATTCAAGAACAGCTTCAATCAACTGACAAAGAGCACCAGATATTTCACAAGAAGAACAGCTGAGTTTCATTCCTGCTCCGATACACCGAAAAATCTCTAACGGAACCAAAAGAGAAAAACAGGATGAAGAAAAAGAAAAAGAAAAAACGTACTATGTACAAAAAAGGAGTGAAGAAGGGGAAAGATAACATGCTATAATCATTATTATACTCTCTGAATTTCACGAATAATTTCATTTTCTGTGAGAAGGTTCTTCTATATTATTCAGCAAAATATTTGAAATTTCTTATTGGCATTCAACGGATCCCCAGAAAACGCCCAGCGAAAAAGAATTAATAATTTCTCATACGTATCGATGCTTTAATTAAAAAGAAAGAAAAATCGAAAACCAGATTTCAAGACCCAAGAAGGTATTTCTAATTTTTTTTTCAAAATTCGCGAAAATTGTTCGTCCTTTCAAAATTGGAGTACGGCATGTAGTTCGTCGTCCTCATGCCGTTCCCCGGAAAACCGAACGCCGTCGCCTCGTTGAAATCGTAGAAATTAGGCTGGTTCGAGCACAGGAAATCCGCCGCATTATTCGGCAAGAACGGAAGATGATTACTCAGGTACGCGCCGCCGCCGTTCGCGGCCTCGAAGCTGGGCGGCGCCGCGGCGGCGAAGCAGGAGTTCACCTGGCTGCCGTCCCCGACGCTGCTGCTGCAGTTCTCCTCCGTGATCACCGACGAGCACTCGTTGTCCTCGCCGGGGCCCCGCCAGCGGCCGCGGCCTTCGAGCTCTTCGCGTCGGCGTCGTCAATATCGCCGCTGTTGGCCGCGGCGGCGGCGGCCTCTGTTGCCGGCGGCTGCGTCGGCGTCGGCTTCGGCTCGTCGTCGGGGGAGGAGCGGGAGAGGCCGGTGAGCTTCTGGACGAGCGCCATGAAGTCGCGGGGCTGCGTGTGGATGATCTTCGGCGAGTGCGTGTAGATGATCACCGGGTGGCGCTGCTGCTGCTGCGACGGCCTCGCGGCGGAGGCGGCGGCGGCGAGGAGGGGCGCCGCGGCGGCCGTGGTCGAGGAGGAGGAGGAGGGCGGCGACGGCTTCTTGATGGAGCGGGAGTCCCGGTTCGTCTTCAGCGGCGGCGGGAACGGAGGGGCGTGGTGGTGGTGGTGGTCGTCGTCGAGATGGGCGGGGCTCATGGTCTGCGCGATCGGAAAATGGCAGATTCAAGAAGAAGGCGAGATGAAGAAGAAGCTCCTCTGTTTTTCCTTTTTCTTTTTTTTTGATAGCTTTTTCAAAACGGCTAAGGGAGGAAAATATATTTTCTGATTTTTTTCCTTTTTTTTTTTTTTGTCTGTTTCGTTGCTGTGGCTTTTCTTTTCTTTGATTGGAGAGAGAGAGAGGGATGGAATCTGGTGGTCGATGATGATCGGCACGAGGCGGTACGCGCGTTTTATAGAGTCGCGGCCCGAAAGATCGCCTGCGGACGGGCCCACTGGTGGGGACTCCCGCCATCGAATGAAGGACCTCCACGTGGCGAGAGGGGGGTTGCTGGGGATTGGAATATTGAGCACGTGGAGTTCGTTTTTGGGTCAGCATCGTGTGGAGAAGGGAGATGACAAGTGGGTGATGACGTGGCCGCGCGAAGGTTGAGATCTTGCAGGGGAGGCCGTTGGGGAGCTCCGCCACGTGGCGGCGTCCGCGGGAGTTTCGGGTCGGCCGGTGGAGGCGGATTTGGCGGGAAAAAATGTGGCTGGGGTGGGGCCCCCGAGGCACAAGGTTTTCTCTCCTCTTCCCTTTTTTATTTTATTTTATTTTTTAATATTATTTTTTTTCCTGAATTTAGCGACGAGTTTGCATGAGTTTGCATGAGGATGAGAAAGGTTATGAGGGTAATCCAAAATCTTTTAAGAAAGGTAAATGACCAAAAGGGTGCCTTTTCTCTTCCTCGTTAGTCTCTTTTCAAAGAAAAAAAAAGGTATAAAATCAAATAAAATAGATTATGATTAATAAGCTTTTTGTATAAAAAAATTGATTATAAATGTGCTAAGGGTTGGACCCGAGCAGGTCCTTAAAAGGCTCGACGGCCGGAAAGACGGGTCCTAGTTTACGGGAGGGATAACCTCCCTCGGGTGGGAGTCCCGAACGCATCCGGGTACGCCAGGGAGGGGCTGGAGAAATAAGCCTCCCCGCTTTTGGACCGGCCACATTCCCCCTCGGTTTCTGAGAGATGGGAACGGCCAGCACACTGGACCCTAGCGGGCTTCCGTTGAAACACACGGGCGCGCAACGCGGAATGAAGGTGCCGGGGTGATTAAATCAAATAAAATAGATTATGATTAATAAGCTTTTTGTATAAAAAAAATTGATTATAATTGTGCTAGGGGTTGGGAAATTACTGTATTTTGCCGTTAACTTGGCATTAGAAAGTATAATTTTCACTCTATCTATTATTAGTAATTTCTAAAGATATAATGACAGTAATCCTCGTGTTGAGTAAGCTCTCCCTAAAAATGAAAAATAAGAGGCCATATCTTGAATATTTGCCATATAAACATTTGTATTTCTTATTTACAATGAAATAGTATTTAAAGCCGACAAATTTCAGATCGTTGGATAAGATTATACTTCGTGATGGTGTCATGCTCTGCCGCTCCGAATCTCACCCATCCATTACACTAGCAAACTCAAGGGGAGGGTTGCGGCGATGGTGGCAGCGTCGGCGTCGGCGGCGTCGGTGTCGGCAGCCCACACCTCTTGATTGAAAAGTTCCTCGCCAGTTCTCATTCTAACTAACTCCTTGCTTCCTTACCACCTTGAAATTATTATTATTTTTTGCATCCGCCAAGTGATATATTAATGACGAACGAGATTCACCATTATTTTCCTATTATATCCCCACAGATTATATTTAACTTGACAATGTTCTTATAGATTATGAAGGTGATGTCCAGGTCATTCTTCCTGATGTTTGAAACCGTGTATCTTGCTTTTCACACAAGCGCACGAAACGCACGCCAAAAAGAAATGTTAAACAACCGCGACGACTTCTTTTGGAGTCTCGCTGCCTTTCTTTTACAAGGAATTTTCACGCGTGAATGTTCACACAAGACCATGAAAGAGTTTCGATTTGGACACATGGTTTGAACCGTAGTTTAACTTCGTTGGCAAGATAATTTGAATAAGTGAAAGCGCGATGTGCGTGCATTAAGATAATCCATCGCAAAGTAGTGTGTCCAATCCTTGAAATGGTGGATCGCCCTTTAAATTGGAGCCTTTTGACTTCCTTTTTTGGGGTCCACTTCCCAATAAAACGTGAGGGGAACGTTAGATACAATGAAAAATTTTGATACCATATGAGAATTTGTAAGGCAATCTTCAATTGTTCTAAAAATTTAAGTTGTTAGATGAAGATATGATTTATTATTTACATATTCTAATAAAAAGTATATTCTTAAGGGAAAATTTTGTAATAAGGGTTTCAAGTGGTTGTTTCTTAAGAGATGGTCCAAAGTAGAGTTTATCTCAAATAAGGGCGTGGAGTGGTTTATTTAATCTCAAATAAGAGTTTCAAATCACTCGCCGGTCCACTCTTTGCTGGTTTGCTTATTCCGATGGCTAGAGAGGGGGCAATTTTGTATTTTGTCACTCGGAAGTTGAACCTTGTGAATCTCTCTCTCTCTCTCTCTCTGTGAAAGCCTAGTTTTATCTTGCCATTCAGAAGTTGAACCTTGTGAATCTCTCTCTCTCTCTCTCTCTCTCTCTCTCTCTCTCTATGAAAGCCTGGTTTTGTCATTTAGAAGTTGAAGTTTATAGTTGCTAGTGGTTTCTATTTATTTGGGTATTTTCTGTTATTTGTAAAGGTTTCATTTTCTTTTATCTATAAATCAAATTCAGAATTGCGATCCCTAAAATAACAGTAGAGTCTAATGACCGCCTTTTGAAAATCCAAGAGTGTATGAGTTTATGCCAAGTTTTGTAGTCCGTAAAGGTTAAGATATGATAATTTTTATGTTATCCTATTTGTGGTTCTCTCATATGACATGATGGGATTGGACAGAAGAGGGTTATAGCCAGAAGAAAAATATTTCCATGGGAGAGATAATATAAATGCGGATAAGATTTCATATATCCATGGTATTAATGTTATAATATGTAATATATTTTTATTATTCTAAATATGATCCCAATATTATATTCCTAATAAATTCCGATTTATTACCCAATTTATTACCCACGTGTATTACGTGATATTTGCCCGTTAATATGTTATCATAACGGTCTTGATGGAAGATATTGGTAACGTAATAAACGGAATAAAAACGTGAGGTCATCTAGTTCAAATCCTATTACTGCAAAAAAACACACTATCAGGTTTGAGGGGTATTGGCTAGTAGAACAGGACGTACATGATCCTGGTGTTCCCATATTGCAGATCGATCGTGCTACGTGGATTCGTCGAAGGTTTTAAGGTCTTCTGCTTTTGCAAATTTCATCAATGGCTGGAGGTATGTTGATCTTTACGTTTCCGCAAACCGATCCCGAATTTTGTATGAATTTATCTGTGATTGATAAATCGGGATCGTCAGGTTTTAATTTATATTTAATCTAATAGTTGGTATCAAAGCATGTTTTCCTCTGCCTTGATGAAATTTTGGAATTTAATTTTCATTGAATTATGTATGGGTAAATTTGGATGACCCACCATGCGATAATGGATCTGCATGATTACACCGCCATTAGGAAGGAAAACCCTTAAATTTTTGGGCATATTACTGATCGTCGGATGTTAATCGAGCGGTGAAATTTTGGTGGTTAGGGTTTTTAGGGCAGATCGTTTTAGGCTTAATTCCGGTCAATACGTTGGTCGTTTTTGCCGGTTCTTGAGATTATTCGTTCATCCCAACATTCTCTTCGAAACCCATAAATCAATTTGGTCGGATATGGGTTGTGGGAGGAGACCCAAGCGGCGGAATGGAGATGGTCGCGGCGGAAGGACGGCGGAAAAGAAGCCCGGAAGAAGGCATGCGCCCGAGGGTTGCAACAGGTGCGTGCAACACACGGGCCCGAAGGGCTACAACGGGCGCGTGCGAAGGACTGCAGCCGGCGCGTGGGACGCAGGCACCCGAGGGGCTGAAGAGGGCGCGTGCTATCACGCGCGCCTATGATTTCTCAATTTTGCCCCTCTGCATTTAGGAAAATTGCAATTCTGCCCTTACCTATATAAAATTCCGATTTTGCCCCGGGCGTGAAAACTTGCGATTTTGCCCTTTTTGGGCGTAAAATTCCTGTTTTACCCCCTAAAAGTAAAATTCCACTTCTGGCCTTGCATGCAAAATTCCAGTTTTACCACTTTTGCAGATGATTTTACTGTTCTACCCTTATGTGCAATTTTATGAATATTTTTTCATAAAATTAAATGTCTAGTGATCCGTATATATTTAATTAATTAAGGATTAGCCATAGCATCTTTAATTATATTAAATTATATACATTAAGAGCCTTTGGATCACATATAGTCAAAGACAATAATTGTAATTATTCACATTAATATTATGAATTTTATCCCACAGGGAATTTTCAATATATTAATGTGATTAATTAGGATGAAATATTATTTTATCTTTCTTAATTTACCCACAGGGATTAAGGAAGGGAATATAATTTAATAGTTTCATCATGAAGTAATTATGAATCAATTTAAATTAGAAACTTTGCCCACAGGCAATTTTTGATGTTATGTGATTCATATTTAATAACATATTTTACATTGGTAAAATATGATTTAAGTTTATTTGCTTAAAATATATTGATACATAAGTTTTCTTTGACTATGATGCAGTCTTACCACCTAGGATTAGTTCTGGTATAATTGTTCCCAAGCTTAATGGAAATAACTTTAAAGAATGGAGAGAATTAGTTCTTCTTCAATTGGGGTGCATGGATCTTGATTATGTTCAAAGGTCAAACAAACCACCTGAACCTACTAAGAATAGTACTCATGCTGAACATACTCATTATGCTCAATGGGAGTGGTCCAACCGTCTCAGTGTGATGTACATAAAAACAAAACTCTCTGCTAGCATTCGTGGTTCAGTCATTCAGCATAACAATGCCAAGGAATTGCTGGAGGCTATTGATGCACAATTTGAGTCTTCAGAGAAGGCGCATGCCATGACCCTAATTATGAAGTTCTCATCATTGAAGCTTACCAGTGTAAGAGGTGTGCGTGAGCACATCATGAAGATGATGGACATTGGAGCTCAGCTGAAGAATCTTGAGGTTGGGATATCAGAATTCTTTCTTGTATACTATATCCTAAATACTCTCCCACAAGAGTATGCTCATGAAGATCTCTTACAACACACATAACACTAAATTATCAATTAATGAACTCATGACCATGTGTGTTCAAGAGGAAGAGAGGCTACTGATGGAGAAAGAAGAAAGTGCTCATATGGCAACACAGGATAAGTATAAAGGGCAAGGCAAGCAGAGGGAAAAGGTAAGATGCATCTACCTCCCCAAGTTGGCATTAAGAAGGAATCCAAGTGCTTCTTCTGTAAAAAGAAGGGGCACATGAAGAAGGATTACGCCAAATTTAAGGCCTGGCTAAAAAAGAAAGGTAACCAACTCGCATGTGTTTGTTTTGAAACTAATATAGTTGATGTGAGTCACAACACTTGGTGGATTGATTCTGGTTCTACAATCCACATTTCGAATTCCTTGTAGGGTTTTCAGAACCAGCGAAAACCAGTGAGAAGTGAACAAGGCATCTATTCGGGAAACAAGATGTGCTCGTGTGTGGAAGCTATTAGGACATGCAGATTAGTTCTCAGTAGTGGTTTTGTTTTAATTTTAGAAAAGACCTTTTATATTCCTAGTTTTTTTAGGAATTTAATTTCAGTTTCAAAACTTGTACCTTTGGGATACTCCTTTGAATTTTCAGATTCAACATTCAATTTATCGTATAAATCTGAAATTGTTGGAAGTGGTATTTTGTCTGACGGTCTTTTTCCAATTAATTTACAAGACAATGCCATTAATAATGCGATACACGTTCATGATAATGCTAGTATAAAACGATGTGTTGTGAATGAGGATTCCTCTATATTGTGGCACTGGAGATTGGGACATATCTCCATAGATAGAATTACGAGACTAGTAAATGATGGAGTACTTAATATTCTAGATTTTACTGATTATGACACTTGTGTGGACTGTATAAAGGGAAAACAGGCCAACAAGTCAAAGAAAGGTGCTAAGAGGAGTACATAAATATTAGAAATCATACATACAGATATTTGTAGTCCTGATATGGACTCAAATGGTCAGAGATATTTCATTTCTTTCATAGACGATTATTCACGATTCATGTATCTCTACTTGCTTCGTAATAAGCATGAAGCACTAGATGCCTTTAAGGTATTTAAAACTGAAGTAGAGAAATAATACGACAAGCAAATTAAGATCGTGAGATCATATAGAGGTGGAGAATACTATGGTAGATACACTGAAGATGGACAAGCACCTGGTCCATTTGCGAAGTTTCTTGAAGAGCATGGGATTATTGCTCAATACATTATGCTTGGTTCACCGGACCAAAATGGTGTCGCATAAAGAAGAAACCGAACATTATTGGACATGGTGCAGAGTATGCTCAACAACTCCAAACTTCCTAAGTTTTTGTGGACTGAGGATCTTAAAACGGCTATGTACATATTAAACCGAGTTCCAACCAAGGCTGTTCCAAGGACGCCTTTTGAGTTATTCAAAGGTTGGAAACCGAGTTTGCGACATGTACGTGTTTGGGGATGCCCATCTGAAGTAAGAGTCTACAATCCACAGGAAAAGAAATTAGATCCAAGGACTATAAGTGGGTATTTCGTTGGATATGCCGAAAAGTCCAAAGGATACAGATTTTATTGTCCATCTCACACCACTAGGTTTGTGGAATCAAGAAATGCTAAATTTCTTGAGAATGTTTTGATTAGTGGGAGCCATCAATTTAGGGACTTTGTTCCCGAAGAAGATCATTTAGATACTCAACCTTCCACCTCAAGTACTGGATTGGTTGTTGCTTACAACGCCCCTTCAGTTAAACCGGTCATTGAGCAACCAATCATTGAAAATCCACAACCTGTTGATATTGATTCGATAGACCAAACTGTTCAGCAATTACCAGATACTGTTGAACTTCTAGTAGAACAACAAACTTCTCAGGAGGATGTTGATGCAACATTAAGAAAGTCTACTAGAATGAAGAAATCGGCAATTCCTAATGACTACATTGTGTATCTACAAGAATCTGATTATAATGTTGGAGTTGAAAGTGATCTTGAAACGTTTTCACAAGCCATGAGTTGTGATAAATCTAATTTATGGTACAATGACATGAAGGAAGAGATGAATTCTATGGCATCAAACGAAGTCTGGGATTTAGTTGAGTTGCTTGATGGTGCGAAGGCCATTGGTTGTAAATGGATCTTCAAAACTAAGAAGGATTCATTAGGCAATATAGAGAGATACAAAGCCAGACTCGTTGCCAAGGGATTTACTTAAAAGGAGAGAATCAATTACATAGAGACGTTTTCTCCTATATCCAAGAAAGATTCTCTTCGTACTATTTTGGCATTTGTTGCTCATTTTGATATGGAGTTACATCAAATGGATGTGAAAACGGCGTTCCTCAATGGAAAATTGGAAAAAGTGGTTTACATGAAACAACCAGAAGTATTCTTCTCTAATGCTGGTGAGCATTTGGTATGCAAGCTTAAAAGGTCTCTATATGGCTTAAGACAAGCATCCCGCCAATGGTACTTAAGATTTCATGAGGTCATCTCTTCATTCGGTTTTAAAGAGAATGTCATAGATCAATGTATATACTAGAAGGTTAGTAGGAGCAAAATTTGTTTCCTTGTGCTATATGTAAATGACATCTTACTTGCAACCAATGACAAGGGATTGTTATATGAAGTGAAACAATTTCTCTCTAAGAGTTTTGATATGAAGGATATGGGTGAAGTGTCTTATGTCATTGGCATTAAGATCCATAGAGATAGACCTCGAGGTATATTAGGACTATCTCAAAAAACCTATATCAATAAGGTCTTAGAGAGGTTTCGGATGAAAGATTGTTCACCAAGTATAGTACTCATTGTGAAGGGTGATAGGTTTAATTTAAACCAATGCCCAAAGAACGATTTTGAAAGGGAACAAATGAAGAACATCTCATATGCTTCTGCTGTCAAAAGCTTGATGTATGTTCAGGTTTGCACTCGACCTGATATAGCCTTTGCTGTGGGAATGTTAGGAAGATACCAAAGTAATTCAGGTATGGACCATTGGAGAGCTGCAAAGAAGGTGATGACGTACCTTCAAGGAACAAAGGGACACATGCTTATGTATAGACGGACGGACAACTTAGAGGTAGTTGGTTACTCGGACTCAGACTTTGCTAGCTGTGTTGATTCCCGTAAATCAACATCGGGATATATTTTTATATTTGCTGGCGGAGCTGTATCTTGTAGGAGTGCAAAACAAACCTTGGTTGCCACTTCCACTATGGAGGCATAGTTCGTTTTCTGTTTTGAGGCCACCTCACATGATGTGTGGTTGAAAAGTTTCATATCGAGGCTTAGAGTTATGGATTCCATTGCTAGGCCATTAAGAATATTTTGCGACAATTCAGCTGCAGTTTTTATGGTTAAGAACCACAAAAGTGGTAGTCGAAGCAAGCACATCGATATCAAGTATTTAGCCATCAGAGAACATGTTAAAGAAAAGAAAGTGGTCATAGAATACGTAAGCACTGGATTGATGATAGTTAATTCTTTAACTAAAGGCATGCCACCAATGAGTTATAAGGATCATGTATCTAGAATGAGCATTGGTCCAATCATGTAAATTTTTCTTTATATGGAAGAATTTGTGAAACTTTTATTCATTTATAATGTTTTTTCTCAATATAGTTGTATACATTCAGTTATTATGAGAAAAACAATTACATTTGACTTGGAGTAAACATAAGATTTATTCATTAAGTTATTTGATCACATATGGGCTGATGAAATACATTGTGATACACGGAAGATAATACTTGCTCTAAGAGGACTCATCGCCATGATTCATGTGTTTTATTTCAGTATGAAGTTTATGTGGGTTTGGGTTAATAATTCATTTGATGGAATATTGGGATCAAGTGGGAGAATATTATAATATGTAATATATTTTTATTATTCTAAATATGATCCCAATATTATATTCCCAATAAATTCCGATTTATTGCCCAATTTATTACCCAAGTGTATTACGTGATATTTGCCCGTTAATATGTTACCATAACGATCTTGATGGAAGATATCGGTAACGTAATAAACGGAATAAAAACGTCAGGTCGTCTAGTTCAAACCCTATCACTACAGAAAAACATACCATTAGGTTTGAGGGGTATTGGCTAGTAGAACATGACGTATAGATATGGTGTTCCCATATTGCAAATCGATCGTGCTACGTGGATCTGTCGAAGGTTTTGGGGTTTTCTGCTTTTGCAAATTTCATCAATGGCTGGAGGTATGTTGATCTTTACGTTTCCGCAAACCGATCCCAAATTTTGTATGAATTTATCTGTGATTGATAAATCGGGATCGTCAGGTTTTAGTTTATATTTAATCTAACAGTTAAAACTGTTTTCTTGAATAGCTTATTAAATTATTGCGATTAGAATAATAATTAAACATAAATGATATTTGAATTCTAATATAAAAAAGAATCACAATAACAAAAAAAAGTAACAATGACTATATATTTTCCTGTTGTCACCCCGAAGTATGAGTATTCTCCTGATTCCAACGAGTGCGCTTTAGAAATTCGAGAGTGAGTAGGAGTCTAATTTCACTTCTCAGTGTGCACATTTGGCGCGGGGCTGTGGTGTTGTATTATCTGTCCGTGTGCTTCTCTGTGGAGTGATAACAAGGGAGAAGTTCATCATGGTCGTCAATTCCGTAGAACTTATCTCTGTAGCAGACTATCCAGCCATTGATCCGTTAAATTTATAAGAGGAGATTTAGTGATGCTTTTCTCCTTCTAAGAATAGTATAAAAAATTTTAAAATCTATTATATTGATACAAATTCAGTTATAAACCTTTTAATTGGATCAATTTAATCCTAAACATTTACACATCGGTACAAATTCAATCAATCGGCCACTTTAGTTAGGAAATTACCGACGTAACTACCGGTTATCTTATGTGGCGCAATTGGCGTTGATGTGGACATTTTTAATAGTTTTTTGAATTTATTGAATTTTTAAAATATTTTTTTGATTTTCTTTTTCTTTTCTTTTTCCTTCCTTTTTCTTTTGCCTATGGCCATCAACAGCCACTAGCCATAGCCATGGCAAGCGAGGGTCAACCTCATTGGTTCGAGGTTGGGCTAGGGCAAGCGCCATTTGTCCGGGTAAGGCCCCCTTTGCTAGATCTCGTGAGGGGGCCACACCCGACCATGCTTGGACGGTTGACACTCGTTGTCGACTTGGCGAGGTCGACTCACCCAAACAAGACCAGCCCTTGCCGGCCACTGGCAAAAAGAAATGGCACAGAAAAGGGAATGAAAAAAAAAAGAAAAAAATTTAAAAATATTATTAAAAATATCTATGTTAGCGCTAACGGGTGTCCATGTTGGCGCCGACTAGAAAAAAATTTGCGAGAATGTATCGAATTGGTATAAATGTATATATGTTTAAATTGGTCCAATTGAAAGATTTATAACTAATATAGTACCAATGCAATAGATTTTATATATTTTTGGTACTTTTCCCTTCTCCTTTTTTTTTTTTTTTTTTGGGTCTGAAAAACTACTTTTATTTAGCATCACGAGTTCTTAGATAAAAAGCCCAAAGATGGGGCATAAAAAACAAAGCAAATCCCATAAAAGTTGGGGGCCATGTTAACCAAGAAGATGGAAGAGTATCTAAACGCTGGGCCTTGGCTAACCAATCTGCTACCCAATTCTCTCTTCTTCCACAATGAGCGGCGGCTATTTTATCGAAATGGATCAGTTGGGGTTGGGCCTCCAAAATGAGTGCTTCCGCCTTCCATGGCACGTCGTCAACTTCTAATGGGGAACCAATGATTGCTAAGTTATCAGACTCCAAGTATAGCTACGCTTCGCTTCTAGATATCCCTTGCGCTGGTTGAGGCCTTGACGTTCATCCCTTCTCCTGATCTCGTCTATTTTTTGGTATTTTCCCTCTTTGCCAATTCATAGGATTAAAATTGGTTAAAATGATGGTGGTTTTGTCCAATCTTCACTTGTTATCTGATCGCATCTCAAAGAGAAATAAAGTTGGAAACTTTCTTCTTCTTCGGAGCAATAAAGTGGATGAATATACTGTACTTCGTTACAATGCAACTCGTGAAATGAATAGCTCTTTAGCCTAATGATGAACGTATTGTATTTTATGAGATGGTGGGTCTCGCTTTAGATTGGACCGTTTTAATTCCCCTTTTTCTTGTTCCCATTTCGCAATAAAACACGTGAAAACGTCATATAATAAAAGAAATAAGGGAAATGTCAAATTAGTTATTTTGAAAAGCATATTTTTGATGGAGGACTCTTTCAAGAATTAGATTATGCATGTTCTCATTAGTATAGGGAGAAAAAGGAAGTGACTATAGCATAGAAAGGCCGAACAAGTGGGCAAAGCAAAAGATAGAATATATGTAATTTCTTAAAGGTTGTTCATGAAACTTGACATTAAATCTCGAGAACAAAAGCTTTTGCCGGTGTCTATCATAGAAGAGTGTAGACATAAGGTTAATGAAAAATAATTATAGTTGCGGAAATTGTTAAATAACTTTTTTTTTGTCGGATAATAACTTAAAAATTAGTGGAAATCATCTCATTTGCAGAATCCTTAGGATGGTTGGGCAATGCGAATGGCCCAATGACTGATTAGGCCCACGCGTGCGATGGCTCAACTTGGCCCACTTCATTTCTCAGGCCCGATCCGTCTCAACACCTGAAAAAGAAAGAGAGAATAAAAATAAAATTATCCCATTTATATCCGTCTCGGCCCATCTCGATGGGTCCGTGCTCTTGAAGTTTTTTTCGTCTCAATATATGTTAGGGTGTGTTATAGCCATTTAGGCTTTGGAAATAAATATATGTATATATAGCCTAGTTCAATTTATCTCTTGAGATCGTTCGTGCTCTCGATGACATCTTGTGCGAGATAAAAGTATCTAATACATGATAAAGTTAGATTATTAGATTGCAAAATTAACACGGACAAGTGAGGGATTGCTTTTAATTTAACAAAAATTGTACACTATGATAGAGGAAACTCCATGATGGCCCTCCCACGTATTATAATAATTCGATAAGTTTTGACTGAATTATGATCAAAAGGGGAAAAAGAATCGAATAATCATTCTATCATGAAAATAGAATAAACATCCATTTTGTGTTGACTGTCTTAATTTGCTGCAAATGTCGTCCAGTCAAGGAAAAACGAATTATTGCATGACCTGCAAATCACAACCAAATAGGAATGAAAGAACTCTTTACTAGGATCTTTCATATATGATCAAATTTATTTCAATGTCTAAAAGGAGAAATTTACTAGAGGGGAAAAAGATATAACCTATGGAACATGCAACTATCACAGCCCAAAAGAGCAATGCGATCGAGAGGTTTTTTGAACGAAGGACTATGACAAATCCAAGAACGAGCCACTTTCGAATATCTTCCAAATTCTAGAATGCTCGTGGGAGCGGCGATACTGTTGTACACTCTTGTTATCAATGCGGGTGATTAGGTAAATGGAGAGATGCAAACTCTATCATTAGATTGAGGAAAGATGTACGGCTCCGATTGAGCCTATACTTATATATATATACACACACAATATTGAGAGCTTCTTTTTCTAGAGTTACTCTCTCTACAATCCCTGTAGGCATGAGTAAGTAAGATTTTTTTTTTTTTTTGGTCAGTTGAATAAGTAAGGTTAACTTGAGAAGAAATTCCTAAAACCGCAACCCATGTAAAGGACACTCAGCAGACCACATGAGATTGTATGGGTTAAAGAAAGCCGTTTTTTTCCTGAGTTTGTATGGGTTAAAGAAAGCCACTTTTTTTTTTTCCTTAAGCGAAACAAACGAACGCTACCATCATTGTCAACTTTACTAAGTGAGGATTTGCTCAGCGAAAGATCGAGTTCACATCTATGACAAAGAAAGCCTTTTTTTTTTTCCCTTAAGCAAAACAAACAAACCCTACAACCTTTGTCAACTTTACTAAGTGAGGATTTGCTCGGCAAAAGATCGAGTTCACATCTATGACAAGTTGCACACTGTGAACCAAATGGGAGATGACGAGTCATGAAAAGGAAACTTAGTAGACCATCCAACATTGAGTGGGTTAATGATATTTTCTGTTTTTTTTTTAATCATTTTTTCCTTAAGAAAAAGATAGTCCTAACTAGAAAGAAATCAGAAGCCACACTAACATAAAAAGTAGTTGACGAGTCATGACCTATGATAGAATAAAAGGATGCACAGAATACTTAGATATCAACGTTGACAAGTATGTACACTTCAATTGAGTACGTCCAAGTTTTGAAAGTTTACTGTTGATGAAGGTGCAACCCAACAGCAAGTGGCGTAGAGTAGCAGCGCAACCGCCGCCGCTCAAACTGACCCTCTGATCGCCAAACGTTCAGTATTGTTTCAAGGGACGAGGGAGAGTAATGGGGACCGGACAGATTCCGGAATCGTTTGAGCAACTGTAGGTGGCGACTCATGATTGTTATAGTAAATGCAGCCTGAGTAAAATTACCTTGATTTGCTAGTGGCAATATCTGTCCGTGTTTGCCTGTTTTGTTATATAACCGATTGTAAGTGCTTAAGGCCCATCCCAATGGAGACATCCGAATGCGTACTGCCTATCATTCTAAATAACTTTTTGGCCTTAATTTGTTTCAAAACAGTACATCTCACCATTCATCAAAAAAGGACCCCCAATAGGAAAATTTTCCACATGCACATAAATAACAGCATGGAAAGTTGCCATCCATTCAAATCCATTCCTAAAATGGCCAGACACCCAAATACCTCAAAATATTTAGTTCTTGTGGTTTGTTCACTGTTTCTTTTACTCGCCACTAGGAGCTGAAGGATCACTTTGATATGTGCTATATCTTTATGAGGAGTCTCCCATACTATTAATCGATAACATTAGTTTTAATTGTTTCTCTTTTTTGCTAACGGGTGTGGGTGCCAAAGTTTGAGAATCATGTAATTCAGTTTCTTTTATGGTCGGAATGCATATAAGTAAGTTGATGAATCATTTTTTCTTACCTCGAAAGTTTCTATTATTAGATGAATTTAGTTTGAAGAGATGCATTTTAACAATTTTACTACATCCTAAGTACATCTAATTTAGATGTTAAATCTCTGTTTTCCATGGTGGAGTTTGACCCCAGAACAATCACCTACCAACGTGATGGATCGAAAATGTCAATGAACGACAAACAGTAACAGTTGCATCCCTTTTCATGGTCGGATTTTCCTCAAATCAACTGCTTGTAGCTTAAGCTAAAAAGAAAACCATTAAACAAATGCAAATTTAGTGCCTACCTTTTGGGGAAAGTGAGATGCACCTCAATTTGCTGTAATCAAACACATGCACCTTTAAGTACGTATGGTTTAGATGTCAATCTCTATATTCTTTCGTGGAGTTTAACTTTAGAAGAATTGCTCACATCCATCAAACTTAATCCCCAAATCTCCCTATCTTTCTCCCTCCCTCCGACCAGGACCCAATTCTAGACGGAGTCTGGCGGAGATGAGGGAAGAACGAAAATTTTAAGGTGGCGAGAGGAAGAGCAATGTCGAAAAGAGCCGAGCCAGACAGATGGGGGTTCGAGGGAGGCACATGTGATCGATTCGCACCCCTGTTTGGGTCTCAATTATTTGGAAAACACCGATGAAGTTGCTGGGGGCCGGTGGTTTACGTTTTCATGGCACCCTTCAATTGCTGTGGTACGAAGCATCTTTCTTCTGTTCTCGATCCTTCCCTAAATGAACGACGAAATATTTTTGCCGACCGTGAAGACATAAGTCTAGACAAAGGTGTGACGGTGGTGCAAGGGAATGTAACAGCGGATTGGACATATAATGAAAGGAATTGGCTAATTGTCTTCCGACATTTAAAAAAAAGAAGAAAATGGCGCATCCTTAGCTTGTTACTCAACGTCGCAAGGTATGATCTTGCATGAAAAACATATAGATTCACTTATAAAAAGAGATGATTGTATGGTCGTGCTATGAAGAATTAGGGCAGTTTCCGCTTGGTTTTGCATTTGCTTCTTATATATGATAGAAAGCTACACTTTCATCATAGACCTCTTGTCTCGAGGGTGACAAACGGAAGGTCGACAGCTGGAATTAATCTGACCCTTCGATACCGAGAGATGATTGCTCGTAGGCAAAACATCGCTTCCCAACAAAAGTTTTAACACCTGCATTAGTCATCGATGAGTCACATCTCCCATTCGCGACCACATCTCCCATGCCTTTCAGGAAATCATTTTTCAAGAAAATAATAAATAAAAATAAAAGGATACGAGCTAATCGTAAGTAATGGTATAACTAGAGTATATACTAGAGTATCTCTGGGGCATAGTCTTGTAATGCTAATTTGTGATATGATATGATATTCCCAATATGGTCTTTAGAATCCAAAGTAATGAATTTTTCATGTAAGTTAGGCATCTTAGGGATCCTATATGAACCAATGAAAATCGTAGTGAATGTTACTTCTTTCAAACTCATAGACACCACAACATCACTAAGGGGTCTTATTTTAGACAATAGTTCACTCATATCATCTCGCTATTTCGTCGCAAAGGTAAATTTGCTCTTCCTTGATTCCCCTTCCGATGTTGGAATTTTCTTTATCTCTTCATATAGTTTTCATTGTTTACTGTGTCTTTCTGGTACGATATTCTATAGTGGATGTAACTATCAGCCCACCCACCTACCAATGCGATTAATTGAATTGTCAATATAACAATCGCAATCATTTTCGTGGTCAAATTTGTCTCAAATCAATCGCTTGTAAGTAAAGCTAGAAAAAGAAAATTGGACGGATACTTCAATTGGCGAAGTCATCTAGCCGGTTCAACGTAATTTTAGTACCTACCGTTTCGGGGAAGGGTGATGCGCCTGAATTTGCTATCCCTACGGACGAGTTGTAATCAAACATAACCACGATTAAGTACGTATGGTTTAGATGTTATTAATCTATATATATTTTTTCGTGGACTTCCACTTTAGAAGAATCACCAACATCCACCAAATTTAATCCGCAAATTAATCTCTCCCTTCCCCTCTCCAACGAAGACGATCGCATTAGTCGACAAAGCGACAGATCGTTGTCGATTTGAATGCCTTTTTTGGTCTCAATTATTTGAAAGATACGTAAGTGATGGAGGTTTAGCCCCCCCCGCCCAAAAAAAAAAAAAGAGAAGAAAGAAGATAAAACATTAAACAAAAAGTCCAACGGACGGGCTCATAAGTCAAGCCGCGTTGTGTATATTGATGAAGTCAAGGCAAAGGGCATGGTGGCGCAACATTTAATAGAAGCTACACGGCATATATTCTCTTCACGAATTAAAAAAAAAAAATGGCGAATCTTAGGCTTGGTACCCCACGTTGCAAGGAATGCTATTGCTCGAAAAACATATAGATTTACTTATAAAATGAGACAATTGTATGGTCGAATTGTGAATAATTAGGACCGCCTTGTATGGACAATTAGGACCGTTTCGCTTGGTTTTGCATTTGATTCTTGTCTGTGATAAAAAGCTACAATTTCATCATAGACCTCTTATCTCGGGGTGGCAAACTGAAGGTCGAAAGTGAGGGTTAATCTGACCATTCGGTACCGAGAGGTGAATACTCGTAGGCAAAACATATTTCGTCCGAGACCCACCTACCCGGTTCAAAAAAATCGCTCTTTCGTCTTAGCCCCACCTCTCAATCTCTTTCACCTTTAAGCATCCGTCTCCGATATTCTGTCGTTCATTCACCCATCATGTTTTGGACATTAGCTAAATTAATCTCGCTATCAAGAAGACGACATAACTCACTTCTTTCCCTGTGAACGCATGTCGTGCAAGACCCAACACCAACGCCTCCATCCACGAGCCCATGCGACACGGCAAACAAGCGAAAACGTCGTCTTCTTGATACAAAAACTACTCCCGCTGAATTATTTGTTTAAATCGATATGTGCGTAAAAAATCTCGCATCTTGATATCGCTGCTGCATAGTAAAAGCATCTTACATAGCAATTACAACGTCCAGATAATTAGCATCGCACGATGTGTTCGTCGTATAATTGCCTTTTTTGCACGGAGACGTGTCTTAAATTCGATAAATCTGGCGATTGCTTATTGTCCGGAAATAATCTATGCCGTTCTCTGTGAATGGTATAATTAATTATGGAAGAAAAAAAGAAATTACAAAAAGAGATAAAATGCGTAACCCCACGCATAGCCGAGAAAAGGCCCATAACGCCCCACGCATAAAATCCTTTTGCAATAAACCAACCAGACATAATTTTTGGATATTCAATAGGTTAGGTGTTAATTGAGTTAGATTAAATTTAAAAAAAAAAAAAAAAAAAAAGCTAGAAATGAGTCTGAAAAAATATAAATATCTAATTACATATAATTTTTTTAGTAACTTTCTTTTTAATCCTTGTCTTTAATCAAAGTCTCTACATCCGCCGTTGAGATAGGCGTTCATGGAGGGTGTGGTGTTTTCGGGGCGGTTCTCGACACCGATTCGAGTCTTCTTCAGTCTTGTACAATGCATACGTTCAAAGTAGTATATCCTCACAAGACATGCATATTTTTATGGTTCGTTATGATTATTTCAATATTTTTGTTTTATTACGTCTTTCAGTTTCTTAACTATCATCCTTTTATTTGGTTAATTTACTTTATAAAATTTATATAAAATTGTTCAAGTAACATATTCACATGAAAAACTTAAAGTGGGTTAGAGGGGTGCATATGAGTTTTCATAGCTTGTATGTAATATGGACGTACTTTAATATTTTTCTACAATGTTCTGATAGTTAATTATTTCAAGGGTGCACAGTTGGAGAAAGCTTTGGATCTACATGAAGAGCTGGTAAGGTTGATAAGGCCTTTAGCTGTGCAGCTGTAAGACACTATAAGCCAGATGCTCTCTCTCTCTCTCTCTCTCTCTCTCTCTCTCTCTCTCTCTCTCTCATCATGTAAATTTTAGGACATGCACAGTTTCTGTTCGCTCTTGGTGCATAGTCCAGATCGGTGGTCAAGTGAACTTAGATATATATTAGCTTATGGTAATGAAACCACCTTGTTGATGTTACTGGACTACTAAATTTGTTGACGTTACTGGACTACTAAATTTGTTGACATACTTGATAGTGTTAGAGAAAGAAAGAGCAGCTTTGCTGAACTTTTAGAGTCCTAGTGGTGACTGAAACGTAAAATTTGGTCTATTCATTGTTCAACCTTATCAATTTTCAAAGTAACTTTAGGTGGACGGTGCTTAGAAATTTGCCATTTGTTCAACACCTCTCTCTCTCTCTCGAGCGCGCGCTCACGCACAAAAATGCCAAAATCCTCGATATGCATGCACGCAGACAAAGTAACAAAGGATGTATAGAGCAGTTGCACAAATGTGGCTTTGATTAGCTGTCTTGATTTTTTGTTATTGGTTTGCCATTCCTTTGTGAACAATTTTGCTCATCCCTAGTCGTCATACTGGCTGTACGTAACACCCACTGATATTGTCATTCTGTTGTAGTTTGCTACAGTTGTAATGAGCTCTAATTTGTTCTGTGAGACTTGAAGAATGCAATTTGTGTTGTTGTCCCACTCATAGAATATGTAAACTGTGTCCACCAATTCTTATTTGCCTCCTTTCTTTTTATTATTTTGTTTCCATTACTTTTAATGAATTACGGTTTGGCGAAGATAAGGTTTACATGTGAACCAGCCAAGTAGTCTACTTGAAATTGATCAAGTAGTTCACAATCCTAAAGGCGAGTGTCTAATGGAAGACCTTGATTTTTATCTTAATTAGAAATAAATGTATTTCAAACTTCCAAAACAGAAACTTACTTTTCTTTTTTAATAAGACAGAAACTTAAAATTTGAAATTTCATATCAAGCATTAATCAGTCAATCAAAAGAAAATTCATTAGATTTTGTCATGACATTTTTCAATTTACTCTTCCTTTCTTCCTTTGGCTGGTCACCAAGGTCCGAAAAGCGGCCAAAGCAGAGAGCCAACAACTCGACCTCGCGGCCACTGGTGAGGCTCACTCTAGATCTGGCGAGGGAATTAAATCGATCTTCAGGGAATCAAATTGATCAAAACCACTGCTCGAAGCCTTGGGACATTTATTCGAGGGTCCGAGGCATCCGTTCTTTGCCCATTGTTCATTCGCTGTAATCGAAGTAATTCGGCCGTGGACGTGGTGATTCGCTGAAGATTGATCGTTTTTCGACCATCCGCATCCCTCCTATCCCTGGCATTGTTAGAGATTGGAGAGAAACCGGCGTGGTGTCGGGAGGCATTCTTGTCATTAGAGTCAAAACCACCCCGCGCCCTAATCCCACCTCCCTATTGCTCAGACGCTCTCTCCACATCGCTTCAACATCCCTTCGTAAAGTTATCTTTCTTTTTTCTCTGAATCAGAGAAAAGTCCCAATGCAAAAATCATATCGGGGTCAATTACAGCGTTCAAAGAGAATTTTCCGGCGATTTTAAAGTTGTGGGGCCTCTAGGATTCAGCATGCTGACCCAGAGATGACCGGGGAAAGAAGGAAGAGGAAGATGACCCGTAGCTAAAGAAAAGAAAAACGAAGAAGAAAAAGAAAAAGGAAACATGAATAATTAGTGTTTCTTTATTGTAGAACTTTGTGCTTACTTGACAGTTGAGTTTCGTTTTGGAAGTGTCTAATAGTGAAAAGAAAAGCAAAGAATACAACATGAGAGTAAGCAAGCGATTGCTTCTAGTTTTTCTCGGCGTTGAACGGGAACATTGGCCATATGGACTTCTTTTGTGGCGAAGGGAGAAACAGGAACAATTAGGGTTTAGCAGCAAAAACCCTATATTAGTATTCGATCCCCTTTCTAATTGTTTTAAATTATTGCATCTCAAGTTGAAGATAAAGGGGAAAAGAGGCAATAATTAACAAAGACACATTCGGTACCGGAGTGAGCAGTTTCTGGATAAAAATCTGAATTCTATCTTATTAGAGTTGATTTCGAGTTTTTGGAACTTTGGCACAAATCCAATTGGCCCTAAAACCAGCCTACTATCAAAGTGTCTACAGTTCTTAGCCAGTTCCAAAATCAACTCGGGAACTAGCATGATATATTTCTTTTTTCTTTTTCATCACCGGACGCTACTTCCTTTTGAATGGGAAGAACCCTAACCCCAGACGATCACTTTACTCATCATGAGATTCGGTATTGGGACAATGGTGTAAATGTGGTGAGCCAGTTCATCATGGATGACCCAAGAGTTCGGCCGAGCCGTGAAAAACACAGAATTCAGTGTCAATGGCAAATGTGAACCACGCTATCCAAAGATGCGGATCCTATGAATTAGAAACTGCACTAATCAGAATTTAGAGGCAGTTTAAAGACAAGAAAAAAAAAAAACAGATGCGGTGGCCCTTTTCCAGCAAATGGAGATAAATACTATTAATTTGTTTTAGCCGTCTCAAGTTATATGTACCATCGTTAAAGTTTTAATTTTGGTCGAAATAGAAGCACGTTAAAGCAAAGTTGGTGCAACATCTGAGCATAGTAAATCTAAAAGAGCCTGCGGAGGGTTCGCTGTTCAACTACGAGGAAATATCTTCTTACGGTATCGATCCTTCGGGATTTAGCGACTTTAATGTCAACACGGAGTGCAAAGTGGGGGCCAAAAGGGAAAAAGAAGGAGAAGAAACAACAGTCCATGTAAAGGGAAAACGAAGAATCCTTTATTGAGGAAAAAGGGAATATTAAGCTGATAGTTAGCTAAGGAAACAAAGAGCGAACCCTCCTCCACCTGCACCACGCATTTCTCCGTGCTTATCTTCGCTTGGCAAGTTTCCACATGCTTGTGCTGGAGAAAGGAAAAAAAAGAAAAACAAAACAACAACGACAGCAACAACAACAATGTTGATTCACAAAACCATGAATCCTCCATAAAAGAAAAAAAAAAGAAACACCAACAACATCATCACTGACGATCCATGTTGATCCACAAACTAAATGACCACAATCTACTTCCAAACTTGGTCCAGAAATTCATGAAACAGAATAATTATCACTCAGGATTAGCCATATCTTCCACTGCAGCTGGGGTGTGCTTATCTGTCACGAGGCAGAAACAAAGGTCCCCATTCGCCCTAAACGACCAAAGCTGGACTTGGCAACCCTCTCTGAGTCCTTTCTCCACATTCGACTTCGACTGTGCGACAGCTTTCCACTCCTTGGTCAGTACATAAGAAAAATGATCCCCGTTGTTATTCCATTTCTGGAGTTGCAACCCATGGCGTACTTGTAGACAAGGCTCGATTAGGGAAACAGTAATGCACTTCTTGCTTTTTAGGGTTCGGTTGCTCTTTGAGTTTCGGTCACCTTCTAGCGTTCGTTTCTCTTCTTTGGTTAAGAATTCTGCTAGTTTCTGATTCTTGGGTATGGAGAGCCTATTTTGTTTTGGATCCACGTCGGAGACGCACAGTCTCTTCTCCAGCACGAGCTTCACATCCATGCCACGCATGTCCAGTACTTTGTCCCAGAATTTCCTCGGTAATTTCCCCTCGAGGACTGATACAGCAGTGTCCGCCAAGAGATGGAGATATGAGAAATCGACTTCCATCTTTCTCTCTCCCATGAGACTGCAACAGCTTGGACTGCATCCGTATGAGGTTTTGTCAAACTTCACAAAATATCACTGGCGTATAACAAAACCGTAAAATAGAAGTGCTTTTACGATAATAATTGTTAAATGAGATGCTAAAACAACGGGTTAAACACTCGTAGCTTCGTCAACTTCACAGTGAGGATTTGCTTAGCGTAAGAATCTGACTTCACATCAGTTGCGCCATGAACCAAAGAGAAGATGAACCATGTAAAGGAAACTTGGCAGACATCTGAAATTAAGCGGGTTAAAAGAAAGCTGTTTTTTTCCCCCTGAAGCGAAACATACAAACCCTAGAATCTTTGTCAACTTCACAAAACGAGGACTGGCTTAGCCAAAGATCGACTTCACATCAGTGATTAGTTGCGCCATGAACCAAAGAGAAGATGAACCTTGTAAAGGGAACTTAGCAGATATTTGTAATCAAGTGGGTTAAAGAAAGCTTCAGTTTTTTTGTTCTTTGGATCATTTTTTTTTCCTTAAGCAAAACAGATGAAACCTACAAATATCTGTAAACTTTACAAAGTGAGGATTTGCTTAGCAAAAGATCTAGTTCACATCCATGACGAGTTGTGCCATGAACCAAAGAGAAGATAATCAAGGACACTCAGCAGATATTTGAAATTGAGTGGTTTAAAGAAAGCCCTTTTTTTTTTTTCGAATAACTTTTTCCCTTAATCAAAAAACACTCCTAACCCAAACAGCAACAAAAAGCCACACTAAAATGAACAGATATGGATGACCTAAAGAGAGAATGAAAGGGTAAACGGATATTCAGATATCAAGGTCGACAAGTTTGTGCACTTTGAACATGTCCAAGTTTCGAAAGCTTACCGTTGACAAAGGCTCAACCTAATCTCAGTGGCGCAGAACAGCACTGCCGCTGTCACTAAAACCAACCCGTCTGATCGCTGAACGTTTCTAGCTGTTTCAAGGGAGGAGGAAGGAGGAAGGAACATAATGTTAAACAGAGAAGGGGCCTGAGAATTTATGAGGAAGGAAATGCGGGAGAGTCCTTTGACGTTGGATAAAGTACTTACTTTATGTCAATATCAGAGGCGACCCGAAGTTAACACGTATCAATGTGAGACCGCCTCAGTCAACTTCATCACCCTTTTGGTCTTAATCTGGCCCACCCGACACACGCCCGGGCGCAAGAAAAGATTAAGCAAAGACATGGTGTGAAGTGGCTGTTGCGTGATCTTGTCTCAATTTGTAATCCGACCATAAATGGTGGTGCATTTTTCCTAAAGAAGTGCCGATTAATTGTAAGGGGTTAGGTTAGCGATTAATTTGGTCATTTTATCAATTATCAAAACAATGGACGGATCGATAGGATGCATGTTCAACAATATGTGATGTAGATAACAGTTTAAATAAACATTAATGGACGATTTCACCAGTATGATCCCTTTTGCTTTTGATTTGAGCATGAAACTTTAAATGTTTGAGACACCTCTAGGTCCATCAATGGTTTCCACATGCACATGGCAGACCCAAATAATGTTGGGCGGACAGTCGCTTCGCATAGCCTTTTTTGTCCATTGTTTCGTTCATAGGGCAAGAATCGCAAGATTCTTGATTGGTAATCATTTCGGTTTACCTACTATTGGAGAAGATATGTATTTTTTTTTTTTTTTTTTTTTTGCTAGCGAAATAACTCTCAGCCTGCGATCTATATTCTCTTTCCATGTTGATAACCTTATCATCATTCGCATTTTCCATTCTTTCCACTTTGATTACCTTTATCATTCGCATTTCCCCATTCTCTTTGGATAACCTTCATCATTCGCATTTCCCATTCTTTCCACTTTGATTACCTTTATCATTCGTATTTCCCCATTCTCTTTTGATAACCTTCATCATTCGCGTTCCCCCCAAGACATGACAGATATGATCAGATGATAAAGCTTTCTAATGGGGGCATCAGTGACACTGAAAAGACAAAAGTGGCATGTCATCTTACATCAATTTCTCTGAATCTTATTACATGTAATCCGACTATATTAAGGACTTTGCGGAGATCTCACTTATTTGGCATCATCGACAATCACGTTGATTTGCTTCGTAGAAAATAGAACATCACGGTTTTGTTAAACAGACAATTAGCATTGCTTCTAAAGCTGAAATTGGAGGGGAAGTGTATGAACTCGCAATGGGGGCAATATTAATGTGCGCGCCTACAAATTCTCGACCGGACACCGACAAATTCCAGGGTCTTGTCCCCACTTTCATTCGTGAAAAATTATTTTACAGTGACCATAGCTGGCCAACTGCCCCTGGACCACTCAAAAGAGACCCAAAGTGGGTGGCGAGGCATAATTTTATTTTTGCAATCGATAACTGATAAGTACCTTAAAAGCTTTTTTCCTCTCTTTTTGGCGTTAAGTATATAATGGTCAATTATCACCATCATCACGAGATCTAATTGCCCATATAATTACATATTTCAAATCATTCATTTTCCATGATACATTTATTTGAGAAAAAGTTTTTTTAATGGAATAAATTTTCCAAACTTTCACCGTTTGGTTCATCAAAAATACTTAGTTAACTGACAATACTTTTTGGTCAAGTAAAATATTGTTGCATAAAATTAGAAAAATAAATTCCCTAATCTAAGAAGGTAAAAACAATTTCCGGAAGTATCTTGAATTGCCATTGGCCACAGGTGCCCGCCTCGTTGCAATGAGGCCCGGCTTGCTTGATACCTTTTGCCCAAATAGGTTGGCCTCAACGATGGACGGTGACGAGGAAGAAGGGAAAAAAAAATAAAAGATAAAAAAAATATTTAAAAAGAAAAGATCTTTTTGCCTGAGATATAGTCATGATATTGAATTTATTTTCCAAATGTTATCAAAATACCAAAAAAACGTTTTTGATCACATATCACCAAACAAAAAAAAAAAAAACGAATCATTTTCCTTTAAAAATGATTTCTCAAAAAGCATTGTTCTTTTTTATGAAGTTTTCTTCTAAACAAACACATCTTAAGATGCATATATTCATTGAGGATTTTACTTACAGTAGTTTCCATGGCTCATTAGATTCAGAAATTGAGATGAGAACAAATTGCGAGCCATCTAGGACCTACATATTGCGAACACAACCTTAAACCACAAGTATTTTCGTAATGTCTAACAGTGATGAGCACAGTAGCCAATCTGATTATTTAATAGTCACAGATGTAAGCTTTGATGTCGCTCCTTAATCCCCAAACAATCTCTCACAAAGGGTGACTACAAAGTCACGGTCACTCATATGTACAATGTTAAAAGACAAAAAAACAATGTATACACAAAGTCGTAACCTACAAAACTAGTATTACTCCCGGCACCAGTGAAGCGCAGAAGAGAATCCAATCTCTGAGAACTAAGCAAATGATTTTAGTAAAGCCATAACGGTGGAATTTCATATTACTAGGACTTGAAGGCGGCGAAGGAAAGGCTTAAAATCAATCTGATCCTTTCGTCGCAATGAGGCCCGTCTCCCGGACTTTCAACTTTGGATCAACCTTTGGCGGAAGCAACCCAATCAACAAGTTCTAGCAACAGATTCCGAGTCTATACGAGACAGCGTAAAACCCTTGAACATTTGTATATCGACGCAGCAGCAAGAGTTCCCATCCGCCGCTGCACCAGGTGCAGAACAAATTCAACACCAAATTCACAGCCGTTGATGGATGAATTTGGCTAACATTCAATTTCGGTGGTTTCTTTTGTAAACGGAGACATGATTTTTTATATGTTTTTTCTCGATTAGCAACTTAAAAGGCAGCATCCCATGATTTCGTATATATCATCAATAGTCGCAATCATGTCACTTGATAAATGGACTTCGTACTTGCACGCTAATTGCGTTCCTCAATATCCAGGAACCTAAAGTACACTCGATTAGCTGCCCATCTATGTACACTTTAGATACTAATGTTCTGGGTACACATGATTGCGTTCCATTTACCTTTTTTCCGTCATTGATGTAGAAAGCTTGCCAACTCTTACTCCTCCTCCTCCTCCTCCTTCTTTATAGTCGGAAGAAATATAAATATTAATTATATGTTTCATCAAATAGGTGATTGACCCAATAAAGTGACCAAAACTCATCCACTAATCAACTTTTCTGAATATTATGCTGTCACGATCGATGAAGCGTTTGAACTTTCATAGTATACCGATGATAAAGTGGAAATTAACAAGAATAAACATAACTTAGCTAGTTCCCTAGGAGACAATAAGAGTAGCTGTAGCCTATTGTGACCGCAAGATGTGACATCCTACACGTTATATACAAACAATTAAATACTCCCTCGTATGCATTGACTAGACCTGCTTATTGAGCGGGCCTCATTGGGCCCGAGATCCTGGCCCAAGCTAGTCCATGCCCGAAGTTGCGGGCTTGAGCATTTGCCCAGGGCCCCCAAGGGAAAAACATAGGCGGGCCTGGCCCGCCTATTTGCACCTTTTTTTTTTTTTAATCTTGTTTCCATTACTTTTAATGTAAGACCCTGTTTTTTTTTTTTTCCTGGACTAAAATTAAATGTTGTTCAAACTTCCCAAACAGAAACTTACAATTTTTTTTTTTTAAATAAGACTTCGAGCACCTTATTGGAATTTACATAAACATGAAAAGCCATATAAAAAAAAAGCTTCAAACTGTAAAAGCACTATTAAAAAAAAAATTGAAAGATTGAGAAAGAGGGCTTCATCCATGGATCATGACAGTCCGCAAGTATCCTAAACCCAGTGCCTACATTGGGCTAGTTTTGCCCTAGCCTTTTGATAAATACGGGCAATTACAATACTGGCGTCACCACCTATATAATTACACCACAAAAGCTAGCTCTTCATTTGGCAAAAACGTGGGGCCTTTGATTTGCAATCCACGTGCATCGCACCGCTTGGGCGAGCATCTAGAGCATGTGGCGGGTAGGGCGACACGTTGGCCATCACCAACAGACCCCCAGGGCTGTATTTGTAGAACGAGGTCATTGACCTCATATTTGAGATCAACGACCTCGATCTAACGGTCAATAAAGGTTGCTGGCCTTGGATTTGGGGAGAATTGTCCAAAAAGGCCTAAACCTATTGCATTTTTGCCAATTCAGTCCTAAACCTTTTAATTTTGTCAATTGAGTCCTAAACAATTTCACTTCTTGCCGATTTAGTCCATCCGGCCAATTTTGGCTGGAAAATCTAACGTGGACGCCAATGGTGCCACATAGTGATCGCCGGCGTTGACGGGGATAATTTTTAATAATTTTTAATATTTAAAAAAAATTGAATTTTTTTGAATTTTTTTTTTTTTTTCCCTTTTTTATTTTTCTTTTTATTTTTGACTTTTTCCTTGACCTTTTCCGGTGGCCGACCACCGGCCACAGCGACGGCCGCCATCGGCCCGCCCTGGCCGGTCGGCTAGCCTCGCCCGCCACGGGCGAGGGGGCTGGCGGCGACGGCAACGCCGGGCGAGGCCGCCCGGCCCCGGCGAGGGCCGGCCTCGCCGGATCTAGCGAGGGGAGCCCTCGTCGGGGCTCGCCCTCGCCCGGCGAGCGCGTCGGCCCGCCCCGGACGGCGGGCGACGACCGGCCACCGCCACAAGCCGACGCCTCGCCCGACCGGGCGAGGGCCGACCTCGCCAGATCGGTGCAGGCGAGGCGGCGCTCGCCCAAGCGAGGGCGAGCCCCGGTGAGGGCTCCCCTCACTAGATCCTGGCGAGGCCGGCCCTCGTCGGGGCCGGGCGGCCTCGGCGGCGTCGCAGATCGCTCGGCCGGGCCTCGCCCGTGGCGGGCGCGGCTAGCCGACCGGCCGTGGCTGGGTGGCCATTGCCGTCACCTATGGCCGGTGGCCGGCCACCGGAAAAGGCCAAGGAAAAAGCCAAAAAGAAAAATAAAATAAAAAAGGGGAATAAATAAATAAATAAATAAATAATCAATTTTTTTAAATACAATTTTAAAAAAATTCAAAAAAATATGAAAATATTATTAAAAATTGTCCACGTTAGCGTCGGCGATCCTACGTGGCACCACCGGCGTTCACGTCGGCATTTTCCGGCCAAAATTGGTGGATGGACTAAATCGGTAAAAAGTGAAAAGGTTTAGGACTCAATTGGCAAAGTTAAAAGGTTTAGGACTCAATTGGCAAAAGTGCAATAGGTTTAGGACTTTTTGGACAATTCTCCCCTTGGATTTGCGACCTTAAACTCATGCACTATAGAAAGAAATAGTGGCTGATGTACCTGTGCTTGGGGGTGATAGATGATGGAGATGGAGGCGGTCCCATGGGAAGTTACTGTCATAGATAATTAGGATATTTTCCCATGTTATAAATAATTAGAATATTTTTCTCGATTCTTCATATTTCTTAGTATTATACATGTATCTACATTAATTGTTCATATCCTTAATTGATTATAACTTATATCCTAATTATGATGGTCATCCAATTAAGTTTATAAAATTACTCGTATACTATTCATTATATTCTACAAAAGATATAAAAACTTCTTTTTTCCACATTGTTCTTGTATAGATATTAGGCTAGTCAACATTTGCAGCCCATGTCATTCTCATTTTCGAAAACTACTAATATTCCTCTCCCAGCTTGATTCATCATGGCCGCAGCTACGTCAACTTGTTCTGTTGTCGTGTAGCCTGTACATCAGCTATGACGGTCTCTTATTGCGAAAACAACCTTCTACCACATAACTTGCATGGGAGCCATAACAACCTCCTGTTATGAGACAAGCTCATGCTGAGAAGCATGCACAGCAACTGTGGCAGCTTTACGGCTGCGTTTGACACGGAGGTCCTGGGCTCGGGTACTGACACTGAGGGTTGAGGCTCGGCCCTTATGGACCTGGCCGTGGTCGCCAGGGGTCTAGGCCCAAGCAGCGAAGTCCTTGGCTGGGTTCATGTTTGAATTACTCTATTGATTATATAAAAATATTCAATAGTATTCTTTCATTAATTCAAATTTAAAATTTATTGAATATTTTCATATAATTTAAATACTACACTTAATTGAGACAGATATTTTTTAAGGGGTTTGCCTGGTGGGATGTAATCTGGTGGAGGTCCAAAATACAATGTTATCTTATAATCTCGGTCATCATTTCCCACTTAGAAACCACGTCGCAACGGAATCTGATGCCACTATGATGGCTGTCCAGCCGAGTCAAACTAGAACCCTACGTGGCGCCATTCTTGGCCGTAAACAAAGCTTTCGGTTGGTTGGACGTCCATATAGATGAAATCAAGTCAAAAGGAATGAAAGTGCATTTTGTCCTGAAGAAGTCCCGATCAATTGGCAGTGGTTGGGTTAGTGATTATTTTGGTCATTTGATCAAATCTCAAAATAATGCGCAGATCTACCATGCTCGTCCGACAATATGTAATTTAGATAATAGTTTAAACATTAATGGACGATCTCACGAGTTTTGTCCTTTCTACTTTTGATTAGGGTCCATCAATTGGACAATTTTCCACATGCGCATGGATAAAAATATGTAACCATTTGCCGTGAGGATTTGAAAGACAACATGTATATGCCCTCATCTTTCTGATGAATTATCGGGTTTTAATCGACAGCCTCGTTTTTTATCGTTTCTTTTTCCTCTGCTAACGGTGACAAAGTTCAAGAATTGTTGTGCACCTAACTAAGTTGATGAATCCCTTTTTATCTCGAGAGTTTCTGTTCTTAGATTAACTTAGTTCGAAGAGATGTGTTTAACAATTTTACTACATCCAAAGTACATCTGATTTATATGTTAATGTCTGCTTCCTATGGTGGAGTTTGACTCTAGAACAATCACCCACGAACGTGATGGATCGAAAATGTCAATGAACGATAAACAATAACAATCGCAATCCTTTCCACGGCTGGATTTTCCTCAGATCAACCACTTATAGCTTAAGCTAAGAGGAAAGCCATTAAACAAATGTAAGTTTAGTACCTACTTTTTGGGCAAAGGGAGATGCACGTCAATTTGTTGTCACTACGGATTAGGGCTCTTTACCATCGAGTTCTAATCAAACCATATTCACAATCAAGTACATGTGGCTAACGTGTTGTCCGACAATGAATAGTGGTAAATGGTAAGCAATGAGACTTTACAATTATCTGCTGAATGCAATGGCTAGTCTGATTACCTAACAGCCACATATATAAGTTTTGATCTTGCTCCTTAGGGTACGCATGATAAAATTTCTACTTCTCTATATCTCTGTTTCTCTATTCCTCTAAACAGGTTTAGAACAGAAATCTGTTTGGTAATGCAATTTGATTTTTCTATTTCTAAGATAGATTTCTATTCCAAAATTGATTTGAAAAAGAAATCGAAGTTAAAATTTTTAACTTCTTAATTTCTGAAATAGAAATTGAGAAATCAATTTCTGGCCAGAAATCAATTTCTGTTCCAGAAATTTTGTCATGCGCACCCTTAATCCCCAGAACAATCCCTTACAAAGGATGAATACGAAATCACGGTCGCTCATGTGCACGATGATGATGAAAGACAAAAAGACAATCCATACACAAAGTCATAACCTACAAAACTAGTATCACTCTCAGCACTAGTGAAGTGCAAAAAAGAAATTAGTCTCCCAAGAACTAAGCAATGATTTTTTTTTTGGTAACCCGGGAATCACCGCATGTCTCTGGAAATGGCGGCGGCGACACAAACCTAGGGCGACTTGTGGGGACCCACCTCCCACAGGCCGTAGGTAAGTCGCACAAGCGAACATGATGACTCGAACTCGCTTCCTTCCGAAAGAGGGATTGAGCGCAAGCTAACGAGCCCACCAATGGGGTGGGTTTAAGCAAATGATTTTCGTAAGCCATAATAGCGGAATTTCAGACTACTGGGACTTTAATTCAGGAAGGTGGCGAATGAAAGGCTTAAAATCAACCTGATCCTTCCATCACAACAAAGCCCGTCCTTGACTTTGAACCTCGGATCAACCGTTAGCGAAAGCAACCCAATCAACCAGTTCAAGAATTAGATTCCGAGTCCATACGAGACAGTTTAAAACCCTTGAACATAGTAGACGCTCAACACGTAAATCGATGCAAAGTACACTTGATTAGAGGTCTACTTTAGATAATAATGTTTTATACGTGGGTAATAGACTAACATAAAAAAAAAATCAATTTACAATTTTGTCTTCGTTAGATACTAAAGGTATGTTTGATAACGATTATATTCCTGAGAACAATTTTTTATTATGAATAATTTTTTCTGATTCTATTCCCGAAAATAATTTCTGACCAAAAGAATGTGTGTGGTGACTATCTAAAATTTCTATTGCATTTGGTAGGATTCTTAAATTGTTTTTGTTTCTTTTAATTTTTAATACGTTTGTCACATTTTCCTTATTTTTTTTTTTTCTCTTATTCTTCCTCCTTCTTTGTAGCTGGTTGCCAGCCACAGTGGTGACTGGCAATCTACTAGGGGAGTTCTGGCGAGCTTGCTGGAGGCTAGTGAGCCTCGCTAGGCCATTGCGAGACTTGACCTCAACTAGATGGCGTGATTTCGGCCTTGCCCTAGCCTAGTGAGGCCGAGCCTAGCCGTGGTTGTGCAAGGCTCGACCTCACTTTAGCGGGGCGATGTCGACCTCGCCCAGCCACGGTGAGGCTCGAGCCAGCGACACTCCGACAAGATTGTTGACCCTCATCTGGTTGGTTGCTGGCCATGGCTAAGGCTCGCGACCGGCCAAAAGGAAGAAGAAGAAAAGGAAAGAGAAGAAGAGAAAAGAAAAGAAAAAAATTAAAATTGATTTTAGAAATTGTTCTTAGGAACCAATTTTTTTTTTTTTTTACTTCTTGATTCCGTTCCAAATCTATTCCTGAGAACAAAAAAATTAATTTTTGTTCCCAAGAACAAAATATTTTTCAAATGGATGTTTGTTCCTTTTTAACTTCTAAGAACAAAAGAACAAAATCAGTTGTTTCCGAGAATGTTACCAAATAGGCCCTAAAAAGCCCCTCGGACACCCTATGATGTTAAAAGATTGCTAACTAGTCTTTCTAGTGAGAAGAAATATAATTATATCTTTCATAAAAAGGTAATTGATCCAATAAAGTGACCAAAACTCATCCAAAAATCTAATTTTCGAGATACTTTAATGTCATGATCTCAACAAAACCTTCGAATTTGCATGGTGTATGGGATTGATCCACATGGCCGAGGCCCTCTATCACGATCAATCTCGCTCGACCAAGATCCATCCATGATCGGTCCACACGATGCATGAATTGATCCACGATTGATCAGCATGGTGCATGGACCGATCCATACGGTCGAGGCCCTCGACCATAATCGATCCTACTTGATCGGGATGGATCCACAATCGATTTGCACGGTACATGGATTGATCCATGATCGATCGGCACTGTGTAGGGATCAATCCCCGCTTGATCAAGATCGATTGGCATGGTGCATGGATTGATCCACGATGGATCCGCACAATGCATGGGATCGATCCACATGGCGGACGCCCTCGACCACAATCGATCCCGCTTGACTAGGATCGATCCATTCCGAAAGTTTTAATGGCTTTAGCTTAATACAAGGTTGTAGGTGCTTTGGAGGTTTAGTATTTCCAAAATGCTATTGCATTTTTTTTTTTTTATCCTTTCCACTTTGTCACCGATAAAATTTCAAAATTGCGGAAATGCCCTCGTCACTTGACATTGTCGGCAAGGCCTAATTAGCCGTCAGCAAGGCTAGACTAATCGTCAGCAAGCATGATTTGGCGTCGATGAGGCCAAACCTAGCTATTTGTGACCTCAAGCAAGGCTTAGTTGCATGATCTTAGTCGAAATGATTATATTGCAATTTAAAAAAAAAGGATTAAATTGGCAACATTAAAATTTTTTTCATTGAATTAACATCCATACAATATATTTATGACTGATTAAACAATTACTATGCAAATCGAGCATATTTTTGCTTATGATCTTATAATAGTAAAAGTTGGACCTAATTTACAATTGTATTGGTTGATATTCCTGCTATTCTAATTTCCTAATTTACAATTTGAACTAAATTTAATTAAGAAAAAAATTGAAATATGAAAATTTGAAAATTGTATCTATCTCAAAATTTAGGAACAAGATTAGGTGACTATAAGTCTATAAGTACAAGAAATCTATAAATAAATTAATATCTTATTAAATATTCTTAAAATAAAATGGATTTGAAATTTTATTTAATGAGGTTATATTTTTACTATTATAGAGATCATATGCTAAAATCTACTTAATGGAACTCTAGTAATATTTATAAAGACTAAAAAGGTAAAAAGTTAATAAAAATAGAGCATATATATTTTTGGTTGATTTAGGAAATGGATTGCAATGAAAAGAAATTCTAACTATGGACAATAATGTAATTATGAAAACTTGTAAATAATACCGAATGACCGATTTGACTTTGTCATTAAAAGTTAATGAGCTATAGAACAATTCCAAAGTTTAAGGATTTGATTAAATATTTAGGAATAGTATCAGAGTCATATTGAACAAATTTAAAGTCTAAATATAATACTACACATTGAATAAAAGTTTAGAAATTATTTATATCACATTTTCACGTGAAATCTTAAGGTGGTTATCTTGCACGCACGCAATCAAGGTTATGCAAATGGGCCAACGACTGATTAGGCTCACGAGCGTGGTGGCCCACTACACGACCCACATTATTTCTCAGGCCCGATCCATCTCACCACCTCTGAACGATAATAAAAATACAAAATATCCCCCCAAAAAAAAAAAAAAAATCACATATCTTCTTCGTCATCGTCTTCTTCATCCTCTTGTTTTTTCTCCTTCTCTGCAATATCCAAACAATGAAACACGCTCCGTCCCCAACCTCGCTTCACTGAAGCTCCCGGTACCCCGGGGAAGAAAAATGGCCTTCGCGACCGCCAAAATCACGGAACTGCCACTGCGCAACGCCCTCCCCCGCGCCTCCTCCGGCTCCGGCAAGAGCTCCCTCCACCTCCTCTTCGCCTCTCCGGCGCCGCCGCGGCGGCGGCCTCGCGCGCTCGAACGGCGCTGCTTCTGCCAGTCCCTCCGCACGACCAATCCTCGAGACGCCAGCTCCTCCCACGGAAGGAGCGGCGGCAAGCCGCACTCCGCCCCGTGGCTCAACAAGTGGCCGCCGCCGCCTGCCGCCGCCGCGGGACCGCGAGATCGACGAGGAGTCGCCCGGCGAGGTCGCCGGCTCCGATTCCCGCGGCGAGGCTGAGCGTAGGTACTCCGGTAACGACAGAGGCCAGAATGCGATCGAGAGGATCGTGCTCAGGTTGCGGAATTTGGGACTGGGGTCGGACGATGAAGAGGAAGGGGACGAGGAGGACGGGGAGGGCGAATTCGGAGCCGCGCGGCCGACCGGAGAGGAGAGGCTAGGTGACCTGTTGCGCAGGGAGTGGATTAGGCCGGATAGTTTCCTAGAGGAGGATGAGCGCGAGGAGGACGATGCGGGGTTGTTGCCGTGGGAGAAGGAAGGCAAGGGAGAGGTCAAGGTCGAGGAGAAGGTCGTCGGGGGGATGAAGAGGTCGGTGAAGGCGCCGACGTTGGCGGAACTCACGATCGAGGACGAGGAGCTGAGGAGGTTGAGGAGGATGGGGATGTACCTCAGGGAGAGGATTAGCGTCGCGAAAGCAGGGATCACGCAGGCGGTTTTGGAGAAGATACATGATAAGTGGAGGAAGGAGGAGCTTGTGAGGCTTAAGTTTCACGAGGTGCTGGCACACGACATGAAGACCGCGCACGAGGTCGTCGAGGTTGGTGTTCAATGATAACTTATTGGAGATGAATTTGCCACAGTTTTGTCATAGCACATGTTGATGAAGCATCAATGCTCAAGTGTTTTCTTGCTTTTTGAACTTTGTGCTTGCTTGATAGTTGTGTTTCCTGTTTGCTTAAAATTATGATGAATATGACATAACAATGTTTAAAAGTGAAAAGGAAAGTAATGAATATGATTCGAGAGTATGTAAGTGACTGCTTGTAGTTTTTCTCAGCGTCGAACTGGGGGATTGGTCATATGGAGGTCTGGCAGTGTTATGGTGGTGTACCGTGGGAAGAACTATGAAGGCCCTGCTTCAAGATCCCAACCAATTGTGAGGGAAGGGGATGCTCTTTTTATCCCTGATGTTTCTTCAGCCAACAGACCAGTCGCAGAAAGTGGCGATGATGTGAAGCCGGAACGTGAGAAGAGTGAAGTGTCGGTGAGGAGCCTAGTGCTAAAGGAGAGCTTGACCGAAGAGGAAATTGAATATAACGACTTGTTAGATGGCTTAGGCCCTCGTTTCGAAGAATGGTGGGGCACAGGAGTGCTTCCGGTTGATGCGGATCTACTTCCTCAAAAGATTCCGGGTTACAAAACACCTTTTAGGCTTCTTCCCACCGGAATGCGTTCGCGACTGACCAATGCTGAGATGACCAACTTACGGAAGCTGGCAAAGTCACTTCCTTGTCATTTTGCTCTTGGTAATATTCACCATGTTGTGTTACAGCTTGTCAGCTTCTTCCCTATGCAAATAAGTTGTTGACATAATTTGTTTCCTTAAATCATGAAGGGAGAAACAGGAACCATCAGGGCCTGGCAGCTGCTATAATTAAGCTTTGGGAGAAGAGCTTAGTTGCAAAGATTGCTGTTAAAAGAGGAATCCAGAATACGAATAACAAACTCATGGCTGATGAGCTGAAGGTCTGTCTTTTGCACATCCTGATCCAAAACACCAGTTTCCTGGTGATATAATTATTTTATTACCCTTTAGTACTCTAAAGTCAGTTCCTTATGTCTCTTTGCTACTTCTGCGAATGTTTATAACTGCGGAGACTATGAATGTTACTTAAACTGGTAACATATTGCAAAATTTGTGTATCTTGTTAAAGGGGTAATTCTAATATGATCTCCTGCATCTTTTGGTTGTTCACCTATCCTGAATAAGGCACGGTGAAAGAGTAAAACAGAAGTTGTTATTCGAGCACATATGGAAACTGATCACATTTCCTTTTGTTCTACAGGATTTAACTGGGGGGGTCTTGTTACTTCGAAATAAGTATTACATTGTCTTCTATCGCGGAAAGGATTTTCTTCCTCCTACTGTAGCTACTGCTTTGTCAGAAAGACAGGAATTGACAAAACAGATCCAAGATGTTGAAGAAAAACTTCGGACTGGAACAGTTGATGCTGCTCCATCTAAGGAAGCTGGCTATGTGCAAGCAGGCACTTTAGCTGAGTTCTATGAGGCTCAAGCCCGATGGGGAAGAGATATATCTAATGAGGAACGTGAAAAGATGATCGAAGAAGCTTCCAAGTCCAAGAGTGTTAGACTTGTCAAAAGAATTGAGCATAAGCTAGATCTTGTGAGTGCTTTTCTTCAGTATAACGTACATTTCTTGTCTACTTCCTTTGCTGTATTTGATGGAATCACGTCTACTAGGTGGTATACTAAGATATATTTGCTTGGTGAGATGAACCAGATGCAGATGCAAAATAGGCTACACAGAGCATAGTATTAAGACAGCAGAAGTAATTAGTGATGGTTTAGTAAATAACCTCCAACTACCAACACAGCAGAAAGCAGAACTTTACCTTTGTCTAGATATAGAAAATGTCTAGACAGGAAAATAAAATATTTATTAGAGAAATTCTTTCTCCTGTTAGAAGAATATGGGATTATGTTATCAAGGAAAATGTATTGCTTTTAAATGCAAATGGACTCTAGAGCAGTGTTCTTGTTCTTAACTTTTATTTCTTATTACCAGTTGAAACTTCATGTGAAGCTTTTACAAAGCCTTCTTCCTTCTCTGGGTGCATGCAGCTTGTTTTTTGGGCTGATTCTTAGATCACTCAATCAGTTTGGATGATGAGAAGAGACATAAGTTTTATCCTCAAGTGATCCATGTCATTTGTGTAATATTTATCTGCAATGCAAGCATCCTTTTTTCTATTCTTTTGGTTGTTCTTATGATTGGCCTCTCAGATCATCCTGTCATCATTTTTACTAAATGGTGGTTCTCTGTCATGTGATGAACAGGCACAAGCAAAGAAACTAAGGGCTGACAAACTCTTATCTAAAATAGAAGCATCTATGGTTCCTGCTAGTCCTGATGATGACCAGGAAACTATCACCGACGAGGAACGGACTATGTTTCGCAAAGTTGGTTTAAGAATGAAGCCTTACCTGCCTCTTGGTACTAATATATTTCTTCATTTATTAAAGGAATAATTTTAACATCAAACTGAGGGCATTAATGTTTTCATTATTTGCCAGGTATTCGTGGTGTTTTCGATGGTGTCATTGAGAATATGCATTTGCATTGGAAGCATAGAGAATTGGTGAAGCTTATAACAAAACAAAAAACTCTTGCTTTTGTGGAAGACACAGCAAGGCTATTGGAGTTCGAGAGCGGTGGAATATTAGTATCAATAGAAAGTGTGCCGAAAGGCTATGCTCTTATATATTATCGTGGAAAGAATTACCGGCGGCCCATCAACCTGAGGCCTAGGAACCTTCTCACGAAGGCAAAAGCATTGAAACGTTCTGTTGCCATGCAACGGCATGAGGTCACCTCACATGTCCCATCTGCCTATACATGCAAAATTGACATTAATGTTTCTGAATTTTCCACTTGTTTACTGTATCTATACTTGTCATGGGCAGGCTCTAAGTCAACACATATCTGAGCTGGAGCACACAATTGAGCAGATGAAGAAGGAAATAGTAAGTGCCGCTTATTCTGGAGAGCTTTCATAAATCTTTTCATGAGTAGGCTCCTTATGGCATTCCCTTCACTTTTTCCGCAGGGTGACTCTTGTGAGATAGAGAGTGAAGATCCCTGGAGTTCCAAAGGAAATGACCAGTTTGATGAAGTATCACAATTGACACTGGTATATTGCTTTGCACTGCTTGCCAATTGGACACATGCTTTCTTTTGGCCACACACAATTTTTAGGTGTTGAAATTTCTGGTTTATGTTCTGGATGTGATGCGAAAATCTTTGATTCTCTTATTTGGGAGAAAATTTGGATCTGTAATGCAGTGCAGAGTCATTGCTACTGGTGGTGCTAATTTTGATTTGATTTTTCATTCCAGAGTGAAGATGATGGTCCAAAGTCTGATCCTGATGATGTTGAAGGCAGTGATTGGGAAGATGATGAAGAATCTGACCTTACTTTAGATATGTGATGATCCTTTGAAAAGAACTTGATATTTGTGCCGAAGGAAACTCGAGAGGCATTTGGGGCATTGCCTCTGTACCGTCGGTGAGTTCAGTTCAATGCTTACATACAGTAACACAGACACACACAATGCTTCCTCTTGAATTGCCCTTGTTTTCTTCAATAGGTTCAAATCTTTTATGTTTGAGCTCATTCCTGTTCAAGAAAAATCTCACGAGATGTACTCTTTTTACTTTCGACAATTCAACATGTGCCTATACTTCTGTAATAGAAGGAAATATGTGGTAACATGAAAAGATGTCCAGCGTTGGTGGCTCACTAGATTTTTGTAGCTTGCTTTTAATCTTTGTTCTATTTCTTGAGCAATAATTTTGCTGTTGAAGTTTGAAACAAAGTTATGCATCTGACTTGCACTCTCTTTCTGCATTCCATGTATGCATTTCGCAGCTCTGTGTTCGCGTGGAACTTTTTCCTCTCAGAACCGAACCATTCAAGTTTGTTTGGTTAGCTTCTGAACAATTTCTCATGCCTCATCACAATCTATCATTCAGAATCGTTTGCCTGTGAAGGATTTGCATTGAGCATGAACTAATTACCTTGATGAGTTCCTCAGACAAGCCAGAAGCTCCGTGAAGCACCAAGGAGACACTGACGGATAAGATGAAGCAAGGACGGAATCCATATTGGTTGATGCTAATCAGTACTTGGTGTAACCCTCTTTGACAATTTTGCAGAAAGTTACATATATTTCGCCAGTAAAAGATGAATGTCTTTCTACGCAATTGGTGGATGCTAATCAGTACTTTTCACAGAAAAAGAGATGGTTGTTTTGGACTGAGCTCAGCTTTGCAACGACGCAATTCTATTGGAGAGTTTGATACTGTTCTTTGAGGGGCTGAATAGTCACTCAGGGATTGAAAACTAGTGTATGCTTGAATGAATTCTCAAGGCAAACATGTAAAAAGCTTCTCCAGTTGTTAAAGCAAAACAAACTCAAACCGGGATCAGCCTATTCATCATTTGTTATCAGCCCAAGCAAGTTGACACACACAGGAACATCTGAGGAAACTTTACATCTACGGAGATTTAGTATATGATTCCTGCCATCTCTAATAGCTCAACCTTCTAGAGAGACGGCCAAATTAAATTTCTCATGCCCTCCTTCACCCATTTATGGGTTATCTTCTTTGTATCTCTTGGGTTTCTACAAATTCTTCTGCAATCTCTCTCCCTCTGCCTCTATGGTTTACTAGGAATTTCTATGTACCTAAACATTTCACTAGTTTTTCTTCAGAACTTGCGTACTGACATTTCTTCATATTGTGCATAAAAATGCATTTGTGCTTAAGTTTTTCTACAAAAATACCTAAACATAAGAAGTGTCTCAACAATCAATGCCTCACGGTTGCATGATTAAGGATTTTAGTGAGGGCCAGAGCAGAATATTCCAGACCTTCAGCAAATCAAGCCTCAAATTTGGACTGCCGGGAGGATATTTTCCATGAACATTTCCAATACACAACCCGCCAAAGCATCTATACCAGTGTGATCAATAAATTCTTCCGCCTGATAATTAAAGAGGCTAGTTCTTGAGAAGATTATGGTCTAACCACCAATACAAGGCTTGCATACACTAATGAATATATTGACCTGATCGACTTCAGTTAGCGTTGCTTCATATATTTGGCAGTCAGGTCGTCCTCTGTCCCTGATTGTCTCCCTTATTCAGTCATCGAGCAGGCGTTTTGACTGGGCCAAAGAAGAAATGATATTTGCGTAGGAGATACTATTTTCGAAGGAGAGACGTGAACCAACTGCCATTACTGAATAAAATCCCTGGAAAAATTCAAATGACAAACAACGTGAACAGATAATTAATTGACCTATCTTTCCTTTAAGCGAGTAGGCTGCAGCTTGCGACACCAAACTGCATCATCCTCTATGCTAGCCAATATAGGAAATGAATCAGGGTGGAGAGACATATACCAAATTAATGGCTTCCGTGAGATCTTCCTCCGAAATTCCATGATCAAAATGGACTGTGACTGGAATGCGCCATAAAAGCATGTGCATAACCCTATTTAACTTATTTGCTCTGTTTGCATTGACTGAAGTAGAGCAATCATTGACTCAACTGGACATATATATGCAAACTCGTGTCTTATACCCCAAAACTTAAAAAAACCAATGATAGAAAGTGAACCGATATAACGTTCCATTCTCCATATTCCATGTGTTATTTCAAAACAGATACTTTTCGTATAAGCTCAGGTTAAACGGTATGATATCCACAAGATCTGCATATCAGAACAAATGGCTTTGCAGAAAAGAAAGCCAGATAAGGCTTCCACGAGTTGTTGGGCTGCATTTGACTGGATAAGCATCTCTATAAACCAACAATGCAGAAGGTCCCATCGATTGTTTATCATTTGTCCAGTGAACTTAGATCTTACCAGAGAGCATAATCCAAATAATTTTGTCTGGACAAAGCATATAGCGAAATTTCTAGCTGCAGATAAGTGCAGTACTCGTGTTCTTCTCCCATTCAATCAGATATGAAAAGCACTTACATTAGCCTGTTCAGCAGCAAGATACAACAGGCAACTAGGGGAATCCCTCCCTGCTTAAAGGCAGCAGGATGGATCTGCAAGGAAGATGAGCTCAACCCTGGACAGGCGTTGGAAATTACCAAGCCGGAGTACGGTAGGGGCAGAGGGAATTTCTGGTGGAGCGGTGAAATGCGTAGAGATCGGAGTCCATGCCCTACTTTGATCTTTAGTGAGAATGTTAAAAGACAGAAAACGGAAAGTAATCTTTCCATGAAGGAGCAGTGCCAAAAAATTAGTCAAAATCCCTTCTTTGAACTTTAAGCTTGTAGAGTGAAATTTAATAAGCAGAGAGGATGTTTGAGATATTTTGGTCAGCTTTAGCAGATAAAAGTACTATAGAAGGTGCAACAGCCTAAGAAACTTCAGCATTATGATCCTTCCACACAGCGAGCCTCTCAGGTATCCAACAATAAGCCAAACTTAAAAGCTGAAAAATATCAAGTTTCAAGTACATTTGTCTAACCTGTAATGTAGCAGGACTCTTGTCTTCCTCTGCTGCAGCAATGACTATTTCAACTCCATTGAATGCACCGGCAGAATAACCTCCTCCTTCTGCATTCTATTAATAACATGAAACACTTGAACTATTATATAAGTATAATCCTATTACAAACACTAATCTCGATGATCCTGAACTGAAGATGCCTTTTATTGAGGAAAGTCTGACTGGAGGAGCCCAATATTTTACGAGTTCAGCCAGCGCTGTACTGCTTCCAACATTACTGATGGTTTTATTTATTTATGTTGATGGGCCTTAGAGGGCCCGTCCGCCCATATTGGGCCTAAAAGCCCGGCCCGCAAGATAAGGGCCCATGTATGAAGGGTTGAGATGTGAAGAGGTGTTACGTTGAGGGGTTATGACTTTTGCGGGAACGTATTACGTTGAAGAGAGAAAAGAAAAGAGAGGAACGTACCTTTTCAACGTACGTGAGTTTTTCCTCCCTCTCTCTCCCTCCTAAAAGCCTAAGAGAACAGTATCCCAAAAGAGACGGATTTTTCTCCCCTTCAAGGCGATAGTACATCATCGGATAGAACGGGATCAGTTTTTCTTCCTCAAATCAACGTTGGTGTTTAATCTGTAGACAATAAGGTATGTTCGATTCCGTGGTGTGTCTTTGATCGGTGATACATGTTTGTTCTTGGGCTCGTCTTCCGCATTTGTTTTAGGGATTCGATTTAGTATCGAATCCGTTTTAGGGAATCAGTTATTCCCTACAATTACCAAAGAAAGGAAAGAAGGAATCCTGGTATGATGTTCCTATGTTAGATGTGTGGATGTGCAAGATGTTAAAACAAATAAAATATGCACCAACTGCTGTCATATGGAAAGCTTTGCTGTCATATGACCCAGGACAAAAATGCCCACACAGCAAACACGAGCAGGGTCTCTAAAGGAAGTGCCTAACCATATGCATGTAGACAGGGACATAGAAGCAAAAGCAGTCACCTTCCTAAGTATATGTTGCAAGACAATGCCTCACACAATTCATACTGCTTTCAGCCCAATTCTAGTGTATATATGATGTCGGGGGTTAAATTATTGATCTGGGATTAACCAATTGCCACAGCCACCGGCATACCTCATTAACTTAGTCTATGTTCTCAACCAAGGTAAGAAATATGTGCCAACTGGTCTGAGGGCATGATCAAAGTTAGCGGAAAAAACAATTTTCGGCTTTATGGTATTGAATATTCTGTGAGCTGCCAGCAATATAGGCTAAAGCCTCCTTTTGGTTGATAAAAAAGCGCCATTTTCAGCTTAGCAGGTAAATCTTCAGATGGTGCAACAATAAACTGTTATATTAGTCCCCCCAGACACCAAATGGGGGAGAATCATGCGCTGCAGCAATCACAACAGCGATACATATTGTGGATCGAAATGGTTGCTGACACTTTGTCATTTAGCTTGAATCTCGGCGGATGATGCCATCTTCATTCTCAGCATTCAGCCTGAATCTTGGCGACATCAGCAGCTTGATTCTCGGTGCCGTTGGCGGCTTGAATCTTGGCCACGTTTCCAGCAGACATGGCTATACAAGGGCCCTTGCAGCATGATCTGATGAAGTGGTTCCACCTGCACTCAAAGATAACATATGCACCATATGCTGTCATATAGAGAGCTTTGCTGTCAAATGTCCCAAAACAAAAATGCCCGCACAACAAACATGAGCAGGGTCTCTAAAGGAAGTGCATAAGCATTTGCACATAGAGAATTAGAAGCAAAAGCAGCCATCCTCCTAGGTACATGTTACACAACAATGCCTCACATAATTTGTAGTGCTTCAAGTTTGACCCAGATATTCTGATGTATATATAGTGTTGGGGTTAAATTATTTACACGAGATTGACCAACTGCCTCAGCCACTGACATACCTCATTAACTTAGTCTATGTTCTGAACCATGGTACGAAATATTTGCCGACTGATTTGAGGGCATCATCAAAGTTAGCCCAACAAAAAAATTTCAGCTTTGCATGGCATTGAGTAGTCTATGAGCTGCCGCCAATATAGGCTAAAGCCTCCTTTTGCTTTTTTGAACAGCGCCGTTTTCGGTTCAACTATGAAGTAGGCAAAACTTCATAATTTTCTCGCACGTATGGAGAAAGTTTGATCTTGCCCTACAACAAGCCAAATGGGGGAGAGTCACGTGCTGCAGCAATCACTACAGTCATGCATATTTTAGCTTGATTATAGACACTTAGCATTTGTAGAGAGCAAGCGGCACAAGCAAAGGACATCAGTACTCTCATGTCCAGAAACCAGAATGTCATATTAGATTATACTTTAGCGGTCAATCCCAGTGCCATAAATAATTTCGAGTGCCTTATTATTCCTTTGTCATGTACCCTTTCTATTCAACATTCATAAACCTCGAGACTACGGCCAAGCACAATCAGTTCTTGAGGTCTAAAGACTCGCCGATACACACCGCAGATGACAGCGGAAACTGAAACGATACCATGCAAATGTAATTGGCAAGGCAGCATATTACTATAAAATTCACATTCAGTCACCTAATCATCTAACAAAAAAAAATAAAAATCAAGTCCATGTTACAATATATTTCCATTTACTGTCTACTTGCAATATCTTGTAAATCGATCTTTGTACCGCTACCTTATTCAAGGTCTAAATATCCTCAAATGTGAAGAGCCCATTTTTCTTATAGGAGCAAGAACAAAGAAAGTTCAGCTGATCACAGTCAAAACAGCTGCGGCATTCATGATTCCGCGATGACAGCCACTGCAATGCTCCTGGTTTTTTTCGCTAATCGTCATGCTTCCAGCGAGCTCTCGACAATCTAAAACGTCTCCCGCGCGATGTACCTGAACACCTAACCGACGAGCTCTAATCCATTCACTCCATTTCAATTTCAGCAGAAGGAAACGTACGCAAGCATTGTCGATGCAGAAACAGAGTCGCCATCCAATCAAGTGCTAAATATCAATCCAAATTCCAGATCACATAAGCAAGACCGTGTTCGAACGCGCTGAGAAACGACATCAACCTCGAACAAGCGGCGGTCGATGCCCGAGTTGGACTTCCCCGAAGGCATCTCTCTCGTCTCAACAGAGTATAACGGCGGAGCTGACGTGGACGGGCCAAATCTAGCTGGATGTAATAACTTAATAATGTTTTATTTACAGCACCGGTATGTTGAAAAATATGGCTAATTAATCGTTATTGAATATTGAATATGACTCGCTTATTCAACGGTCATTTATTGCTCATCGCATCACTAGCGATATTATTAGATTTTATGTACGATTTTTGGCATATCGAGCATTGCTCTTGCCAATAATTTAATGAACTTGTTGAATTTGCGAGAAGGAGGACCTTGTAAATACAGGAGAAATGAACTTCACATGCGTGAGTAATGACAAGTCTAATTTAAGATAAAAAGGCGAAAAGAAAAAGTAGATGACATTAATTGTGGATAGATGATGTGATACGACAGAGTCGGTCTCTGTGCGAAGAAGACTATGGATGAAAATTCGTGCTTTCCGACGAAATCCGGTACGAGTCATATCATAATCTCGTGTTCCTTCAATTCCGACTAATAAATTGAGACCGGTAAACATCTCGTCCTCGGTCAAATGCAAACCGAAAATTTCCACATCGAGTTCGCTCTTGGAGACAATCTTGAGTGCATCACATGCATGCGAGATCAATGCGTCGCGGATCTTAAATCGCGTGACCCGCCAATACCAAGGATCCAGATGCTATCAGGTTCTCATCTGAATCCTAATGATGTGATCGAACTTTATTGAACGCCAATGCGTTGCCGTATTGAAGAGCTGCAGGTTGATTTTCTTCTTTTTTATTTTTTGTCCGTAGCTGCGAGTGGATTGGCATTGAATGATTAGGTGCGGTGGTTAACCGTTAATGCAGCTGCAATCTGAGCCGGTCTTTGGTAGTTGAGAGAGGCTTCACCGTACCATCTACCCCTCCTCTACATGTATCCTTTGATGTATATGTTAGACTTCTTTTTGGCCTAACTAGGCGATTACTTGTCACGGTATTTATGAATCGCTCCGTCTATGCGCATCGAGTCAAACTCCACCGACGGAAATGTGGCATGTCAAAGTCCCATCTTGAGATAGTTGATAGTTTTGCCAACATTTTAAATTAAACTAAACATGGTTAGGTACCGATTAGCACAAATGATCGAAGCAAATTTTTCTACATGCGCATGCCATAAAAGTCATTTTTGCTTTGGAAAATTTTCACGCGTTGAGTTCTGGTACTTTATGCCTTTTCAAGTCAAGTCAATATATTTTTATTTCCCCCGATGAAATCCTTCTGCTTCTTAAAACTTACCTAATCAAGTTCCTCTCCCATTAAATCTGGCTTAGTCAAGCTGTGAAGGCTGTAAGATGATGTTGAAGGCGATAAGTTTCAAAGTCAAAACCCACATGCATGTTGAAAAAGAGGGATCCTGGGAGGAAGAAGAGGATGTTCTTTTTATTTTATTTTTTGGCTTCTTATATTCTTCATGGTAGCGTTTACATCGACATAATGTTGTCCAAGTGGCGCTCGAGCATTGGCGAGGCCACGTCGACTGATTTTGGGGGGCTGTATTGCCGGAGGGACTTAATTAGACAATCTATGCAAGTAGAATGAGTTGATTAACAAAAATTAAAAGTGCAAGGTCTTGAGTAGAAATTGCGTGAAAGCGTAGGACGAAAAGTAGAAAATTTTCCTTTCACTTTATCATACCCGAGTTGCATGATGATGTGTGTCACGTGTTTGAACATCATTTTTAGGATAATTGTCCAAAAAATCTTAAACCTATTGTACATCGATCAATTCAATCATTAACCTTTCATTATGTCAACTAGTCTTAAACCTTTTGACGATTTGCTGATTTAATATTTTACAATTGTTCCAATTTAGTCTTAAACTATTATTTGAATATTTGGTTGGAATGACTACATTGGAAAATTATCAAAAGATTTATGATTAAATAGGTAAAGCATAAAAAAGTTTAGGACTAATTTGGCATAATTAAAAGGTTTAAGACTAAATTGATAAATCGTCAAAGGTTTGAGACTAAATTTGTATAATTGAAAGACTTATGACAACATTGGCCTCCGCACAATAGGTTTATAACTTTGTGGATAATTTTCCCAATTTTCTTTATGCATAAGCCAGATGTTAAGTTTATGCAAAATGTAAAACAAATAATTTTGAGTAACTTTGTAAGGTAGTATAAAAAATTTGTAATTTCCAAACTATACAAAATTAGTAATACCATAAATATGTTGATAAGTTACCAACAAGTGACGTGGAAAAGAAGTCACCGATTATTTTTTTAACCAATATTTTTTTTACACTTATCAACAATTATTGATATTTACTAGCATGATAAAAAAATGTTTTCTTCTGCATTAAGCAATAGAATTATGCTCTCTACAAATATTAAAACAAAGTTCACGAATTATGCGAGATGCAAAATGCATTTGTGTGTGTCTATATATATATATATATATATATATATATATATATATATATATATATATATATATTGTGAATTGCCGAATAGAATGTGATGAGCCAAATCTCCTCGACTTTTGCTTCATTTGATAGTTTAAGATCGCCTGAGCAATTTACAGTTAATTACTAGATAGATATGCATATTTTATATTGAGAGAGAAAGAAAGAGAGAGTTTACATTGGACATTAAAATGAAGTGCAGGGAGATTTGAAGACTAAATGATATAATCTATACATGCATATTAACCTAAGATAGCGATGATCGACGTTGAACAAACAAAAGATGGTCTAAGCTTTTTTAGCTATTACACAGTTGAGAACATTCGACACGACTGTAATATCTTTGAAAAGAAGTTAGCTATTTTCGTAGGTTTTCAAACCCCTTCACTTAATGGAGTCCAACTGAATGGTTGCTCCTGCTGTTGATGATCCGGTATGGACGATTCCAAATCCTTCGAGCTCGAAGACACATTGAAGCTCGTCGAAGATGTTAAGTCGTTCATCCCGAACAGATTATGATGATGATGAGAAGCTCCTTGTGCTTGTTGCTGTGGCTGAAGATGATTAGAGTAGTCATAAGTGCCCAACAACGTTGCTGCTTGATCTCTTGGCTGGTGACTGTAGTTGCCGTTGTTCCTCCCCTGAAGTGCCTTGAGGAGGAGCGCATTCACAGCTAAATTCGAGCTGAGCAAGGTCGAGGGCCATGGGAGAGACGGTAGGCCGGCGATCGTTTCTCTCGCCGAGGAGGGCCAGTTGTCCATCATGTTCATGTGGGGATTGCTTTGCATGTTATAGGCAGTACTATCACTATGATTACCGTAGTTTTGAGCTAAATTAATGTCGGCGAACCCGCTCGATGCATTATTAGGCATGCCGGTTAAACTATTTGATAATTCGATGTCTCCGTACTGGTCATGAAGTGCCGAGTTTGTGTCGTCGGGAGAGTCTGGAGATTGCTCGGAGGACAGTGCCGGCTGTGGCTTCTTCACGGCCGTCTTCTGGAACACCCTACATACCACCCATTCTTCCTGTTCACAAAGAAGCTAATGTTTAGGGTTACCATTGCAATCAAGAATTAATGTTCTGAAACTTTTTCAGACTACCATAAGGTTTAAATGTGATAGTCTATTGTTGATGCCTAAATTTTGGATCCAAAGAGGTCACGGCATTTACATGTCATGGACTTTCAGGTTAACTAATCTTGCACAAAAAACTTTACTCAACATATGCCTATAGATACACATTTATTACCCTCCATTCCTTTGTTAATCTGTGACTCTGAGTTCTTCATACACTTTGAAGTACTTCAAGCAAACATTTTATAGTTTTAGAAAGGTTAAATTAAGAAATGCATATCTTTACCTCTCTCATAATGAAATACTATACTTTGTACAATCATGAGGAGCTATAATGCAAAGTAAAGAATTAAGATGAGTTTATAGGTTGAGACAAGATATATCGGATATCTAGTCACCATTCAATGTAAGTTTGATTCAAGTAAGTTTCACCTTTCAAATTTACTGATCTCAAGGTGATTGAATAAGATTCAAGTCATTTCAAGAGTGTTTGAGAGGAAGTTCGAGATTCGATGGTCGTAAATATATAGAAGAGAAGAGAGTAAAATGTACCTTGGTGGATTTAAAAGAATGCTTATTCTCTAGCCTATATTCGTGCATGACCCAGTTGCTCTTCTCACCCCTCGGAGCTCTTCCCTTGTAGAAGACTAGGGTTTTCTTCATCCCTACCAAGATACCTCCACGGAATATCTCCTTGTCCTTCCCGGTGGTTTTCCAATACCCCGCCTCCGTCGCTCGGTTCGTCCGGAGTCCGGTCGGGTATTTCCGATCCCTCAAGCTGAAGAAATACCATTCTTTCTCCCCCATCGATGCCTTGCCTGCAACCCACAATCGCTTCTTTTAATTAAGTTGCTCGATGAAATAGGATTCTAAATTCTACCATAAGGAACTGGCCAAAAACAAATTCTTACTTGATGAAATTTCATCAAATGTTTCTAATTAATCTTGCTCGGTAATCGCAAATACTACGATAAATCATTTGCAAAGAAGATATCAATGGCCTCAAAAAGCTAGGTGAAAACTTTAACTCCAATTTTGACCAATTCTATCTAGTCGTCACCTTGAAGATTATTGACTGTGCTTAAAAAATATTAACAAATTTCTATGTAGAGCATGCTACTCTTTTGAAATATATTTTTGTTCAATTATCAAGCTGTATTAATATGTGCCTCTTCTATCTTTGGTGGTCTTAACAAGAGCACTTGTTGACAAAACACGTCTTAATTTTGCTTCTGAGCACTCACAAAACACCAATAATATCGCTTGTTGTCCTAATGTCTCTAAGAGTATGTTTGTGTCATAGAAAATGAATAATTTGAAAAAAAAAAAAAAATCCTAAAAATGAGCATTCATATTGGTTACAAAAAATGAATTAACACAACTTTTTTGGTCGTCCATAAAACTATTTAGACATAACTTATTATTGGCAATTAAAACGTTTTTCATTAATCAATTATTTCAAATGATATAAGCAATTATTATTAAAAATTTATTTTTTTAAAAATTTATTTTTCATGAAACAAATGGATCCTAAGTATACCTTACGTAGCGCTTCAACCTAAAACAAATATGAAGCCCCAAAGCAAACTCCAAAATTGACTAGTCCTAATGCCTGTCAGAAAAATGGAATTACCTTGCTTCGAGTTGAGAAGTCTTGAAAGAGAGTTTAATGTTTAGTCAATGTGGAAGAGACAACCATCAATTAAAGACCGAAATTGCAGATGATGACATCATCTATTCTCAAATTATAAGATAAGGACATATTTTGTTTTGAATATCATTGTACTATGAAATTGTTTGTTGAGAAATTCGTTTAGTCTTCCTCACGTATTGCAAATGAGGTAATACGGCCCTCCTACGAGAAGAATAAAAACCCTAAATTTTTATAGTCAATCAAAAACTGTCGAATTTTTGGGTCCCAAACCAAATATGTCAAGAAGCAAAAACTTACCTTCTTATACGTATAAAAATAAAAATAAATAAAGCACTAAAATCTCCAAAATCTTGATGATTTCTGACATGAACTCTTCCCTTCTTCCTCCCCATTTCCGTTTAAAAATGTTTAAAAAAAAAAAAAAAAAAAAAGGCAAAGAACAAGTACCCAAAAGGAACCTAGGCAACCTAATTATGGCAGTAGACAGCAGTTATATTAGCTTTGATTAAGTTCAAGATCATCAGCTCATGATTTGAGAATACCAAAATCATAGAAACAAGAGTCATCTTTTTATCTTCTTAAGGAAATTGTAAAGCATGGAATAAGACTGAAGAGGGACCAAATCAAAAAGGAGAGAGAGGATGCAGAGATAGTTCATGCATGCACAACAAGATCAGGAAGTTACCAGCAAACAAGCATAAAGAGGCAGTACACCGGGGATATATATATATATGTGTTTACCTGGAAGATCCCAAGGTTCGCACTTGTTGAGATCGACGTCGGCGATGGCTTTTGATGTAAAGCCGATGTCGGAGACCTTGCAAGTGAGATAACAAGTGATGAGCTCCTCATCGGTCGGGTGGAATCTGAATCCAGGTGGAAGGTTCCCCTCCATTTTTCTGTCGATTCAGATTCAGATGGCGAGGCGACCCGACACTTTTCTCTTTCTCTTCCACACCCCAAGACAAGCAATCCAGGACTCAAGTACGGTTCACATCTATAAATAATAAAGCCTCGTCCTCACGCTGTATGTTCTCAGGAGCCCGTGAGATATGAATAAAACCGGGATCCTCCGTCAAGAAGAAGCTTTCAGAGAGACTCCCCCATATCTCTGCATTAGTCTTATTCTATTGTGCAAATTACAGCTAACACGTTGACAATGATGGTCCATGAAGGTGACGAAAGTTCTCGGTCCCTGGGTTTCGCGATAATGCCCCGTGGGATTTGACTGGCGATACGCTCTGTATGGACGAGAGAGTAAGAGAGGGGAAGAAGGGCTGTTTAGATAATACGCAAGAGAAGTTCGCATGCCACAGAACACGTGTAGCGGATATTAGTGACAAAATTCAAACAAGTAGAGTTGAATTTCGGTGATTTTATACTTTATGGTCAGCTTTTTCTTTCTTGTTTCCTTGGTAGTGAACGAGGGATAATCATTTGTTGCACGGGGACCGGGGTTGAGTCTCAGTTACACCAAAGATCTGGGCCTAAACATTGATGATATTGATATGATATTGATAGATTGATAGTTGTTGTTTATTTTTTTAGGACGTGATCTTAGATGTCCAACCACCTTCAACCATTTCTACCCACCCATCCCCAAGAAAACCTCGAGCTTGTCCAATGGGAACATGTCTTCCCTACTATTCCCCGCATTATTCTAAGTGCACTTGTCTATGCATTCGTCATAACCAATCTCTCTTCCTCTTGATATATATATATATGAAATATACTATCGAATGCTGTTGCGCCTTGAGCAGATGATGTGATGAATTGAAACAATTACGGTATAAAGAAAAAAACGTATAGGCATAAAGAAATTTCATTTTTCGTAAATTCTGGTGGAATCTTACCATTTTTTATGCATGATCGGCTCTTAATTTAGGGGATTAACTTAAGCAATCATTTCTTTTAATGGTCTGTTGTATTGGGTGCGCTACTACAAGTTGTTTCCGTTAGTTATTTTTTTTTTAAAGGATGCTGTCTCTTTAGCATGTGTACTTGCACAAGCAGATAATTTATATTGATTTGAGAAGAGGGTGATCATTTAAAATGCTATATGTTACTGTGTTGTCCGAATCTATGTAAAGTTTTAGGCTGCTTTAGACAAGAATAAAACACGACACAACAAAAGCATGAACACGCAAACTTACCTTGATCTTCTCCAGAAGATGAAGAAAGGTATATATTTACCAAGTTATATTGACGAGCCCAACTTAAATCTCATGAAAAAGGGGCATTATATTTTGGAATTTTCTGGGTGGAATCGCATCGATGACAAGAAAAAAACCGAGCGACGGTTTACTAAATTATGGAAACAATCTTGCTTCATAAAGAACTGTTTTTTCCTCAAGAATTTTTTACGCCAGAGGATTTATGCTATGGCATATATGGGATATGCATATATCGTCCGTGATCCATGAACAAGATGCAAACATACCCATTAATTACTTTAAGTTGGGTCTAGACAAGCATTTGTCGACACATATAGACGAATCTTAACTCGAAATCACCAGGACAAATGATTGGAAATTATGGGAGACGAACAGCTAGGAGCTATATATAAATATAGATGTCCAATGCTCCAATATGTTTCTATTTTGTGCCTGCTTCTCAAAGACATAACCAGAATAGAATAAGTACGAGAAAGAGAGGGGGGGTTATGATAAGGGGCAAATGGAAGTTCTGAATGAGTGGTTAATGTGGTTACCAAACCAGAAGACTGCGTCTAGAACCGAAGCTTCTTCGTTGGGATCTCCTTTTTTCTGACCATGCGATGTGTTTGCGAGTACATCACTCCTTTCCGTCTTCCAAACCCTCCTCAAAGTTTCAAGCCTAACATGGATTTTCATATGTAATGAGCCTCACGTTTACCCGTTCCAACGTGGGCCTTCTAGAAGTGTCCTCCTCTCTCTCTCTCTCTCTCTCTCTCTCTCTCTCTCTCTCTCTCTCTCTCTCTCTCTCTCTCTCATTCACACATACCATGTGCGTCAAATAGATGTCATCATGGACACCGGGCGATGCTAACGTGAATAATTTTCAATAATATTTTTAAAATTTTTATTTTCTTCTTCTTTGGCTTTTTCCTCTTCTTTTTCCTCTTTGTCCTTCTTTTGCTTTTTCTCCCCCACAATGGCCGGTGAGGACTGTGAAGCCCTCACTTGGCCTCACTTAAATCTAGGCGAAGCCAGCCTCGCTTGTGATTGGTGAGGCCATGGCAGCTTCACCGGGGTGACCATGGTCTCACTAGTCATATCCAAGGTCACCTTCACTCATGGCCGACGAGGCCTTAATGAGGTTGGTCTCGCCTAATGGCCAATAAGCCTCGCTAGCCATTGTTGGGGGAAAGAAGTAAAAGAAGGAAGAAGAGGAAAAAGAATAAGAAAAAGGAAAGAAGAAAATTAATAAAAAAAATCAAATCAAATAATATATTACTAAAAATTGTCCCGTCAGCCTTGGCTAGCCAAAATTGGTCGGATAGATTAAATTGACACAATTGTAAAAGATTTAGAATTGAATTGGTAAAAAAAAGTTTATCATAGAATTGATACATTTATAATAGATTTAGATTTTTTTGTTTTTTGGGTAATTCTCCCTCATTAGAAGATATTCGGACATGTGAGACCAAATATTACCTTTGATTGGAATGACACAATCAATATTGATTCTGATGGATCAAGGGCGCATAAAAACAAGTCACGGAAAATGATGATAATCTTTGATTTACCATATGGAAAGAAAGGGGTTTGCAGACACTCTTTCGTGTTCGGATATATCCAAAAGAATTTACTTAATTCATGAATAGTGCTAGGTGATATTCATATTCCATACTATGTTCATGCTAGCAAGTTTGTGATTTTGGGTAAAGTTCTAATTGCACTAGGATGAATTTGCTCCTCACTGATATTACTTTGATCAAACTATTTAGGTTGGGGAAAAGTACCAAAAAGTCATAATTTTTTTGCATTTGTGCACTTTCAATCCTTAACCTTTTAATTATGCCAATTAAATCTTAAATTTTTTGATGATTTGCCAATAAAGTCCCTCCAACTAATTTTGGTAAGGAATCACTGACATAAATGTTGGTCATCCTACATGACATGGCCACTACTAACGTAGATAATTTTTAAATTTGTTTCTAAATTTTTTAATTTTTTTGATTTTTTTTGTTTTTTTCTTTTCCTTTATTTTTTTTTCCCGACTACAACTCAGCAAGATTGCTGATCGAGCCTTGCCAATCACAAGTGAGGTTTGGGCGAGGGCCTCCATGCCTTGGCATCAAGCCCTCGCCTAGATCTAGGAGAGGGCAATGACCCTTGCTTGTTGGCCGACAAGGGCCACAAGGCCCTTGCTTTTTCTTGGTGAGGACCACAATGCCCTTGTTGACCATGGGCAAGGGTCACGAGCCCCTCACCTGGATTTGGGTGAGGGCTCAATGCTCTCACTTGAATCTTGGCAACGGCATAAAGGTCCTCATCTATGGCTGACGAAGGTTGGTCTACAACCTCGCTAGCCCAGAGTTGTAAAAAAAAAAAAAAAAATATATATATATATATATATATATATATATATACTTAAAAGTTCAGAAAAATATTAAAAGATTATAAAATATGTTCGTGTTAACATTAGTCGTGCTATACAAAATGACTGACGTCCATATCAACTTTCCTACCAATAGGCGAGAGTTGCGATCCTCTCCTAGATCTAGGCATGGGCATATCCCTTTCCTTTTTGGGGCAACTCTCAATCTTAGGCCGGGCCAGAAGTATCTCCATCTTGCAATGTATTTTGACCCAGTGGGCTCAAACTTAGGTTAAATTTATGTATTGTCTTTATATCCCCATCTTTCACGTATTCACGGCCGCGACCACGAATACATTCCAGAGGGAAGAAACGGAAAACATAATCTGTGTCGTCTTGTCCCACGTCGGAGTCCCACTCCTCTTTGTGAAGCTCACAACATAGCATAATCCTAGGATTAGTCGAAATCCATGGTAAAAATCTTGACCAACATTGTCTGTTAATAGATTATATGGTCGGAAAAAACGCGTGTGATGTGAATATCACTATTCTTATTTCTTTCTTTCATGCACCTACTCATTATTTCTTGTTATTATCTCATTTCCAAATGTTAAAGAATCTAATCGACGTCTTCATGAGACTAGACTGTTAAGGTGCACGTTTAAGGGTGTCGGTGGAAAAAGAGACCAGCATTGATTAATTATATAAGAGATGTGGAGTTGCTCAAAATCAATAAGATAAGCTTCTACCCCAGCTCAATAAACTGTAATGGATTAAACCCGATTATTCTAGTTTCAACACATGAACGAGTACATATATCGTTCTGTGTAGTGTTTACCTTACTTTTGGCTAGAAAAGATCTCAAAGTATGCCTATAAATGAACGTCATTGCAAAAGAAAACTTCCCATGTTCTCTTTTTTCTCCTTTTTGATGACGAGGACTTTCCATATGATACACGCAGGAAAGATAGTGACAAGCTAACATTGACAACTTGATTAACCTCTAGATCACATGATCTTATCCATACACATCATGAAATAGACTAAGCCTCCTTTTTCCTGTCAATTGCACTATCTAACGCATAATTTCGAGCTTTTCCTAAGTCGTATATTGTATTTCCGAAAAGAAGATGAAAGGGGTGCTGCTTTTGTAACGTGAAATTTGATTAGGCGTCCCCAAGTTCGGCATGGAAAAAGAGAAAAAAAAAAGGGCGCGTCTACACTAATCAAAAGAAAGCAGCCGCCTAGAAACCTTAATAAACAAGTTAAATAAGAGGGAGAAGAAAGGGCTGAATTGAAAGAGAAATCAAAATCAGATTGTATGCACCACAATGTATCCAACTTTTCCAAAAGGCCTCTTTATGCATTTTGGAGGCAAAGAATACTCCGAAGCCTCTCGACCAAGCCGATAAGAGAACAGGCCCAATACGTTCTCTCAACTCCATCTAGATTCTTTATTAAATTCGAATTTTTAAATCATTTTTTGGGAATATTTAAATATTTAGTGATCATTCTTTTGCAAAAGTTGAAGCAAACACTTTGGATGCGTGTAACTAGGTTTTGGTCTCTTCTTTTAACTTTTGTTTTCACATACATCTCTCAAAAGATGGAAAAGAAACACAAGGGTTTTTTGTCACTTCCTTTTGTTATTTTAAGTGAAGAGTTTTTCACACTTTAATGTAAAGAGCACTACGCGGAATCTTCTTCTCAGTTCATCAAAGTTGACCAGGAAGACTATTTGGGTGGTATCTCACTACACCAATCGGCATGTCTTTTCCACTTTCATTTTGCAGCCAAACATGTATTTATTCATGTTCTCTCTCTCTCTCTCTCTCTCTCTCTCTCTCTCTCTCTATCTCTCTCTCTTTTATTGGCAAAGAAAAACTTCTATTTTTTTTTCTTGGGTCCATTCTAAATATACACCTAAAACCATGCAGACTTATTAGATGGTTCTCTATAACAATTCCATGATTTATCTAAATGGCCAATTTCCTAAAAAAAAAAAAATTCAAACTTTAGGTTCAATCTTAACTCTGTCCTAAATATTTTTTGTCAAAAAAAAAAACTATTTTTTCAGAATAATCTCAAGTCTACCTTGTACCCAAATATCATCTCTAGTGTCTTTAAAATTGTCAAAATTATAAGACTTCTATTATTTAATAGGAAAGTGACAGTGTCGATGAATACACAGGTTCTGATAATGGACTTATAACTAGCACTGATGTTGATAATTTTGAAAAGAAACTAGTGGTAATTTTGGAGATTTAGATTTAAAAATAAAGTTTGAGGTAAAATTGGAATTAGACTTAAAGTTGAGAGATTTATAGGGAATTAAGGCTCATCTAAAACTTCCAAACTTCTATAAAGCACTAAGGCACAATATATGTTGTACTTATACTTTGGGATTAACAAGAAATTATCTCTTTTTCTTTTCATGAGCTATTCACTAAAGATACGGATCAGATACGATGAGAGCCGGAACCCATATTTGTTCTTCAAAGACAATAAAATTTGGGTGTACTAGACCGTTTCGGTGACGAAATCGCCGTTGCCATACAAATGAAATCACTGCCACATGACATGGGAAAAGAAAGAGGGGTAAATTAGGCACGCGAAAAAGAATTTCATGGACCGTGAGCAAAGCAAACCAAACCAAACCAAAGTTAGTGCTTTTCCTTTTTCTTTATTTCTCATCTAGGAGTGCTTTGTGTCTTTTTATGTTGGACGAGACTCGCACTCATTGGAGAGATTAAGAGATCATCGAGAAAGAAAATGCCATGTTCTAAAGAAGAAGCCCTTCAGAGACTCTTCTATAACATCTCCAGCTCCTTCCAGCTCCTCTTCGTCTTCTACTTTGTCTCTTCAACTTTGCTCTCCAAGCTTTTCGACTTGTTTGCAAACATACCCTTGTTTCAAAGGTATCGTGCATGAATATCTACCTCGATGTTCTTGATTAAGTCGAAACTTCATGATGTTTGCTAATGCTCTTTGCTTAATTCTATGTTTTGCAGGAATCAAGCTGAGCATGAGGATTCCTTCTCTGAGGAGGATGTTGAAGAAGAAGAAGAAGATGATGATGAAGAAGAAGAGATTCAAGAACACTATGGGCAGAGCAGATATTTCCAAGTGGGCACCAGGGAAAATGACTTGGTGGCTGACATTATTCACGGTGGAGAGTCCCTGCTATTCTACCATAATAGTGTCAATAGCCCAAAAAGACATCAGACTCTTCTCATGGAAGGAGGAGGAGGAGGAGGAGGCGGAGGAGAAGAAGAAGAGATTGACCACGAGGAGCAATTAGTTCATGAAGAGACTGATGATAGCAACACCACCAATGAGCTGGACTCTGCTCAAGACTTATCCTTTGGCCATCATGATTCAGAAAGTGAAGTGGAAGAAGATGGTGTTGAAGAGGAGGTTCCGAGCTCCGATTATCTTCCGGATTCCGGTACAACTGATGAGGATGGACTGATGTTACGGACAGACGCGGATCGACGCAAGAATGGCCTGGCACAAGATGTTGGAAAACAGGAAGGTACAATCTTCATGTCTTTTGTATCTCGATATTCTTAATGATTCTGTGCTAGTCCTGATTATTTAACTTCATTGATGTTGTGCACAAGGTTGCTACGACAAAGTACACTGGAAGAAGGAAGAGAGGATTGATCATTTCTCAGGAAATAATGGGAGCCTGAGTGCTTTTGTGCAACCCCAGTTGGAATTGGAGAACAGGAGATCTCAAGTCATCATCGAGAAGGACGAGGAAGAGATCTTTGGCGACTCGTACACCATCGGGTCTACTTCGAAGAGCTCCTCTGAATGGAGGAGCTCCATAAACTGCAGAGATTCGGGGACCGAAGACCCATTCTCTTCCTCGTCACGGCGAAGTTGTCCGAAATGGGAATCCTATACGGTCTTTCAGAAATACGACGAAGAGATGATGTTCCTAGACAGAATCACTGCGCAAAAGCTACATGAAACTGGTAATCTCAAATTATTTAGCACTTAAAATAATATACCTTGTACAATAAGATGATCACCTCTTAAAAAAGCTTAGTCAATTTTTTATTTTTTTTCAGAGTCATTGAGATCAATCAAAGCGTGTCCTAGATCAATATCAGAGAGGATTGTCCATAAAATCGCAACCATAAACAAGAAGCCGCCGGATGTCCGTCACAACCCATATCGAGAACTGGAGGCAGCGTATGTGGCTCAGATTTGCTTGACATGGGAAGCTCTAAATTGGAACTACAAGAACTTCCAGAGCAAGCGGGTCGCTCGCCGTGACTTCGATCCTGGATGTCCTGCTCATATCGCGCAACAATTTCAGCAATTCCAAGTTCTCTTGCAACGGTACATAGAGAACGAGCCTTACGAGCAGGGCCGACGACCCGAAGTCTATGCTCGGATGAGGCTTTTGGCACCAAAACTTCTTCAAGTGCCAGAATACCGAGGTAAATAGTTCAAAACAGAAGAAAAAAAGAACATGCTACTTCATTATTTTTCATATTTGTACAGTGACGTCCTCGTATATTCAGTGAAGCATGAAAGACCATAATATATGTGTTGCTATGTTTTCGAGAAAAATTAAGCATCTCTTTTTGTTTCTTCTTGGCTTATGTTATAAAAGATTCTGAAGATGATCAAATTAAGGAGGAGGGTTTCCGGTCGAGGATTTCTTCGGCGGCGTTCCTCATGATAATGGAAGACTGTATCCAAACCTTCATGAATTTTCTCAAGGCCGACAGGGCAAGAGCCTGCCAGGTATTAGCAGCCTTCTTCAAGAGGCACAAAAGAAGCTCTGTTGATCCTGCACTTCTTACTCTCATGAAGAAAGTCAATAACAAAGTAAGTCTCTAGTCTAGGTCTTTCATTGGTGATTTGGCACTAACACATATTAATAATGTTATCTTTTTCTCTTTCATATTCATATATAATTCATGATCAAGGGTCGTCCATTCAACTTTTTCTCTTTTTGCTTCGTGACCTAATGTAATGAATTGAGCAGAAGAAGATGAAGCTCAAAGATGCTCGCCGGACGCGGAAATGCATAAGGAAGAGGAAGCTCAACGTGGATGAGGAGATGGAGATACTGATGGGCCTGATAGACCTGAAGGTGGTGTCTAGGGTTTTGAGGATGAGTGACTTGAGTGAAGAGCAGCTTCATTGGTGTGAAGGGAAGATGAGCAAAGTTAGGGTTTCGCAAGGGAAGTTACAAAGAGATTCTTCACCACTTTTCTTCCCATCACATTGACCCCACCATCCATTTTTCTAGCACGTATTGCTTTGATGACTGGGGGGTGAAGATGCATGAGTGTGCATGGAAATGAATATCCCTAGACATCCTTTTGTAAATACTTGCAAAGGAAGGAAATAAAATAGAAAAAAAGTAGATCAGAATTGTCGTGGGACCTGCAAATCAAAGTTACTACACGTGGGTGACATGGAATTCTGGAGTATTGGAATCTATGAAGGGAAGTGTGATTAAAGCTGGTTTGATGGTGGGATCTTATGAATATTGAAAGTTAAAGATCAAAGGCAAAGCAAGGAACGTGAAAATAGAGACAAGAGTGGCTTTAGCTTTTCAAATTAGGGTGTTATCAACATGGGATTTTATCTTTGGAGGATGACTTATAAAGCAAGGAGATGTCCAAGCAAGGCTGCAAGATTTGGAGTGGGAATTAAATAAAAAGTAGGGGTTCATCACATGGGAACGTTCAAAAAGGAGATACATCGAAGCTGTGTGGACTTCGAGAAGATGCCACTTGATATGGGGAAATGGAAAATAAAAGGCAAATGAATAAAAAATAAAGATGGCTATAGATAGGATGCCATGTCATGATTCATGGAAAAAGTGGAAAAAAAGAAAAAGAAAAAATCTTGGAGCTGGGTCATCATGACATGTCTTTTTTTTTTGGTCGATCATCATGACATGTCTCGCTAGCTAGGATTCAATGACTAATAAAAAGGAGAGTCATTTACTAGGTGCTGGAGCAGTCTTACTTTATGTCAAAGATGGTAGCTACGTAATTCGAGGATATCTTGTATACTCGAAAATTTAGTAGAAGTCTTACCAATTACCATTGATTTCAATATTTTCTTTACCTCTCAGCATCGTCCGTGCTTGCTGGGCTAGTTTGCACAAGAGCTGAGATGGACACATCATTGAAATTCATTTCCCCATGACCCTTCCAATCAGTAGTTTTCTTCATTGGGTAAAGATAATACATCTCGCAGCATCAAGACTACACAAATCATCGTGACACAATGAACTAGACCATTTTCACCATCATAAGTCATATCCAATGTGCAATTCACTTGTCAAAAAAATATACCTTTTCACTCTCAAAATCCGTATCAATAACATGAACGATCGAGATGGTGCCTAATTTACAATTGGTATCTGGTAGCCGCATCGTCAAGCGAGCAACAAAATTGATTTTTACAATCTCTCAGATAACCAAAAAAAAAAAAAAAAAAAAAAAGAAAGGTAGAACGTCTAACGCCTATTTACATGATATTATCCATCTGAACTCGAACTGGAATGAGCAGAAAAGGAAATACGAATGAATGCATTAACAGAGAAACCGTGGCCGAGAAAAGTGATCGGGCTATATATTCACAAACCAGGAGAGCAGGTCCAGAAAACATAGGCGTTCGAACTGACTTCTTGTTTTACTGCCACCGTCGGGGCGGTTTGAGTAAAGCAGAAGAGCCGGTCGGGGTGGTCACAGTTTTCCGGGCACCTGATGTAAGGGAAAGACACATTCAGTTAAATAAATGTTCGGTTTCAAAGGGAGCACAACATGTCTAAGCAATGGGAGTTTACTTGTCGAAGCCTTCGATGATTCCCGAGAGGCAGACTTTCCCAAGGGCGGAGGAACTTTAAGTCTTGACCTTGGCCTGATAAAGTGAGAGCAAGTTAGCGGAACGACATAACGATTCAAACTGAATCCAGAATGCTTCTGCATGGAACTACTGGAATCAAATTTTCTGATGATGGCAAAGTTAAGATTATTGCGACATTACATTCTTTTGTGTTTTATTTTTCCTTGTGTAAGGGAAAGCAAGGGGGAGAGAGAGAGAGAGAGTTACTTCTCTAAGCTATCTGGCCGATCAGTCGCGTCAGATGACAAACTATTTTCAGCAGAGCAATCAGAAACATCACTTGTTCTCTCCTCATAGTCTTGTTCCCCGTACCTATCATCCCCAGGGACAGTCGAATCAGATTCATAGTGTTTATCGCTGTGCGCCGAAGAATTCTCAGGATCATGAGGTCCTACACCTTTGGAGGGAATTTGGCTTGGAGTGGAAGGATCGTATGGCGAGGCCACGCCACGCTTATCTACCGCAGGATACACACTTTTGAGATCCTTAAGCAACTGCAACCGCTCAATCTCCTCGTCTTTTCTGGCGATAGTGTCTCGTAGAGATGACACCTTCACACGAAGCACATAATTAAGTACAAGACCACAAAATTTACATTGTTTGCGCATTGTTTGAAGGCTGTAATCAAAGTTTTTTGCAGACATGGAGTAGTGTGTCCATGGATTATCGCTAAGGAATTGCAATGCGAGAGAGAAATTACCTGCTGCATCAGATCCCGAACATCCCTGCCATCTTTATTGCTCCTCGCTGCCCCGAGCTCAACCCCAGAGACTCTCTCAGCGAATTTTAAGGTACTCATACTTTCCGAATATGATACCACTTCGGGATTGAGCTGCACGAACATCAATGTTTTTGCTTGACCACCTGCATCGAGAATCAGAAATCACATGTTCGAGGTTCGTGTCAATTTTCCACTCTCAAGTACTTGGACTATTCTACAATCTTATAGAGACAAGATAAGCAAATTCAAGGCATTATAAAGAGGATTACCCAAAGAACTCTGTAGCACTTGAGTGAGCTTGCTATTACGGTAAGGCACATGAGGACTCTTCTGCGAAAGAGCGAAAATGACGTCTCCAAGGGCAGAGAGTGACTTGTTTATATGCTGTGCCTCTTTCAGTCTGTCACCAGTTACTTCTGAGCGGTCGACTCTTTCGCTTCCCGCAAGATCTACCAAGTGAAGATTACCAAGTGATGCGCTTCCAGTCTTCACATCTGTCCCACGAACATGTACAGTGACGATACTGTCGCCACAAAATTTCAAATAAAATTACAGCTCAGAACCACAGAAATGCATTAGGATCTAGAACATCAGTTGAAAACAGAACATCGGATCAAGAACCTGTGCGAGCGGCTACTTCTTTCATTCAATGCGGTGGCACCAACGGCTCTATTCTTAAGTCCTATGTCCATTAGTTCCATAACATCCGAGCTTGCTCTCACAGGATGCATGCTAGCATCTGGAACAGCTAGACCACTTGCATGAGAGATTGATGAAATCCCTAGTGTAAGCATGTTAACGAAAACCAAGTACTTCTTCCTATTTGAGTTTGGAACTTCCATAATGAGAACAAACGGATCTTATTTAATTTAACTTAAAAGTAACTATAATGCTGCAAAAGGATATTTCTTCTGAGAGCCGTCACTGGAGAGTAGATCTCGCACTTGTTCATTGTAGATCTCAACCATTTGAACCCAGATTTCATACACGATGGCTCTACTTCTGCTCTCAGACATATTGAAAAGGTCATTAAGAGCTCGATAGTTAACACCCCAGCTCTCCTCAGTCGCTGCAACAGGACCACTCTGGCATGGCCATCGCATAACATTGAGTAAGTTTGTAAGGACAAAACATTTATCGAGGAAATTTCAAATGTAGAGAGGACTCGTACCATCGTGTAGGTTTTTCCCGAACCAGTTTGGCCGTAAGCAAATATGCACACATTATATCCATCAAGAACAGAACGAATGAAGGGTTGGATGTCAGAATATACCATCTCTGCCAACAATCAGGCAAGAAGCAAGACATTCTTTATTGGAGGATTTAAAAATCAGAAACTGAGAAAAAATCAGCTTAAAAGAAAAAAAAATCTACAAGACATAGATGACTAATTGTTACACGTAAATACCCGGAGACTATTTTAAAAGAACATGATTAACAGAGAGAGAGAAACCTTGAGAAGCAGCCGGACCATACACCTTGTTGAACTTGAACATGCGATGGCCATCTTTGCCTTGTTTGGAGGGATTAGCGACAACCAACTGTCCATCATCACCGGTACGTTCGACAATCGACTGTTTTCCACTCTGTCCAGGAAGTAGGGGCCTAATCCTACAATACACTCTGATATTACCTGTGCAACACACACAAAAATCAAAAGCTGCGACCCTCACGAATGCCACATGTATTGGAAGTGTGAGTAGAAGTTCATGCACCTTTTAGATCTTGAACCTCATTAAATAGCCTCCTATTTTCTGCAAGAACTTGGTGATAGTTCTCTGCTGCATCAGCCAATGCTTCAACCTGTAATCCTGCAGAAAAAGATTGAGCGGATTTTTGAAATCGTTCCATAAATTAAAAGATTTGCATTGATGGACAGAAAAATTCTAGTAAACCAACCAACACTGTTGAATTCCTCTGAATAGTTTCTTTGGGTGACCAGAAGTTCATGCTTGATAGACTTGAAAGAGACCCTTAGTTCCTGGAAGCTTTAGTCATTTAGAGGCACGTGTGTATCCATAACAGCATAAAGTTAATTCCAGATACAGAGAAGATGCAGCTTACACGTAGAGCCCCAAATTGAAAATCCATAAAGCTATGGAAACTGTGCTCTTTCTTGTTCCACTTCTGGTTTTTGGATTCCGAACATGCCTCAAGTTGTTTCACCTTATTTTTTGAGCCTGCCAAGTCCTGCTCAAGTTTTCTTATCCTTTCTTCAAGCATCATTTTAGCCGCATTAGCTTCTGTTTCAATTTGCAAGTGACGGAGCTGGTATGTCTTGTTAGCCGCTTCCAGCTCGTGAACCTTGTTTCTGTATCCTGCCAAGTCCTGCTCCAGTTTTCTTGTCCCCTCTTCAAGAGCCAATTTAGCTGCCTTAGCTTCTGTTTCCATTTGCAGGTGACGGAGCTCATGTGTCTTCTTTGCCACTTCCAGCTCTTGCTTCAGTGCTGAAATTTCTAAGTTATGGCTTTCCTTCTCTTTAGTCAATCTAGCTAAGTCTTCCTCTTCAAGCTTCCTCTTCTCTTCAATCTTCTCTTCCATCTTGATCTTCTCAGCCTGCATGATGAGAGCACCACTGAATCATATCACAAGTGTCCTCAAGATGTTCTCATGGATTCATAATTCTGTCAGAAAATATGCCTCATGATAAAAAGTTGGCACTTCACCTGGAGTCGCTGAAGCTGATCCACAGAAATCTGTGCATAATGAAAAGTACCCTATGAATTCTGTATATGACGTAATTATAAACCTGAATATGACCTTCCATTTGCACCAAGTTGATCATTTCACTGACCTCTGTCTCCTCGCAAGGTCCAGTTGCCAGGGCTTCAAGTACCTTAATCCTAGATTGATACTTCTCCTCGCGAGACTTGAAGAGATTATTTTGCTGAATGAATGGCGCATTTATTAACCAATCATCTAATAGAATCAATAGAGCGCCAAGAATATTTAGATGCATCTTACAGTTCTTAAATGTTCTGCCTGAGTTGATATGCGCCGCTCTATCTCCTGCACAACTTTTCTCAAGAGGCACGCGACACGCTGAGCAAGAATAGCACTAAAAATCATAAGTAACACTTCATTGGAACTATAAAACAAGTGTATGAAAATGTCCACTTTGATTGCGAATTGTTCAGCATACATGAGGTATTTCGCCATTTTGCCTTTCGATGCTTTCATCAAGAATTCCATTAACCACACTTAAAAGTGATTGGGTGGGGGCATTCTGCAGGAAGGATCAATGGCATATTAGGTTAATAATTTTCAGAGCAAATTAAGATAAGCTAATGAAATATCTGCATAAATCAAAACGCAAAAGCTTACGTCCAAACTATTAGACTTCATCATCTCCGAGATCTTTGCTGCCGGAAGGTCTGCATATCGACCTTGCTTTAGTTGAAATACCTCATGGAACTTAAGCCCAACATGATGCATTAGCGTAGCTGATGGCTCTGTAATGAAAGTAAAATAATATATCTCATGCTTCAGCGAGAGGTGTTCAAATGAAAGGCATAACTTCCTGTGGGACTCTGAGAGAGAGAGAGAGAAAGAGACAGACCTGAAATAACAGGACTTCGCAAAGCCCGTTGGAATTTTGAATCTGTTGAAATTTTGCACCTCTCTTGTCATAACACGCGAGAAGATCATCATGTCAAATTAGCTAGGAGAATATCAACCATTTCGAAGATACAGATTAAGCCGAACAAATTTTGCGGAAAGTACCTGCATTACCATATGGCAAGAGCTGAGCTTTAATCGACAAAAGGCACTCTATTACGGGCTTCATAGATCCCTTCATTATTAGAACATTCAAAATGAGAACATTATACTGGAAAAAATAAATAAACGAAGAAGCTTGTGAAAGCATCAAATAGAAGGGTGTCTGAAGATTTGACTAGTAGGCATTTGGCAGGAATTTTCTTCAAATGGCATTTATAAATCTGTGTACCCCTATAAACTACTTGCATGACAAGGCCATTCGTATCTGTATTAAAAGGATCAGTCCCCTCTTTTATAAATCAACTGGCTAGATATTTCTCCTTTTTATTTGCCCTTTTGTAGACTATAAAATTGAAAAGATAGAAAGAAAATTCTTATACTTGGATAAAGTATGAAAATGCATACAAAAGACAATACCTTCTCTAGGTCTGCAATGTCAAACTTGGGAATCCCCATCTCATCCATCGCTGCTAGGAACCTCTTGATCCGGTCTCTATGAGGGGCTGAAGAGTGTTCGAAATAACCTCCCTATAAATCTAAGCATGTTTAAAATAAAATAAAAAAAAACTACACCCTCCAACTGTAGTATCTTCAAAATAAACAAAAGACGTCTCATTTACCTCGTTGATGTTACTAGGTCGCAACCTTTTCAAGATCTGACACAGGGCGGACCCGTCAATCAAGCTTGATCTCAACTCCTCGTCCGATGCTTGTAGAGGTAAGGCTAAATCAGGACACATGCTGCTCAACCATTCAATGAGGAGCGCTCTTTGTTTTGCTGGAGGGAGATAACATTACGGGCAAGTGAGAAAAGGAGATGACGGTAGACATGGATAGAGCAATTAGATTGTATTACCTTCGACCTCACCATTGTTATTCTCGGTGGGAACATTGTGATTATTCAGAGTCTGATAGGATCTGGTGGGTTTCCCATTCTCTTGCATGGACTTTGCTGCTAAAGGTTCCATTAATAAATCATCAAATATTGTGTCTGACTGCTAATTCCTGTCGCCAATGTGGAGAAGAAGTCAAATTTAGCAGAAAAATCAAGGTAACCGCAAGGCAGTTCTCACTGCCTAAACTAAGAGAAAAGTTGATGTCAACCATTGCTTAATATGATCAAATGCAATGAAAGGTACTCTGGAACATGCAATTCACTAGAGTGTAGTTCTACAGGGTGAAAAAGAAGGTAGGGCCTATTTGGCGCGAAGGACCTCGCAAAAGCATTCGCAAAGAAGAGCTTGATTTCCATCCGAAAGATCTAAGCACACTCCAATCACCATCTGAGACAGGAAGCTCTAAGATCACCAACCAAGAAAGACTACTCCCTGTTCTCACCCTTTCACCTCTCACTGCATCCTAATGGACATTCCCTTGATCACCCTTCACTGTCTTTGTAATGCTTTACAAGGCAAAATGATTGCTTGAGTGAAATTGAAAGAAAGGAACAGAAGCAGAATAGTTTGGTAATTGATACAGACAAATCATCCATGTTAGTATCATACGGTGAATAACAAACAGATCAGCAAGCCATGGCATCGTAGCTAATGCAGGCAATGCTTTAGATTAGTTGCATCACGAAGCAAGCCAGCGAAAATGGCTCACCTATCTGTCTTAAGAAATTATGGTTAAATAGCTCCAAGAACAGGAAGGTGACATGAAACAGCATGACTAAGGTAACTTGACAAAGAAGCAACAACGAACTGGGTGAATAACAATCATCATCGAGCATCCCGTGAACTCTTAACTAAAAAATCATAGCGACAGGACTGCTGATATATTTTGCTATTCCATATGATGCTGATTTGCTAAAAATCATTTACACAGAATTCACGAAACAAAAACCTCAGCAAGAATATGTTTCTTGCATAGACTTCAGGATCTCTACCTGAATATCCAGTCTATTTAACTATCTGCTCTAGTCCGATGTTTTTCCTCCATCAAACAAAAGGCAAACTCATAAAAACGATACCGTTCTTCCTTACTTAGTTCTTCATTACCTATTTTGTACCTCAGGAGGCCCAATTTGACCCAACCAAATAGTGCAATCCATAAATACTGGAAACCTACCGTATGAAGAACCATATGAAAGAAACCTGACCTGCAGGAGACAGATGCGACAGATGCGACAGATGCTTGAATATCCCCAGTGGATGCTCAACTTCCAAGAGAAATATTCCACTATATTGAGCCTGCTCCACGAAGCCCGATTCTGAAAGACTTCAAATCCAGCCGTTCAAGAAACTGCAAGAACGATCACAAGAACACGTTTTTCGCAATCGTATTGAAGCTGGCAAGAAGAAGGAAACATCCAAAGGTCTCATCACCGCGGCTAACAAAAAAAACTAAACAGAACGACAGACCCTGATGGTGGAATTGGTAATGCGGTTCCACGACGTAGATTTTTATATTTTCCACCCGGAATTGATCCGAAAGGGAAAATTATAATTACCCAGATACTGTTCAAATCTACCCTTTATGATCAACATGGAAAAAGCACCCCCAGTGCAGATTGCTAAACGGGGTAGGATGACTAAAGGGACGACGTTGACAATGTGAACTCGACCGGGAGAAAGAAAGAAAATTCAAGAATGTGAACAGCACCAAGGCAGGAAGGAATCAGGAACCTGAGAGGGGCAGAGAGAGAGAAAGAAACCAGGGAAGACGTGAAGCTGGTAGCACGTCGAATTCAGGTTGCATGCGAGAGACCGACCCAAGAAGACAGATTTGGAAAATTCTCTCACTTTTTTTTGGTTAAAGATTGAAATTTCATTTTTTAATATATATATATATATGATCTCGAAGTGAGGCGGTGCTTGATCGGGTCGTTCCGTGTACTCTGCATCATCGCTCAAAGCCACCTGAAGATGGGAAGGCGAGAGGGAGCGCCCGCAAGCGTGGCCGTCGGGCCTTGAAAGTCGGAGGTTTTCTGCACTCTCTCTCTCTCTCTCTCTCTATCGAAGTCGTGGGTGGTTGCCACGTGTCCGGACCATTCAATGGCGACGCCCCGTCTTCTGCGCTGACCTTCGTCCGTCGCTGAAAGGGTGGGAATTTGTGGACCTAATGCCGCGAAAAACCTCCTATTTGAACTTTTGACCCAATTTTTCCTTTTATTTCATAGAAAACCTTCAATTTTAAATTGAGTCGCAATTTTACCACAATTTTTTTTTTCAACTTTAGGTTATATTCCAATTCCACCATGATTCTTTTCATGTCCCATAAAAAACCCCAACTTTACAAAAAATTTACTTACAAATCTGCCAACATTCCAAAATATCTCATTGATAATCGAGAGATGGAAAACTCCCAAGCACAAAATGTTCAAGCGTCTTAAGCGTGAGCTCTCTAATTGCAAGAAATAGAACATTCCCAAGCATGAGATATTGAAGAGTATAAAATCACTAATGGAGAGCGGATTTGGGACTTAAGTAAAAATTGATGATATTTAATGAAACAAAAAGAATTAAAGTGAAATTGAAACTAAACCTGAAGTTGGGATTTTTTATGAGACAAAAAATTTTTAGAGTGGAATTAGCAGTGGACTTAAAGTTGAGGGTTTTTGATGAGATAGAAAAATATTTAAGGTAGAATTAAGACTTGACCTAAAGTTGGAGTTTTCTATGAGTTAAAAAATAGTTTAGGATAGAATCAGAAAAGACCCAAAGTTAGAGGTTTTTTTATGAAAATTAGAGGTTTTTAGGCTGTTAAGCCGAAAATTGTGTGAGTGCAATGATCTATTGTCACTATGTTCAAATTGGAATTATTATAACTTTTAAATATCCTTATGAAAATGCAATCCAGGAAGATAAAGATCCGATTACAAGATAATGATTAATTCTCGCTTCTTGTTTCCTCTTGTTGTCATTTGATGAGTGTGAGAAAATTTTTGGGAAGCTAACTTTAGATTTGGAAAAGTCTTTTAAAGTGATATCCAAGGAAATAGCTTTTTAAGGCTTTAGTTTTCCAAAAAGCGAAGCTGTACAATCAAATCAAAATATTCACGTACCTTCAATTAATTTTTTTCAATCCAAGGGTTTCGATTGTTTATAGTCGTTCTTCAATTTTTTTTCGATCTCGCTAGAATATTATGGCATGTTTGTTTGGATTTAACCGAAAGCAAAAGACGGTTTGTTTCCTTTTCCATTAAGAATTAAACTATTATTCAAATCTAAAAAAAAAAATATGAAAGGATTATATGTGGATTCATTAGTCAACATTTATATGTGGTGAAAGTTTGAGGTGTTTCGGGTTCGGGTTTTAAAAAATCATAATATGTGTGCCACGAGATTCACATTAAGTGAAAAGTAGAAATCAATCCAAATGCGTCCCCACCTATCAGTCAGATCATACAAATTAAAGCTGATTTGAGGTGATCAATAAAACACGGAAACGAAAAGAACTCCAAGTGGTGAACTAGTCTGAAAATCTTTAGCCTCTCTTATGTCATGATCCACCTGATGCGAACTCGGGGGATTTCAATTGATTGCCAAGCGAGCACGAATTGTCCGTCGCAAGTGGAGCTTGCGTTTAACATGAACTCTCCCAAACCCTAGCAATTGTAATATAGTTTCGCGATATAATTATTTTTATAATATTAAACTTACGAGTCGTCATTAACATATTATAGGTTAGTTTGGGGCCTAGTAAGAAAAAATAATCTTTGGGGCCTAGTAAGAAAAAATAATCTTTTCAAAGGAAAGACTTATGGGTATGGGACTTGATTCCGTTAGATTTATTCAAGGAAAATGACATAAATAATTTTTGAATTTTAGCTTAATGCAATGTGGTCTCTAAATTTTTATTTTATTCAATGTGGTCCCTAAACTTTTATTTTGTTCAATGGAGTTCCTAAACTTTTTGTACCTGTTCAATTTAGTCCCTAAACTATATGAATATTCAATATTATTGATTATCTTGAATTAATGAAATCACTAAATTAAATACATACCAAAATTTTATGGACCACATTAAATAAATTAAAAGTTTATGGATCATATTTAACATTAAGCTAAAGTTCAGGGACCACATGGAATAAATTAAAAGTCCAAAAATCACATTATACATTGAGCCAAAATTCAGAGATTATTTTTGTCATTATCCCATTTATCTAATGCCATTTATTGGTTAATTTTCTTTTATATAAAACATTTTGCATGCAATTTATTGTTTAAATTTTTTTGTCAAAAAGTTTGGAACCATTAGAAAAGCAAAAAGAAACTATAAGTACCATAAACAACCCTCCATATTGCAAGATCCCAAGGCATTAGTAGAAGTGAGCGGTTTCAGATTCCATATAAGTTCTATCTAGAACCTAGAACTTATCCGTTGGAGTAGATTTTTTATTTTTTGGAATCTGGAACTGCATATCCTAAAACTTAGAACTTACCTTATCATAGGTTCTAGGATACACCCAGGTTCTACCTATATTATTATTTGAACGATTACAATTAACTAACCATAACTTATATTTAGACAAATGAAACTATGAACATTAATAAAATAAAAATTTTAGTCATAAAATGGAAATTCAGACTAATGCTTCCAGATTATACATTTATCATCGAATGGTATTGAATATCGGAGGATCGCATGTAGACATGGACTAAGAAAAACATTAAAACTTATTTCAGATTCTAGGTTCCTCCAACTAAGATTCTGGAACTTACCCATCGAAACACGTTTTTCATTTTTTGGAACCTGAAACCTACTCTACATATCTTGGAACCTGAAATCTATAGGTTCCCACCGATCCGATTCTCAATTTTCAAGTTCTACCTTGAACCCATGCTTACCCTTAATTAGTACCAACTTCATAAAGGAAACAACCACATCTAAAAGTCGCTCATCAACCACAACCAAATGATACTTTGTCACATTTTTTTTTTAATTTTTTGTTGGAATTTTTCATTAAAATAAACAATATAAAAATCCAAGTTATCGTAAATGGATATTTAAACAACGAATAGTCAAGTTAAGCAATAATAAAGAAAATAATTTATGAGAAAAAGAATAACCCGAGCCTTTATTCAACACCACGTTATTAAGGCTTGGGACAGAACTCGATGAGCTATGCATAATAAGTAAAGGTACACTAAATTAATAAATATAAATTCCTCAAACTAAGTGACGAGAAATTAATTCTATATATGACAAGATTAAAATAACAAAACTAAAGAGTTAATACTATGAAAAACCTCAAATTGATATACTTGTGATAAAATTACCCTAAACTAATTTCTTTGCTACAAAAAATCCAAAATCGGTATACATGTGATAAATTTACCCAAAATTAATTATTTGACCACGAAAACCTAAGTTAGTATATCCGTAATAAATTTACCCTAAACTAATTTTTTTACTACGAAAAATCTAGTTGGTACTCCTGTGATTTACAGCAAACTAATTTTTGATCACGTAAAATCCAAAAATAGTAAAATTTACCCCAAACTGCCCAAACTGAATATACTTATGACAAATTTACTCTCTGTTAACTTTCGTCAAATTTTATTATTAAATTTGCTTACCTAGATGACACATGGTAATGTAGCGAGTCCACATGAATATCCACATAAAACTAGTATATTTGTGATAAATTTAACGGTACTCTTATAATAAATTTAATGGAACTCTCGTGACAAATTTAGGATTTTCGTAACATTAATACTATGGATTTCCAGGTGGACTTGTCACATCACTATAACACATCACCATGTGTCATTCATGTCAGCAAATTTGATGGTAAAATTTGACGAAAGTTAATGGATGGTAAATTTATTAAGTTTTAGGTATATCAATTCGGGATTAATTTATGATAAATTTATTACATATGTATTAATTTAGGGTGTTTCGTAATATTAAATTCCTATTCATATAATGCAAGATACACCAAACTGCAATCTAAATGTTTTCCTTTTTCATCTTTTTTATTATTATCTTTTATTATCTGCTCAATATAACATTCTAAACATATAAGGATATTCAGCTTGCGCTCGGGCTCAGACGGTCCCAAAGTAGGCCCAGCCCTTCCTAGTGCAACCACGATTGTCACAACCTTCCGTTACCATGGGAGTTTAGAGGAAAGGTGGGCTAATGGCTTTTGATTAAGTGCGGGCTCTCTTAAGTCTTTATCTCACGCGATATTTGACTCATTTTAATTTCGGAATTATCCTAAAAAATTCTACATGAGACAAGTTGTCACTAACCTTTTAGAGTCAATTAGAAACGTCGCTTCCTACATAACCAGATAAAATTAAGACAAGGAACTTGATTATGTTAATAGTCTTTTTTTTAACTGAGATTATGTTAATAGTCTAATTTAACTTGGTTCGTATGTTCATCTAGGTGATCAGGCAATTTTTTGGTTGCCGATTAGTAGATCCACGCGATTGAATCAATCGAAATGTTAGGGACAAGAATTCCAGATTTTTTCCACCTTGAGAACACGACGAACGCAGGATTCCTCCGTTTGCTTTTTGCTTTCTTTGTATACGGCCACGCCAGCTTTGCTGCAGCCCTCTTTAGATTTTTGGCTTTTTCCTCTTTTTGATTCCTCTTGTTCAGTTCAGTCCCCCTTTAGATTTGTATCTTTCCCTTTCGAGGATATGTGAATTTATAGTTGAATTGTATATTCAAAAGATGAAATTTTTTTTGAAATTTTTTTTATTGTTATTTTTACTTTTCCCCACCTTTTTATTTTTATTTTTTTTCCAGCCTATTTTGGTCAAGTCCACATTTCCTATCTAGTACTGGCTAAATATTCTCATCTTGTGTTTTAGTTCAACAAGAATCGCAAACGAAATCATTCCACCAAGCGAGATAAGAAGTGGACGTGGCCGATATTGACATATAGGCCGGGCTCACGTGGGTTCGATCTTAAAAATTCAAATGAATTTGAAGCCCCTTTCGTCTGAATTCAAGCTCGTTTTGCACTTTGGGCCAATTTGTAAGAAATTTACGTCCAGATCTGTGTTTCATACTATGAGGACTTGCCATTATATATATAAAGCTTATAGTATGTAGATGCAATACGAATGCGAAATTACACGATAGCGATATTCATATTTATGAGTCAGATTCTATTGTTTTCCTAATTTTTGTAAAATGCACGAGAGACCTTAGGCAAAGTTTTAAGTGTCGGTACTTTAAGATTCTTTTATTTTATTTTATTTTATTTGTCATGCGGTATCAAAGTAATATTCTTTTATTTTAAAATACTTTAATATTCCTTTTAATGAAACAATGATCAAATGAATTTTGTTGATTGATCCTACGATATTCCGTGGATAAAAGGAATCAATTGCCTTTCTCGAGATGGAAAAGAGGGAAACAAATCCCCCGCCATTTGCAAAGTGTAGTCCCCAACCTTTCAATACCAAAATTTCGAGGAGCTCATCTCGTTGGATCCTAAGATTTTGAATCCTGGATTTACAAGGAAATTTCAATCCCAACAAATGATCGAAAACAAGAAACCCTAGCTCTACTGAACTTGCTGATGAGGTGACTATGATCCATCACCAAAACCCAAGCTTGCATTGAATCATTGTCGCAAGGCTTCATGATCTTAGAAACCCACTTGGAGATCTTTCTCATTAGGTCCTGCTTCTTTCAGTTCATCACTGCAGTCCTGAAATGTCCGTGTGCACCGAGCTTTGCTTGTGTTATGCGCCTCTTCACCATCTCTACACTGGTTGAGTTTGCACTCCGAAGCAGGCCACCGGTTTTCGCTTTCATGGGTCATCGACGGCGAGAAGCACTCTCGCTGCTGCTTCTGCGCTGCAACAGGTACTGTGCCAAAGAACAAAGGCTCGGCTGGCGTAACAAACCAACCATAATAATATCATCAGAAACGGTATAAGAGAAAGGGAAAACATTATGCTACGACCTCATGGAAGAGGCTGAAATCGCTCTCACTTAGGCAGGCTTGGATGATAAAGATCAAGTGTCATCTGCATCGCTGTGTGCATGGTTCGGTTTGATTCGATGGCGGCCCTCACATATATTATCGGCTACCGTTCAATATTTAAGGTGGTGGAACCTGTCATTGGGCGGCAAATCTCGTTTCCCCAGCATCGAAACGCTTCCTCTTCTCTTCGGACTTGTTTCTTGACCAATAAATCTGATGAAAAACGGAGAGATTAGTCAAACAGGCAACATATAGGAACGGCAATATTAATATGCATATGCAAGCCAAGAACATGATAATTATATGCTGAAGCCAAAATGAGAGGTGCTATAGGAGCTCCCTTCAGTCCAATCAATGAGCGGAGCACAACGGAAGGAGTTGCTCCCACACCATGCACTTAGCTAGACTCAACCATTGATTGATTGGTTAGCCAACCCAATTGATCCCTCCAACTGGTGGCCGAAACGATTGAGCATAGCCTGGTGCATGAGATGGCAGCTCGGTCCGCGTCTCGGCCCTCTGTATTGGACTGAAAGGAGCTCCCTACCCTTTGTATGGCTTTCCGCACACCAGAGATACTGATTAAATTTAGTAGATGGCATTAAAATTTCCTGGAGAGGAGAGGATGAGATGATATCACAGATATGTGCTGTTTCGCCTTCCGCCGCTGCTTCCTTTAAATACTAGCTCGTCACCACCTTGCGAAGGAGCTGAGGTAAGATGACATGACAGGTCAGAGGAAAGCATCAGCAGCAGGAAGAGACACCACGATTCATTCATGGGAATCTTCCAAATGGGTTCATAAGATATACGGCTGAGCTTTTGGTGGTTTTTGTCCTCATTCTCATGGGAGGGTACCAATCAATGGGCATCTTATGCACTGTTGAGGCACGCCCCGTGATTGCTTTTGCTTGACCAGCTAGCCAAGACACTACTGATCTGTCACCTTTTGTGATGGAGTTTACTGTTGATATATGCTTTATGAATGATCTTTCTTTTCACCGGTTTTACGTTTGAAATGACATAGTTTTGATTCATTCTTCTCGTGATGCGCAACTTGATTTACAATTAAGAAAGCTTGTCAATCTGTTACACAAGGCATGTAGCTTAGTGTGAGATTTGAGCATTAGCAACATGGTGCATACTCTTTCGATTGGTGAAAAGGGTGCCTGAAGGACGGGCCATGACGACCTTGTGTCATAAAAGTCTCATACTCAACGTGGAATCAACCATTTTGTCAAAAAAAAAAAAAAAAAAAAACGTGGAATCAACCATTTTCGCCCATATAATCCTCAATGGCAAACTCCATCTTGTTGCCGTCTCAATAATGTGTAATCCTCTTCACGTGAGATCGAGACCAAGGTGCTCAAGACTCAACCCAAGCAGGCCAGAGATCCGTTAAATTATGACTCAAACTTCTGACATCTAAAAGATAGCAAACGCGATATCACTAAGGACGCATTTGGTAATGATTCTGTTCCGAGAGTAAATTCTGATCAAAAATGATTTTTTTTTATTCTGTTCTCATGAACATATTCTAAGCATTTAAGCCGTTTGATAACTGTCCAAAATTTATGATTCCTGGAATAGAATTACGGTTGGTATCGTGCTCACTGATTCTGTTCCAAATCAATTTCTTTTAATTTTTAAATAATTTTTTTTTCTTTTTTCCCTTTTTTTCTTTTCTTTTTTTCTTTTTCCTTTTTCTCCTATTCTTCTTCTTCTTCTTCTTATGGCTGGTCGCAAACGAGGGCCGGCGACCTCACCGGAGCGTCGTCGGCCTCGGCGAGGCCGGCTCTCATCAGTCGAGCCTCACCGGGGCCGGGCGAGGCTTGCCTAGCCACCAACAAGGCTGTGCGTCGCGAGGCTTGCCCAACCTCGCCGGTGGCTGGGCTTGCCTCCGGCGAGCTTGCCGGACCGGCAGGCGGCGGCGGTGGCGGTGGATGGCAGTCGCAGGATGGCGGAAGGGAAGAAGAAGAAGAGTTGGTTTTGATTCTCAAATTTGTTCCAAGAACAAAAATCAACTTTTTTTTTTTTTATTCGTGATTCCACTCCAAATTTGTTCTTGAGAACAAAAATTTTATCAAACGCGATTCTGTTTCAAAACTACTCTCGGGAACAAAAAATTATAATCGGGTACTGTTTGACACGTTACCAAACAGCTCCTAAGCCAACCATACTCGACGGCATAAACCATCTAATCGAATTGATGGCTTCTATGGTGTTTAGTACATCACTGTTATCTGAAGATCAAAACATGGGGTTTTGCTTCTAATTGCACAGGGAGGCTCCTGTCCACCAAATCTATGGGAGAAGATTCAGCCGTACAAATATTCCCATAATCAAAAACGTTCGTCCAAGGTTTTCGGTCAAGAGGACAGCCACGGGAAATCGACAAGGCGCACGAAACTCCGAACCCTAGTCGTCCGATGTCGTTCCAAAACAAGGTACGAGCGGACGGACGGCCATGATTCCCAGGCCCGAGATGGGGGACTCTCTTCTTTTGTCCCCATCTCCCCTGCGATTTCTCCGCGAGCCAGGCACGTCTTGAATGACCCTTTTGGAAGCTTGGGGAGAGACATCTGTCGAGGCTTTGGAGGTTTGCAGAAATCCACGTCTTTCCCCTTCGCTGTTGCAGACGTTTGCCATCGACTGTTTTGAGGTCACATGGCTCGTTCAGTTGGAGGAGTGTCGGGTACGATCGTGTTTTGCGATCTTGAGGTGGATATCGATTCTCATCTTTGACGAGACGTTGCATGTTGCAATCTGAGAGCGCTCTGCTTTGTCCAAAATGCTTTTAACATCTTTCGAAAATGCAAGATAGTACTATGGAGATTGCATGGATTGCGAGTAATAACCCCTAAGTGAGCTTTGAACAAAGTAGAGATATAATAAACTAGTGGACAAATCCTAGTAATCTTGTGGTGGTTTCTTCGAACAGCATCGGACCATCACTTTGAATTCAATCCACAAATACGAACGGCAGAAAATTTGAAAAAAAGCAAGAAACCGAAGACAAGGAGAAGAGAATAAGAGAATTTGTGAGGGAAATTTTTTGTACTTTTCTATTACGTATTGTTTCAATGTACATGCTCCATATTGTTGTACAAAGTGTATACAAGAAAAGGTAATAATGTATTCTACAAATCAGATCCGATATAAAATTGGTCTCGATTGATTCAGTATATTGATCTCAATCCAAATGATATCAAAAGATTCGCACATATCTTCCAACAATCCCCCTCATGCCGATGGCTTGTAGATGTCCAAGATGCCTAACTTGCTCAATAGATATGCTTGCTGTCTCAAACATAGAGGTTTGGTGAAGATGTCCGCAGGCTGTTCTGTAATTCCAATCCCTCTTGTCTCAATTACTTTCTCTTGAATTTCTCTAGAGTGAAATGGCAATCCACCTCTATATGCTTCATTCTCTCATGCACTATGAGGTTAGATGCAAGTTTGAGGGCTGCATCATTGTCAGAAAACAATTTGGTTGGTCCCTTAATTAGTATCCTAAGATCTTGAAGCAAGCCTTGTAATCACACTATTTCACAAGTGGTTTTTGCCCTAGCTCGATATTATGCTTCTGCTGAGGATAATGAAATAATTGGTTGTTTCTTCTTCCACGAGAGTAGAGATTCTCCCAATTTAATATAGAAACCTGTGATGGATCTTTTGCTCATTGGACAGGTCGCATAATTCGCGTCGCAATAAGTGCTCATTTCCATATTACACTTCTTGGAAAGAAGAATCCCAAGTCTTGGGCATTTCTTCAAGTATTTCACGATTTTCAGGGTAGCATTCATATAAAATTGCTTTGTCTTATGCATATACTTACTAAGTATCTGCACCACATAACATATAGCCAACTTGGTCATGGTCAAATATATAAGTTTCCCAATGAGTTTTTGATAACTTGATGGATCTCTGAGTACGAGATCATCTTCCTGAGATATGCCTGCATCATAATCCGCCATATTAACTTCATATTTTGCTCGATTGGAACAACAGTTGGCTTGCATCCTGACAGTCCTGCTTCCAATATGATTTCTAGTACAAATTTTCTCTGACTGAGAGAAATCCCTTGGTCTGATCGTGCAATTTCAATTCTCGAGAAATATTTGGGTGATCCTTGGTCCTTTATCTGAAATGTAGAGTGCAAGTATTCCTTGAGACTCTTGATGGCAACCTCATTATTACCTATAATGAGTATATCATTAACATATATCATCAAGTAGATGGATGAAATACCTTTTGTCCATGTGAAAAGAGCATAATCATATCTGGACTATTTGAATCCGGCAACTATCAAGGCCTTAACAAATTTGACGTACCACATCCTGGAGGCTTGTTTGAGGCAATAGAGGGATTTGCAGAGACAACAAACTTTATCCTCCCCTTGTCTCCGTAAACCATGAGAAACTTCCATGTAAATTTCTTCATCTAAGTCTCCATGAAGGAAGGCATTGTGGACGTCCAATTGGTGTAATGGTCAATCTTGAAAAGCTACAGCTAAAAGAAATGAGTGGACTATAACATCATTGCCTACGGGAGATAAGATTTTGTGATAATCGAATCCTTCTCGCTGAGCCTTATATCGTTCAATGGAGCCATCTACTCGATATTTAATTTTGTACACCCATTTGCATCCAATTGGCTTTTGGTGAGGAGGCAACGTCACATGCTTCCATGTTTGATTATCTACTAGGGCCTGTAGTTTTGCTTCCATAGCTTTCTGCCATCATGGATCAAAGTATGCTTCATCATAGCTAGATGGTTCCCGCTCTTCAGATATGCGATTGATAGAACATCTATGTTTTGGAGATAGTTGATCAAAGGAAACATAGGAGGAGATGGGGCAATGAATACCTAGTGAGTTCTGTGTAGCACATACGTAGTCTTTGGTCCAAGTTAGAGGGCATGTGACATGTCCAAAACGTCGTGGTGAATCTTGCTTTGGTGGTGATAGTGAATTATCCTCCGAAATTGGTCCAGTCGTGGGACTAGATGTTTCCTCAATAGCCACTTCATCAAAAGTCAGGTCCAACATTACCATCAAAGGAATTATTTCCGCAGTTAGATTGGACGCCTAAGGATTGCTTGGATTCTCTGGGGATGCAATCAGAACATATTCTAGATTGTTGAAGGCTTCCTCAATAGGAGAAATGCGAGAAGTCCCCATGTCTTCTATTGGTAACTCTTGTTCGTTGAATGGAAGGATATCTTCATAGAACAAGGCATCCCCACTATCAAAGAATTCTCTTTTGGACGGTTCAAATACACGGTATCCCTTTTGTAGATTGGGATGTCCCATAATTATACAATATCAGGCACGAGGACCCATATTGTCCCAAGGGTCTACTATAGTGGCGTAACATAAGCACCCAAAAAATTTAAGATGATCTAGCTTCCGCTTCTTTCCAAAAAGTAGCTCGAAAGGAGTCCATCTATTAAGTACTTTCGTTGGCATGTGATTAATCAAGTAAATTGCAGTCATCACACAATCCCCCAAAACTTATCCAAAATAGAGGCTTGAAATTTCAAAGCCCATGCAACTTCCAACAGATGACGATGTTTCCGTTCTACTACTCCATTTTGTTGTGGAGTGTATATGCACGAACTCTCGTGTAATATGCCTCGAGATAAGAAAAGAGCAGCACACTCGTGGCTGAAAAGTTTTCTTCCATTATCTGTCCGTACGTGTTGCACAGATTTTCCAAGTTGGGTCTTCGACGGAGAAAGGGAAGTCTTCAAATTTGAGAAAATTTGACCCTTAGATTGCATAAGGAAAATCCATGTGGCTCTAGAGTAGTCGTCCACAATAGTGAGAAAAAACCGAGACCCATCATGATTCGGTATGATGGGGTCCCCAGACATCAATATGAAATAATAAAAGGACACTATTTGCATGTTTTTTGCTTTGTGGAAAATGTGCACGTGACTATTTTGCAAGCAGATGGATATGACAATTGAAGATAAGGAAATAGATAACTAAGGCCCCTTTTGGAATGCAAAAGGAAATTTTTATCATTGGTAGTCACATTACACAATGATTATTTATTGAAGGAAATACGAGATAAATCAAGATTTATTGGAAAACTGATCCAAAAAAAAAAATAATTCTTTAGAAAGATTACACAAGCCCATCCGTTTGCTAGTCGCAAGAGCATGAAAGAAACAAGTATCAACATTGAAAAGGACTCGGCATGAATTTTTCTTGTAGGCTTTAGACATAGAAATGAGATTAAATTGGAAATCCGAGACATAAAAGATATTTTCGAGAGTAATTTGGAAACTAAGATTTACTATTCCTTTTGTAGTGACAAGTAATATTTCAATTGGGTAATTGCATAGAAATAAAAATATCTCACTCTTCATGAACAGTGGAAAATGACGATATGATCACTAGCTCCTGAATCAGTGATCCAAGCATTTCTTAAAATGGAATTTATCAGGCAATAATAAATATCTGCGAAGCTACTTCCTTTGCTGGAAATGTCCAATTTGTGTAATGCTTGCATAAGTTGTTGTTATTGCATATGTGTGATGGGCTTTTTTAAATTTGGACCTACCGACCTAGTAAATTGATAGGTCGCTGTTGAAATTTCCTTCCCCTTTCTTTCCTTTTCTCCGGGCTTACCATATAACTTCAAGCAATTATCGATTTTATGATGGGGCCACTTGCAATATTCACAAAATAATTTTCCTTCGTTTTTTTGAATTTAGACCATAATTTCTAGAAAACTGGCTGCTATTGGATCCCTTAAGCCCGTACACCTGTCCATTGTCCAGATCTAATGGGGAATCGTTGCCCTTGGAACCGTTGGATTGTTGCGCTCGATCTGGGCCATCGGTTCCCGATCTTTTAAAGGCTCGCTATTCTCCCCCAAACCCTAGCCCCTCTTGCCTTTCCTTCTCTCGGTCTAGGGTTTTATGGCCTTTCTCGCCCCTTTTGCCGCAAGCTGCGACCGCGAGACTCTCAACTCCTTTCACGTACTCCTGTGAGGTGAGGCGCTTTCTCTCTTCTTGCACTGTCAGTTGAAAGATACAGCTAAGCGAAGGCGTAGATTCCATAGCCAAGATCTGGGACTCAAAAGTCAAGTAAGAATCTTTTAAAAGCAAGAGGAAAGCGCGTAGCTTTCTCCCTATCTTTCATCGCCTTATACTATTGTAGGGTTACCTATGGCCTTTCGAGTTTTTCTTCGACCACTTATAGTGTAACGACCCGGGCCTCACTGATATTGTCCGCTTTGGACACTGAGTCCTCAAGGCTTTAAAACGCGTCATACAGATTAAAGGGCCCAAGCCATTATAAACTGGCCCAAGACTCCCCCCCTAAGCAATGTGGGACAAGAGAGAGAGGGACCCCTTTCCTTGCGCACGTTCGGGGACCGAGGCGCGGACGCACTGCCATCCCTCCTCCTCGCGCACCGCCGCTCGGGCCGTCACATCTAGCTCATTCCAGAGCATTGATAACCTGTTGAAGCATGCTTTGACAATCATGTTTCCTTGCTTCAACTTTATAAGGGCTCGATGAAGCAAGAAAATTTTTGCCCCATCCAATTTCCCATACATCTCTTTTAAGCTATCCCACATGGTTTTTGAGCCTTCTGTGGGGGGTAAATCAACGACAATTTTTGGGTTTATGCAATTTCCTATCCAAGTTCTCACTAACCGATTGCCTTTTTTCAATTGTTGCGACATTCTCTTGTCAGTCAAAACTGGAATAGTTTCGTCGATGAAACTATCTTAATCCTTTGTAACAAGGGCTCACCAAAACTCCCACGCCCAAGTCGAGTAGCTCTTGGATCCTGTGAGAAGCTGGCTGATGAGTCGCAACTTCGGTCCATTGATGGTGGAGATGAACAATGCGTCGCCGGGTTTTGAGTGACCTATGGCAGCCACAATGGGAAATGGCAAGAAACTGGGTGAGAAAGCCGAGTAGGGATTTGCATCATGACCCGAACTCAACCCGCTTGGCATCCCCACATTTGATCCTCCTAACCTGGTAGGGTTTTCCCTCGCATTGGGAGGTCCAGACCCATTGGACGCACCTACCCCGTTTGAGGCTGGTGGGTCATCGTTGAGATGGACATTTTCCCTTTGAGTCTGGATTCCTAGAAAAGAAAAATTTGGGCTTAGCCCATAATACATGGGAAAAGGCACCCACTGGTATGGTTGGCCGCGAGTTGGCTCAGAATGGGCTACCCTAGATTGGGTTGCCATTGGAGAAATTGGCCTGGGATAGCTAGTTTTGGGCTCTAATGGCTTCAACAGCCGTATTCTGTATGGGAATTTATATCTTTGAGGTAGGCCTTTCCATTAGTGGGATACGCTCTTTAGAGATCTGGTTGTCGGCCATGGTGGTGGTAAAAAAATTCCTTTCTTTGCTTGCTTGAATAATTTGAACTTCAAGAGAATAATTCCTGCATTGGAGTGCTAACGTTCTTTTGTAGATTAACGTGTCTCTTCCAACAGGCAATAAGAATGCGAAAGCTAGGTCAGATGCACAACCTATGCTCTGATACAATGAAAGAAAGCAAGAAACCGAAGATAGGGAGAAGAGAATAAGAGAATTTGTAGGAGATATTTTCTGTACTTTTCTATTACATATTGTCTCATGCTCCATATTATAGTATAAAGTGTATACAAGGAAATGCAATAATGTATTCAACAAATCAGATCCGATATTAAATTGATCTCGATTGATTCAATGTATCGATCTCAGTCCAAATGATATCAGAAGATTCACACATATCTTTCAACAAAATTGAGAAAAGAAAATTCTTGGTTGTTGATTTTGCACCAAAATAAATAGGGAAAGAACGTCCAAAAAACTCAAAACCTATTACCCTTTTACTAATTCAATTCTAAAATTTTTTGTTTTACCAAATGAATCTTAAATATTTTTATATTTTGCCAATTGAGTCCATTTAACTAACTTTGGCTAGAAATCATTGACGTAGATAATCGATCATTATAGGTGGCATGGTCGATGTTGACATTGACAAGGGCGTGAAGTCCCTCTCCTGTGACTGGTAGCCTCACTGGCCTAGGGTTACCAAAAAAAAAATCGAAAATATTAAAGTACTTTTAAATTTATCCCCGTCAGAACCGATCGGGTCACATAGAATGGCTAGCATTCACGTCAGCGATTTCCAGCTAAAATTGGACAAATAGACTCAATTGGCAATATGCAAAAAGATTTAAGACTCAATTGATAAAATTAAAAGATTTATAACTAAATTGGTATAAGTGTAAAATATTTAGAACTCTTTGGATAATTTTCTTAATAAATTGAGTAATACAATTGATCGCCATCATTGAGAGCCTCTCCAAAGTGGTGGGCCAACCTCTAAACAGATAATAAATGCCAATTTGCTCCCTTTTTTTTCAAACCTGAGAGAATCCAACTATCTAACATGACACAAAACAAGAAGAGGCCCCTGCCATGTTCTTGCTCAAAGAGAAGATTGACATTGATGGTGTATTGACATTTGATATGAGACTGGACTATACAGAACATATGTGTGTGATCACTTTTTGTCATCTAGAGGAGTATCCAAGATACTCCAATAATCGCCACCGCAATGATTGGCGTAGTGATCTAAGGATTAGTTTCAAGTGCTCTGGGGCTCCCCTAGTCACGGGCACAATACCCACTGTCGGCCCTAGCTGCCCCTTGGCCTCAGGGAGCGTTGATTCGTCTGCGGCATAAGTTCGACCAGGTCAAGGCGTAAGACAAACGGCGGTGCTGTGTGAGCGGCTTTCTCAAGATAAAGTAGTACGGCTCAAAACTACACCTTCCATCGCGGTGTTCAACTCTTGTGATAACGTCCAAAAGGATCATCGATGCTGGTCGCCTTTTTCTTTTCTTTTTTTTTTTAAACTAATGAAAAATATATTCCGAAAAGTCTTTAAAAGGCAAAACATGCCGAAATATATAGATTGATTCGTAGTTTGTTAAATCATTTGCTCTCATGAGTAGTCTTGATCCTTTCCACTATCATTTTAATAACTATTATTGCAAAACAGTGACATCAAAATGTTAAGGTGAATTTAATAATCCTCATGATTAGAAGATTCTCTATCCGTAATGGACATGCACAGTGCAATATAACTTGATAAAAGCTACAAAACAACGAAGAATTGTGTATAAAAAGCAATGAGATAACCTCGAAGGCAAAATGTTTCCGAATATGAAAGGATAAAGACAGCATGGCCATCAAGTCGATTGAGCTCGACATAGATAGCAAAATTCAATGTCAAGTTCTACTAACCGAACGCTCAAGTGACGCCCCTGGTTAGTAGAACTTGACTTCACCAATCACTTCCCAATAAAGTAAGAGGAGAAAATCACCAACTTGTTCTGTCGATGAAAAGACTAAAGCCTCGATTGATGTGCTTCTGCGCATGTCCATGACACGTGATAGGATGAACACGAAAGAGATGTGCAAAATCCTCAATAAACAAATCTTGTCAATGTATGTATGACAACGAAGTATATTTTATATGCCACTTTCAATAAAAAAACGCATTTATTTTGTCACATGTCCTCGTCCAGCAATCATAGAAGATGAACTTGCTAGCAAAGATGGTGCAGATGCGTTGCAAGAAAGTGATGATAGAAACAACAATGAGAAGTTTTTTATGCCTTCTGCCTCATCGGAGAGATGAAAGTGATTGCTCAATCAATCACCCTTTTTAAGTGTTAATCTAGAGAAGTCCATGTCAAGCAAACTAAGGGACTGAATTTACATAGTTTTAGCTCTCTCGAATTATACATCGATCCGCAAAATCTTTCGATTAGACTTGATATCACAAACACAAAGAAGGTACTTTGTGCATCTGCCCATGCAATAATACGTGGAGAAATAAGATAAATCATAGGTGAGAGTTTTCAAGAGTTGAACTTGAAGTTTGGTTACCGTGTATATATTGTGCAAGCAATGTAATTGATCGGTTGCACTATGTCAGCCGTGTAATCGAAAATTAAGAAACTCTCTCCCCAATAGGACATTCTTCCATGAGTAGTATGAATATGTTTAAGGAAAAAACAAACCTTTGAACCTGGCCATGGTCCATAATAGTGTTGGACCATGGATCGATCGTTAGATGGTACCAATTGCATCAAGATGCTGGTTTGTTATAAGGATATGCATAGTTTCAATGTAGAATTGGGAATTAGAGAATTGGATTGATTCTCACTGGTTCGATTCCAGGTTTCATAGTAAGTAGGGTATGTGCCAAGTTCTAAAAATTGGGGAACCAATTCCGACAAGAAGGTTCCAGGAGCAAGTCTTTGCGTGTTTCTTATTTTATCTCTTCGCGCAACCTTGTGGTATTTTATGGTGTTCGATTATGAGCATGCAATTTAGAACCACTAATATGAACTTCCATTTATGGTCATATCCATGATGAAGATTTTTACTTTGTTGATATTTCATATTTTTTATGTGTCTAAACATGAGTTGTGATAAGTGGATTGTAACGGCAAATGGTGATCGTTAGATGTGGTGGTTCATAACAATCATTCAACTAAGAATACAATTGGAGCCTGAATAGACTTCGAAACAAATGACAAGGTAGGTTCTAGGTTCCAGAACATACAGAATGGGTTTCAAGTTTTCGGTTCCGAAAATTTGGAACTAGTTCCAACCAGTAAGTTTTAAGTTTCAGGACCAAACCTAGAATCCCTCACCTTACTTTATTTGATGCGGCATCTGTGTACAGGGTTCTTGCTCTAAACATGAGTCGTGTTTGAAATTTTTTCTTCTGGGCTCAGGCCCAATTTGTAAGTGGACCAGATAGTGTTGGCAGTGTTGAGACTTGGAAGTTGAGACCGTGGGCCGGGTCAAACCTTTTCAGGCGCCTCACGAGCTCCATCGATACACTGCATCGACGGCTGACCGGTGGCCCCGATCGTGTTGCCTCGACTAGAATCTTGGATCGAGTCGCAATACGCCCGGTTCCTGCGTTGCGGGCGCCTCACACATTTGTCAGATGCCCGGGAGACTTGACTTTTTTTTTTTCTTTGGGACTGATGCTCATGGTATCCTCTCAGAGGCACTGTTGTATCAAAGCATAGGAAAAGCTCGACTCGCAAATCGTCGATTCAGCTTGATTTAGATAATTAAGTTACCGCCCATGAGCTATGCTGTCATAATTTCCGTCTCAAAAAATCTGATCCAGTCGCTTTTGACCATGATGCGTACATATTTCAAATAATCTTGTCCATTGAAATTTGTCGTACGATGAAAAGATAAACAGAAAGGTTATGCCACTTACCCGGCCACTATTCAATCATTTATTCAGTGTTTGGTCACTAACACGTGCTTCTGACCCAACGCACACGATCTCATCATGTAAACCCAAACCTAGTCCACCTTTCTCTCTCCCTCCTCCTTTGTCGCCCCCGGATTGCGCCAACACCCCACTGGAATCGCTGGCACTGCTAGACCATCATCGACCACCACCATCGTAGTGATCGTCACCACCGCGCCACAACCACCACAATCAAGCTCCTCAGCCCTTTGCTCCCTAGCTGATCATGAGCTGTCCCGCGATAAAATCCGTTGTTGCGGATACCTTCTTCTTGGTTCCTTGCTCTCCTTCTTCCATAACCCAGGGTCGGGCTGCCTTCTCTATCTCTCTTGTTTCTTACGAATGGTTCACACATGTCCGGCAGCGACATGACCGTTTCCAAAGAGAAACCACCACAAAAGCATAGAAGGATGACCAGCTCAATTGTAATAGGGCTCCAATCTTCCATCGATGAATGACAACTGCATCTGGTCTGGTGGTCGGAAACAATGACTTGAGAGAATCTCACAGAATCTAATTTCGTTTCAGCCATTTCTGTGGCATGACTCCTATCAAGTAGGGGCGAGCATCGGTCTAGGGTCAACCCTAGACCGACCCTAGACCGGCCCAACCCTGCTAGTCTTGGTCTGGTTCTCAGGAAAACTTAGTTAGTCCTTGGTCCTGGGATTCTTGGACCAGTATTGTGTGGATTAGTCTTCGGTCCTAAGAGTTCAAGATCGGTTCAACCCGGACCAACCATAGATATATATATTATATGTAATATATTAATATTTTTTTTATATAGAGAAAACCCTAAAATAAACAGCGTCAATAACATTAAACAACTCCTTAGTGATAAGTTTAAGTAATTTTACACTACTCTATAATAACTTAGATTTTTACTATATTTTACGGCGTCAACAGTCATAATTTACAAATAAGGAAAATGTTTTTGTGACGAGTCCTCACGGCGTCCAAGAGGGCATAAACAACTCCTTACGACATTCTCCTCTGGTACTCGTTCTCTTCTGTCTTATTTGTCCTCTTAGTCTTCAATTTGCCAAAATCAAAATAAACAACTTCTCCGCTCACCACTCGACAATCGTGTCACTCGCTTTGGCTCACTCGTGCTGCTCGTCGCTTGGCTTATTGTTCCTAGCTCGATGCTCGACGCTCGCCGCTCACCTCTCTTAACTAACCTCGCTCATCACCAAATCCATTAGGTCGGTCCGATCCTTGGTCGCATTTTCAAAGAGTACAAAAAATGAAATAAAAAATTATCGATTAGTCCCAAGTTGACTGCTTGGGTTGGTTCGGTCCTCAGTTGCTTTTTCAGGGGGTACAAAAAAATGAAATAAAAAATTATCGGTTAGTCACAGTTGGCTTGAAACTCAAACCGGACCGAACCCATTGGGTCGATTTGGTCCTCTGTCCCAAGCTCAATAAGGTCGGTCCTCGGTCCCAAACATTGAGGATCAACACTGTGCGGGTTGGTCATAGGGTTAGGATATGGACCGGCCCAACTTGGACCATGCTAATATATCTAGAAAATGACGGTACATATAGCAGAGACAGGTTATCCTTGGCAAGTTTGTCAGCAATATTGTTAAGGTTTATATCGACCTTAACCACTCGACACAGCTTTTGACAGAACTAATTGTTGAATATCTTGGCCGTCGTTGCATAGGAGTCATGGTTTTTGATGCTAACCTCTTAGCGTGTGCATCCATTATTCTGTGAAAGAAGGATATGGACTTTACCCGCATCTAACTAGATGATGCATGTGAATCGACAACGATTACAGTATCGGGAGACAGAAATCAACAAGAGATCTGTGAAGAACTATATGCATAGCCGATCACGTGGTATTCTAGGCTGCTGATTTTTGTACACTGGACTCGGTTTATATTACAGGTATGGTCAAAGACATGTCACGTATGTTGAGACTAATGAATTTAAAAGCAACTACTTCCTCGTAACCCAACTCTTATTGGATGCATTAGATATAGGAATCGAACTTAGGACCTCACGCTTCTTGAGGCACAAAATCTTATTCATCACTCGCCTTAAGGAACTTCGATCAATGCTAAGAACTCAGCTTTTCTATCCAAACATTCAATTTCTCAAACTTTTTCTATCATACTGTTCGTTGCCATTGCATAAAGCAAGTCATGTCAACAACCAAGAAACCCTAACGACAGGTCGAGTCACGGACTCTCACGAGAGTGTTTGTGGTCTCCCCTCCTGTTAATGAGAATGAAAGGTTTTCAGCCTCAACAGGGGATGACCATGGCCAATTCGAGATTGTGGTAACAAGCAAGCACCGGACTTTGGACCTCGACCAGCCAAAACAGGAAAGAAACGACACATTGAATCCTCAGAATTTCTTTTGCTCCTCAATATGTATGCTCATGTACGTGGCCCAGATTCATCGGGGAGCCAACGAAATTAACGACCTCTAAAGCTGAATTCTCTCCCCTCTGAAAATGAGGCCATGATCGACGATCCTTCAACGTACAGCCTTGCATCCGATGGACCCAAATGCATCTCGCAGAGAGAGAGAGAGAGAGAGAGAGAGAGAGGGGGGTTTGAGAGCAACCTTTTGGACTTAGGAACAAGGGTAATAAAGATTTAACAGGAATAATTGATACGTAGAGACAAAAACAACAAAAGGGTCATGGCTAGCTAGAGAGAGAGAGATAGAGAAGTGGGGTCCTCATTTTGCATGGGAACGAGAAACCGAAAGAAAATCCAAGGCGCTGGGCCCCCACAAGGAATCCTCCTCGGCGACATCCAGCCAATAGGAAGCCGGGGATTCGGATGAACTTCAAACCTCCAGCCAATCACCACTGAGATAAGACCTACGAGTGGGCCCCCGAGAGCGCCCCCACAAACGCCACGAAAATAACAGGGACAGACACTGCGCAAGAAACCGCCAAAAAGCGCATGGGGCAAAGGTGCGCTGACGCGCTAATTCCAGATCGACCTATGGCAAGGGGCAAGAACATTTCTCGCTGTAGGGTAGGGTAGGGTAGGGTTTCTCTTTCAGAAGAGCCATGAGAAAATCCATACCATGATCTCTCTTCCATATTCAAAAAGAAAATCTGAATAAATGTATAAAGAGAATCAATAATTGCACCGTTGGGGCCTGCACTTAAATAGTTGAAACCGACTTGATATTCTCTCTCCCATCTCTTCCGCACTCTCCCGCACTCACTCCCCCTCAGTTCACTCATTCTCTCTCTCTCTCTCGTTCTACAGTTTCTTGAAACCCTTAGGCGCTCACCACGATTCCGTTCTTTTCCCAGCTGTGTGGATATATATTGTGAAAGATATTCGGCGCTGTGTCAATTGGCTTCGCGGCGATCTGTCATGATTACTGAAAGGAAGGCCGCCAACGTCTTCGGGGCAAAGATGGCTCGCGCCTGCGACAGCTGCTTGCGGCGGCGAGCCCGATGGTACTGCACCGCAGACGACGCCTTCCTCTGCCAGGGCTGCGACTCCTCCGTGCACTCCGCAAACCAGCTGGCACGGCGGCACGAAAGGGTCCGCCTTGGGACGGCCTCGTCCTTGTCTTCCAGGATCGGCGGTGGTGGCGGTGCCAAGTTGCCGTCGTCAGCCCCACCCCAATTTGTCGACAATTCAGCTGCTCCGGCGTGGCACGGCGGGTTCACCCGCAAGGCCCGGACGCCCCGGATCAGCAAGAAGATCCTGCTCCGATCGCAGGCGAGGAATAACCATTGCGAGGATGACAAGGTCTCGAAACTGAACCTCACTCTTGACGACAATTTCATCGATCACAACCTAGTTCCCGAGATTGGCAACGACTTAGGAGGGTCACCAAACGAGAATTACAATGAAGAAGACGAAGAACAGTTCCTTTGTCGGGTGCCCGTTTTCGACCCTTTCGCGTCTGAAGTGATTGGGGATGAGATGGCAGATTTGGTGCGCGTGGGCGATGATGTTCTCCGAGATGGGTCGTTCGACCTACCCTCGGACATGGACCTCGCAGAGTTCGCAGCCGACGTGGAGAACTTGTTGAGCAACGACAACGACGGAGGGACCGAGGAAGATTTCGCATGTGATGTGAAAGACCTGGGAGCGTTGTTGGGGTGCAAAGAGGAAGGACATCATGAAGAAGGTGTGATTGGGGTTTGCTTTGACAGGAGAGATCAAGGAGTGGTAAAAGTGGAGGGATTGGTGGGAGGAGGAGCCCTGGACTGCCACATGGAGGTAGGGTTCAATGCGACGGGCGCCAGCGATGATGTGGACTGGAACTTTGATTTCTATAACGACAACCACGTTCAGTCACTGGGGATTGAAGAAAAGGAAGACGAAGAGAAGAAGATGAGGATGGTGATAAGTGGTGATGCAGAAGAACAGGCGACGATGAAGAAGAAGAGGAAGATGTTGTTGAGGCTGAATTATGAGGGTGTGATGGCCGCTTGGGCCAGTCAAGGCTCTCCGTGGACAACTGGAGATCGGCCCGATTTTGAACTTGACGAGGGATGGCCTAACTCCAATATGGTATTGCTCTCTCTCTCTCTCTCTCTCTCTCTCTCTCTATATATATATATATATATATATATATATATATATCACACAATCTTTCCAGAATTGAAATAAGGAGTAGATCTTATATCCTATCTCTTTGGTAATAATTCCTCAATATCGGAGTCATACACAGGTATATGAAATCAGACATAAGGTTTGAGCAGCCAATTGTAGTTGGAGTGATGAAAAGTGAAAACGGTAACCTAAAACTCGACAAGAATTGGAAGTGTCTTAAAGTTCAAGCTTCTTCTTGTTTGATTGCACGGGAAAATTCAATAAGTTTTCCTGTTAGATCTCTTCAGCATAATGTTTTAATGAATGAATTGGCGATGCCTTGGATCGTCAGGACTTGCTGATTTTATCTTATGATTGTTTGCTTACATAAGATCATAGTCCACACATTGAGTATAATGGTGTACGCATGCCCGTCTTCAGTCATGCTCTTATAGATCACCATCAGATTTTCATAGTACCCTCTTCCTGATTTTTTGGAAATGGCTTAACTACGACATTTATCCATTCGGTGTTGCTTTTGGATTTAGGGTACCGCGAGCCATTCCTTGAAGTATCATCTTCCCTTCGCAGAAGCGATGGGGCTTAGGGCACATGTCGGGGCGGAAGATGGAGGGAGAGAAGCAAGAGTGTCGAGGTATAGAGAGAAGAGAAGGACAAGGATGTTCTCCAAGAAAATAAGGTACCAAGTGAGGAAGCTCAATGCCGAGAAAAGACCTCGGATGAAAGGCCGCTTCATCAAGCGGATGTCCTTCATCTAATTGGGAATGAATAAATAACATCGCCGTAGAGAATTCCTTCGAATTGCTGCACGTAGACGGCGCAATGGGAATGATTGGAAGGGAAAATATGCGACCTAGGAAATGTAAGCTGCCAAGTTCGATTTTTTGCTTGGTTTAGGCAAAATAATCGGCGAGCAGCGTTCTTCAGGCTTTGTACTATGGCCTACGGTGTCACATTAACGGAATAAAAGCTCTTAGGTTTGCATAGCTCAGTGGCCTCTTGCTCCTCTCGCTCTGCTTGCCGCCCGAGTCGAGCTTAACATGCACTAATCATTAGGGTTGCTGCAATAAGGAAAACCTAGCTGAGTTTGTCGATTTGTACATGCGCGAAGACTGCTGGGTATGTATTCTAATCACTTGGTCTGATTACTCTAATCGCTTCATTCTCTTTCTCATGTGAAATATGAAGGCAATCCTGTACGTGCTCAGTGCGGCTTTCTGCAGCAAACTGGAGAGTATTCTGATCTTCTTTAATCAGGTTCTCAAACCAATCAGGGAACTTCCAAAGACCAAGCCATGTCCGTGGATGGGCACTTTAGTGAGAGCCACACATCTAGACTAAGCTTTTTGAGCAATTCCCTGGTGAGTAGAGTTCTCGTAATACAGTCGGTGGCCTTTTCTTGCTGGGCTTGAAAGAATCGGTCAACCAGTAGTGAAGAGTTCCCCCCCGAAAGGGGAATTGCCTGGTGGGGCGCAACTCTCTTTTTCACGAGTATCGCCACGTGGATTAGGGATCCTTCCTCTAATGAACTCGTCTTGGGCTACTTTAGGAACGAGCAAGACTGGGTTATAACAGCACGATAGAGATTAAACAGCTCTTACTGGCTAATTAGAATACCGATCACGAGTCTCTGTGAACAGTATCTCAAGCTTGGAGTTAACTTGCATGTGAATCTTAGTATTTCTTGTATTATTCTAGATTAAATAAATGCACATTGGGAATAAATTTACCTCCTTCGAATTCCTACATTTTGGAGAGTTCAAGATGGTATAAACACCTGCGGTTATGTTTGATCGTCTGAATTTGTAGTCAAGATAGGACTGGATAAAATTGGACATGAAATTTATGAATTTTACTATATTATATTCACTGTTAGGTGAATCGCCTTGAAAATTTCAGATATTTTCATATTTTATTTTATCCATTGTTTGGTATGAACAACTTATCAATATATATGAATTTGACAATGTACAAAAGGAGATTGTAAGAATCTCTCATGATTCACTATTAAAGAAACTGCAAATGAATAATGGAGGTAACCTCCATCTATCAACTTATGACTATTGTAATATCTAGATGTTAAATAGCAAAAGAGCTTGTTGAAACGTTCTTGAGCCACAAGTTTGACTATGACAAGCAATGTACGTGGGTTACAACAATCTCAACGACTTATATTAGCCAACAAATACCAAATTTAGTAAGAGAGAGAAAACGTGATTATTCATCCTTGTAATTTTGAAAAATGTAGTTCTTCGAACTCTCTCACCACTTTCGTGAAACTTCAACATGAACCGCAGAATTGTAGAGGAAGTTTCGACTTTCTTACTACTTTTGTTGACTTTCAACGGGAAATAGAGATTTATAAAGGAGAATGAGCTTCGACTCTCTTCCCTCTTTTGTGAAGCTTTGATGTGAATAAAAGAAAGGTGGAGGAGTCATGAATATTCAACATAAACCAAACATATAGAGAAGAAGCAAACAAAGAGGGTAGGTTTTTTTTTTTTTTTTTTTTTTTTTTCAGAAAACCTATCACCTCTCATTTTTCGAGATTTAGAAAGATGGTTTTAAAGTTTGAATTTGTTCATTTAAAATTTGAATTCTTCTCCTTAATTAATACTCTCTTTTTTTCATTTTCTTTCTTTTTTATTCCCTTCCATCATTCCTAAATAAGAATTTTATTAAATAATAAAATATACTAATATACATCAAAAAATAATAAATATAGATAATATATAGGTATATATGTACAGAATATATATCATACAGTAGAAAGAAATTCAAATATTTAAATAAAAATAGGAATAATTATAAATGAAAATTATATTTTAATTTTTTATTTTATATTAGAATTCAAATATTATTTGTATATAATAATAATAATAACGATAATAATAATAATAATTATTATTATTATTACTATCATCATCATCATCATCATCATCATCATCATCATCATCATCATCATCATCATTATTATTATTATTATTATTATTATTATTATTATTATTATTATTATTATTATTATTATTATTGGTAAAGTATATAATTATTATTTTAGTTATACTAAGTGAGAAATTTGTTATTCGAGAAAAATAACTTTTATACCATGAATATAAGAAATCTTACCTACCTTTATCCTACGTACTCTATAAGATAATTTTATTTAGGTTATATACCTTTTATATTCAACTTTATCCTCTTTTCGGACTTTTGTCCCGACTACCAACCGTTAGTCTATGAGTTTAGTTCCTTCCGTGCATTTGCTTTCGATTCCCCGTAGTTGGTGCTAAAGTTGTCTCTACTCAAATCCCCTCCCTCGAATCTCAAGATCTTCCTGTTTAGTATGAACAAAATCAGGTTTAATCTAAAAACAGTAAAAGATCGAGCCGAACGAACAAAAGGAAGATCCACTCTTTTATCGGAGTAAAGCTTGCCCTGATTAATCCACAAGGATCCGACTCTCGCAAGAGCGAGATATGCCAAACTCGGACCGCATTACGGCGAAGATCCTTAACTTGATTAACAAGAAGTCTATAAACAAGTTGAATCACTAGATGATCTGCGAAGAAGTTGCACTCATGCCCTTGCTCATTTATTTCTCTTTGCTCGTATGTCGAGTTTTTTATTCCTATTGATGTTAAGTTCCTGTCTTGCTGAAATTGAATCGATGATGAAATACCATTTGATATATCCAAAAAGATATTTCACAGAAATTGAATCCATGATGAAATATCTTTCAAATATATATGGATTGATGAATGAATTGACAAATCTTATAAAGGGTCTTTTGCTAATATTGACACCTAAATTTTGGCAACCCATTTAGTTATTCATTGCATAGAAAAAACAAAAATCAACTCCAACCCCTAAACAAAAATATTTATTAAATCGCATACGAATATGAGGAGTTTTTTTTTTTATAGTAATAGACTCATATAGTTGCATTTAAATTGGACCGCCAAGGGATGGACTGAACTTAATTTATCTAATTAGACAATGTGTTTGATAACATTTCTAATTCCACGAACAATTTCAGTTCATAAATAGGTTTTTTCCATTTCCATTCCCGGAAACAAAGAAATATTTTTTTTTTGTACTTCTTATTTATGTATCAAATCTATTTCTTGACAACTTTTCTACTTTAGGGAATCTAAAAATTAGTAAACCTTACAAAACGAATTTATGTTCTTTTTTGCTATGGGGAAAAAAATAGAAAAATAGAATAATTATCAAATAGGCCCTCAATAGCTGAGAATTGCAAATGCCAAGTTGGAAACTATTGAGGGAGAGAACGATTAATTTGGATTTTATCATAAATAGATGCGATATCATTGTAGACTATATAAGATATAGAATATCCTTTTTGAATCAAAAGTAGGAAAGAAGGGTATTTTGGGATTCTTGCAAGACAATCCTAAACCCAACATTACAAAAGGGTCTCTCCCCCTTTGGGGCCTCGCTCTCTGCCGATCTCACTACAGGGGAAATACAAACTCTGATGGCTATAATAAAGAGAGAGAGGTACCTTTGGGAGAGCTTCACAATAGACAAAACTACAAAGGCGAGAGGGAGCACATAAAAGAGGATGCACGCCTCCAACCATGAACGTGAAATTTGGAGGTACCTGGCGAGAGGCGTCCAGAAAAGACACGGCAGGAAGGTTGTCCTCTCTTCTTCGTCGCGATAGAATTTTCCGACGGGCACGTGTTGTCGCTTTAGTTGTTCCCTATCTCCAGCATTGCTGCAATTCCGTCCACAAGCTCCTAACGAGTCCCTGGCGACATGGGGACGTCCTGCCTGTTGCAGTCCAATAACGTCACCATCTCTTTCAGCAACACTGGCGCTCTGCCTGCGTTAACTCAGTCCCTCACCACCGTCTTCGTTGCCGTGCGGCGAGCCTCTTTGTCAACCGCCACCAATCCGTGAATGTCTTCAACTGTGATCAACAACTTGAGAGATTGATGTCCTTCACCACTCAGTCGCACTTCTTGGAACACGACAAATCCAAGGCGAGAAGTCACCACCGGCGTCCTTACCTAAGACCAGCACTGAGCTACCACTATCCACGAGCCGAGTACAAACCGCCAGTCGAGGTTCCACGGCCACCTGCCAGCTGTCGGTCCAAGTTTGGAAACTCAATATTTGAATAGGTAGTTATCCTTCCAATATTTGAATATTCGATTTTGTTATCTATTTTGAATTATTGTGATCTAACTTTGCATCTTTTGAGATTATAGTCATATCCAAATTTGAATGGATTGAAATATTCTACATCTGTCTTTAGCGATCAAATGTTTATCTCTTGCAATTGGTGGTTACTTTGTTTGATTTATTTCCTATTTTAAAAATACCCAAAAGATGGTATGGTAGTTTATGATAGATTTTATAGATAACTTACATAATTAGATAGCGTGGAATGTTATGATAGAATTTCAAATAAATTTGAGTTTATCTCAGATAAGATAAGGATTTATTCTCGATAACATTTCATGTCACCATAGATTCTAGAATAAGTTAGAATAGATTTAAATAAGATTTCCTTTTTAAAGTACGGTAGTTTTGGGTTGAGTGCATCTTTAGATAGATTCTAGAAGATTAGGCTAAGTTTTCTATTTTATTTAGGATTTGACTTAATTTATTATCTAATATGAATTAGATAATATCTTAATCTTGATTATTGATCTTGAGTGATTTTTTTATTACGGATTTAATTAAAAAAATACCAGAAGCATCATCATATAATAGATTAGATTCCTCTCCTAGATAAAATTGTGTGTCTAAATATTGGCATTTATTCATTCCGAGTTTTCAAAAATAAAAACAAAAATGCAATATTCATGTCATATAGCTTACATGTTCATTTAGTTAGCTTGCATAACATATAGCTTAGTTTTCATATAAAAAAATGAAAACAAAAATAATTGATTGAAATTGCATGATAATTAGATTTCATGTTTAGATTGAATATATGATTTTTATTAACTATTATGCTTCGAAGTAAGTAAATTATTTTCATATCCTTCTAATTTATTTATTGCTTTGATTATTGAGTATTATATTAATGGTTGCGCACCCACGTATACATCTCACATGTTAGTGGCAAAGTTAAAATTGATTCAAGTTGTATGCAAAACATTTTTTCATAAAAGAATAAAAAAACAATTGGAGAATGTTAGAGTAATTTAGCGTAATCACTTACCAGATAATCTCTTGTTCGAAGTAAGTATATTCTTTTCCTATCCCTCTAATTATTTATTGCTTTGATTATTGAGTGTTACATTAATGATTGCACACTCGCGTGTACATCTTACATGTTAGTGGTAAAGTTAAAATTGATTCAAGCTGTATGCAAAACATTATTTCATAAAAGGAAAAAAAGAAATTGGAAGAATATTAAGTAATTTAGCGTAATCAAGTATTGGATAATCTCTGGTTTGTAAAAATAAAGTAAATATTCAACACTTTACTTGGTTTTCCTAACCACCCACAAAAAATAGATTAGTGACAACTCATAAGTGAAAAATAAATTGAACCAAGTTGCGAATTGATATAAATTTGGGAGAGCTCGAATTAGGCGTAATCTTAGTAATCCATTAGCCAATGCCTAAAGTGGTATAAGAAACACCAACACTAATACGCGACACGACGCGACATGCCAACATGTCATTTCTTACAAAATGAATAATCGCGATATGTTAAAACACATTATATGTTACATTTTTTTTAATACATAAATGATAAATTATTATTTTTATAATTATTTCAATCAATTTAATTTGATTCAAAGTTACAAATAAATAAATAACAAAAAAAAAAAAAAAGCCTATGATGGATTTACACTAAAAACATTAATCCACAATTTGTTAATATCATTCATTGTTTCAATTTGACAAATTCAACTACGTTCTATTCCAATAATCCATAAAACTTGAAAAAAAAATCTACATTTCATCATTAAATCTAACATTTAACAATAATTCAGAAAAAAAAAAAATCGACATTTCACTATCAAATATAAAAAGAAGTCATTCATCTACATTATTCACTCTTTCTTAAAAAAACAATAGACTCCATCTTTAACTTATCAAATGAAAGATTTGCAATTTCAAGCATCAAAACATTTTCAAACGTGTCAAATGCATCTCCGTAAATATCTCATATATTGATCTCTCTTTCTATATATTGCGGGCTTTTTTTTTAATAGAAGACGAAGGTTGCTGTGAATGATAACTAAATCTTTTATACGTTTTCAGGTCATCTTATTTCTTCTCACCTAATGCCCAAAGAAGTGAGTACTTTAATTCCTCTCAGCACATGATGAAAAAGAAATTTGTGTAAGATACCAATTTTGAATAGAATCACGATAAACCCACCAAGCTTTAAGATCTATAAAATACCAATTTTGAATAGAATTAAATTCTTTAAAATCCCCATTTTTCCTATCAAGACCTACATGATCCAAATTCACTTCGTTGCGTTCATCCAAGTTAGGAAAGTATTTCTTAAGGCATTTTAGTCTTTCTTGGTTGATCTCCTTATCCTTGTATGGAGAAACTCAAGTAGGATCTTCATTGAGCAATTAATCACTAAAGTACCTTATTTAATAAAATAAAAATAAAATAGAAAACCATAATAAGTAAGACGAGTATTATATTATCATTTCAAAGAAAGAATAACTAATAAAGTAATAATCTCATATAGTTTTAAAACTTACCCAAGATTCAAGGCGTGTGCCAAGTAATTAAGTTGAGTGTTGTTCTTAGTCCAATGATCTACAAAAATTATTTGAACCATATCGTAAAATGAAGACTCCTCATCTAGCCTTTTCACTTCATGCACATATATAGCTCCCTTCACTTTTTTAATCATTGAATCCCACATGTTATAAACTAAGTGAAGACAAGACTTGTCGGTGTCACAAACTCTAAGCATGTTATAAATAGGAGCCGTGAAGGAAGGTATATAATCAATTAAATCCCACCAAAAATCGTCCAACATCTTTTCTCTAACAAATCCAGCCCTCCCCTGATCATCATCTTGATAGATATGCCATTTGTCACAAATAACCATATTTTGAAGACCATTTTTTATTAACTTAAACCTCATAAGTATCAAAATCATTTGAAGCAAAAAATGCATCCTCTATAGAAGACAACTTCAAGTTAATAAACTCAATGTATATTGTTAATCTTATAGAATGGTTCATAATGAAATATTTGATTTGCATAACTTCCCCAACAACCTCTGAAATTCAACATAAACTACTTGAATGGTCTTCACATTCTTTGTGGCATAAATGTTCTTCAAAGCTAGATTAAGGGTTTGCACCGCGCAAAACGTCTAAACAATAAATGAAAATTCTTGCTCAACGAGTTGTTTTGCACTCTTATAATTTAAATCATTATCTTGAACCACATTCTCATATCCAATTTCATTGATTACTTCTTTTAATAAGTTAAAAGTGAAATGTATATCCTTTATTTCTCATGGACAATTAATTATTTTATAACCATCGGGTATCCATCCAACATCGCCATACTCCTTTGCGAGTCACTCTATCTATCACTCACAATACTTACACCCTTCTCCCTTCACATATTTAAAATAGGTACATATAACCTATCAATATATGCCATCTCAACAAATTATATTTCGATAGTACGTACCTTGCAATAAAATGATTAGCGGCAAAAGTGAAAGTAGATTGAAAGTAAAGGTTCCTTACTAGGTCAAATGAAGCCCGCCAAATGGAACACCCTAACAATCTCATAATGTTAACATTCCCAAGAAGTCATGTTAAATGCTTTCTCAATTGATCCTCTACTCCCACTTACAATTTTCCTTTTTTTAGAGTTAAACAATAAATGTAACCCACAACTATCACCACAAATTGAAAAACTACAAGAGGGCATAGGTACTTTTTTAGGCGTATTACTCAATAATCCAGTATCGACATCAACAACAAATGGGCTTTAACTCTCGTGTATAAACTCTTAAATTTTTATTTTTTTTTACAAAACTTGTATTTCCAAGGCAAATTTCCCCCCACATCTCTATGAGTAACTTAGTAATATACCTTCATAGTGGGTTATTTAAATCTTCATTGTTAGATGTAGGTGGTCGTGTGCTAGAAGTGTCGGTATCTATACTTGAAGTCATTTTACAAAAAATACAATTACAATAATTATAAATTTAATATATACTACAAATAAATGTGATGGTAAAAAAGCAAAAATAAACATATGTAAGCACATCCATTATAACCTCATATGTTTGGTGTATTGAAATAGAATGAAATATACAATGGCAAAATTATGATTCCTCAAGTAAGTCAAATGCTACACGTATTGTATTAAATTAATTTATTCACAAGTGGAAGCATAATAAAATAATTAAACAATGTCATTACCTCACATGTTTATTAATGTATGTAGGTTAAGGAAACAAAATGAATGAAATGAATTCCTAATTACATATCTCGAACTCAAAAACCGCATACAAGAAATGTGCCCAAGAAACCTTGAATCAACGATTGAAAAGCACATCATCAAAGGGACGTACCTCGTTTTTCACGGATTAAGTGTACCCTTATTGCAATGTCGTGAAAAAAAAAAAAAACCCCATTTTTGTTTGTTGAGTGAAAGCAATTTCCTTCACGAGTAAGAGAGAGATTTTTCTATATTCTACAAACACTTCTCTTAAAAAGAAAACGTTATTTTCCTTTTAAAAAGTAACCCACAATTATTGCCTTCTTTTCTTTTGGTTATGGGCCCATTTTAATTACAGGCCCATGGGTGGCCCAACAACCATAAAACCCATCATCTCTCACTCGTCCATGATGGGTTAAACATAACTCTCTTTTCTTTATAATATTTAACTAGTAAATAATTCATGCAACCAGCATACTTTGAGAGCTCATTGTCATACATATGTTAGGAATATATAACAGCTCAATTAGAGCATTTCAATTTTTAGTAGATTTAATATGCAATACTCTAGATCAATATTTCACATTTATATTTCTCTTGATCTATTTTAATTATGATATTTTGTATTCATAATTATGCTTATTCTAAACTAATTATAATTGGTCGATCAGTGAATACAAAATTAGAATGTGGCATCAAAATAAATCGATCTTCCTATTTCTTTAAAACTCTCAATTTCAATTCAATTTACTTTTCTAGAAATGTCCTATTAGATATAATCAATTCATGATCATTGGCAATATCCTAAGATAGTAAACATTAAATAAAAATTTTGAGAATAAGTAAGAGTCGTAAAGGCACTTAATTGAGGAACTCTTATCCTCAAGAACCTTATATGGCTATTAAGTTGAGATCAAAACATTTATCAACTCTTATTGGTCGCCTCATGCATACGTAGTATGAAATACGTATTATGGTATTAACACATTTCTTATAGAGCGTATGTCTTTGTATCAAATACCATATAAATAATAGTTCATACATTCTCAATGTCTAACTTGAGTTACCAGTCTACTCTTCATAAAGAATCCATTGGAACTCACATTTAGCACTAAAGATAGAAAAGTAAAATTTGTGAGTTATTTTACTTTCGGTATAAAAAAATATTATGACCTCATCTTAACATTCTGTTAAGACGATATTTATATTTTAAGTTTAAGCTCTCAATTATCTCTCAAATAATAAATTTAAAATTGTCACATCTCTATTTATTACACAGTAAATAAATGCAATTACCCGAATAAGTGGGTTAATCTCTTATCTGTCCGACATATTTTCTTAATATAATTCACTAAGCGCTAAAATGCATAAATATCAAATAAACTCATAGGCATTAATAATGATTAGAAACTTCATTAATTGTGAACACTTAAAGAAATTATAATATTTAGTACATAAACTTTTACACAGTCCTTGACAATTTACATAACCATGGAAAACATCTCTAAGAATTTACTATATCATAAGATATACTATAATTATATGCGTAGATATATACTGTAAGTTCACATTTCTTCATGCAACCATATCCTCAACAAAGTTATAATATTTTAAATCCTTGATGTAAGTTATTGCTACTTGACTATCACAATCAACCAATTTTTTTAAACCAGCTATAAACTAGGTCAACCCTTACTTCGCATTTCCACTTCCATCCTTTGGTGATCCTCCATGAGGTCAAGTGGTGAGGACCCAAACAAGAGCTTGTCTAGTTCTTGCAAATAGCGACATGCCAAAAATGGCTTGTGAGTGGGAGGAGTGGGTGCTAATTGAGATTATGTGCAACTTTGGACCAACATAAAGATAGATTCCTCCGCCTCGTGGGAAGTTTCCTTCAAAGTGTTATACGTAACAATTAATACCAACAAAGAGAGAGCTTCCTACCTCCTGACCAAAAGAGTGATTTTACTACTACTACCAAGTCTTGTCATCAAATTCTGCCTGCCTCCATAACCAAGGGCATCATTGCCAAAAACATCATATATCATTGAAATATGGAGAATTGAAAAGAAATGAAGGAGAGTAGCACGTGTCAATCATGTGATCGTCCTCGCGCACAACACGGAGTTTCTTCGTTGTAAGTAAATGATATCTCTACCCTCAAAATTCTCATTAGTCAACAAGCATTAGGGAAAAGGCAATTTCTTCGACTTCAATGCTGGCCTCATGGCAGGCTGCTACGGAGAGAACTAGCCACCGCCACCTCCTATAGCAACACCTGTGCCCTTTCTTCCGAATCAGCAATTCCCTACTTCCCGAAATTCTCACATTGATTTCTTTTTGGGATTTGTTTTACCGATTTTGATTTCTAGATAGGGTTGGGTTAAGAGGGAGGATAAGTTTTTTGTTTGCTTGTACTGCAATTCTTTAGGGAAAGACCTTAAGAGGTTACCTATGGACTGTGCTTTAAAGGAAAAGAAACAAAACCCAGTTCCTCCTTAGGTCAAAATAGGGCATCACAAAGCAGGGGTGTTACCTTGTCGAGGAGGTGTTCCTAGTTGAAGAATATCCGAGAAGTGCTCAGAGGGTGGGGTACAGGAGAGGGAGATACGAAGCCGAGATGAAGTGCTCGGGGGATGGAGTATTGGAGATAGTGGAGAGAGATACGAAGAAGCCGAGATGAAATGCTGGATAAAAGTTTGGCAAATGACACCACTTTCAACGGAAGGTTGAGATAGAGGCGTCATCAGAGGCAATAAAAGCAGTGGACGCTTGCATATCATATCCATAATATGTTTATCTCTAGAAGCGTCAGGCTTTAAATTTGCCTTGTCTCACGTCAAGATCTAAATTTGATTTTGTTTAGTGATTTTTAGAGCTATTTGATTTGTTATTGTTCCTTATCCCTAAATTCCTATAAATATAGGACATTAGAAGCTTTGTCTCTCTGTCAACCTCCTTAGCCGAAGAATCTACGATTAACTAGTCTTCTCTTCTCTCTCGTTTGAAACTGAGAGTTGTCTATCTGTCTCTTTCGCTCATCTTGTCTCAAATGATGCAACCACAATCATTCTTTGGAATCTTTGCTTTTTGTGGGGGGCGAAGATTCTTAACATCTCAACTCTATAGATTCATGAACTCGCGAAGTTTATGGTCGGGTTTTCCTTCCCGCCTTCAATATCTAATGAATCTTGAAGAGCAAAATGATTAGTGTTTATCGATTGATGTTCTAACGTTCTAACATAATCAAATGATGTGTGATCAGATAGGTGTGCTATGAACACAAGAGGAGCAACAGACGTTCCCAATAACAATGAGTTTACATTATTCTTAGCAATACCTAAATGATCCAAAATCCTTTTAAACTAAACACCCTATTGTACTACTGTCAATAATGCCACGAACTCGGCTTCCATTGTGGATAAGACTATACATGTTTGTTTCTTACTGCTCTAAAATATGACACCATCATTCAATAAGAATACAAATCTAGAAATAAATTTCCTTTTATTTAAATCCCCTCCCCAGTCAGCATCCAAAAAGCGTTCAAGCTACAAATCCCTCCTTTGATAACTTAGCGTATTATTAGCAGTACCCTTCAAATACCATTCTTTTGGTGGCTATCCAATATGCTTGACTTGGATTGGATATGTACTTACCTACCATTCCAACTACAAAATATATGTCAGGTCTTGTACACATCATGACATACATTAAGCTTCTAACAACATTAGCATAAAGAGCACGTTTCATTTGTTCCTACTCTTGTAGAGTCTTAGGACACAATCTATGACTTATTCATTCACTATTTACAATAAGAGTATCCATAGATTTACAGCTTTGCATATGGAATTGTTCAAGTATTTTGTTTATATACATCTCTTGCAAAAGGGATACAAAGAAGCCGAGATGAAATGCTCGATAAGCGTATGATAAAAGACATCACTCTCAATGGAAGGTTGAGATAGAGGCGTCATTAGGAGGCAATAAAAGCGGTGGACGTTTGCATATAAGATATGTAATATGTTTATCTCTAGAAGTGTGAAGCTTTAAATTTTCTTTATCTCACATCAAGATCTAAATTTGATTTTGTTTACCAATTTTTAGAGTTATTTGATTTGTTATTGTTTTTTATCCCCAAACTCCTATAAATATACGACATTAGAAGCTCTACCTCTCTATTAACCTCCTTAGCCGGAGAATTTACGAGTGACTACTCCTCTCTTTCGTTTGAAACTGAGAGCTGTCTATCCATCTCTCTTGCTGATCATATCTCAAATGATGTAACTGCAATCTTTCTTTGAATTCTTTGCTTTTAGTGAGGGATGAAAATTTGTAACACTTAGCTCTGTAGATTCATCAAATCAGGTAAACTTGCGAAGTTTCTGGTTGGGTTTTCCCTCCCCACTTCAATCTCTGATGAATCTTGAAGAGCAAAATGATTAGGGTTTCTCGATTGATGTTTTGATGTTCTGACATAATCAAGTGATGTGTGATGGGATAGGTGTGCTGTGGACAGAGGAGGAGCAGTGGATGTTCCCAATCACAGTTAGCCAACAATGAGTTTATAGCATTCTTAACAATGTCTAAGTGATCTAAAAATCTCTTAAACCAAACACCCTCTTGTTCTGCTGTTAATAATGCCATGAACTCAGCTTCCATCATGAATAAGATTATACATGTTTGTTTCTTACTGCTCCAAGATATGACACAATTATTCAGTAAGAATACAAATCTAGAAATAAATTTCTTATCATCTAAATCTCCTCCTCAGTCAGCATCCAAAAAGCCCTTGCAAATCCCTTTCTTGACAACTCAGCATATAATCAGCAACACCCTTCAAATACCTCAAGATTCTTTTTATGGCTATCCAATGTACTGGACTTGGATTGGATATGTACTTACTTACCATTCCAACCGCAAAATATATGTCAGGTAGGTCTTGTATACATCATAGCGTACATAAAGCTTCTAGCAACATTAGCATAAGGAGCACATTTCATTTGTTCCTACTCTTGTAAAGTCTTAGGACACAATATATGGCTCAGTCATTCACCTTTTGCAATGAGTATTTATGGATTTACAGCCTTGCATATGGAATCGTTCAAGTATTTTGTTTATATACATCTCTTGCAAAAGAGATACGAAGAAGCCGAGATGAAGTGTTGGATAAGAGTTTGGTGAAGGACATCACTCTCAACGGAAGGTTGAGATAGAGGTGTCATCAGGAGGCAATAAAAACAGTGGACGTTTGCATATAAGATCTGTAACATGTTTATCTCTAGAAGCGTCAAGCTTTAAATTTGCCTTATCTCACGTCAAGATTTAAATTTGATTTTGTTTACCGATTTTTAGAGTTATTTGATTTGTTATTGTTCTTTATCCCCAAACTCTTATAAATATAGGACATTAGAAGCTCTGCCTCTCTCTCAACCTTTCTAGCCAGAGAATCCGCTGATGATTACTCTTCTCTTCTCTCTTGTTTGAAACCAAGAGCTGTATATTTGTCTTTCTCGCTGATCTTGTCTCGAATGATGCAATTGCAATCTTTCTTTGGATTCTTTACTTATCGTGGGAGGCGAAGATTCGTAACATCCAAGCTCTATAGATTCATCAGATCAGGTAAACTTGCAAAGTTTATGGTCAGGTTTTCCTTCCCACCTTCAAACTCCAATGAATCTTGAAGAGCAAGATGATTAGGGTTTCTCGATTGATGTTCTGATGTTTTAGCATAATCAAGTGATGTGTGATGGGATAGGTGTGCTACGGACAGAGGAGAAGCAGCGGAGGTTCCTCTCACAGTTAACCAATAATGAGTTTACAACATTCTTAGCAACACCTAAATGATCTAAAAATCTCTTAAGTCAAACACCCTATTGTACTACTATTGGTAATACCACGAACTCGGCTTTCATCATGGATAAGAATGTACATGTTTGTTTCTTACTGTTCCAAGATATGACACCATTATTCAGTAATAATACAAATCTAGAAATAGATTTCCTTTCATATAAATCTCCTCCTCAGTCAGCATTCGAAAAGCCTTCAAGTTGCAAATCCCTTCCTTGATAACTCATCGTATAATCAGCAATACCCTTTAGATACCTCAAGAGTCTTCTGATGCTATCCAATATGCTTGACTTGGATTGGATATGTACTTAGTTATCATTTCAATTGCAAAATATATGTCAAGTCTTATACACATCATGGCATGCATTAAACTTCTAACAACATTTATAATAAGGAGTACGTTTCATTTCTTCTTACTTTTGTAGAATTTTAGGACACAATCTATGACTCAGTCATTCACCTTTTGCAATAGAAGTATCTATGGATTTACAGCATTGCATATGGAATCATTCAAGTATTTTGTTTATATACATCTCTTGTAAAAGAGATACGAATAAGCCGAGATGAAGTGCTGGATAAGAGTATGGTAAAGGACATCACTCTCAACGGAAGATTGAGATAGAGGCATCATTAGGAGGCAATAAAAGGAGTGGACGTTTGCATATCATATATGTAATATGTTTATCTCCGGAAGCGTCAAGCTTTAAATTTGCCTTATCTCACGTCAAAATTTAAATTTGATTTTGTTTACTGATTTTTAGAGTTATTTGATTTGTTATTGTTCATTATCCCCAAACTCCTATAAATATAGGACATTAGAATTTGCCTCTCCATCAACCTCAATCTACCTGATCTGATAAATCTACAAAGCTAAGATGTTACAAATCTTCGCCCCTCACGAAAAGCAAAGAATCCAAAGAAAGATTGTAGTTGCATAATTCGAGACGGGATCAACGAGAGAGATAGATAGACAACTCTTAGTTTCAAACGAGAGAGAAGAGAAGAGTAGCCACCTTGTAAATTCTCCGGCTGGGGAGGTTGATAGAGAGGCAGAGTTTCTAATGTCCTATATTTATAGGAGTTTGGGATTAAGGAACAATAACAAATCAAATAACTCTAAAAATCAATTAAAAAATCAAATTTAAATTTGATGTGAGATAAGGCAAATCTAAAGCTTGACGCTTTTGGAGATAAACATATCACAGATCTGATATGCAAACGTCCACCACTTTTATTGCCTCCTGATGACGCCTCTATCTCAACCTTCCATTGAGAGTGATGTCCTTTACCATACTCTTATCCAGCAATTCATCTCAGTTTCTTCATATCTCTTTTGCAAGAGTTGTATATAAACGAAATAATTAAACGATTCCATATGCAAAGCTATAAACCCATAGATACTTCTATTGCAAAAGGTGGATAATTGAACCATAAATTGTGTCCTAAGACTCAATAAGGATAGGAACAAATGAAATGTGCTCCTTATACTGATGTTGTTAGAAGCTTAATGTACAACATGATGTATGCAAGACCTGACATATATTTTGCAGATGAAATGGTAAGGAAGTACATATCCAATCCAAGAATCTTGAGATATTTGAAGAAGGAAAGAAAATGGAAGGAGAAAAAATAATTTTCTTATTTTGATATATGTTTCTGGGATTATGTTCGAAGTAATAATTTTTATGTAAATGAAAGAGAGAGCCGTATTTTATCATCAGTTCTTGCATCGAATTGAAAACCATTACAAATTGATGGCTGTTAAAAAAATCTTAAAAGACCGTTAGAAAATAATGAGTTTCATAACTATCATAACTCTAACTTGTAAAAAAAATGTTGAAATAGTTAACGATCCCCAAACTTTATTGAATATGATGCATCAAACTAGTGCCTTTTGGACTATGCACAAGACCTAAAAAGAATAAAATATAATTTACAAAATCATTGGTGAAGTTTGAAACTTCTATGAACCCATAATTTCTTCTATGAGTTATTATTATCATCATCATTCACATTACATCCCCGCAAAAAATTTGTTGTTCAACGTAATTTTGCGCTAATTGGCCATGTCCGTGCCTAGTTTATTCTTAAGTCCTCTAGAGAGTTTCCCAAAATTTTCATAGGAGCAGCTACATTCCACACTTATATAGATGATTCCATTACTGTATACTACAATTTAATAAATCGCCAACAATTGTTATGGAAATCATTAATGGTTTAACCCAACCTCTCTTTTATTGCAATCTTGCGCTAATCTCACCTTATGAGGAGCAAGAATTTTAATAGTGCATCACTAGGTATAAATACCCGTATGAATTTAATTCATGAGATTAACGATCACATAGGATAAGCTAGAGGATTGGTCAAATTCACTTTTGACTTCACATAATCAAGTGATGATAGTTCTATTTTTAAGTGATTGTTTTACCACATCACGTCTCAATTGCACGTGCTTATTTTTAATATTAAAAGCTTTATTTTTTACAATGACTATTGTTGCATGCTTATTTTTAATATTAAAAGCTTTATTTTTTAGAATGACTATTGCTGCTTGGCAATCACAATACATAGATGCCAAAACTATCATAAAGAAATATGTAGTAAGAACTTTGTTATCCACTCAACCTCATTGCTAGTTAATTCTAGAGTTACATATTTTGACTTGAAATCAAGTTCACTGACATGCAGTACATTATTTAGACCAAAAGTCTTGCCATATGTGAGTTTGAGAATAACTTTCCCTTTCCTAAGAGCTTGAGTAATTCTTGAATCACCAAAATAAATGAAGTCTTCTCCTTTCCCCACTAGAGTGTAGGAGGAAAAGGAATTTTGTTTGCACATATATGCCAAATAGCACTTGATAGCACCCAATCTTCCATATTGGCCACAATATTAGCTTGGGAAATGAGCGCAACTATTATGCCATCAGAGTTATTTGCTTCAACCAAGTTGACTTTTGGTTCTGCAAAATTGTCGCATATCCACCAATAGATTTTGTCTCGTCTGAATCTAAGATCTAGTTAATATTATTGTAGCCTTATAATACAGTAGGGAATTCACTATAAAATGCTAGAACGACACCATAGGAGCCCCAGTACTTACCAATGTAAAAACTCTCTCTCTCTCTCTCTCTCTCTCTCTCTCATCACGTAAATCTTTTTCACTTATCTCCTCTCCCTCTCCCTCTCCTTTCATCATGTAAATCTTTTTCACTTGGATATGTGAAAAGCAATGAGAACAAATGTGCCACGAGTTCATAAAGTAAAATGAATGTAGAAGTAATTCATAGTGCTTATGTTATCACTACATCTTGATACCATCCAAAACCGATAATTAGAAATTGCTTAGATGAAAGAAAATATATTATTCAATTCGCCTCGCACAACAATCCGAAGACATCAAGATTTTTCCGTAATTGTCCCCGAAGATTATTTTTCTTCAATCACATAGAAAATCATAGAGATCTCTCTCTTTTTCACTCTTATTAGAAGCATGCGAAAATAAATTCCAGATGCACCAAAACGATTGCAATGCTTCAGTTATAATAAATAGAACTCTGAAATTAATCACCTCAGTTATAACATTACGCTATTCTTAAATCATAGAAGAAAAAAAAATCACCAAAATCAAATAACATCATCAGAGGGGGAGAATAAGCAAAAAGGAAAAAATTGTTAAGATCAGTGGCCACAGCACGACTCAATCTACCCGCGAAAGACCACGAAAGGACCAACTAGTGAAAATCAAAAGAATGAAATGTTGCACTTAGCTTATTCGTTTAAGGCAAAATCCTCAAAACGAGATGGACGCATTCCTGCAATCCTCATTGAGCATCATCGAATTCCACGAGACAACATCACTCGTTCTTTTCTCAGACAAATCATCGAACATCTTCCGTGCAGTATCAATAACCCTAATGCTACATAGAAAATTGAAGGGGGCACCTCGAACTGCATTTAGCAAGCCCTTAGAATCCGTCGCCAACAGGCCGTTACTCAGCGTCACCTCCACCTCACACAGATGCACGCCCAGGCTCGCCGCATCACTTCTTGAGTTGCAACGTCACGGAATCATGTCGGGGTTGTAATGATGCTAGAAAATTATCCTTGAGGTTGTAGGAAAATCTATTGGAGGAGATGAAAATAAGATAAATTGTCTTACATATGCATGCATGGTCACTGAGGATAATTCCAACCTTCAGCGCATGAAACTTGGTGCAACGGGCTATAGCAAGTAATTTTATCGGGATACAACAAACCTTCCTCTTTACTTTGCATTGAATAATAGAGGGAACATGAATAACAAATTTGTATATAAAGCTTGACAGAAGAAGGAAAGAAAATGGAAGGAGAGAAAAGAATTTTCTTGTTTTGGTATATATTATTGGATTATGTTTGGAGTAACAATCTGAAGATAAATAAAAGAGAGCTGATTTTCCCCCTTCATCAATTCTCGCATCAAATTGATAACCGTTAAAAAACCGTCCCAATTTGATGGCAATCATAACCATTACAAATATCGTTACAGTTTGATGGCAACTGATTAAAACTGTTACAAAAATCATTACGAAATAGCGATTATCATGCTGCCACTTTATCAAAGACGTTACGAAAGCTGTCGTGAGATCTAACAGCATCTCTCTCGTTCACACCCATGCACCGGGTCTCCATCTTTCCTTTTCGAACGATTTATGGTAATGGACATAGATGATTTCTATCCAGAAGAAACGACATCGATGATGCCTCATGTAAGATATTTCTAGTTTCGACAAGCCTTCGACCTCGACTAAGTTTGACTCCTGCGAAATGGGCATCAGCTCCATTGAGTGTCCCTTTTTATTAAATTGAGATGGCTACTTTCAGTAATGAATCGGTACCTTCGATCCTCTCGTTCCCTCCATAAGTGGCGCCTCAAGTTGGCCACTTTCGTATTAACCATTGCATTAAATATTAGCCTTGTGATAAGTGACATCGATTAGATAGAAATTGGCAAAAGGGAAGAAGAGATCGAAAGGCAAAAGGGAGATCCCACCAACCCAACCCCAGTCCCGCATGCGTTTAAATGAAAACCCTTTAATTGGTTTTTTTTCCTATAAACAACGGGAGACAGATGGGGGGCATTAGATTCCTTTTTATCATGACAAAATGTAAATAAATATCTACCACTTGCAAGGACAAAAAAGGAAAAAAAAAAAAAAAGAGCCAATGCAATGGGCAAGCGGAAGAGATCAAAATTTAAGGTTGAGTAACCGAACTTAACCTGTCCAAGCCAGTTCAAACGAGGATCGATTGAATGCCCAAGTAAAAAAGTTTAGTAACCGACCTTGACCACTTCGGTTCTCTATTCTAAGCACCGAAACAATTTTAAAAGGACCTTCAACCGGTCTCTTAACCGAAATTTTTTGCAAAAATCAATAAGATTGAGCATTTCAATATAAGCCAGCCATTTATGGTGTCCTCGTGAAGAATGTTTGTACATAAAAATGCATATGATAGAGGAATTAGAAAGAAAAAGGAAAAAGCAGGCCGGTTTTCGAATCGATCCTAAGTCGATCGGTTCAATTTCAAATTTCAAAAATTAGGAACAGATTCTGAAAAAGAATGGTTCAAAGTTCCCTATCTAAAACCAATCGGAACTGATCTCTCTGTAGTCAGAAATGGTCATATAGCCGGCATGGAGTTACCATGGAGAAGGGACTGGGCGGACAGCTGGTCCTGTTTTTGTGCATGCTTGGCTTAAATGACCAATCCCCTTTAAAAAGTGAAAAAAAAAACAAAAACAAAAAACAAAAGACAAGGAAAATTTCGTGCATTTTTCAACCAGGTGGAACTGAAAGGGAAACGCACGCTCGCAATTACTGCTGGTCTCAGCCTCGTTTTTGCCTTGGGGAAGTGGCAAGAAACAGTCTTGCGTGGGGGACCCAGTTCCAGTCCAGAGGAGGAGAGGCCAGAGAGGAGCAGAGCATCGCGGGGGAACGCTCGGGAGCTTGAATCTTGGCCTTTCGAATCGCGGGTTACGGCAATTGGGGAAGCTTCGAGGGGTTCTTTTTCGAGTAAGGAGCGAAAGCTTTTTCTTTTTTCCCATTTTCGGCGCGACCATTCTCGTCGATTCCGATATAAATGAGATCCGCTCCCCTGGTGTCTGTTGGTCTCTGATGTGCTGCGGGAAAATGAATCTTGGGAGAGGAAAATTTGAGTCTTGTGGGGTGACGGGTCGGGTTTGCGTTTCTTGATTCGCGAGCGGGCGTGGTTTTTTTGATCGTGTTCCGGTATGTTTTCGCCTCGCAAGGTGTCGGGTTTCTCGAGCCGAGGGAGGAAGGAGCTGAGCCGAGATCAAGAAACGTGGGATTTATGTCGTCTGGGTTTGATCTGGTTGCTGGAGCTCTGACGCAGCTCTGTTTCTGTACTCTGCTTCTCCGGTCGTTCACGTGCTCCGCCCGGTGCATGCAACATCGGTCGCTTGATCGGAGCGTCAGACCGTGTAATCCCGCCTCGTTCCATGTGATTGAAGTCGAAAAGGTTGGTGGGCTCTCTGTTTCTCTCGTCTTTATCGGTTAAATTCGGCGTTTTTGTCTTCTGATTTTCAGCGGGGTTTTAAACGGGTTTTAGGTTTTCTTGGTAGACGCACTGTTCTTTCACAGAATGAGTAGTTCCATGATTCTGTCTGCTCATTTCTTTCTTGTTGGTTCCACTTTTTGTTTGCCTTGTGATCTGTACTGAGGTTCTTGATGGGTTTTAAGATTTCTTGGCAGACGAACTGGTTTTTCACAGAATGATTAGTTCCATGATTCTGTCTGCTCATTTCTTTCTCGTTGGTTCAACTTTGTGTTTGCCTTGTGATCTGTACTGAGGTTTTTGATGGGTTTTAGGTTTTCTTGGTTTTTTTTGTTTCTACTACATAATTTGTGCAGGCTTGCCTTGGATCACAGTGTTGTGGGGCTCATTATCAAACGGGCAGAAGTTTGATTTTAAATTCTGGGAACTTGGTGTGACTGGGTTTGGAGTTGAAACTTAGGATAGCCCGAGGAACTCAAGAATTCATTTATTTCTGCTCTTCTTTTTTGTACTCTAGGGTAAACTTGGTTCATAGCCCATTGAATCTTTCAGGCAAGCGAAGATGCCTGATATTGATAGGAGACTGTGGCACCCGATCACGAGTTGCAAGAAAGTTAAGGGGAAGCGACCGGGTGATGAGAAAAATCTCGAACATGTGAGGAGAATCCGTGTAATGTATAACGACCCTGATGCGACTGATTCTTCCAGCAGCGATGATGAGGGCATGTATGTTGCTGAGGGGGGCGTGTTTAAGCAGAATAAGCAGGTCATCAAGGAGATAGTCATTCCTGTCAACTCGCATAAATCATCCGGCGAGGGATGTTCCCGCGCAAATAACGGTGGCCAGAAGTATATTAGCATAAACAAAAAGTTTGGTTGCGCTGTTTCTGCATGTCAAGAAAAGAAAAATGTGCCGCCACCTCCTTCCGAATATAAAGGAGTGAGGCGGAGGCCGTGGGGGAAATATGCAGCCGAGATTCGAGACCCTATCAGGAAAGTCCGCGTGTGGCTGGGGACTTTTAATACTGCGGAAGAGGCTGCGCTAGCTTACCAAAGAAAGAAGCTTGAATTCGACGCCCTCTCTATACCGGGGAAGAACAACACTACTTGCCAAGACTTGACTGGTCCTGCTTTCTTGGTTCCATCCCCTTCATCCGTGCTCGATGTTCCTAGTTCTTCTTCATCAGGTAATCGCCATGAAGAATCAGCCCTAGAACAACGTGGCAAGGACAAGTTGCAGATATTTGGCAATCCGAGATCAGAGCCACACTTAGATGATGATTCATGCATCCAGGAGTTGTTACTAGAACCGGTACCATCAATGTCAATCACTGAGGAGTTTGATTGGGGCGACTTGGACGAGAATTTGCTGCTCCAGGATGAATCTGACGATGGTCTTCAGGATGGAATTGCGGGAACCAATGAGAATCTTGGCGAGGGCGAGTTTGGCGAGGATGAGATGCATGATCTTGCGAACATCGAGATCAATCTAGACAAGGAGGAGCTTGCTTGGATTGATGAGGCACTGAATTTTCCGTCCTTGTAAGTTGTTGCAGATCAGAACCTCTGCTTTCCTTTATGGCGGTTTTGTAGAGCATTTATCAAAGGAGATCTCAAGTCGGTTCAAGTTGTTGAACCCGAATCACCAATTCTACAAGACTTTCAGGTAGTGAAAATTTTGACAATCTAACTATAGATGATATGTTCTTTTTAAATGCATATGGATCTGGGAGAAGAAATTCTCTGGAGTTACTGGTTTTGCCTGTTCTTGTTGCTGTGCCCTTAGGCATATTCAATTGCTAGTGCAATAAGCTTCTTGTGACGACATTCACAAAACAATCTCTTCTAAGTGAATAATACATTTCTTTTATCATTGCATTGTATGAAATTTACTTCTAGCCATCAATACATAGTGAAAAATGTGCCGTTAGGTCAATCGACAAATACTCGTCGAATTGGAGATTCATTACGAAGGAGTGGATACATTCATTTGCGATTTAGGAGATTAGTGATTCATTCTAATTGACACGTGTCGCTAAGGTTAAAGTCGAATCGAATCGAATCGTACAATTCAATGACTATGATTTTGTGACTGTGCTTGCTTACGGCGGAGATGAACACTGGGCTGGGCTTCACCGGGCCGGGCTAAGGTCGGGCAGAACTTGTTGTCGAGGCTCAAGCCGAGCGAGGCTTCAGAATCAATGATTCAATTACAAGCCCACAATTAGTTTCAGGCCCATTGGGCTTGGACGGAATGGTAAGCCCATAATCAGATAGTGATTAACCCATACTACCTTGCAAAACTCATATTTTGTCAAGGCCGTTTGAGTTGACTTCCACTTTTAAACTTCGTTTATTTCACAAATAATTGATTTGGAAGCTATTTTTCTTAAGAACGGTCGCTTTATGCTTTATCGCTCACTCGAGCGATAAATGTTTTCATCGTCCGTGAAAATCTTTAGATATGAGCTATTGTCAATAATGAAAACAATTTTTCATTGACTAATTATATCAAATAGTATAATTGATCTTTATTAGGAAAATATTTTAGTGGAGCCAACTTCTTAGCTTTCCATTCTGTTTGAAACCGACTTCTACTTTTGACAAATTATCTATTTTGCGCTTTCATACTTGGACTTTTATTCTACAAGAAACTCACGAAACCTAACTGATAGGTACAATCATATGCATTTTTTCCTCGATCTTCATAATTTAAGGGTGAGTTTGTTTTATTGAAAATAAATAATTTGAAAAATATTTTCTTAAAAATGATAAATTTCATCAACTAACAAAAATAAATGAACAAAAAGCACTTTCTTCATTCACGAAAATATTTAGATAAATAATTGTTGTCATTAATGCAAACTTTCTTCATTGACTAATCATATCAAATGATTATTTAAAAAAATCATATCAAATGATATAAACGATTATTTTTAGGAAAATATTATCTAAATTATTCTTCTTTTTTAAATGAATGGAGTGTAAAATCATTTATATTTTTATATTTTAAAAAGATAGCCATTGCAGGACCTATACCAAACCCCGAACATCACGTCGAACGATGAACAAATATGAACGGGCAGAGCTGCAAATGACGACTTCTTCACTGATTTTTTCTTTAAATTGGTATTTTATATTTTTAAATATTCTCAAGAGGAAAATGATAGGCATTGGGCCTTCAAATCTCGCACATCGCGTCAAGTCAATTTGAGTTTACTTCTACTTTTAAACTCCAATTATTTCGTGAAATGTAATCAATTCAAAAAATCTTTAAACATAAACAATTATTGATAATGAAAAAAAAAATTATTAATTAATTATTTCAAACGGCATCATTTAATCTTTATCAAGAAAATATTTTACTTGAGCCAACTTCTTAGCTTTCCGTTCTGTTTGATACCGACTTCTACTTTTGACCGATTACCAATTTTGTGCTTTCATACTTGGACTTCAATTCTACAATAAAGTCATGAAACCTAATTGACATGCACAATCACATGCATCTTTTCCCTTAGTCTTCATAATTTAAAAATGGATTTATTTCATGAAAAATGAATGATTTAAAATTTTTTAAAAAAATTATTGTTTGTATTACCTAATGAAAATGAATGAACGAAAAGTATTTTCGTTGTCTATAATAAAATATTTTCTATTAACTAATTATATCAGGTAATATAAGTGATTATTTTCAAAAAATATTAATTAAATTATTCATTTTTTTTAAACGAATGGAGTGTGAAAACACTTTTATTTTTAAATTCTAGAAAGAGAGTCATGAGCTAGAGCAGGCCATTCCGGCACCCGCACGTCGATTCCTTGTCCTAAACCCGAAAAATCTCCTCGGACTACGAACAAATATGAACGGTCGGAGCCGCTAATGATGACTTCTTCACCAATTTTTTTTTTTTTTTAAATTGATATTTTATATTTTTAATATTTTTTGGTGGAAAATGGTAGGCATCCGCTTCACACTGACACGTGGCATTTAACAAGGGCCACAAAAGTCAAACTTTGCTTTATCATGTGGGCCCACGTGGGCCCGAAATTTGGAAATGTGGGTTTCGAGTGGGCCCACGAAAACCGCGTCCTGGGCTCAATGACTACGAGCCCACCATGGCTCCTATCAAGGGGCTAAGCGACGCCTTTTTTTTTTTTTTTTTTTGTTCCGATTGCCGAAAATAACGGGGAGAGGGCGGACCGGAAAAAATATCCTCCGCGTCATCGCGTTCCGCCGCCCCAAGGCCCACGGTCAGCAAGCCGCCGGCCCATCGTCTTAGCCGCTTGAGGATGTTGACAGTAGGGGATATCTCTCTCCACGAAGTATGCCACATGACCCTCGAACTATTCGCAATCTCAATCGTGATGTGACTTGAACCGATGACTTCGTGAGGGGAAAACTTTCCGAAAAGCCCTAAAGCTATATAGCACTTTCGTCGATTCGGTCTGAAATTTTCTAATTTCGCTAATCAATTTCTAAACCTTGTTACGTCTTTATCAGCTGAATCTATCCAGTCAACTTTTTGCTAAACTCATTGATATGAACGTCACCCGTGCTAACATAGATAATTTTGAAATAATAAATTAATATTTTTTTTCATTTTTTAAATTTTCTGAAGATCCTTATTGGCCACTGGGCAAGGGCCTCGAACCCCGTACCGACTTGAATCCAGGATGTCATGAAAGATGAGCGGCTCCTTTCACCGTCGAGCGGACCATTTCGTATGGGGATCGGAATAATATCGCCATGGTGGGAAGATTCGATCTCGTCCGATGCGTGGATCGTGCGCCACTCGTTTCGTCCAGCGCCACTCGATTCCTCCTACTTTTATAGCAAGAATCTCCCACAGCTTTAATGTCCCTCGTCTCCTACCAAGCCGAAGAGAATGACACGACAATGGGAAATGGACTTGATATTTATCCCCGCTTGCCTAAAAGCAAAATAGTATATTTAATAACAAATACATTTAATTTTTATATTTTAATTAATAAAATAGCCAGTGTATTTACAAGTGGGGTCATTTAAAGAAAATAATTGACCGCATCTGCAGCATTGTCAAGGAAAAGGAATACAACGTGTAAATAGAGAGAGACACACATTTGTTTCACAAAAAACAAATCTATCTGCAAAACATTCTTTTCTCAAAAACGATCACTCTATTTTTCTAACAAAAAATGAACCAAAAAAAAATTCATTATCCATATAAATATTTAGATATAAATTGTCATTGATAACGAAAATATTTTCCACTGAATAGATTTTGAAGCAATATGGACGATCTTTTTTGAGGAAATGTTTTTTAGATAATTTGTTTTCCATAAAATAAACGTTTCGCTAACGTTGATATCACGAAAAGTTTTCAATCCGATACATAAGTGTCACATATACCTCAAATTAATTTTCGTGTCATGGAAAATCTCAAACTATTATTTTATTTCCGTATTTATTTCAAACTAATTTTCCAGTCACAAAAAAATCCCCAATCGATATTGTGTTATATTTACCCCCAAATTAATTCGGATCACAAAAATTCCAAATAGGTATACCCAGGACAAATCTACTAGAATCCTAAGCAAAATCAGGGTAGAATTAGTAGGGTTCTCAACTCAATTCCCTTCACATCTAGCTTCCCCATAATAACTGTTTATGCACCCCATGTCATGCGCTAATTATTTAACTTATCTATGACATGTGTTTTCATGTTAGCATAACTAGTGTGTGTATATATATATTTTTTTATCGATCCTACTATACTCCTATTCCAACTCTCATTCTAAGATTTTTATCATGCTTCCTTGTAGGATGTGGAAGTCGAAACCAACACTTAAAACTAAATCGTCCTTACAGGAGTAAGTGGGGATTCGAACCCCCGCCTCCCCCTTCCATATTGGAAGAGCGGCCACTGGCATAACAAGTATATTAGACGGAAGCTAATAGATGATAGATATGTCGTAAGTGTTTCGGTTTTAAATTCTTTTCATTGCACGAAAATTGGTTTGGAGAGGCGCGGATGCACCGTCTTGGAATTCGCCTTGGCACAAAAATTAATTTAAAGTAAACGTGGTATGAACTCACTCAATTGGAGAATTTTTCGCAGCACTAACCCATAAACCGAATCCCTCGAGGCTGGAGTTGCTGGCACCCACCCAATTAACTCCGATTACAAGCCGCCAAAAAAGAAAAAAGCATTGTGAACGTATCGACGAAAGGTTCCTTGCTTCCATAATTTCAGGAAATGGACCAAGAAGACCAAACCAAAAAACATCGACTAAAGTCAATTTCGCTTTCAATTTTCACGGTCCAATAGGAGCAAAGTGCCATAAGATATACATATATGAATGTGTTCACGCAACCGCACTAGGTAATGCGCGAACGAAATGGATTGCAGTGACGTGTTGTCTTTTTCGGAAACATCGTAGCGCTCGTCTTTCCCCGCAAGATCGCAATGGATTTCGGAGTAAACAACGCAAAAGGAATCGGATCTGTTCTTAGTTTAAACCTTGCAGGGTTGTCCTTGGTATCTGCTGTCGTGAGACGCACTTTGCAACGTATTTAACCCTTTTCTTTTTATATAATTGATCCTCGGTCATTTTTTTTTTTTTTTTTCTTTTTTGCGCCCCTCATCTTTTCTTTCTGGTTAGGTGAATTCCATAAGGAAAAAAAAAAAAAACTCAAATTATACTTACTATGACATACCCAAACTTTTTTTGTATTACCAAAAACTCTATTCTTGAAGTGATTATAACCTATATCTAGACGCATGAAAAGTATATAATATTAACAAAGTAAAGTTTGAGTTATAAAATGGAAGTTTAGAGTAGTGATTCCAAATTATAAATTCATCATCGAATGCCATGAAATATTACGGGATTGCGCAACAATATAAATAAAGAAAAACACAAATTCCAAATTCTATGTTACGGGTTCCAGATTTCACTAATTTAGAATTTGGAATTTACCTATTGAAATCGTTTTTCTAATTTTTTGAATTTGGAACAGGACAAGTTCACCCCCTATTTGTCTCATGATGTGCATTTTTAAGATTTTGAGTGGTACAAAAAAAGTTAGGGATATTTGTGTTATAATATGGTTTGAAGTTTTTTTGTGATATTAACAATTTGGTTAATACTAACAAGAATCCTAAAACTATACCAATCGTGATAGTGTGACCCCAATCTTCTAGTGTGTCATAAAAAATCATAAATTATATCAATTATAGTATCAATACCTCAATTTTTTTTTTCGTAGAAATAATATTTAGGATTCTTTGGTAGACAGATTATATTTTCGCCAGGTCGAATATAAATTTGGAGGTTTCCGCAACAATTTTTTCTTTTTGAGATATCGGTGTCTTAATGGAATAGTTTGAAATCCTTTTGTAACATCTTTCATTTTTTTTCACAAAAAAAGAGGTGTTAATTTCTTTTTGCCTGTCGTACTCTTTATTCTTGTTCCCCAAAAAGGAGATCCCACCTCCCTCCCTTTCTCTCTCTTTTTTTAATTTTTTTTTAAATTTTTTTCCTTTTTTCTTACTTTTGGTGAATTGATTGTGTTGACCCACCACCGAGTCCATGTCACTGTGGGTCTTCGTCGTTTCTTAAATTCAAAGGAAACCTCCAATGTCGCCTCAGTCACTTTGCACAGCAGCGACCCTCACGCGCGGTTGTGTCCATTTTCATCCACAGCCCTTGAAGATGAGGTTTAAAATAAAAAGACAATTTGATTAGCTTGAGGTTTGCTTGTCTCACAAAAAAATGAATAATCTGAAAACTTCTAGAAAAAATGATTACTTGCACGGTTTCAATTTTAATTAATAAAATTAATTTTCATTTATTTATGTTTTTAAGTATTCATTTTTTGATAAATGGTTTTCGAATAATTCGTTTGTCGTAAAATAAATGAGTTTGAAATTGTAGTGATACCCCTACTAGATTGGCTTTCATTATAATAGCATTTTCTCTTCCTTTCATGGTCCTAGGTTCAAGCATGTTTTAGAGCCCTTCCCTTGAGTCATCTAAGAAGATGGATCAATCTAGTTATATTTAAATCGACCCAAACACCACCAAACCCCTATTAAAAAAGTACCCAAAGTACATTTACACAAAATCAGTTTGACATATGACACACGTACATTAGAGTTGTGTACGCAAAAGGATTTCACACATAATTAATAAATGTAAAAATAAAGGACACATAAGGTACATTAGAATTATGCATACAACTAATACAAGAGGTATATTTTCATAAGGGTTAATATTATGAAAAATAAAAAAAAATTGTTACATTTGTAATAATTTTACCTAAATCAATACATTCGTGATAAATCTACCATATATTATTTTTCATTAGATTTTATCATTATATTAATGAAAATTAATGGATTGTAAATTTGTAATAAATGTATTAATTTTGGTTTTTTTATTTGAATTACCAATCATGATTAGGTTGAATTGGCCGAGGCGCGTGGGTCTACTCGCTGCTCTCTCGCGTGGGAGCTCCTTCCCCAACTCACCGTCAATCACCACCAACCGCGATGTCGCCAGGACCATGCCGTCACTTTGCCCCAATAACCCGTGACGTCACCACCCCTCCGATTCCACATCCGACGGCTGAGATTGACTTCGCCCGCAAGAAAAGAAGAGCAGAAAGCTTTCGGCGGAGCAGATGCCATGGCCGCAGCAGAACTTCTCCGAAACTCCCCCTCCCCTCCTCCTCCTCTTTCTCTCTCTTCTTTCTCTCTCTTCTGCGCATTATGATATGACCGTGCGTTTTTGCAGTAGACCAATGGGCGCAACTTGATTTTTTATCTCCATTAAAGTAAGACCTCGGAAGACCGACAGCTTTATATGAAGCGGCCGAGGAACGCGCTGTCCACTTGGTAACGAAATCGGCTTTGAGATGGAGGCGGAGAACAAGGTCAGGAAGACGGACGATCCGGGCCGGGGCGGCAAGAAGAGGAAGCTGGCGACGGCGGTGATGGAGGCGGCGCCGGCGCCGGCGGAGGGCTCGCCGCCGAGCGAGGCGGAGGTGGAGGAGTTCTTCGCGATCGTGCGCCGGATGCACGTGGCGGTGAAGTACTTCGAGAGGGCCGCGGCCGCCGGAGGGGGAGGCGCCGGCGCGGCGGGGGACGAGAGGGGCAAGGGGTGGAGGTCGGCGCTGGAGAGCGGCGCGGGGTTCGCGGCGGCCGAGGAGATCGACGGCGACGGCGACGGCGACGGCGACGGCGATGGCGCTGGCGACGGCGAGGCCGAGGACGGGGTGAAGAAGGAGGGGCCCGGCGGCGCGGCGGCCGCGAGGGCGGGCGGCGGGTTCGACTTGAACGCTGTGCCGGAAGGCGGCCCCGGCGACGACTAGAGGCGGCGGCGGCGGAGGCGGCGGCGTGTGGCCGGCGCGGCGGGGATCCGCGGGCGTCCTTTCTCCTCCATAGTGTTAATGGTTCCATCTTTTGATTATTTATTTTTTTCTTAACTTCCTAATTTACTTAATGTCATCTTTATTTTTTTCACTTTTTTTTTGGGCTATGTGGGAATATCAGTAATTCCGTAGATGTTATAAATAGTTTAATGTGCTGCTTAAATCGTAGGGTAGAGAGAAGAAAACTCAGCTCTGTATTTCTGTAATTAGGAACAAATGACACAAAATGATGAACTTGACTTTGATAATATGTATTGTAAATGTAATTTTTCATCCTTTTGATTTATTTACCGATGATGTCGGCAAAAATTTATTATTATTATTATTATTATTATTTAATTTTGTTATAGATCTGCTTTGGGATAATTGCTCGTCTGTGATTGGCTGGCGCTGTTTCTAGCAATTAGTAGAAACTCCCAGATCGAATCGGATGCGGGGAAGATCATAATGGCGCGGGCCCCACGTGCCGGGGGTATTTTCGTCTTCGCGGGGGTGCGAATCTCTCTCCTGCTAATGGTAGTAGTAGGTCACGATGGCGTAGACTTTTTGTGGGCGGCGGAATTGCCCGACGTGGCGCGATCGGGTGACGTCGGATTGCGCCCGTAAGCATCTCGTCCGTCCCTTTGGGGGAGGTCAAAGGTCAAGAATGGTGCGACGAAGAAACTGAGGCCGGAGTCGTCAGCCGCGTTTGGTGAGAAGTTCTTCTGATTTGATTTTCTTTTTGTTTTATTAAATGAGAGAATGGGATATTTCGTCTTTCCGGAGCACCTAAGAATTTTAGGTACGTTCGATATTTCGGATTTACAGCGGAAACAAGAGAATTCTTGAAATTTTCTGCTGATACATATATATTTTTTTCAAGTGGATAAACATATTAAGTGCAAATAGAGAAATTATTATTCAAGGTGCGTTTGATTTATGGACACCCTGTGATTTCAGAAAATATTTTCTCGAAAATAATCATTTGTATTGTTGATAGAAAAAGAATGAACGAAAATATTTCCATCGTATACAAAACTAACAATAATAAAAATATTTTCTTGTTGACTAATTATTTAGAAAAACGTAATCAATCATTTTTAAGGAATTTTTTTTTCCTAAATCGTTAATTTGTGCGAATGTTTCGCCAGAATTTAATCAACGTCAAAATATCTTTCCGAAAGTCGTTCTTCAAAGAGGAGATGAGTTATTGGCAATTCTGGACATGAAATATCCAAGTGGACAAAAAATAACTACAAACCCTTATTTTGAACTTTGAACCAAACTATACATACAAATCGTGCTGGAATTCAATCAACAACAAAACTCGAAAGTACAATCACTTTGAATTGTGTTGGAATTTAATCGACGACAAAGTTGAAAAATGTGCAAAGATGTAACGTCGAAATTGAATCGATGGCAAAACACCCATGATAAAGATGTGTATCAAAATTCAATCGATGACATGGTATTAGGATAAAGATACATGTTGGCATTTAATTGACAACGCGAATCGGAAAGTTATGACTAAGAAAAAAATAAAGTACAGGAAAGTAAATAAAAGATTACATTTTGATTGTCGAGAGAGTCTCTTCAGTTGATGAGAACTTGATATTTATAGATCTTATATCATAGCCGTTTGAGAACAACTCCTTTGTGAATGTAACTATAGTTCCACACTATGGAAAATAACGATCCAATATTCCTACGTTGTTGAATCTCTTCTTCAAAGTTGTTTTCCTTCAAAATAGCGGCCTCGATCTCCCCATGTTCGTTTGCCATTGGAACTATTCTCCTCGGTCTCCTCTAATGGGTCTACACGTGCCTAAGCCTTGATACAGTCATTGCTGTGAATTGATCATCTTTCTCCTTAGTCAGTGCAGTCATCGACGAACTCTGGTCCAATTGTCAACAATCATTTGTCGTCACTTGTCCATTTTGATAAGAATGCGGTAATGCATCTATTTCATATCCATTTCACCATTAAGTCCCATTGACCAAAAAATGCCAAGAAAGACAAAGGAGCTTTCTACACCCATTTAATTGCCTTGCTCCTCATATGATTAAATATGCACGGATAGTATATTCTCCTTCATGTTATCACATGTTGATAATAATTAAGAATCGGATATTATTAATCTAGCGAAAAAAGAAAAGTCATGCAAACGGCGGAATCAATAGACCCTTAAAAGAAAAGTCATGGTCAAAGTTAATTATTAATCTAGCAAAAGAAAGGAAGGGTCAGAATTCAAAAGTGAAACCAATAGTAAAAGTCTCAAGAGACTCGACAAAAGTTGGGTCTACAAACGGGTGTCGTGTTTCCATAAGAAATCAAATCTTCCATTGTGACGTGCATAACGGGTGTATGTTTTGTCGTATCATGAAAATCTCGAAGAGTTTCAAATAACAATTTGGGATATTTTTATTATTTAGAAACAGCCATCCTCATATTGTACAATCATGGTGATACAAAACATTTAAATGTGAAATAGAAAAAAAAAGCCCTTTGGTCTTAATCATCACTTCATTTCTATATGGCCACCTGCAGACAAAGTCTTGTCAAAGATTAAAGTGAAAAACTGATGCATGAAATAACGGGACGGGCAATGTCCCGTTATTTTATGCATCAGTTTTCATACTTTAATCTTGCCAACATGAGAATTTACAAGCATCGATTTATAGGTGGGTTTTTGCCACGTGACTCTCCCTACATGCTCTCGAATGCCTATATAAATTAGAATAACTTGCCGACATGAAACCCTTAGAGTTTCGGTTCATTTGAAAAAAGATATTGAATTCATTTCTATTGGTGACTTGCCCCATTATATCGTCATTGAGAAATACTATTATATTTTACTTTGGATCTTCCAAATTATTCTTGCGGGAGATTTGGACCCAATATTTTTTTCTGATCTCTCGATATAAGGATTCGTTCTCTTCATAAAAAGGACGGGGTCGACAAAACGCACACATCATTTTGTTGCGTACAACTTTTAGCATTGGCGCACCAACATATAGGACAAAATCGAGTTAGTCAGATTTTTGTAATTTTTATATTTATTATAAACAAAAAGCACTTTCTAGGCACGTCATCTCCCAAGTTAAAAATAGAAAGATAAAAATTATATTTTGGCCTTTCCTTGACCTAATTGCTTGGACGTGGTAAAGAAGATACTCGCTACAGTCTGCTTAACTAAAGCATGTGACTTGGTCTTGGGTTCCAAAGTCAAATTAAATTAGTAAGCTCGTCAGTTCAATTAAAACTAATCAATAGGTTAGACCTCTCGAATAACCTTTTATGGCCCGACATGACACGACCCAGTCCGTTTTTTTTTTCTTTCTTTCTTTTGGGGTGTGAAAATGTTGGTAAAACCTTTCATTGACTTTGAATTGATTCTCGAATCTAACCCAATATAATACTTTGACCTAGATCTCGTCTCTCGAATTCCATGCCCTCTATTTCTTCGGAAATAGTTCTGAAAATAGAATTCTTAATTTTTTCTATAAATAATTTAATGAGAAAAGATTGATCTTTTTTAAGGCCTTTTGTTTTTTTATGGAATTAGGGTCGAGTTTTTTGAATCCATATAGACGAAGGCAAGGATATAAGTGTAGGCACCAAACAAGTGGGCCAGTCTCAATGGGCCTGTGGACTTTGAATTGGGCCTTTGACCCAAAATTCGCCGACGAAGACTGTTGACCAATAACGATTTATCAAACGATTATGACTGTCCTTAATATACGCTGGCAATGCATCCTTTCATCTATGTTCTATGGAGAGAAATCGGAAATATAAACTCGAAAAGCGAATAATCTCATAAGCAGGCCTAATACCTAATTTTGTAAGCTCAAATCCTCAATAAAATGCCTGTGCTAACAACAACAACGGGACCACAGCCGCCGCAAGAAACGTGGGTTGGCCTTCCCGATCCATCGTCGCGCCGCTGCTCAGGCCGGGGCCGGATCTGATGATGCTCGGTCTCGGTGCCACCTCCACAGTCACCGGCGAAGCTGGGATTTAGAGAAAGTTGCATGAGAATCAGAATTCAAATGAGTATAAAAGAAGCAGCAGAAAAGTTTTGTGTTCGTTCATATGTTAGTGGCATACCAGGAACCGTGTTGTTGTTGGTCCTCCTCGCTCCTGCAGAGACCCGTGGAGCTGGTGTGCTTGGAGATGCAGGCACTCCTAGGCCTCCAAGAAGACAAAACCATATGACAACATTGAACATTTGAATCGGACAACATATATAGGCGCAACAAAAATCATCGAGTGAACTAGGGTTTACATTGACCCCATGAAATGAAAGAAAGCGCGTTCGTGAGGGAGAGATCCCTCGTCGATCTTTGACAGTTTTAGGGGTTTGATTGATAGCATAGAAAAGGCTCATCTGAAGCCGGAATCTTTTGTGAAAATATTAGGTTTTGAAGGGTTTAATCCCTTTTATCCTTTTTGGTTCCCTTGATTGTTTCATTGTACCTGAACAAGAAGAGACATCAGCTGGGAGGTTGCAGAGCCGGGGAAGTTCAAGAACCAGTGTGCCGTTAATAGGCAGAGGAACGAGGGACGTGTCGTTGAGCACGAGGCAGAGGCAGTGTGGCTGCTGGGTGTAGATCTGGCTGAGGTTGTCGCAGCACGGTCCGGATGGCGACCGCGCCGTGCCCTGCACAAATGGAGCGCAGGGGACCAGCGACAGGAGCCGATTCTGGCATGAGGCTATGGTGGGGCTCGAGGCGGCGGGGTCTTGCGAGAGGGCAGCGGGGGTCCAAGCGAGGAGAAGGGACAAGAAGGAGAGGTGGAGGAGCAGGAGGTTGAAGGGGACAAAGGGCGGAAGGGATTGAAGAGAAGTCATCGTTTGTGTTCTGAACTCTTTGTATCGTGCAGCTGAATTGGGTTGTGACAGAGGAGGCTTAATAGATCAAGTGCACGGCAAGAGTGTGAGCGCGTCTTCATGCATGTTTGATGTTATTCCTGTTTCCATAGTCCAGACACACTTTTCTTGCTCCATTTCTGGGCTGTGCAGTCACACTACGGAAATGAACTTTCAGTTCTGTCATCATCTTATGGCGGGTCAATAACCCGTCTCAAGATTGCGACGCTTCAGGTCGCGTCACTTGAGATTGCATGAATTGGGCAAACGCCTCAGTATACATAAAGAGAAAGCAGCATTTCATGATGCACAGATCTTTCCGTAATGTCAAATTGATGATTCTTCTCATAATTCATTATGAGATTTGCGATCAGATGAGCTTTTCACTTAAAATTGTATGAGTTGGGTGTAGGCCTCTACATGAAAAAGGACGGAAAATCAAAAGGAGAAAGGATATTTACACCGTGCATGAGGATTATCAAGGAAACAAAAGGTTAATCTAGCATACGTTTCAGCGCTGAACTGATCTAGTAAGCAAGTTCGGCGGTGATTACTTTTTCCAACGCCAGTTTGGCATCTGAAGCTGAGACGAATCAAAGAGATGCCTCCTGCCTTCGCGCCTGGTTTTTTCCACGGGTACCGTCTATATTACAAGAAAGAGGGAGATTCTCATTCCACTGCTGTGCATAAAACAATGCAAAGAAGTCAAGAATAATGAGCGAGCGAGATAAGGCTAGCCTGTGCACGTTTGCCTTTCTCTCGCTCTTCGACACGAGAGATGGGAATCAGATTCCTCTAGAATCCAAAGCCAAATAGTTTCAACGTCTGTCATCTTTCCTCTTTCTCTATAACCCTTTTTTAAAGTCGCCATCTCGGCCACGCTAATTCGATCCCGAGCACTCGCTCTCTCGTCTCTTTGGTTTCCATGACTGGAAAGGTGACTACTTTTCCCTTCCTTTTCTGGGTTATTTTGCTCCAGTGTTTTTCATCAAGCATTCAAAGAGCTACACTCAACTTTTCACATGCTAAAGAAAGCTTTTCTGCTAGTTCTGTTGCATGGTACTTAGGATCAACATCGACTGCAACGGCTGCTACCGAAAAGTTCAAAGAGCCATTCTGCAAATCCGAGGTAATCCCTTTTTTTCTCTGAGCTTCTCGAGAGGAGCTATACAAGATCAGAAATGTTCACTTGATCCCAATGGGAATTTTTATCACAGAACTGGAAAACCATTTGATGGAGGAGAAGCAGTGCAGAGTAATCGTATGCGGCAAATTCGTCCCGCAGGACGTGGCCATAGCATTGAGAAAGAAGACGAACCGCCGAGTCGAGATACTGGACATTCAGGAACTCGGTCATGACGAGGAAAACCAAGAAGGCGACGGCGAAGATACGCAAAGCTTGGTTCCTAGATGGGGTCCTGTACCGAACCAAAGGCAGGTTTTACGTATGTAATGATACGACTCGAGAGCAAACTCCGTGTCTGTTCTTCGTATTTGTGTAGAGCTTGTGTGATGCACGTTCGATATATTCATATGTTGAATCATTGATTCAAGAACCAGTCTACACGATTCATGAGATATTGTTTTTCTCTGTGTTTCGCCGGAATTCAACTCTTGGACGAAATGTCTTTTACTGAAAGTTGGTTTTCAATTTATTAGAGGAGATGGGTTCTGGTGATTCTGGACATGAAATATCATAGGTTGTTTGTACCAAAAGGTGATTGGACCGTTAATATAAGTGGACACGAGATTGAAGCAACGAGTATCGTCAAGCGCGTGACTCATTGATAGCCAAAATTAGTATCGATATTGACGTGCATCGGTTGTCATTATAAATCAAGGGAAAGTTGAACATATAAAAGGTATCAAGTTGCGGTTACAAGTTTGTAGTTTAAAAAAAAACACAAAGTGACTAGGTTCATGGAGTAATAAGTACGTATTTTTAAAGGGACAACCGTTCGGGAACAAGATCATGGCATTGTGAAGGTATGGGCACAAAACTTTATGAAATGGAAGAACACAGGTACAACTATTGGAAAACCGCTCAAGAATGGTTATAGCACAATTATTATGAAATACCACCAATTGTCTAATGTGCAGCTCCCACACTAATTAACCAAATTTTCTATCTTTCAATTATTTTTACTATTTTGCACTTACTTTTAGTTTCTAGATTTGTGTTCTCGATTAAATTCTAACATGTTTCTTAGCTGTAATTTCCATATCCGTGTCTCGATTAAATTCTCACATGTATCTTTATCTTAGGTGTTACGTCATCGATTAAATTCCAATGTAGCATTTTTCATTCTCAAGCTTTTTTGTCAATTAAATTTCGGCATGATTATACTTGTGTAATTTTTTTTTTTGAAAACAAGCTGTTGGTTCCCTTATTTGCCTATGATATTTCCTATCAGGTGTTGGAATAGAACCTATCTCCTTAAGTTAAAATCCAAAGAACAACTTTCGATGAAATATATTATGTTATTGAAGAAATTCCGACAAAAGATAGGTATACAAGAAAATCAATAACTTCACTTCAAACGGAACTAAACGTACACAATCATATTGGAATTTTATTAACTACACAACCTAAGAACGAAATCACTTTAGATGAAACCAAACGTATACAAATTGTGCTGAAATTTAATCGACAATAAAGCCTGAGAATGTAAAGATGTAACACCAAAATATAATCAACAACAAGGCATCTCGAATAAAGTAAAGATACATGTCGAAATTTAATCAACACACGAATTAGGAAACTAAAGTTAATAAATACATCGAATTTAGTGGACGACGAGAGTCTAAAAACTATAACTACTATGCAAGAATTGAAAGATAAACTGAATGATTAAATGTTTGTTTGTTTGCTTGCGGGGTTTCTATGGTACATGAATACTAGAATTTATAGATTTTACAACATAATTGCTTATAAGAAGTTCTTCAGCGGTTTTAGCTATGCCTCCACATCTTTGGAGCTTTTAGTTTTATATCTTTACATCGCCACAACTTCTTATCTTTAGATGAAAATGTTCCTAATCGATTTGTGGTCACAAGAAGCTACAGTGACACTTATCCATAAGAAGCTCAAATATCCGAAGATATTGCTACTAGATAGTTACATGTTAATGTCGAGGTTGATGACTTCATTTTAGATTAGAGACATTTGTTGTGATAATTTATTTGGTTGTCGATGCTCTTTAAATTGTCAACATTTATTTAAAAGAGCTTAAACATCCGAAAATATTGTTACTCATCAAATTGTCAACTATTGTTACGTTGTTGAAGACTTCTATCTTCATCAAATACTGCTCTCATCAACTAAGTCTATTACTTGTCCATAATAACCAAAATTAATCATAATGATTCATCAATAATTCAATTCTTTTAAATTAGATAATCAAAAGTCATCATATGCACTGTTTTCATCGACAAATTTGACATCTTCTTGTTGAATTTTACTATAGTCAGATTGATCATATTGCTCATATTTTTCATAAGAGGCTCATTTTGTGTAAAGTCTTCAAGTGGCCCTCTATCTTTGTCCTTAAGTAATTTTTTATACTTAGATACTCTCGTTGCCAATTGGAATAAATCGGGAAATTTTTGGCTTTTGAATTTTTCTTTAATATTGAAATGTCAAATTTGTGAACCTCTTTATGTGAGAGTGAAATAAGGCATATGTTACTAACCTTCTTGAATTGAGTAACAAACTAATCGATTGCTTTATTATCATATTAATAAATTATTGCCAAATCAGCAATTGATATTTTGGATATCATTCTATAAACGCGAGAATGGATTTATCTTTCCATCTCAACCCAAGCATGGATTAAATTAGAAGATAAATTTGTATACCAAGCAAAGATAGTTTAAAAAAAACAAAGGAAACCACCTAAGTCTTTGGAATTCATTTGTTCCTGCCTGTCCACATTGGGTAATAAATCAACCAACGTGTTCGATAATCGAGTGGTCAGCTTCGCTAGTGAAAACAATAAAGTCAGGGAGTTTTGAATGTCAACCAAATTAGGATGTGACTTCCTATATATTGGTATGACCATTCCTCTATCAGCACATAATTATTTTAATACAAGTTTAGCCACTTGTTCATGATTCGCAAGTTGGCCCCTTCTTGCCCTTGGGTTAAAGGTAGATAAATCGATAGACTTGACCTTCCTGTTTCTTAGGTTTAGGGTAGATAGGATTTTCAGACATTTGTAAAAATTTTACTAGTAGTGGGATCGCTTAACCTAAATTATTTCCACCATTCAATTGATTCAAAGTTGGAGGAACAGACCCAGATTCCGTTGTGTTAAGTTACATCGGTATGGACTAATTGAATGTCCCAAGCCTGAATGACACCATTCATCACATCGACAACCGTTCTTGATCATATTGGAAATGTGTCTTGCCATCTTATTATGCTGTTTCTTGAACAACATCATGAAGCAACCAAAGTGACGTTTGGTGCTAAGTCCCTCATTTGATTCTCCGTAAAGTGTCGGGATTTCAACGTTATCCTTTTGGCTTGGGTATGTTGTTGGAGCAATTGAGGTCTCGGACTAGGTCAGTATATGATGACTCTTGACTATCATATTGCCCGTAGCATGATCATACTCTGGATCATTTCTTGTTTTTGGCATTGTACTTCCTCATATTGATCACCCTAGTCTTACTAGACATGCCAAAAATATGTTTTACTGGAATTTCACTCCACGACAAATATCTTTATCTGAAAGTTATTCTTAAGTTTTATGAGAAGAGATGGGTTCTATGTTGATTTTGGACAAGAAATATCACAGGTAGACAAGAAAATTAAGAACTTCACTTCAAATGGAACTAAATATACACAAACTGGAAATTCATTGATGACAAAACTTGATAATATAATCACTTCAGATGGAACGAAATGTCCACAAATTATGCTGGAATTTAATAAACAACAAAGCCTATTGATGTAAAGATGAAAAGCTAGATTTTAATCGACAACGGGGAACTCAAGATACAACAGAGATGCATGCTAGAATTTAATTGACGATGCGAATAAGAAAACTATAGCTAAGAAACTTTTAGGAATTTAATCGAGATGTGAGTTTGAAAACTACAACTATTGTGTAGGAATTAAAAAATAACATGTTTATTTGTTTGTGTAGTATTTTATAGTGTTTGCATCATAGCCGCCTATAAGCAGTTCTTTAGCAGTTTTAGCCATGCTCTCATATCTCTAGAGCTTTCGATTCCATATCTTCACATTGCCACGACTTCTCATCTTCATATAAGTAACTTCTTCATTGTATTTATGGTTATAACAAGTTACAGAAACTCTTATCCACAAGAAGCCCAAATATCCGAATATATCAGCCACTAGGTAGTTACACACCAATATCAATGTCGATGACTTCATCTTATATAACTCACGTTTGATGTAATAACTTCTTTGGTTGTCGATACTCTTCAAGTTGTCGTCATTTATCTAAATGAGTTTAAATATTTGAAAATATTGACGCTCATCAAGTTGTGATTGTTGGTTTTTTATTGATGACCTCTGCTTATCTTCTACTCTAATTGTCAAAGTCCATTACTTCATTATAATGACCAAAACCGGTCATTTTTAGGTGCAAACACTCAAAAGATCTTAGACGATCGAAACCATCGAGCATTTACACAAAAAAGTGGAGAAATACAGAACATACGCGGGCAAGTTACATGGAATTCGTTTGCTGAATCCAGGCTAGCCAACAAATCACGAGAAAAACTAGGCGTTTGGTTCAGAACACAAAAAACGACGACCCGTTTTGCCATTTCCCTTGGTTACGTTTTGCGGACAAAAACGACGGGAAACCATCGAAGAACGCAATCTCGTCTGTCTCTGTCTCTGTCTCTCTCTTCGCGGCACTCCAGTGCAAGACCTACCTCGGTTCACGCGTCGATGTGAGTTAAAGGCCACTCGATTGCGATAATCAAACGACCTCCGTCGTCCCTTACGCTCCACTCTAATGACGAAAGAGACAAAGTCCATCCCGACATCCCCCCACGCCCACCAGATCTTCCCTGCAGTAATTTAAACCAGAAAAGAGCTCTCTTTTTCTCTCTCTTGCCTCACCCATTTGTATCGGAATCACCGCCCGGGGTGATAGCATCTGTGGCCGTTCTCCCTCGATCCGCATCCGTTTTGCCAATCCTCGAGTACCCTTTTGCGGTTCTCCTCTTTGGGTTCTTGTTCCAGTGAATGAAGTGCAACCAAAGGCTCTCTCTCTCTCTCTCTCTCTCTCTCTCTCGCGGGCACGCACCCGTTTTGTCCGAATCACTGCCGGGGCGATCGCGTCTCTGGCTGTCCTCTCTCGATTCGCATCCGTTTCGCCAATCCTTGAATACCCTTTTGCGTTTCTCCTCTTTGGGTTCTTGTCCCAGCGAATGAAGTGCAACCAAAAGAGCTCTCTTTCTCGCAGGCCCGCACCCGTTTTGTCCGAATCACTGCTGGGGCGATCGCGTCTCTGGCCGTCCTCTCTCGAGTCGCATCCGTTTCGCCAATCCTTGAATACCCTTTTGCGTTTCTCCTCTTTGGGTTCTTGTTCCAGCGAATGAAGTGCAACCAAAAGAGCTCTCTTTCTCTCTCGCACACTGCTCGGGGTGATCGCGTCTCTGGCCGTTCTCTCTCGATTCGCATTCGTTACGCCAATCCTTGAATACCCTTTTCGTTTCTTCTCGTTAGGTTCTTGTTCCAGTGAATGAAGTGCCACCCATCTTGAATATACAGTCGAGTCCTCTGTTGGGTAGCCGTGTCTGGGAAGATGGGGTCGCTGAAAGAGCGGCTGATCTCGACCAGGGGCTACTCGGAGCTGGGTCTCTCCCAAATCGGGACGGCCACCGACAGGAGCGGCTCCTGCTGCTCTTACCGCCGCGCCCGCGAGGCGGTCGCGAGGTGGTGGAAGAACTTGGAGCGGGTGGCCTCCAAGGCGTATAACATGGGCAAGTCCGATCCGAGGAAGATCGTGTTCTCGGCGAAGATGGGCCTGGCTCTGACGCTCGTCTCGCTGTTGATATTCTGGAAAGCGCCCTTCAACTTCAAGGACATGAGCCGATACTCTGTTTGGGCGCTTCTCACGGTCATCACCGTTTTCGAGTTTAGTATAGGTAGTTCTACGTGTACTTCGTTCTTTGTGGCTGTTGTTTTTTCCAAGCGCTTTAGTCGCTTGATACGTCCTTTTACTGGATATGGTACGATATTTTACATTTCCGATGGATTAAGTGACAGTCCAACACATTGTTTGTTATGCCTTTGCGGAGTGCATTTTCTTACCGTTTGTTTGTTGCGTTTGGCATCATTCTTATGATAGTGCTGGGTGCACTTTGTGGGTGCTGAAGGTTATTACTTGTTGTATTTGTGTCCCCTTCCTGAAAGATGAATGGTGACGGACTGAGATCCAAATTATTAGTACTAGTATACGATTGGAAAAACCATTTAGGCTAGTTATATATTTATAGTGATGGTGTCCATTGAGCAAAGGCAGTATGGCAAGAGTGAAGAGTTATGCACGTGTTTTATACCCCGAGTTTGTCCTTTTTTTGGCTAGTCTCCCCATCATTGTCGACTAGGATCTTGTTATAGGGTGTGCCTTCAGAGGTTAACATCAGGTGTTTTAACTACTTTGTTGGATGTGTGCCCACATATGGGCTTATATGTAAACAAAAAGATTACTTCTTTTCAGATCTCTGTTGGCTCCTTCACTGTATTTCCTACTTAGATGTGGTGCATTTAGAGGATACAATTTGCGTGTCTATGAATGCTAATAGGAAGACGGTTGATCGCGTTACCACAACGAAAGGGCTACTTAAGTGCATTTGAATTATGTTGGAACTTCTTTTCAATTGTAAAGCCGAGTTTCCTCATTTTCTTGTTTTGATGCTGTCTTTGTCAGGTGCTACTCTTAGCAAGGGATTAAACCGGGGATTAGGGACATTATCAGCAGGAGGGCTTGCTCTAGGCATGGCAGAGTTGTCTCAGATGGCTGGAGATTGGGAAGAACTTGTTATTATCCTCAGTATATTCTTTATAGGTCAGTCCATCTGGTTAATAATATAAAATGTGGTGTATCTCTGAGAAGTTCTGCTCTGTTCTTTTTCTGTCGTTACAGCTAGACTTTTAACATCTGTTTAATTGCTCTTATTGATAGGATCTATTGCAACTTATGCAAAACTGTACCCGACAATGAAGCCTTATGAATACGGGTTTAGAGTTTTCTTGCTGACATATTCTCTTGTAATGGTATCCGGATATAGGACAAGGGAATTTATCCATACAGCTGTTTCCCGCTTCTTCCTCATTGCACTAGGTGCTGGTGTTGGCCTGGCAGTAAATGTTTGCATTTTTCCCATCTGGGCTGGCGAGGACTTGCATAAGTTAGTGGTTAAGAACTTCATGGGGGTTGCAACATCTTTGGAAGGTTCACCCTAGGTTTATAATTCTGTTTTCTTAAGATTTCTAAAAATTATCTGATTAGTTATTTTGTCTATTCTATTTTGCTTCTCATCCTTCCTGTTCACTTTATCTAATTTTGCTTCTCATTAGGTTGTGTTAATGGGTACCTCAATTGTATTGAATATGAAAGGGTTCCCTCGAAAATTCTTACTTATCAGGCCTCTGATGATCCACTCTATAATGGTTATAGAGCAGCTGTAGAATCCACCAGCAAAGAAGATGCTCTGGTAATTTTCTGCTCATCTGCTTTATTTGAAATATTAGTTGGTCTTGTTTTCTTATTCTTCCCATTTCCCATTCTGTTATGCGAGAAGTTGGGTTTTGCCATCTGGGAGCCACCTCATGGTCCATACAGAGCATTTAGGTATCCCTGGAAGAACTATGTTAAAGTAAGCGGTGCACTGAGGCATTGTGCATTCATGGTCATGGCGTTGCACGGATGCATACTTGCTGAAATCCAGGTATGGCTCTTTGTGTTGTTAAGTTCATCTCAATGGCTATTCCTGCCTAATGTACCATCACAAGCTTTTCAAATATTGTTCTTTAGATACTCTGTTTTCTGCATGTCCTTAACAAATAAAAATATATTAGTTCTTTCATTCAATATCAAGTCTACCTATGCCCATTTTCATTGTAGGAGAAATCACTCATTTCTATTTCCATATTTTTCCAGCAGAGATTTTGCACTGACAATCTCTGCAGGAATTTAGTTTAAAGCCCCTATTCTTTTAGTTCTAGCCGTCACATTGTGGGGGAAGCATGTCGTTTACCACTTCTTTTATTTTACTCGAATGAAATCTTGTGTTTTATCCTTTCACTTATAGAAGAATGAAGGATGCTATACTAATGTTTCTTAAGTACCACTGAAGTCTTTGAAAGGTACTTCTGAAGTTGTGGCTGCTGCTGGTGTAGATGTGAAGATGCAGAGCTTCTTTCTCTTATCGACAACACTGCATACGACCTTTTGTTGTTATGGACTGTGTTGTTTGTCTCACCTGCCTGTGTGGTTGGGTGGCATCTGCATGTAAGGCTTATTTGCGCACACCCATATGCGTCCACCACGTGTGTGTGTTTAGGTCTGTGAATTACCCATGATCAGTCATGATGTTAGGTCTTTTGGGTTCTAATTTTCTGTGCCATAATTTGCTACTCCTGATGAATGAATGATATTGACATGGAATGTTACCGATTCAACAAAATGGCATAAACTTTGGGTTTGATTGAGGACGATTGTTGATTAACATGCTATGAGGAAAAAAGTGGTGCTCATATTCAACTATGCTGAACAGAGGCCCTGAAGTTTTAGATGCAACCAGTTGACTAACTTTTGAAAGATACTTTTGAGAGGCTGTATGTAATTTAGTTTTTTCTCTTATTAATATATAAGCATTAATGAATATAAGACCTCGCTAAAGGATTGAGCATTTTTATCAGAGGTGTCGGACTATTGTCATGCGCTGATGTATCATTTTTATGAAGCAGATTGACAAGTAGACATGTGAGATCGATGCCTAGGCTCAGATAGTTCAATCAATTTGTTATTACAATTGTTAAGATATTGGAGTAGATGTTACTGACTTCTTTGTCTGTCAAAAGCTGGGTGACTTTGCATTGCCTTGATTGTCTGCATGTCTATCTTCTATTTGCAGGCTCCAGCTGAGCGAAGAGAGGTCTTTCGCAATGAGCTGCAGCGGGTGGGTACCGCAGGTGCTAAGGTACTACGCGAACTTGGGAATAAGGTAAAGAAGATGGAAAAATTAGGGCCTGTAGAAATACTCTCTGAAGTGCACGAGGCTGCAGAAGAGTTGCAGAACAAAGTTGACCGGAAGTCGTACCTTTTAGTCAACTCAGAGAACTGGGAAATTGGAAACCGAGCAAAAGACTGGGCAGAGCCTCAAGATCTTCTTAACTTTGATGATGACGAGAATAAAGTTTTACAGTACAAGTCGCTTAGTGAAACTGTACTAGATCTCAGGCCGTTTTCTGCAACAAGAAGTCTGGACTCTGCGAAGCCAAACACGGGGTTGAAACCCCCAGTTCCTGTAGTTATTCCTGCGAATGGTGCGATGATGAAACAGATATCATGGTCTGCTGGAATGTCGCTGAGAACTGATTCTGTTGTTGAAGAATCAAAGACATATGAAAGCGCAAGTGCTTTGTCTCTAGCAACTTTCACGTCGCTCCTCATTGAGTTTGTTGCAAGGTTACAAAATCTTGTGGACGCTTTTGAAGAATTAAGTGAAAAGGCAAATTTCAAGGAACCGGTTGAGCCATCGGCAGTAGCAGAGCCTGTAGGGATATTCGGCAGATTGCGGAAATGTATCAAGTGTTGATAATTGGATGTTGCTCATAACACAGAAGGATGAACCGCTGAACAGCTTCCAGAGCCAAAATGAAGATACAAATCTGGTAACTGCGAGATCAAGCATGGGTATTGTTTTACATTTGCGGCGCCCTGAGAAGGTAATTTCTGTGCTCGGCTTGTCTGTCATCGATCTTAGAGGTTGAGACTGGACTATTGAGGAAGCCTTTCGGCATCAAAGTGGACTGCTGGTGTCTGATGGCGGTTTATCTGAGTTAACGAAGCCAGGGTACTCAAGAGAAAGTTAGTCATGACTGGATTAGAGAAACGATCCCTGCTGGACCCAAATTTAATACGAAAATGCAAGAAACGATAAACGAATCGGGAACTTATCACAATGGCCTATGACCATCAAGATGTTGAAATATACTCAATTTTCTTATGTATTCTATTTTTCCCGTTGTCTTGCTTCCAGAACTGGCCGAGCAACAGTGTAGTCCTTATTTCCTTGTTTTCGGCTGAACTGCTTCTCACAGAATCTCTAACTTGTTTCACATCCGTGCAGATACATCATAATAGAACATTTGAGTCGCGGATAGGCTTATTGGAACTAAAGCAGAATACAGAAAAGAAAACAGAAGCTAGGCAATTTTCCTGTAAAAGTAGTATTACTGACAGGTCGAAAGGCGGCCTTTTCGGGGGATCTAAACAAGCAGGCGATAGGTTGGCACTGCAAACAAGTGATTAGCTCTTGGAACTGATAAGCCGAACCTTTCGCTCATGTCAATATCACTCGGCACCATGCCCTTGGGTAGTTCCCACTTGAAGCAATGCACTAATTGAGCCAGAACAAGCTTCACTTGTATCAGGCCTAACTGAATTCCGGGGCACCCCCTACGTCCTGAACCGAAAGGAAGCAGCTCGAAATGATGCCCTTTCACATCTATACCATTGTCGGCGAATCTCTCGGGTACAAACTCTTCGGCGTTTTCCGACCACACACTAGGATCTCGCCCGATCGCCCATATGTTCACGATGATTCGCGATTTCTTTGGTATGAAGCGTTCGTTTATGATGGCATCCTCCATGGATTCTCGGGGAACTAGTAATGGTACAACTGGATGGAGTCTCATGCTCTCCTTCACCACCATGTCCAGGTAATTTAGCTTCGATAGATCTGACTCCTCAACCATTCTAGTCAAGCCAACAACGGTTTCCAGCTCTTCTTGAAGGCGCGCCATTGCCTGCGGATTCCTCATGAGTTCAGAAAATGCCCAGTCGATGGAGGTCGATGACGTCTCGAAGGAACCCGAGATCATGTCCAGTGTTATGGCTTTTATATTCGTTCGATCGATGATATACTTTTCTTCGCGAGGGTCTATGGGTTGGTTCATCATCGAAAGCAATATGTCAATGAAATCCTCCTGATGTTCGCTGTCGTAATAAGTGGCATCTCGCACATGGTCGTCAATAATCTTCTCCAATAGTTTGTCGACTGACCTTCTGACTGCCTTGAACCGCCATGTCGACCCCTAAGAACAACAAACTTCATTAGTACCTCGCTCAAGCTTGCCACAGAAGATAGACCAGAAAGTCGATGGATCATTAGTAGCAGAAGATGAGTGTTCCATCATTGATCATGTAAGACTTTGTCTGACCACTGTCGACCGTTCCAAAAGTTCAAGCTGTTAGACGAACGCGTAGTTTAATATTTAATTATTACAGCTTTTTCCCTCGGGCTTAGTATGGTCTTTTTGCTTAATACTAAGTATGGACATATTAATTAGGGAGGCAAATGGGGTCTGGAAAGATTTGATATCATATAGGATTTTGTAGTACCATTGCCGGTTGTTTTAAAAACTTAACCTATTAGACGAAGGTATGGTTCAATATTTAATTATTCTAACAGATTAGAAGTTCGTCGCATTGAATTTCCCTCTAAATGTACGCCTGGAACGTGTGTCTGTGTACACTGCAACTGTCCATGTTCCGATGGCGATGTTCGTTTTTGTTTATTATGTTCATCAAACGCGCTCACATATATACGTGAACCGCATGTGAAATTATTGTATTTGAAGGATGTACTATGAGAAGACATGGAAAACCGAACGGTTTGATGATACAGGGAGACGCACGATCTGTGCCTTCTTCAATAACTGAAACGACAAACTTTCTTAACTAAAGATGGAGCCAAGAGAATGGCAAGAATAGCCCTGCACGTACCTGAAGATCAAGTGGCCTGAGAAAAGGCACGAAATCGGCCAAGTTGAAAGCTCCGGCGACTCTCGCTGCCTCGTGAATTATCCCCTTCAGATCGTGCTCGCCATCTGTGCTCCTCCCAAGTATCATCCTACAAGCCATGTCCTCCATCGTACGCGCCACTCGCGTGCTCAGGTCCACCGCCTCGCACGCTGCCGCGGACTCCCTCAGCGAGGCCACCAGCTCACCTGCCTCCTCCCTCCTCACGCCCTCGAAGCTCCGGACCCTGACCCCGATCAGCAGGTGCGTGGTGCACAGTTTCCGCACGCTCCTCCAGTACGGGCCGTACTCGGTGAAGACGAGGCCCTTGGTGGTGTAGAAGTCCAGCTCCGCCTCTGGGCTCCTGGGCCTGCTTGCGAAGACGGCGTCGTGGGTGCCGAGGAACAACCTGGCAGCCTCCGGCGAGGAGACGACGACGGTCGGGACGAGGCCCAGGCGGATGGACATGATCGGCCCGTACTGGGCCGAGAGGCAGCGGAGGCCGCGGTGGGGGAGGTCACCCAGCAAGTGGAGGTTGCCAATGATGGGGAGTGGCAGCGGGCCGGGTGGGAGCCTCTGGCGGCGGCTCCGGTCACTCGGGAGGAGGAGGAGGCAGGCGGCGAAGGAGAGGAGGGCTGTGAAGAGGAGAGACAGGAGGATGGTGAGGGCTGAAGAGTCCATGTTTCCTGTGGTTCTATGAATGAGGGAGGGAGAGTGAGTGAGGGTCATATCATTTATAACTGGACAAGGTGCGAAACTGTTCTTACACTTCTAGGAATTTTCCTGTGAACTGACCATTGCTTGCAAGAATTTTTCACATGTTCCCAACTTTTTACCTTGGTACAAGAGTGCAACATCCCCTCTCTCTCTCTCTCTCTCTAGGGCGCGCATCCTGCAGTCTAAATCGCGTCCCCAGTTCTCGTCGCACTCATGATCCATCGCCGCGTGTCCCTAAGACATGAAGGAATGGTGGTTGGGGACACCACGAGCCGGAGTAGACCACCACGACGGCGCCGAGGGTGAAGCAAATTCAGTGATGAATGAAGGTGGGAACAAGAATGGTCGCACCTAATGGCAAAGTCAGCGACGGGACGAACGTGATGCACGCCCAGGACATGGACAGTCGCGAGAGCAAGAGGCTGGAAAACAAGACATGCACGGACTCCTTAACCTCACATGTGAGGTGGCAGGCGGCTGCAAGCCACGGTCTTCTCGTTGTTTTTGGATGCTTTGTAAGAACGAGACCAGGACAAATGCATCGCATCGCATTGCGTTGCGTGAATCACGTGTTTGTAAGAGTTTTCCTTATGTGGACTACATTAATTTAGATTGTAATTACCGTTTTACGGGGTTGGTCTAATAAGGTAAGGCATAAGGTTTTCTTAATGGGCCGAATATGGGCCAGATTGTGTGGGCCGAGTTGGGCCCGGCCCGTGATGAGAGGGCCCGTCCAAAACTCTATAAAAATGAAGGCCCCTCCTCTACCCCCCACTTCTTCCATTAAATCTCTCTCACCTCACATAAGCGCAAGTCGTGAGTGGTGGTCTCATCGAGCCAGAACCGAGGGTAATAGAGGAGAAGATCTTCGCGTTAAAGGCTCGGATTCTTTGTTGGATCATCGTCATTCCGCATAAAGAACGATGGATTCCTAATAAGGTACACAAACCTTTGTATTCTCCTCGCTACATGTTCGGGTCTTCTAGCTACGTCGATCCTGGGAAGCCGCCTCGGCGGCCAACATTTGGTATCAGAGCCTCGTAGCCTAGAACCCGAACTGCTGCCTCCGGCCCGTTTTTAGAAACTTTCATCCGTTGAAACTTGATTTTGAAAACATATTTGAATTCTTCTCGTTGAGCCGAGCGTTATGGTGGGTGGTACGCCCGGCGGAGGCCAATTGCCCCGGTAACGAGAACTTCGGATTTCACCTACCCTTGGACTGTTTCGCCTGTCTTCGTGAATTTTGGTCCGGTAAAAGTGCATTTTGATCACATATATAGATTATACGAATCAATACGAGCATTTTGATGGCTCGTACGCACCGAGAGGAGGCCGGAACGGCCGCACGCGCCTCCACGCGCCGAGACGGAGCTCGGAGGCGGTGCCACGCGCCGCCGCGCCAACTCACGCGCGCCGGCGCGTAGCTCACGCGCCCGCACGCGCGCGCCTCTACGAGGGTGACGTCATCCGACGTCATCCCGCCGACCGGCCGGGATAGCTGTCGGCGATGACGTCATCCGTGACGTCATTCGCCGACAAAGCGCCCGAAGATGACGTCATGATGACGTCACGTAAGCCGCCCACGTGCGGCCGCCACGTGGCATGTGACGTCATCGATGACGTCACCGACGACCGACCCGGTCGGACCGTTGACCGGTCGGACCGTTGACCCGGTCGGACCGTTGACCGGTTCAGACCGTTGACCGGTCGGACCGGTTTGGTCCGAATGGAGCACGGCGCGTGGGCCTCACGCGCCGCACGTTCCAGCGGCGCGTGAGGGCGCGTACAACGTCGGATTGGAGCGTGGTTTGGACCGTTGTGCTCGTATGGATGTTCTCTACACTATTATGTATTTATTTAATAATTTTGATGAACTTGTGAATGTGAAAATGCATGTGAAAGCCTAAGGTACGTGATTTTGGAGGTATGTTTTGCCTATTTTTCATGGATTTCTCTATAACTTTGGAAATACATTGCAAATTCACATGTATATCATCACATAAGGAATGTGTAGAGGATCGATTCATCGATAACATGTATAAGATTTAGCATGTATTATTGAATGGAACAATGTGATTGGCATTATATGTGATTTTAGTGACAAATTGCCCCCTGTCATCCGGTCTAAAATCATATGTATGGAATAAATGTGAGTTATAAAGTTTATATCCCCGATATGAGAGAGTTTCTATGATTCAATTGGGTTGTGACCGCCAAAGTGGCATACTTGATTGGATTTGAGAAACGCGCCTCGTATTCGATGGGATGTCTCCCTGTTCTAATATGTGGTCATACTCCCAAAGGAGGTGATTGTGTATTAGTTCATGGAGGGATGCATGTGCAGCATATGGTTGAGGAATGACTGACCCTAGTGGTTCATACATCCAAAGGTGGTGAATTCGTGAAAGGTCGGAATATATTCTCATGACCGCTGTCATGTGGAGAGTATGCAATTGCATGTCATATATTCTGCCCAAAGGTGTTTATATGATGATGCGTGTAACTCTCAGGATGTGTACTTATAAGGTTTTTAAGTTACACAATACTTACATGGTGCCAATTACATATGCTGTTTGTTATTAAAATTACATTATTTGTAATGGCAAATTCCATTGTGATTGAGGTTGAGTATGCAATTACATGTCATATATTCTGCCCAAAGGTGTTTATATGATAGTGCGTGTAACTCTCAAGATTTGTACTTATAAAGTTTTTTTAAGTTACACAATACTCACATGGTGCCGATTACATATGCTGCTTGTCATTAAGTTACTTTATCAGTTGTGGCAACTCCATTGTGATTAAGGTTCCTATTGGTTAAATTTTAAGTAGCAAAGAGGATTTTCTGTTAAGGATGGATGCTGGTAAATGTTCATATTATTCTTGCTTTGAATAAGTTGAGAATCTCACTATTAGTTATATGGAATTAGAATATATTCCTTGCTGCTTGGGAAAGAGCAATTGAATTTGTCCATCATATTTGAGATGTTTCATTCTCGAGAACACTTGAAAATAGTTTACCACCTGATTGCACGCTTAAAAGGATTATAGAAGTCTTAGTGACTTGAATGTGTGTCTTGTCTATTACCGAGATTGGTATAAGTGCAAGGACTCTTCAGCATAAGGTGTGATGGTTCTGATGAGGTTAAGGATTACGTTCTAAGGATGGTAGATTTCAAGTCTAAAAATCATACTCATTAAGGAATTCATGGAACCATCGGTCATTTTGACAATCTAGTCTCAGGTTATCACCCTTAAGAGAAATGATGTCATTTACTGTTTTTGTGAGAAGAAATGACATATAAAGATATTGTAATAAAGCTTGCTTGTCCAAGCATAAGTCTAGAGTTAATGATTCATTGGCATTTATTTATGAATTCAATCCCTATCAAAAGCCTCATACAGTTCTTGGTGGCTAGATAGCGGTACAACAAATTATATTGTTTACCATAAAGGGATTCATAAATCTAAGGAAGCCAAATCGAAATGAATCATAACTCATCACGGGAAACAACATTTAATGTCGTTTTAGTGGGAGATGTTATTTTAACTATTGATATTGGTTAGCATTTGACGTTGAAAAACACTTTTATGTACCTTCCTTTTAGACTCGAACCTAGTTTCGTATCATGTCTGGAAGTGTATGGATATTCTTTTGAGATAAAGAACAATACTGTTTCAATGTTTTCCAAGTCAAATGAAGTTGGATGCTATAATGGGTCCAATGAATTGTACAAATTGTGTTCATCTCCCAAGGATATGTATGTCGTTTTACAGTTGAAAATGTTGTTTCCAATAGAGATTTACCTTAAGAATGATCTTTTGCATGTAACATGAGTATCTTGATTATATGTCTAGAGAAAGAGTAGAAAGACTGATAATGTCGATATTTTGTCTACTCTTAAATGTTACGTAAAGACTCGAGTAGACTTCTATGGAAGTAAGATGATTAAGATAAAGAAGAAAACTGCAGTATGAAGTCCTAACCTATTAGAGGTCTTTTACATTGATATTGGTGACCATATATGGTAAAGTTATATTGACGACTGTTTCCTTTTGATTAAAGAAAAATCTGAATCTTTTGGTTTTATTCAAATTCTTTCGTATTAAGATCAAGGAACAGTTGGGATGAGTCTTAAAGATCGTCAGATATGACCGTGGTGGTGAGTGTTTTGACTATGGCAATGCTGGATAGCTTAAAGGACCATTTGTCAAATACTTAGAAAGATTCTAGGATGGTAACTTAGTTTACTATATCCGAAAATCTTGAAATAAATTGGTGTGGCCGAAAGGCGTAATTCCACCATGATGAACATGACAGTGAGTATGATTACTAGGACTAATTTATCAGGTTTTCTACGGGACGAAACAACCCAATATGTATTAAACCGTGTTACTACCAAAGATGCTCCATTAGCTCCCATTTTGAGTTGTGGATCGGACGTAAACGTGACTCGAATCATCTTAAAGTTTGGAATGTCCTGCAGAAGTTTGGATATATAATCCAACATTAAATAAGTTGGAATCCAAGTACCACTCGGTATCTTACCCAGATCATTTGAAGGGATACTAGGTTTTATTATCCCAATAGAGGCATAAGAAATGTGGAATCACAGACAGTAAAGTCTTTAGTGTTCGACAAAAGCAGAGGATACTTGAACTTGCTCTTAGACTATTAAAGATAATGGTATGGTGGGGACCTTTGTGTCTTTGTCTTTCCCTATATAGAAAATTATGGAGTCTTTTATAGCACAAATTAAACTTGTGAGGTTCAGGATATTGTCATTGATATGATTCCTGATGAAGTTTTTCAAGCCTCCCAAGTGTAAGATAAAATTATAGTAGCTCCACTCAAGAGATCTGTTATGGAAAGATGTTCAGTTGTACCACTGTACCATATAGTCTATTTGTAAGAGCATGACTATGATATCTGCTACGTGGTCGATCTAGTGACTTGTATATGTAAATGTTGTTTCTTGTCCTCAGTTTGATCTGTGATTAGACATAATGAAAAGATGAGATGCAATTTATAAAATGTAATAATGTTTAAGAGCCTATTAAATTGGTTGAGGGTCACAAGCTCATCCGTTACAAATGGGTGAATGAGACTAAGAGAAATTTCAAGAGAAACATTGAGAAGTTTAAATCCAAATTAGTAATAAAATGTTTCACTCAGAGAGAAGTTTAGTCTTTTCTAAAGACTATTTTAGAGTGAATATGATATTACTGGCTCATTTTTTTTTTTTTTTTGGATTTATATTAGATAAATGATTCTAATTGTGTTTCTCAATGAATACCTTGATAAAGAAGTCTATATGGTATAACCTAAAGGTTTTGCAGCGGATGATTCAGGTAAGCTTGTGTGTAAACCGAAAACCCTTATTTATGGCCTTAAGAAAGTCTCGTAGATCGACGATGCTTGAAGTTTTATAGCATTATCACTTCATTCAGTTTTGCTAAGAATAAAGTAGATCAATGTAGATACTGCAAGGTCAGTGGGAGAAAATTTAGTTTTCTCAGATTCCATGTAAGTGATAACTTACTTGTGATAGCAATATTGGATTACTGCATAAGATAATATAAATATTGTTGAGGAATTTTGACTTAAAAGACCCCGGTCAAGTACCTTTTGTCCTTGGCATTGAGACCTATAAAGATCGTTCTTGACATATGTTATATTAGATTGCATGTGTTAATTGTATTTTGAAAATATTCAATAAGCCAGGAGTTGTTGTTGTTGTTAAGGGTAATAGATTGAATATCTGGCATTGTCCTTGTTCAAATTTTGGGAAAATCCAAATAAAGGATACAATTTATGCTAGTGCATTTACAAGTGTCATACATGCTTAAGTCTGCACTAGTTTACATATTGTTTTGTGGTAAGATTTTTTGCAGATATCGGTCAAGTCTAGGACATGATCACCGGATTGCCGACAATGAGGTTTTGAGACATTGAAAAGGATAAGAAAACTACATGCTGATAAACATGTTCAAGATCTAGAGCTAGTAGAGTATTCGGATGCAGATTTTACTAGCAGAGGGTGCGGTATTATGAAAAAGTATTGAACAGAAATTTATGTTATCCTCTACTGTATAAATGGAGTTTATAACATGCCTTTTAGCTGCTACTCAAGATATTTGACTTGAACCTCATTAAGGAGTTGATTATATTTGATATTTTGAATAGACCCATACGGCCGTATCGAGACAATAACTCTTCAGTGTTGTTTGTCAACAACAATAAGGGTCTCGAGGGGTCTAGATATATCACGGTCAGGTTTTTGACCATAAAGAAATGATAGAATGGTGACACCGCAAAGAGAGCAAGTATTTCCACGATGATGTGGTTGTAGACCCACTAATTAAAGATTTTTGCCCTTGTGTACTTAAACGACATGTCGTAAACATGGGCTAAGGAACATCATTGGATGCTGTTGTTTAGTGGGAGCTGTCTTAATTTTGCTCTAATAAAGCTTATATAAGTTACACATTCAATAAAGTGTTCATGAATGTGTGGTCACCATACCGAATTGATTATATGTAATGAAAATCTCAAGGTATTGTGTAAGCCTTGAGTGAAGGCCGGAGACATCTGGTTATCAGCCTTGAACATATGTCTTGATTACACATAAAGAAAGGTTAACCATAAAGATAAGACATATGTGGGTTCATTAGAACCATAAGGATATTCTCTAGTGGCACATCCGGTTTTTGTGACACTTAAAGTAAGAGAATATTGACTGATAAAGGGGATGACACATAAGGTGAGGTGTTATCCATTAGCCACACTATTATATGGAATCCATATCAATTAAGTTAAAAGCATTCGTGACCAAGGAAGGCTCGTATGAATACATACGTTACCGCCATGATTCGGTGTTGGAGACTTTATAGGATAGGATTGACTATTAAGAATTGCCACTAGACCAACATAAAGGTGCGCACATAAAGTACAATCTCAATTAATATAGCCCAAGTGGGAGAATGTAAGAGTTTTCCTTATGTGGACTACATTAATTTAGATTGTAATTACCGTTTTACGGGGTTGGTCTAATAAGGTAAGGCATAAGGTTTTCTTAATGGGCCGAATATGGGCCTGGCATTGTGTGGGCCGAGTTGGGCCCGGCCCGTGATGAGAGGGCCCGTCCAAAACTCTATAAATAGTGCTAAGGTCCCTCCTCTAGCCCCACTTCTTCCATGAAATCTCTCTCACCTCACATAAGGCAAGTCGTGAGTGGTGGTCTCATCGAGCCAGGAACCGAGGGTAATAGAGGAGAAGATCTTCAGCGTTAAAGGCTCGGATTGCTGTTGGATCATCGTCATTCCGCATAAAGAACGATGGATTCCTAATAAGGTACACAAACCTTTGTATTCTCCTGCTACATGTTCGGTCTTCTAGCTACGTCGATCCTGGGAAGCCGCCTCGGCGGCCAACAGTGTTAACATAAATAGTCCCTAAACTTTGATCTAATGTGTAATATAATTCATGAACTCTTCATTTATTCGACGTGGCTATGAACTTTAATCCGACGTGCAATGTTATTCCCAAACTTTTAATTTGTTCAACGTGATTCCTAAATTTTTAATCGATGACGAGGCACTTAGGATACCACAGAAAATACGAGAGAGATCTTTTGGTTGCACTTCTTTCACTGGAACAAGAACCCAAAGAGGAGAAAGGAAAAGGGTATTCAAGGATTGGCGAAACAGATGCGAATCGAGAGAGAACGGCCAGAGATGCGATCACCCCGGGCGGTGATTCGGATAAAAACGAGTGAGTGCGCGTGCGCGCGCGAGAGAGAGAGCATTTTTCTGGTTTGAAAAACTGCAGGGAAGAAGATCTGGTGGGGGTGGGGGGATGTCGTGATGGATTTTATCTTTTTAGTCATTTGAAGTGGAACGTAAGCGACGAAGGTGATATCGCAATCGAGTGGCCTTTAGCACATGTCGACGCGTGATCTTGCACTGTAGTGCGGGGAAGAGGGAGACAGAGAGACCAGACAGACCAGATTGCGTTTTTCGATGGCTTCCCGTCGTTTTTGTCCACAGAACACAACCAAGAAAAATGGGAAAACGGGTCGTTTTTTTACCCCTCTCTCTCTCTCTCTCTCTCTCTCTCTCTCTCTCTCCTTTTTGATATCACGGGCCGTCGTTTTAGGTTTTGAACTAAATTCCAAGTTTTTCTCGCGATTTGTTGGCTAGTCTGGATTCGGCAAACGAATTGCATGTCACTTGCCCGCCTATGTTCTGTATTTCTCCTCTCCTCTGTGTAAGTGCACGATAGTTTCCATCGTTAGGATCTTTCCAAGTGTTTACACCTAAAGATGACCAATTTTGGTCATTATGTTACAAGTAATCGACTAAATCGATGAGGACAAAAGAAAAGCAAAAGTCATCAATTAAAAAAAAAAAAACAACATTTGAAAACTTGATTAGTAGCACTATAACACGATAATTTGAAGAGTATCAACAATCAATGATATTATTGCATCAAACATGAGTTATTTGGGATGAACTCATCAACATTGATATTGACGTGTAATGGCCTTGTGGCCGATATATTCAAGTATTTGAGCTTCTTGTTGATAAGTGTTTCTATACCATCCTATAACTGCAAATACAATGAAGAAGTATTCAACTGAAGATGAGAACTCGTGGTGGCGTGAAGAATTTGAATCGAAAGCTTTGGAGATGTGAAGGCATGGCTAGAACTGCTAAAGCACTGGTTATAGGCGGTTATGATATAAACACTATAAATACCACACAAACAAATGAACATGTTATCTTCTAATTTCTGCTCAAATAGTTGTAGCTTTCAAACTCACATCTCAATTAAATTCCAACAAGTTTCTTAGATGTAATTTTCTTATTCTAGCATGATGTATCAAGTGTTGATAATTGGATGTTGCACGTGGCATGGAGGGATGAACCTTTGAACAGCTTCCAGAGCCTAAATGAGGACACAACTCTGGCAACTGCGAGATCAAGCACGGGTATTCTTTTACATTCGTGGTGCACCGAGGAGTTAATTTCTGTGCTTGGCTTGTCCGTGACCGATCTCAGAGGTTGAGACTGAACTGTTGAGGAAGCCTTTCGGCATCAAAGTGGAGTGCTGGTGTCTGATGGGGGTTTACCTGAGTTAACAAAGCCGGGGTACTCGGGAGAAAATTAGTCGCAACTGGACTAGAGAAACGATCCCTACTGGACCCAAATTTATTACGGAAATGCAAGAAACGATAAACAAATCAGGAACTTATCACAATGGCCTATGATCATCAAGATGTTGAAATATACTCAATTTTCTTATGTATTCTATTTTTAGAACTGGCCGAGATATGGTGTAGTTCTTATTTCCTTATATTCAGGTGTACTGTGTCTCACTAAATATCTAACCCATTCCACATTGGTGTAGGATAGGGGTGAATGGTTTAGGTTCTATATAAGGTTCTATATAGAATCTAGAACTTATTTGTTGAAACAGGTTCCTTAATTTTTGGAACCTAGAACCTACTTTGCATATTCAGTTACTTAAATCCTACCCTATCTCATAGGTTTCAGGGTATGCACAAGTTTCATCTATACTTTTAATTGAATGATTGCAGTAAATCATTACTTCAATAATCATCATTTGCTACAATCTACTGATCTCAACTCATATTTAAACACACGAAGGTTATGAAATATTAATAAATTACAAGTCTTAGTAATGGATATCAAGGGAATGTAAAAGATCCGAAAATTGCCCAAACTGCCTAGAACTGACAGTTCCCATGAGGATCGATCTAGTTCTTGGTTCCAATTTAGTGGAACTAGTAAGTACCAGTCTAGTTCCCGATTTTGAGCGTGGAACCACCTGCCCACCCAGCTAGACCTAATCTATATATATTTTAAAAAAGAAATTTCATCTCAATTACTTAATTATTTTGTAACTTTTCAACCAAATATTTATGTACATATAAGCATATTTGCAGTTATTAAACATTATTAACTAGTTTTGTTTCTTAGTTATGTAATAGGATTAAGCCCCTACTTTTCTTTTCATTCTAATAATCCATTTACTTGTTTTCTCAACTAAAATAAAATTAACAAATGAAGAGGAAATAGAGAATGGATTGGAAATGTTCATAAATGTTGTAGCGCTTTGTGTCACAAAATGAAATTGAGAGCCACTAGCTTGTTTTATCAGTATAATTAAGTCTCTCCTTAGCCTCACATGATTCAATTAGGTTGACATTGAAAAAATATGGATAAAGAAATTAATGTTTTAACTTTTGTGGAGGGTAGGACTTTTAAGATAGAGTCTAATTCTTTACATGTTTCTGGTGTCGCGAAACGCTAAGAGGAACTTGTCATAACCTTCAAAGAAATTAAGTTTTTAGCTAACAAGTATGGTCTATTCGTTACACCCTTTAGTTTTGAATCCTTAATCAAAATTAATAGTTCGCAATTCAACCTGAATATAAGGCTGAACAAGCTTTGATGCTCTAAATAGAAACTAGGTTTACCATAATATTAATTGATGAATGCAACTTTGTAGGGATTGGGGACCGATTCCGTAAACTCACCCGGGAATCGGATAGGACCAAGAAACCAATGGGTGGGTCCCGGTTCCAATTTTTCGGAACTAATTCTTAGTGGGCGGTTCTTGATTTTAAGATGGGAATTGTTGCCCAAACCATGTTCGTCCCTAATAGATATCGCTAGAAATGGAAAGTCAAGTTTAATGATTTCAAATTACACACTTATATTTTTTTGAATGTGGAACCTACCTTGCATTCCCATCAGTCCGATTCTCAGCTTCTCGGTTTTACTATAAAATCATACTCATTCAAGTGTAGGATACATTGTAATAGAAGTTATGAGTCGCGGATAGGCTTATAGGAACTAAAGCAAATTACCGAAAAGAAAAAAGAAGCTGATGACAAGTAGAAAGGCGTCACTTTTGGGGATCTAAACAAGCAAGCGATAGGTCAGCACAACTAACAAGTGATTAGCTCTTGGAACTGATAAGCCGAATCTTTCGCTCATGTCCATATCGCTTGGTACCATGCCCTCGGGTAATGCCAATTGAAGCAATGTGCTAAATGAGCCAAAACAAGCTTTACTTGTATCAGGCCTAACTGAATTCCGGGGCATCCCCTGCTTCCCGAACCGAAAGGAAGCAGCTTGAAATGATGCCCCTTCACATCTATTCCATTGTCAACGAATCTCTCGGGTATAAATTCTTCGGCGTTTTTCCACCACGCACTAGGATCTCGTCCAACCGCCCATACGTTCATGATAATTCACTATTTTTTCGGTATGAAGCATTCGTTTATGACGCATCCTCCATGAATTCTCGGGGAACTAGTAGTGGTCCAACTGGATGGAGTCTCATGCTTTCCTTCTTCACCATGTCCAAGTAATTTTTCTTTGGTAGATTTGACTCCTCAACCAATTCTAGTCAAGCCAACGACGTTCTCTAGCTCTTCTTAAAGGCGCGCCATCACTTGCGGATTCCTCACGAGTTCAGAAAATGCCCAGTCGATGGAGGTCGACGACGTCTCGAAGGAACCCGAGATCATGTCCAGTATTATGGCTTTTATATTCGTTCGATCGATGATATACTTTTCTTCACAAGGGTCTATGCATTGGTTCTGATGGATGAAAGTAATCTGAAGATGAAACGCTCACAACTCACATAAGAAAGAGAATAAGATAGATGGGCTTGTAGATTTATTTCACCTTAATAAAAAGCAATTACAAGACTCCAATATTTATAGACTTATTACATGACCTTTACTCTTCCTAATAGATAAAGCTAGAGTTCCGGATAAGATCAAAAAACTAGCAAAACAATCATCATATCTTACCTTATCTTTAAAAACAATCACAATCTCTAGAAACAATCACCACACCTAGAAATACGAATAAACTCATTAAAGATAATGCTACAGTTATGACTCCTTTTCAATGCGGGTATCGAACAATTATCGGCACCGATGAATTTGGTTTGATTTCTAACACTCCCCCTTAAACCAAATTCTCTTCCATCAATCATGAACTTTCGAAAAGAATCGATCTTGAGAGGTTTAGTAAAAATGTTTGCTATTTAATCTCCCATCTTCACATGAAACACTTCAACCTCATTCTCTTTAATCTGTTCTCGAATGAAGTGATATCAAATATCGATATGTTTGCTTTGTTCATGAAAAATTGGATTTTTCGCCAATGCAATAGTATAAACATTATCAACAAATATGTCAGTTGATTTCTTCTGCTCCATAAGAATATCTTTGAGTAGTCTTCTCAACTGTATTGCATGACAAACACATGAGGATGAAGCTACATATTTAGCTTCACATGTCGATAGAGTGACAATAGATTGCTTCTTTGATGTCCATGTGAAAGTAGTGTCACACAAGAAAAATACAAAACGTGTAGTATTTTTTCAATCATCAATATCTCCACCATAATCACTATCCGAATAAGCTCTAAGTTGGAAGGATTTAGAGCAATAGTAGTGTAGGCCATGAGAAGTAGTACATTTGATGTATCGAAATATTTTTTTTACAGCTTTAAGATCAGATGATTTTGGCTTCTTCATATATCGACTCACAATTCCAACACTACACATAATATCTTGTTTCGTGCATGTCAAACATCTTGAACTCCCAATCAAGCTTTTATAATATGTTGAATCAACATCAACACCATCATCAAACTTAAAAATTTTGGTTCCGCACTCCATTGGTGTATTGATTGGAGTACAATTCTTCATGTTGAATTTTTCAAGAATATTTTATGCATATCCTTTTTGGGAAATAAAAATCCTCTTAGCACTTTGCTTCACTTCAATCCCAAAGAAATAATTCATGAGACGATTATCGGTCATCTCAAATTCTTCCACCATTGATGCCTTAAAAGCATCAATCATCGTCGGATTATCTACTGTAAAAACAAGGTTATCAAATATAGATAAGCGAGTAGAACATTACATTTTTCTTGCTTCAAATAAAGTGCATGCTCCAATCGATTTCTTGTCATTTGATAGATCAAAAAGCTCCCATGTTTGATCCTTCTCAATGGCTCCAATTTCTTCATTCATGGCTTTTCTCCATTTTTCTTTTTTGGCTGCATCATCATAGACAAGTGGTTGCAAGAATACATATAGGGTGAACCTCGTCGGTAATTTCATAAATGTCAGACAATCTCCTTAATCTTGGCACTAGCGGTTTATCAACACTATTTGAAGAGGTTGGCGATGATGAACTTGAAAAAAATACTGGAGAAGAAGGTGTTGAATGAACCTTCAACTTCGTTTGATCGGTATCACCATAAGCATTCACTTCATCTTTTGGGTAGTCTTCCCACGTGCCATCTTCATCGAACTTAATATCTCTACTTATATACACTTTCAAAGTGTTATGATTAAATAAATGATAGGCTTTGGATGAGGAGTCATCTCCAATAAAGATGAGCTTTTTGATCTTGTTTTCTAACTTTGATCTTTTCTAGTCCGGCACATGAGCATATGCAATGTTCCCGAAAATTCTCAATTGTGAAACACTTCGTGTTCTCCTGGTCCATTCTTCCTGTGGAGTTACACCTTCAAGTCCAAATGTGGGACATCTATATTGAAGATAGACCACATATGAAACAATTTCAGCCCAAAGCTCTTTCGCCAAATTTTTTCTCTTCAACATGCTTCAAACCATGTCAAGAATGGTTCTATTTTTTCATTCACTTATGCCATTTTGTTGAGGAGAATATGAAGCCGTCAAGAAACGTTGAAAACCATTATCTTTATAGTATTTGTTGAATATGACTGAGGTGAATTCTCCTCCACGATCAATCCTCAAAGCTTTGATAAAATAGCTCTCCTTTTTAGCCAGGTTCTTAAATTATTCGAACATATCAAACACTTGTCTTTTATTTTAAAAAATACACCCAAGTTTTTCGAGTAAAATCATCAATAAAAGCAACAAAATATCGATGATTACCATATGAGCGAGGAATGATTAGGCCACAAACGTCAGAATGAATCAACTCGAGCGGCTTCTTTGCTCGATAAGTCACTTCCTTCGGAAAGCTAGTTTTGGAATGCTTACCGATAACACAACCTTCACATAATTGATCGGGATGATCGATGTGCGGTAAGTCATAGACCATCTTCTCGTGAGAAAGCAAATTGAGTCTGTCAAAATTGAGATGGTCGAACCTCAAATGCCACAACCATGAAGGATCATCCATGCATGCCCTTAGACATCGAGACATATCATTCTTTATATTGAGAGTACACAACTTATTTTTCGACATCTTCACATTCACAATCAATTTACTATTCCTATTTCTCAGCACAAGACTAAGATCTTTCATATGAACAGTATAGCCTTTCTCTAAAAGCTGTCCCAAACTCAAAATATTGCATGACATTTTCAGGACATAACAAACATTAGTAATAACCTGACATGCACCATTCTTCAAGTGAATCATAATTGTACCTTTGCCTTCGACAAGAATTTTAGAGTTATCACCGAAAGAGACTTTCCCTTTAATTGTCTCATCTAACTCAATAAACGTCTCTTTTCTCCCACACATGTGATTGCTTGCACCGGTATTCAAATATCACGTATCAGTTTGACATCCTTCATGTTCTTTGAATGCCAATAATAGAATTTGATGGGCATCATTCACCAAGTTTCCCTTTTCATCTGCTCTGCTACTCTCCTTAATCCAACAGTCAAAAGCATAATGGCCAAGTTTATTAAAATGATAACATCAAATTTTAGATTTATCATACCATTGGCCTATTGAATTCTTTCCTATTCCACAAACACCTCTTTGATAGTGGTATCTACCATCACTTCGAGCAATGTCCCCTCTACTTCGTCCACAACCTCCTCCTTGAAAGCAATCTCGCCTCGACCACGATCACGATCTTGGTTTGTCCCGTGAGTTTGTGCGGGTTCTCTTCTTTGCTCCTTCTCATCTCAGATGGTTAGCTGCGTTTGGAGAACTTTCTCCACCGGTTTAATGTTTTTTTTTTCTTTTCATGGGCTTATAATGAACCCGTAAGCTCATCAATCGTCATGGCATCCAAGTCTTTGGATTCTTCAATTGCAACAACAATATGGTGGTACTTCTTATCTAAGGACCAAAGTATTTTCTCGACAATATGAAAAATCTGAAATGTTTTCTTCATTTCTTTTCATATGATTGACAATTGCCAAAACTCTTGTGAAATAATCAGCAATCGATTTAGGTTCTTTCATATGAATTACCTCGAATTCGCCTCTTAAAGTTTGAAGGCGAATCTTATGAACTTTTTGTACTCCTTGATGTGTGTTGTGAAGAATCTCCCATGCCTCCTTAGCAGTAGTAGCATTTGAAACTCTTTCAAACATGGAATCATCTAAAGCTTGATAAATGATTGACATGGCATATTGATCTTTCGAATGAACCTTCTCTAAGGCATTCCTCTGGTTTTGGTTCAAGGTAGCTTCATCCTCTGGCTCATCATAACCAGTGTTGACAAGTTCCTACACATCATAGGTGCCAAGCAAAGCCTTCATTCTAACGGCCCAGTTACCATAGTTGTCTTTGGTAAGACGAGGGTATTGAAGAGGAAGCTGATTGCTTGTTGATGCCATAATCACAAATCGTAAGCTCTGATACCACTTTGATGAAAGCAATTTGAAGGTGAAACGCTTACAACTCACACAAGGAAGAGAAGAAGATAGATAGGCTTGTAGATTTATTTCACCTTCATAAAAAACAATTACAAGACTTCCTTATTTATGTACTTGTTACATGACCTTTACTCTTCCTAATAGATAAAGCTAGAATTCCGGATAAGATCTAGAAATTAGCAAAACAATCATCATATCTCATCTTATCTTTAAAAACAATCATAAGCTCTAGAAATAATCGCCACACCTACAAACATGAACAAACTCATTTAAAAATGACACTATAGTTACGATTCCTTTCCAATACAGATATCGAACAGTTATTAGCACCGATGAATTTGGTTTAATTTCTAACAAGTTCATCATTAAAAGTAATATGTCGATGAAATCCTGCTGATGTTTGCTGTCATGATGAGCGGCATCCCGCACATGGTCGTCGATAATCTTCTCTAAGAGTTTGTCGACCGCCCTTCTGACTGCCTTGAACCGTTGAGTTGACCCTTAAGAACGACAAATTCATCAGTACCTTGCTCAAACTTGCCACAAAAGATAGACCGGAAAGGCGACGGATCATTAGTAGCGGAAGATGATTGTTCCATCATCAATTAGAAGTTCGTCGTGCTGAATTTCCCTCTTAATGTACGCCCGAAACGTGTTTAAATAACACTGCAACTGTCCATGTTCCGATATCAATGTTCGTTTTTGTCGATTATTTTCATCAAACATGCTCGTAGATGTATGTGAACCACATGTGAAATTATCGTATTTGAAGGATGTACTATGAGAAGACATGGAAAATCGAACATTTTGATGATACAGGGAGATGCATTATCTATGCCTTCTTCAATAATTGAAATGACGAACTTTCTTAACTAAAGATGGAGCCAAGGGAATGGCAAGAATAGCCCTACACGTGCCTGACGATCAAGGGAAAAAGTACAAAAAAAGTCATAAACCTTTTGTATTGATACCAATTCAGTCCTAAATATTTCAATTGAACCAATTTAGTTCCAAACTTTTTCATATTTGTACCAATTTAGTCCCTTTGGCTAATTTAACCCGAAAATTACTCACGTGGCCACAGGCAGTCTTATGTGGCGCCATGTGGACAAAATTTATATTTTTTTTTCAGATTTTTTAAATTATTTTTTTTCCTTTTTTTCTCTTTTCTTTTTCCGTTCTCCTTACCCCTTGGCTGGCGAGGTCGCTAGTCGACCATCGTCGGCCATAGGCTGGTTGGGGCAAGGGCCCCCGCGCCCTTGTCAGCCACAAGCAAGGGCGTCGGCCCCCGCCCAGATCTAGGCAAGGGTTGAAACCCTTGCTCATTGGCCGACGAGGGCCTCTACGCCCTCGTCAGCCACGGGTGAGGGTGCGACGGCCCTCGCCCAAGTCCAAGCGAGGGCCACAATGGCCTCACCTAAGGCGTCGCGGCTCTCGATCGCCACGAGCATGGGCCTTCGTGCCTTCGCCTGTGGTTGACGAGGGCGCGGAGGCCCTCACCCTTGACCGGCGAGGCTGCCGCGCCCTTGCTTGTGGCTGACGAGGGCGTAGAGGCCCTCGTCGGCCAACGAGCAAGGGTTTCGGCCCTCGCCTGGATCTAGGCGGGGGCCAACGCCCTTCACTTGTGACTGGCAAGGGCGCAACAGCCCTCGTTAGTGGTTGGCGAGGGCGCGGGGCCCTTGCCCCAACTAGCTTGTGGTTGGCGATGGTCGGCCGGCGACCTCGCCGACCAAGGGGTAAGGAGAAAGGGCAAAAAAAAAAGAGAAAAAAAAAGAAAAACTAATTTAAAAAATATGAAAAAAAATATAAAATATTATAAAATTTCTCCACGTGGCACCACATAAGACCGCGGCGACCATGTCAGTAATTTCCAGCTTAAATTAGTCGGATGGACTGAATTGGTACTAAAGTGAAAAGGTTTAGGACTAAATTGGTCAAATTGAAAAGTTTAAGATTGAATTGCAAAATGTTTAGGACTATTTTGGTACTTTTCCCGACTATCAAGTGGCCTGAGAAAATGCGCATAATCGGCCAATTTGAAAGTTCTGGCGACTCTCGCTGCCTCCTAAATTATCCCCTTCAGATCGTGCTCGCCGTCTGTGTTCCTCCCCAGTATCATCCTACAAGCCATGTCTTCCATTGTATGGTCCACTCGCACGCTCAGTCCACCGCGCGCGCGCGCGCACTCCTCGTGAGGCCACTAGCGAGCCTGCCTGCTCCCTTCTCATGCCGTCGAAGCTCCAAACCTGGCCCTACTCAGCAGGCGTGTGGTGCACAGGTTCCACACGCTCCTCCAATAGGGGCCATACGTGGTGAAGACGAGGCTCTTGGTGCTGTAGAAGTCCAGCTCTGCCTCTGGGCTCCTAAGCCTGCTCACCAAGACGGCATCGTGGGTGCTGAGGAACGACCTGGCAGCCTAGGACGAGGAGACGACGACGGTTGGGATGAGGCCCGGGTAGAGCCGTTAAACGGGTGGGTCGGGTTGGGTTTGGGTCGAGTCATTAATGGTCCGACCTAAATTGACCCATTAACCCATTTATGTCTAATGTAAATTTTTTGACCCATACCCAACCCATACCCAACCCAACCCATATTATAACCAAATTTAGAAAAACTTATTCCTATGTTTTTTTTTTAAGATTATATTACTAAAATACTTCTAAGTTTATTTCTTATATATATATATATATATATTATTTTTTAAAAAATGGTATTGCTAAAATAGTTTTATACAACACAAATTTAATGGACAATTTTTATAATTTTTAAAATAATTATTTTAAAAATTGAATTTTAATTATTTTTTATTTTTAAAAATTATGTTTTTAATTATTATTATTTTTATTTTTTAAATATAATTTTTCTTTTTCTTTTTCTTCTTCTTCTTGGCCGGCCTGCAAGCCACGACGGCGGCCGGCGGCCGGCCACGGGGAGCCTCTAGCTCGCCCGCCGGGTCGGCGAGCTTGAGGCTCGCCAAATCGGCGAGGCTCGAGCCTCGCCCGATGCCGGCGAGGCCTCCGCCTCACCAGATCCGGCGAGCTCAAGGCTCGCCGGCCTCGCCCTCGCCGATCCGGCGAGGCTCGAGCCTTGCCGGACGTCGGTGAGGCCTCCGCCTCGCCAAATTCGGCGAGCTCGAGGCTCGCCCCCGCCGGATCCGGCGAGGCTCGAGCCTTGCCCGACGCCGGTGAGTTCGAGTCTCACGGGCGTCGGCGAGGCCTTCGCCCGCAGATCCAAAGCAAGCTCGAGCTCGCCCGACGCCGGTGAGGCTCGCCTGGCCGGTCGCCGTGCCGGCCACCGGAGGAAGAAGAAAGGAAAAAAAAAAAAAAAGAAGAAAGAAAAAAAAAATAAAAGAAAAATAAAAAAATAATTATAGTAGTAGGGTGGACTAGATAGTGGGTATTTTTAATGGGTTGGTAAATGGGTCTTAAATGGGTACAGAGTAGACCCACTTAAGACTCATATATTTTGGTCCTTTTATTTTTAAAACCCATCATGGGTGCCTTGTGAAATAAAGCCTGACCCATTAACGACCCATTTAAGCAAATATGGGTCCATAAATGGGTTACACAACCCATTTAACACCTCTAGGCCCAGGCAAAGGGACATGATTGGCCCGTACCAGGCTGAGGGGCGGCAGAGGCTGCGGTGGGGGAGGTCGCCCAGCAAGTGCTGGTTGCCGATGATGGGGAGCAATGGCGGGCCTCCGGCAGTGTCCCTCGTCGCTTAGGGAGGAGGAGGAGGCGGTCGGCGAAGGAGAGGAGGACTGTGAAGAGGAGAGATAGGAGGATGGCGAGGGCTGAAGAGTCCATGTTTCCTGTGGTTTTGTGAATGAATGAGGGAGAGTGACCGAGGGTCATATAATTTATAACTGAACAAAGTGAGAAACTGTCCGCACGGTTTTAGGATTTACCTGTGAATTGACCTTGGCGTGCTTGAATTTTTCACATGTTTCCAACTTTTTACCCGAGGTAAACAAGGGCAACATGTCATCTTTAATGTGATCCCACTTTTTAGGGATATGATTTTAAAATAAAAACTTACATTGATCTCCTTTTCTCTTTTAAGTGAGGATTATTCTACATACAATTTTTGCCCTGATGGAAGGCAATTTATAAGGACAATCGTTTATTTAAGTAAATGCATCACAAGGTTTAATGCAAATCCTCTCATTTGGAAATACACCATTGGTACACGAGGAGATTGGGTTAATGGAGTGCGCCTATAATCGCCGTCAAATTGTTGTCGAATCTCCATGGATTTCTGTTGTGCACAAACTCGAACGATGGCTAGATGTTAAATTTAATTTTTTGTCATGATTTTTTGCATGTGATTCTAATTAATACTTGAATTCTATTCTTTCGTGCATGATTAGAATCATTAATTTTTTGTCTAACACAACATCCCCTCTCTCTTTGGCATGTTCCTATCGCACCCATGATCCATTGCCACGTGTCCCTAAGACGGGAAGGAATGGTGACTGGGGCCACGAGCCGGAGTCGACCACGAGGGATCCGAGGGTGAAGGAAATTCAGTGATGAAAGAAGGGGGAACAAAAGAGCTTACATCCAATGGCAAAGCCAACGACGGGACGAATGTGATGCATGCCCAGGACAGGGACAGTCGCAAGAGCACGAGGCTGAAAAAGAGACATGCATGGAATCCTTGACCTGGCAGGCAAGGTGGTGGACGGCCGCAAGCAACGGTGTTTTTGGATGCTTTGCAAGGACGAGACCAGGACAAAATGCATCGACATCGCATCGCTTCGCACCTTCCGAATGCTGCTTCTGAATGTGGCTGCCCATTTGCGTGAATCACATATACCTTTTCTATCTCTAAATCCGGGAAAAATGACACAAATGATCCTCAAATTTTAAACTGATGTGTAATGCGGTTCCTGAATTTCTAATTTGTTCAATGTGATCTTGAACACTAGCCTGATTTGCAATACTGTCTCCGAAGTTTCAATTTATTCAATGTGGTTCATGAACTTTTAATTTGTATTCAATCTAATCCCTTAACTAAATGAAAATATTTAATATTGTCCGGAATTTGAATTAATTAAAAGACACTATTAAAAATTTTCACATAGTTTAGTGATTAACTTGAATATGTATCAAAAGTTTATGGTTCATATTGGACATGTTGAAGTTCATGGATGACATTGTACATATGGCTAAAGTTAAAAAATCACATTGAACAAATTAAAAGCTCAAGAACCACAGTGCGCAATAGATTAGAATTTAAGCTTTTGAGTTGGGCATTTTATATAGCATCAGCACCAGGTTCTTGTCTCGGCTTATTTTGCATGTGCGGCCCATTGGTTCCTCAAATTTCATTTGTCATTTGCCATTCAATTTGCACGTGAGAGAGGTATTAAAAGTGTCGTAAATCATTTTATAAAGAGTTGATGGACTTAATAATCTCTCTCTATGTAACTTATTTTATTTTATTTTAAAATTGACATTCTATCGATCTTATAACAATACTTGATTGATGCATTACTCATTTCTGTTATTTTCTATCAAAGAAAGATGACACGCCATCATCATTGCAGCATAATTGCTACATAAAAAAACTTAATTCAGAAAAATATAATTACTGTATACTTCAAATTATTTTTTCTTCGGTATTAGCCAATTCGCTAAAATTGACATATTGCAATTTACTGTTGTTTTGTCTTTTAATTCATTGAAATGTTAATAGTTAAAGTAGAAAAATTTTGCCATGCCAATTTAATCCTAAATCTTTCAATTTTGCCAATTGAGTCATAATTTTTTTTTTAATTTTTTTTAATTGAGTCTATTTAGCCAATTCTGACTAGAAAATACCGATGTAGACATCGACCATCCTACATGACATAAATGACGCTGATATAGACAACTTTTAATACTTTATTTTTTAATTTTTTATTAATTTTTTGCTTTTATTTTCTTTTCCATCTTTTTTTCCCCTTTTCCAGCCACCATCCGACCTTGTCGATCGTCGATGACCTAGGCAAGGGTTGCCCCTAAGCTTGAGCCGGCGAGGGTCACCCTTGCTTAGGCGAGTGAGAGCAATCGAGGATGACTCTCACCATCACCTAAGGTTGGCAGAGGTCATCGGCTATTGATGAGGCCCGGCGGTGGCTTTAGAGGGAAAAAAAGGAAAAATAAAAAAGAAAATGAGAGCAAAGGGGAAAAAAAAAAGGAAAGAATAAAAAGAGAAGAAAGGGAAAAAATAAAAATTGAAAATTGAAAAAATATTAAAATATTATTAAAATCATCAACATTAGCATCAACACCACTTAGGATGGAGAAAATATTAGTTGCAGTTCGGATTCTAGTGTGTCATAATCATTATCTACTCATCGGGTGACATGTGTCACTTGGTGCCCATGCTAGTGTCACGGCCCGGAAGAATGACGATCCAAGAGGTTTCTATGGGCCGGCCGTGACACGTCTATGGATCAAGCGACCCTCGGCTTGTATCCTTGTGTCCTAGGGTTTTCTCGAGTCTTCTAGAATACTCCTGGGGGCGGGCGATACGGTAAATGTATACGTATGTAATAAATGTGGGTAGTTGGGGAAATCTAATTTCCACCGTTAGATCGAGGAGAGATCTACGGATACGGTTTGCCTTGTATTTGTATATAAAGGGGTCTCCTCCCCCTCATTCGTATAATCTCATTCACAAGTAATACAATCAAAGCTTCTCTCTCTAGAGTTTCTCTCTCTAAAGATCCTTGTGAGTTGAGTGTGAGAAAGGCTGACTTGGGAGAAATTCCTAAGGCCACACAGGCAAGGGAACGCTAGATCGATCGGCCCGTGACAAGTGGTATCAGAGCTAAAGTTGGTTCCAAGCGCAAGTGCAATGGCTGATCCACGATCCGATGAGGCGCTCGCTATGGGTGGTGATTGCACTAATCGTGGGTGGAACGCCGAGAAGGCCAAGGGTAAGAAGAGCCGAGGTGCCTCGAGTGATCCGACGGGGGATCTTGTACAACGGATGGCGAAGCTGGAGTTGTTCGTCTCCGATGTCCAAGGATCGGTCGACGACCTGACCCAGACCGTGGATGGAGTAGACGCTGGAAGGGAGGAGCTCGTTGCTGAGGTGCAAGAGCTTAAGTCCGGCATGGGAGAACTTCGACACAAGTTGCTGGGGACCCTAAGGGAGGAGCTGGCGCAACGGTACGAACCCATGGAGGCCATGATGGCGGCTATGCGCGCGGAAATAGCGGAGCTTAAAGGTAAGCTCGTTGAATCGGAAGCTGCACGTGTGAGTGGGGTGATCACCGTGCAAAGTCGACGAGTGGACACGCCGAAGCCGAAGGAGTTCCGAGGCTCGCGGGTGGCCAAGGATGTGGACAACTTCCTATGGTACATGGAGCGGTACTTCCAAGCCATGGAAATCAACGACGAGCAATCACGGGTAAACACTGCATCTATGTACTTAGTTGATAATGCATTGTTGTGGTGGCGTCGTCGGTCGGACAATAGGTGTGGGAATCCTATCACGACTTAGGGTGGTTTCGTCGAGGAGTTCCGACGGAACTACTATCCCGCTTATGCGGAGGAGGAAGCTCGTGACGAGTTGAAGTGTCTAGAGCAAAAGGGTGGTGTGCGCAACTACATCAAGCGGTTTTCGGAGTTGCTACTCCAAATCCTTTCGATGAACGAGACCGGAGCGTACTATCAGTTTATGAGTGGTCTCAAGCCGTGGACCAAGCAAGAACTGAAGCGATTCAACGTGGGAGATCTCACATCGGCTATGACCGTGGCCGAGTCGCTTGTGGAGTACAAGGCACCTTCCACATCCCGATCGGATTCTCGTCCGAGGGACAAAGCCACTGGTGGGGGAGATCGGGGGAGATACAACCGCCCGATGGGAGGCAAACCACCGGCCGGTCCTCACAAAGCTCACGCGGAGTCGAGCGGAGGACAAAGGAAGGTACGATCCTACAAATGCTTCTTCTGTGATGGTACGCACATGGCGAGAGATTGCCCGAACAAGGCCAAGTTGGCCGTCCTATGTAAAGAGGAGGAGCCTAAGGAGGAATCGCGGTTGGGTTCGCTGTGCCTCCTTAGCACGATCAAGTCCAAGAAGGCGAAGGAGCCAAAAGGCTTGATGTTCGCGGACTTGAAGATTGGAGCAACCACGATGAGTGCACTCGTGGATACGGGAGCGTCCGACATCTTCATATCGGAGGAAGCCACGAAGAAACTTAACCTACGGGTTGAGAAGGGAGTCGGGTGGCTCAAAACGGTGAACTCCAAGGAAGTCCCTGTAATCGGTGTCGCGAGGGACGTGGAGCTACAACTCGGGCCATGGAAGAACAAGGAGACTCTAGAGGTAATTCCCCTTGGCGACTACGATATTGTCATCGGAATTAAATTCCTAGATAGAATCCATGCGGTTGTGATTTCATTTGCCGAGTGTATATGCGTGTTGGATAAACATTGCCAATGTGTGATTCCGGTCCATCGTGAGTCGGACCGTGATCGAAGGTTGATCTCGGCCATGCGACTCACCAAAGGAACAAGGAAGGGTGAGGTGACCTTCCTTGCGACGTTGAAGATCGAGGACAACAAAGGCGAAGGGAAGGAAGTCCCGACGGACGTGACCCAAGTCCTCGACTCATTCAAGGATGTGATGCCTTCGGAATTGCCGAAGAAGCTGCCACCCAAGAGAGAGGTGGATCATCAGATCGAGCTAGTGCTCGACGCTCGACCGCCTGTCATGGCGCCTTACCGCATGGCACCCCCCGAATTGGAAGAGTTGAGGAGGCAACTCAAGGAGCTGCTTGACGCGGGTTACATCCGGCCGTCCAAGGCTCCGTTCGGTGCGCCGGTCCTATTCCAAAAGAAGCACGATGGGTCACTCCGGATGTGCATTGACTACCGGGCGCTGAACAAATTGACGGTGAAGAACAAGTACCCGATCCCGCTCATTGCGGATCTCTTCGATCAACTTGGTGGAGCTCAGTGGTTTACCAAGTTGGATCTCCGATCGGGTTACTACCAAGTTCGGATTGCCGAAGGGGACGAGCCAAAGACAGCCTATGTGACGCGCTATGGGTCTTACGAGTTCCTCGTGATGCCGTTTGGACTGACCAACGCTCCGGCTACCTTCTGTACGCTCATGAACAAGGTACTCCACCCTTTCCTAGATCGGTTTGTTGTGGTTTACCTAGATGATATAGTTGTCTATAGTCGGACGTTGGAAGAGCATGTCGAGCATCTACGACAAGTCTTCCAAGTCTTGTGCGAGAATGAATTGTATGTTAAGCGTGAGAAGTGTGCCTTTGTACAAGAGGAAGTTCCGTTCTTGGGGCACATCATCGGGGGTGGACGAGTGCGAATGGACAGGGCAAAGATTCAATCGATCGTCGAGTGGGAGCCGCCGACGAAGGTGACGGAGTTGAGGTCATTCCTCGGCCTCACCAACTACTATCGGTGATTCATTCGGAGCTACTCAAGCATTACCGTGCCACTCACGGACCTGCTCAAGAAGGAGAAGCCGTGGGAGTGGACGGATCGGTGCCAAATGGCGTTCGACCGACTGAAGAAGGCCATGACGGAAGAACCGGTGTTGGTGCTGCCCGACCACACCAAACCCTACGAGGTAGAGACTGACGCATCGGATTTTGCCATTGGTGGAGTTCTTATGCAGGATGGACATCCGGTGGCGTACGAGTCTCGGAAGTTGAACGATACCGAGCATCGGTATACCATTCAAGAAAAGGAGATGATCGCGGTGCTCCACCGCCTTCGGACGTGGAGGCACTATCTCCTGGGGTCGAAGTTCGTCGTGAGGACGGACAACATAGCCACGAGCTACTTCCAGACCCAAAAGAAGCTGAGTCCGAAGCAAGCTCGATGGCAGGATTTCCTTGTGGAGGTCGACTACGTGCTAGAGTACAAGCCGGGGAAGGCCAACTCCGTAGCAGATGCACTGAGTTGAAAGATGGAGCTGATGAGCAGCACCGTGAGTCGACCGAGCTGTCCGTGGGTCGACCGCATTCGAGAGGGGCTGAAGCATGATCCAAGAGCCCAAGCTCTCATCGGGTACGCCAAAGAAGGTAAGACCCGTCAATTTTGGTGTGAGGATGAGCTACTCTACACCAAAGGAAGGCGACTATACGTGCCTTTCCATGGGAAGCTGAGGAGGGAGATCTTGCGCGAGTGCCACGACTCAAAGTGGGCGGGTCATCCAGGGATCCACCGCATGTTGGCCCTCGTCGAAGATCGGTACTATTGGCCTCAGATGCGGGACGTCGTGGAAGCCTATGTGAGAACTTGTCTGGTATGCCAACAAGACAAGCTGGAGCAACGTTTGTCGCCGGGTCTGTTGGAGCCGCTTCCCGTTCCAACCCGTCCATGGGAGAGTGTTTCCATGGAGTTCATTGTCAACCTGCCGAAGTCTGAAGGGTGTCAGACTCTCATGGTCGTGGTGGACAGGTTTTCCAAGTACGCGACGTTCGTGCCTGCGACGAAGGATTGCCCGGCCGAAGAAGTAGCGAAACTCTTCATGAAGCACGTGGTCAAGTACTGGGGTGTGCCACAAACGATCGTGAGCGATCGTGATCCTCGTTTTACGGGCGTTTTTGGTCCGAGTTGTTCAAGCTGCTAGGGTCGGAGCTGAGCATGTCGACGAGTTTGCATCCCCAAACCGACGGTCATACGGAGCGGGTCAATGCACTCTTAGAGATCTAGCTCGGCACTACGTGAGCACAACGCAAGTGAATTGGGCGAAGTTGATCAACATAGCCCAGTTCTCTTACAACTTGCAGCGGAGCGAGTCGACCGGTCAAAGCCCATTCGAGATCGCGACCGGGCAGCAACCAAACACCCCGAGTGCAATTGCATCGGGTTATCGAGGGTGTAGTCCGCCCGCATACAAATTTGCCAAGGATTGGCAAGAGCAGGCCGACTTGGCAAGGGCATGTCTACACAAGGCCTCAAAGCGCATGAAGAAGTGGGCCGACAAGAAGCAACGGCACGTGGAGTTCCAAGTGGGAGACCAATTGTTGGCCAAGCTGCACATGGTTCTTCGGTACAAGGATGTGCACAAGGGGTTGATCCGTCGCTACGAGGGGCCATTTCGTGTGCTACAACAGGTTGGGAAGGCCGCATACAAGCTGGAGTTACCACCGAAACTTAAGGTACATCCGATTTTCCATGTGAGTATGCTTAAACCTTTCCAGGTTGATGAGGAAGATTCGGATCGAGGGGAGTCACAACGGGCGCCACTCGGAGCAAAAACCTCGTATGATCCGGAAGTCGAGAGCATCATGGCGGACCGAGTCATACGGAAGCAGTGTTGTGCGCCCAAGCATGAGTATTTGATCCAATGGAAGGGTCTTCCAGAGAGTGAAGCTAGTTGGGAGCCCGCAGAGTCTTTGGCAGTTCAAGAAGGAGATCGCTGCTTTCCATGCCGAAGACGCGACGAGGGCGTCGCCTGATTAGGTGGGGGAGAATGTCACGGCCCGGAAGAATGACGATCCAAGAGGTTTCTGTGGGCCGGCCGTGACACGTCTATGGATCAAGCGACCCTCGGCTTGTATCCTCATGTCCTAGGGTTTTCTCGAGTCTTCTAGAATACTCCTGGGGGCGGGCGATACGGTAAATGTATTCATATGTAATAAATGCGGGTAGTTGGTAGTTGGGGAGATCTAATCTCCACTGTTAGATCGAGGAGATATCTACGAATACGGTTTGCCTTGTATTTGTATATAAAGGGGTCTCCTCCCCCTCATTTGTATAATCTCATTCACAAGTAATACAATCAGAGCTTCTCTCTCTAGAGTGTCTCTCTCTAAAGATCCTTGTGAGTTGAGTGTGAGAAAGGCTGACTTGGGAGAAATTCCTAAGGCCTCTCACACTGAAATTTCGAGTCTCTCTCTCCTATGCCACCTTTGGCTAGGCCTCACCAGAGACCCCTCTTCTTAGTTAAATTTCAGTGTGAGAGGCTCTCTTTCCACTTTCACTTTCTTTGTCGACTCTCTCCCATTCGTTCTCCTCTTCGTTGCGCTGCTCTTTCTCTGACGTATAATGGAGCCCACTGTCTAACAAACCACGCCATCGCTGCCACCACTTCCGCATCTCCTCATTCGCTGCCTCCGCATCCGCCTCTTCTGCCGCCTCCGCATCCGCATCCGTTCGCCTCTCTCTCGACTCGCTCTTACCCTCTTCGTCACTGCTCGATGAACCACTCCACCTCCGCCTAGGTACTGATTTTCTTACATTTTCTCTAACATTATGCCTCAATTTGTAATTTTAGAGTTTTCGTTCAACCTTAGTTTTTTTTTCTTCATTCCCTCCCTCGTCACTCAACGATCACATCGAGGCATCCTCCTCGGCCGCCACCTCCACATCCGCATCCGCTTGTCTCTCTCTCGACTTGCTCTATCTCGCCCTCTCCACCACCACCTGACGAACCAATCGGCTTCCGCCTCCGTCTAGGTACTGATTTTCTTGCATTTTCTCCAACATTGTGTTTTTTTTTTCCATCGATTTGTAGTTTTAGGGTTTTCTTTCAATTCAAGGTTCTTTCCCCCTCCCTGTTCTCATCCTCGCTGCCAAAAAAACCATGTTCTCTCCGTCTTGCTCGACTCGCTCTATCTCACATTGCCTCCGCCTTCCGACTTCACTAGGTATTGACCAATGTAACCGCATTTTAGGAATCATAGATGTTGTGCTTGATGTTAAGAATGAAGGCTTGCTTTTCCTGGGTATTAACATGCCTTTCCAGCCTTATGATTAATTAAGAATGAAAAAAAATGCCTAGTTTCATGAATTTACAAACTTTAGGCCTCTAGAATGGTATAATCTACGTCCTGGCGAAGTGATGTTTATGTTCTTGTGGTTAGAACAATGTGCAGGGCACATGATAGCATCCTTACCTAGAGTATAATCACAGCCCAAAGAGTGATATTGCAAATGTCTTGAATCTGAATAAATCTTAGTATACCCAAAAATAGTGATTGAAGACGGAAGACGCCATTATTGCAAGTGAAATTAGATGGTTTCATGGGAGATGGAAACAATTCTCATCAGAACAGATTTTATAGGTTTATACTTGTGAATGTTGCTGGATGCAGGTTCTCTTCAGTCTTCGAGCAAGTTACTAATTAGTGAAGATGAAGTGCATGATTGTCAAAATTATTTGCAGATGAAAAGATCCAATAATATAAGTGGGGGAGATTATCAAAATTTTTAAATCATTTTTTTTTTGGTAGAATTTTCTAAATCATTTTCATTGCATGCAAATGCAAAATCCAATGTCCTCCTACACTATTTAGGTAGATTAAGATAGTAGATTGACAAATTTGTTTTGAAAAGATAACTAGTCCAAATTTGATTACGATTGTTTTGGTGATGTGCTGATGTTTGGCATCACATATTGCATCGACAAATATAACATGATATGTGCACATTTTAAAGGAGTTAATCACCATTGGAAGAATACTTTATTTGGATGTGCGCTTTTGTTGAATGAGACTATGGAATATGGTTATTTGAGGCGTTTTTCAAGTCTATGGGAAATAGGGCTTCGAAAACCATATTCACTGATCAAGACGCAATCATGACAAAAGCCATTAGAATGGTGTTTCCAAATACACAATATTGTTTATGCACTTGGCACATTAGGAAAAATGCCAATCAAAACATCCCACGTCTTTACAACAAACTGGTTTTTAAGGATTAATATTTCTTAACGCTTATGTATAGATGCAGATTATAGGACGAATTTGATTCTACTTGGAAGGAAATGGAAGAGGAGTGGGGAATTGAGAATAACGATTGGTTTTGGAGATTGTACGACCTTAGACATAAATGGGGTTTAGCTTTTGATTGTGATACATTTACATGTGGTATAATATCAAGCCAAAGGAGCGAGAACACCAATAATGTCTTCCAACAGATATCAAAGAAAACATTAACTCTTATAGAATTTTTCCACCACTATGAAGAACAACTAAAGCACATAAGAGAAATTGAAAGTCAAGATAATTACGCCTCACGTGAGAAGCCCAAATTGCAGGTTTCGAATAATAGGATCTTGGACCTAGCGGACTTTTCAATTTTTTGTGAATGCAAATTATTTGAATCAAAAGGGTGGTTATGTCATCATGCCTTGAAAGCGCTGATTGAGAATATGCCAGTTACAAGCATTCCATCCACTTATAATTTGAAAAGATGGACTAAATGGGCCAAACAAGGGCTTGTGAATAATGAATCTCATCCAATGTCATCAGGTTTATCTAAATTTAATCAATTTTCCACATTAATATAACAATGTCTTGAACTAATGGGTTTGGGAGCTAAAAATGTAAACGTTATAAAAATAGTGTCGAAGAACATGGAAAATGCGAAGGCTGATGAACTATCATCATATCAATCAAGTGTGGTTGTGACTAATGATGCTAGTGATGTTGATAATGAGGCTTGTTTGTGTGATGTTTTGGTATTGGACCCCTTTCGAAAGAAAGAAAATAGAATAATTTATGGAAGGCTTAAAAGTTCAAGTGAGAAGAAGAAGAAAAATAATCTAAGAAAAAGACACCCTCAATGCAAATAGAAAGTCAAGGTGAGTGACATATTATTCTAGTGAATATAATTAGGTAAATTTTTCGCTTATGTTACACGATGCCAATCAACATATTTATTACTTTGTAATGTAGAGTTGGCCGTCCAAGTAACACTCGATGAAACTCATTTTCCAAGTTATTTGACCAATTCAAATAAGTTTCCATGTGCTTTTTATCCTAGCAACACTGGTGATCCAACGGTAAATCTAAATTTTCGTTAGCATGTATGTCGCTCTTAGTCCTCCATTTGTATTTACATGTTACTAATTTGGTCAATTTTTACATAGATGCAGCAGCCACCATACATTACGCTGGCGATGATTATCAGTGGATTTTGCCCATTCCCAAATCAGGTGCTTAATAGTTTGGTGTACCAATTTAGTTCTAATGGATTGTGCCTTTCCACAACTATAGAAAACTCATCCTTTGTAGAATTACAATCATTAGGATAATTAATTACGTTATGCTAGTGGAGTCATATATTATATATAGATGCAATCACCATACATCATATCGCCGAGGATTATAAATAGATTTTCACCATTCATTAAGCAAGTGCTTCTTATCAAATCATTCTTAATCCTAGTTTTATTTCATCTTTTTGTTACCATTGTAATTTTGTCAATGGTTTCTTCTGATTAAATGTTGGCGTACCATAATATATTTCATGGAACTTTTTTAAGTCAGGTACAACCTGCATTGCATTTCATCTCATGAGAGTACTTGAAACATATTTATCTTGGCAACTTATTTAGTAAAATGTAAATAAAATGGTTAGTCATTTGTACAGGGTCATCAAACTCTTTTCAACATCCCTGGAGTAAATAAATTCAACAATTATGAAGAAACGCGTATCAATTCTCCGAAATAGACATGTCGTATAAAGAATCAAAGAGCTAGACACTGCAGAATTACTTGAGCACTTGCCAGCTCACAAGAGCTTCTTTTTCGTGTGCTTGGTTGCCAAGCATTTCTTGAATCTGCTAGGTTTAACATCTTTTACCCCTGTAACATTACTTGAGAATACCACTGGTTGTCTCACATTTTTCAAGCGTTGCGAAATTCTTGCAACATCACATCTAATTGCTTTTTTTATGTTTACTGATTTTTCACCGGTTGGGCTTGCAACAAAGGCGGGAGGGCTCGACGAGCTTACACTTGACAGTTGTATATGCACCTCTTCAAGTTCAAATGGCAGCAATGCACCGACAACAGGCCTTCATGTTGCAGCAGCAGCAAATGATGATGATGAGCCCACAGATACAATAGCCGACAAATCCTTTCGGCAATCCATATGCAGCCAACCGTCCATTGCGGGGAAAGAAATCCTCTCCATTGCCCACTTTTAGCTGGGAAGGAAGCCACAGAAGTTTGTGTTATTCCAGATGATTGTTTAACAGTCCATTGCAAACAAACTGATTTATTTATTTATTTTTATCCAGCAAACTAAATGCAAAAGGGAAACTAGTAGTGGCACCTTGGGAGCCGGTAGAACGCGGCCTTCAACTTGAATAAAGCTATTGCTAATTGTGATGACGCATGTATGCAGCATAAGTTCAGAATCATAGTTGCTACGCTTCAAAGCCTAGATAACCATCAAATTTTACATCTTCTCTTCGATTCATGGGCTTTTTCCCTCCATTTCAAGGTTTTCTTTCGATTTTTAATTTAAATGTGCAAGGAAGCCTACTCATCTCTCGTGTTGATAGTTAGACATATGGACTCATTTTCTAATACTGAAGTATGCTATTTTTAGTAGTCATTTTGTTGCTACATCGGTTAATTTAGACTAGCAAAACATCCAGTATATCTTAAGATCAGCAAGATTAATCGTACTTGTTGTCGCAAAAGAAGGAAAATGCACTGAGCCAATGCTCTACTTAACTTGAATCCAACTTATCTAGATCACAATTTCACTGCCAAGAGAAAAAAAATTGGCATTCAGATTACACTAGCGCATTTACATCCACTCCATAAAAGTTTATTTTACAGCACAGAAACAACATAATAGATCAATGAAACAATTGTTCCATTGCATTCATGCTTCAGAGACAAACACTAGATTGCAACCATACCGAGCAATATTGGCCATTAAACTAGAAGTAGCTTCACATTAAGTAAAATTGAAGTGAATTATAAGAAAAGTACCAACTGGATATAGTCACAAATAGAATATACTTAATAATAACTGTACACAATATAAAGCCCCCATCTAAAAGTCATAAAAGCACAATACAAGTTGCCTTGCTCTCTCCCCCTTCCACAAGTAGTTATCTTCATTCTTCGAAAGGAACAAAATTAGACGGCCACCAAAAACATAAATGAGCATCAAACTACATATGCCTTAACAAAATATAACTAAACTGCTTTGATGACCTACATGAAAACTACCTTTTCGGCCCAAATCAATTGGGCTACAAAAATAGGCGTGCGTACATATGTCTAAAGACAAATAGACTTACATAAGCTAGCAAAATTACAATTTCAACCGCCTACTTTCTTTGGATAAGTAATCCTAATAAAGTAACAAATAAAAAAAAAATAGAGACATTTAGGGCCTGTTCGATAACACTCCTGGGATCAACTGATTATATTCTTTTATTCCCGAGAGAAAAAAAAAAAAGAATGGAAATTTGTTTGATAAATTTTTTGTTCCCGAGAACAAAAATCCATTTCTTTGTACCCGAAAATAGATCTAGAACAAGATCAAGAAACAGAAAAAAGATGTTTTTTGTTCCTGAGAACAATTCCTAAAATCAAGTCTAATTTTTTTTTTCTTCTCTTTCCTTTTCTTCTTCTTCCTTTTGGCCAGTTGTCGGCCATGGCCATGGTTGGCGATTGGCCACACGTAGGTCAACAACCTTGCCAGAGAGTGGCCGGTGACGCCAAGCCATGACGAGGCTCATTGGCCCGAGCCTTGCGTGGCTGGGCGAGGCTTGGTCTCACCAAATCTAGGCGAGGCCGAGCCTCGCTGGTGGCTAGGCAAGCCTCCGGTAAGCTTGCCAAACCTTGTCCAGCTAATCGCCAGCCACCGAGCCATAAAGAAGGAGGAGGAAGAAGAGAAAAGGAGGAATAAAAAAGCAAAAAGAAAAAGAAAAAAGAGGAAAATGGGAAAATAAATGCATTTCTATCCTAGGAATGGAAATGTTGTGTAGTTATTCAAACGCGTTTTTTACTTAGAAATTGTTCCCGGGAGCAGAATTAAAAAAAAAAAAACCATTTTTGATAAAAAAAAATTGTTCCTAGAAACATAATGATTACCAAATGCAACTTTAGCTTTTCAAGCAAATACTTAATGTAATTTGTCATCTTCAAGTTTTGCAGGCGAACACCAACAAAAGAAGTTACACTTTTTATCCTCACAATTGTAGTAGAGCTTGTCTTTGTTGCTTGTAGATTTTGAAATTCCCACGGCAGCATGCTTGCCACAGTTACACCTTTTATTTTTAAAGGTCAATCCGCTTGATGTACCCTTATTCACATTAGATGAGGACATCATATAATTGTCATATAACAATTTTATTTCTTGTTTGATTGTTAAGATGAAAATACAAGTATAAATACAAGTACGATTACGAAATATTTCAATTAAAAAAGTAATGCTCAACGAGAAATAGTCTAGACAATCTGGATAGTATCCGTATTGTCGAAAATCTGTTTTCCCATTGTCAATGATGCTACCCTTGGCCTAACCCAACGCTACTTTAGAGCATCCGTGTTGCTTTCAAAATTTAAAACAAAAGGCAAATCCTACACAGGTTTATTTCATGTTGTATTAGGTTTTGAACATTAAAAACTTTATACTTTTCATATTACGGTCGGTTCTCATGTCACCATCTTTGCTAAAGTTATTTTGTCAATTGATATGTCCATCTTGATTATTAGTTTATTAATGGCAAGGAATTAAGATGAATATGTATAGTGAGTTTAATTATCAACTATTAAACTAACATATAACCTCTCTCATTAGGCGAAAAAATTGCATTTCTTGGAAACGCAAGGGCATGTAATAACATCAATCTTGAAAATGACCATATGTATTTTCATTCTTTTTTACTTAGAAGAGTTGTAAAAGATATGTTTTCTTTTTTATCAGAGATACGAGAAGTTGATATAAAAAACATAAATAAACATTGGTAAAGCCAATCAGAAAAAAATTGGTAATCACTCTAATTGAGGCTGATAATTCTTAAAAGAACGAGCAAATTTAAAAAGTTAGTTAGCAGAGTCAATAAAAAGTGGTAGCGCAATATACTATGCAATAGATTAATAAAAAACAAAAAGAGTTGGTGAACAACTCAAATGAGTTTTGGTAACACAAACCCAATTGGTAATGTAATTGAACAAAATTATGTAAATCACTTAAATAAAGATTGATAATGTGATATAATAGTTAGTAAATGTAAGCTATTGCTATGAACGGTAACTAAGATAGGTTTGAAGTTTTTTTAATCATAGATAAGAGAAGTTAGAATTTTAAGCAAAACTAGATATACATCAATAACTAACTTAAATAGAAGTTGGTAACACAAATTTAGTTGGTAACTTAAACAAAAAAAAAATGATGATAACTCGAATTGATGTTGGTAATTAAGAAAAAGAGTTGCTAAAATTTAAAAAGCAAGAAGATGAGGTAAACAAAAATAAAGAAATGTTGATAATAAGCAATGCAAATGGGAGTTGCTAACCAAACATTAATTGGTAATATAATCAGAGAAAAGCAACTACCCACTAAAATACAGATTAATAATCTCATATAATAATAGCACGAGTTGGTGAAAACGGTAAACGAAAATTTATAAATGATAAAAAAGAATATTTAAACAAACCAAACAAATGTCAGTAATTAGCTCAAATAAGAACTGGTAACACAAAACTTATCAGTTACTTAATCGGATTAAAAGTTGGTAATGGCTCCAATGAAAGTCATTAGTTTCTAAAAAGAATTGCTAAATTTAACGATTTGGTAAGTCAGATAAAGAAAAGTCGATAACTCTAATAAAATGAAAAAACTTAATAAAAGTTGAAATAATTGAATCTTATTAGAGCATCATCTTGTACCTAATGTGTTATATGAAGATCTGGTTGCGTGCACACGTGAGAGAGAGAGATGATTTGATTAATTTCTTGAAGCACAAGTTTTGGAATCGTGTATAATCAAGATTAGAGTGCCTTGTTGTTATTAAATGAAATTGCGTGCAATTTCTAATTTTTCCATTGAAGTGTCTTCTCCCTTCATTGAAAGAAGGAGCTCAATATAAATCAAAGTTTAGATTTAAAGTGAAGTAAGAGGAAATATTTGATTCTTTGCTTATGCTTTAGAAGAAATTGAATTAGTACAAGATTAAGGAGAAAAAAGAAAGATGGCTTAGTATTTACATATATGAAAAGTCAAGGGACTGTGAATAATTTCAGATTACCTTCTGAAAAATTGATGAATTAATAGTATTTTTATGAATACATAACCTCTAATTAACCCAGTTCATGCGAAATTGCCATCACATTTCGATGGGAAATCATGTGAGAATTGCTACGTAGTTACTAAGAGAAGATTTTTAGACAGTTTATAAAATAGCATTTGAAGAGCGTTTGTAAGAGATAATATCTCTTTTGCATTTTATCATTTTGCCTTTTTTTTTAATTGTGAAAATAACCTTCCGTAGCCTATACATTCCTACCTCATCATAGTCCCCACTAATAAAATAACTCAGCTCGAAAGTCATTGCTCATCAATTATAGAATTTTTAAAGTCCTTTGGGGATAGGAATTATGACAAAACGCGTGTGATTGCAGCCGACAAACGAATAGTTCAGTGAAGCACACTCATTTTAAATCTGGCCTCGCATTATTTATATTTTCAACAAAAGCAAGAATTGCGGCTATGATTAATATATTAGTCTTATTTCAATGCATCTTATTTTATATATATCAAGACATAATGGGATTGCTGTTAGAGTTGACAGGAAACTATAAGTAAGATTAGATAAATTTCATGCATGTGATCGGTCAATCACACGCTTTCAAGGTGTTATACCACACAATGTTTTTTTCGACTCCACAGGGCAACTATTTTGTTCCTGTGGCCGTGAGTTTTGGGGCGATGTCGGGCGCCTAAAAGCAGATGTGACTCTTCTGCATCTTTTTGTCCAAAGCACCCAGGAGTGATACACAAGCAAAGGTCTGGAAGCGCCCACTTGTTATTATAAAAGATTATGCGATTTCTGATCCTCCCTTCGATATGGGCAACAATATTCAAAGACATATATTCCTAAAGCAGGACCACGCTTGATCATGGAGGGAGTCGCTCTAGGGTTAATTTAAAATGCTGACACAGTACGATGCCTTTTGCCTTTGGCAAAGTTACTAATGTCACGTGTTTTTCATTCCTCTAATGTGCTGGAAATGATAAGCATCAAAACTCAGAAAATCATTTTTTTTTTCAGATTCAGCACCGCCCACCACCTCCATTGATCACATCACTGCTGTCCCCCGTTGCCACTGATCAATCTAAGTCGTCATTGGCGATCCCACTCGAGTCCTCAGCAATTGGATTCAATCATTGGCGACTGATTGGATTCAATCAGTGGCGACTAATTTGGGTTGCTCACACTCACATCTGAGTTCTAAAGATTGGACTTAGATTGGACCCCTTAAGAGCATACTCTGTTTCATTTGTTGATCGGCGAGTTTCTCCTATAACAACACCTTCAAACTTGATAGCAAATTTATTCAAACAAATTAACTTACGATGAAAATAAGCATCTATCTTCTATGTCAAATATGTTCCTCCAATCCTCCTTTGATTGTAGAGTTAAAAACTATGGATACCACTCCAATATGGAACCAAAATAAATTTGGACTTAAGTAATGTTAGTGATCGTAACTCACCAATTAGAAAGGTGGTCGAAAGAAAACATGACCCATCTATAATTTAGGGACTGGGCGTGAGTTTGAACGGTTTGTGGAGGGAGGGAAGGGGGGGAAGTCACATTGCATGTGGGATTTGTTTCTTTCACCGAAGTTATCTGCCGATGAAGAAGTAGATCCATGGCAAGTGCAAGATACAAATGAAGCGATTGGTGAACGAAACCAGAGTCGTACGGAGGAGAGGGAAAAGGCGGCCCGTTTGGCCATTATTTCACGTTCCCGTTTAAGTTATACCGTCCATATTTATTTTATTCATTAATTTGACAGGGCGATGATGTATATTTCCAAATTCTTGACCCCACCACCATCCCCCCCACGCCAATTCCCACTTCTATCCCTCTGGATGCGTGGACGACTCCCTTTCGATTATTGTTCACTCTCCCTCCTCTCTCTGACCCTCCGTTTCCGCACACGTCCCTTAAATAAAATAGGTACGATGGACAAAGTTCACCTGTGCTTCTAAATTGCAACAAGCATATTACTTTCTTCCCATTTCTCGTAACTCGCTTGTTTTTGGCAGGTGCCTTGTCCCCATTGTACCAAAAAAGAAACCCTCCCCTCAATCTCTCTCTCTCTCTCTCTCTCTCTCTCTCTCTCTGTGAGCCCTCCTCCGGTGCGCCCCACGGGTCATCAAAGTCTAGCTAAGGAGGTGGAGGTGGTGGTGATGGAAGAGCTGATAATCTCTCCCTCTTCGTCTTCTTCCCTCGTGTTCAAGCCCATGTCTCCCACGACCACTCCCCCTCCCAGCCTCAGCCTCACCCTCCAGCAGAGGCTTCAGCTGGTGGTGCAGAGCCAGCCCCAGTGGTGGGTTTACGCCATCTTCTGGCAACTCCTCAACCACGACGATGGTCGCCTCCTCCTGGCCTGGGGCGACGGTCACTTCCAAGGCTCCACCAAACTCACTCCCGCCTCCCGTTCTGACTGCGGGAAGCTCTTCCCTCAGGACCCCAGCAATAGTCGCCCGGATGCTGCTGCCGATGTCCCTGCCCCCACCGGAGACGTGACTGATGCCGAGTGGTTCTACGTCATGTCCTTGACCCGCTCTTTCTCGGCGGGAGACGGTATTCCTGGGAAGGCTCTGAGCACGGGATCCTTGATCTGGCTGACTGGCGCTCGTGAGCTTGAGTCGTACGAGTGCGACCGAACCAAGGAGGCCGAGCTCCATGGCATCCGCACCCTGGTCTGCATCCCAACTGGCGATGGAGTCCTTGAATTAGGGTCCTGCGATGTCATCCCTGAAAACTGGGGCCTTGTTCAACGAGTTAAGTCTCTTTTCGGCTCCGATCTGCTCCTTCCCAAGCACCCATCACCACCTCCGTTCCAGCTCCACCAGGACCATAGCGACATTTCTTTCGCTGACATTGGAATAATTGCGGGCCTTCAAGAGAGTGATTTTGCTTCTCACGATGACTACGAGAAGAAGGTCAAGAAGAAACAGCCGCTGGTGGAAGGAGCTGGTGGGAAGCCAGAGGCTCCGTTCGGTTCCTGCAGCTACCTGGTGGAGTCGGAGCACTCCGATTCTGATAGTCCTTTCATGGCGGTGGTGATGACCGAGAAGAGGACCCCCAAGAAGAGAGGGAGGAAGCCCGGCCTAGGCCTCACCCCGCCACTGAACCACGTGGAAGCCGAACGGCGGCGCCGGGAGAAGCTGAACCACCGCTTCTATGCGCTGCGAGCGGTGGTCCCAAACGTGTCCAGGATGGACAAGTCTTCCCTGCTCTCCGACGCAGTGTCCTACATTAACGAGCTCAGGACCAAGATCAGCGATCTGGAGTCCCAGTTGCAGAGAGAGTCCAAGAAGTTCAAACAGGAGGTCACCGATGCAACCGACAACCTGAGCACCACCACCTCCGTCGACCATAGTAGCCCATCCGGATGCGGCGGTTCTTTGCTAGAAGTGGAGGTTAAGATTGTGGGGTGCGATGCCATGATAAGGGTCCAGTCAGAGAATGCGAACTACATGTCGGCGAGGCTGATGGCAGCGATGCGGGACCTGGAGCTCCACATACACCACGCCAGCCTGTCGACGGTGAACGACCTCGTGCTCCAAGACGTGGTGGCTAGGGTTCCGGAGGGGCTCAAGGGGGAGGAAGATCTCAGAGCTGCGCTTCTTCGGGCACTAGAACAATGACGGAGAGAGAGAGTACGTACTGTCTCTCGGTGTGGCTTCCCCAAGAGAACCGTGTTCAGCTAATCGTTGGGCCTGTCGCGTGGTATTTCAAATATGCCGGGTAATTGGTGTGTACTTAATGTGATGTACGTGGCTGTAGTTGGATAAAGGAGACAAAACCATGCATTGCTTAATGTTATCTGTAACTAGTGACTCTTAATTGAACCGTGGGAACATATTCAATCCCAGAAGATGAAAAATCAGAGGCCAGCATTTATCCACTAGTCGCAAGTAAATCCACTCGCTATTAATCTAATTCAACGAAATATAATGAGCTTATTCATCAGTCATAACGCACATAAAGAATGAGGTTTTATCCTAATTCAGAGTTGATGTTATTTTTTGCAGTACAAACCATACTTCACTACACACGAGCAAACAACTTAGTTCTTCATCTTCACTAATTAGTAACTTGCTCGAAGACTAAAGAGAACCGGCATCCGGCAACATTCACAAGTATAAACCTATAAAACTTATATCGATGAGAATTGTTTCCATCTCCCATGAAACCATTTAATTTTACTTGCAATTATGGGGTCTTCCATCTTTGATTACTATGTTCGGGTATACTCAGATTTCTTCAAATTCAAGACATTTGCAATATCACTCTCTGGGTTTTGATTATACTCCAGGTAAGAATAATATCATGCACCTTGCAGACATTGTTCTAATCATGAGAACATAAACACCACTTTGCCGGAAGGTAGATTACACCATTCTAGATATCTAAAGTCTGTAAATTCATGATACAAGGCATTTTTTTCATCCTTAATTAATGATAAGGCTAGAAAGATAGAGCGATCAGTACTTAGCGGAGGCAGAAGGGGGCGATGCGAGACAAAGCAAGTCAACCGAGATGGAGAGAACGCTACGTCATTTGGCATGGTTTTGTCAAACGGTGGAGGTAACGGACGAGGCAGATGTGGATGCAGCGACATGGTTTGTCGGACGGCAAAGGCGAGAACATGGAGGGAAAAAAAAAACAAAACCTAAAGTCAAAAGAAAACCCTAAATAACAAATCGACGGCAAAATAAAAATATTTAAAAAAAAAAAAAACCAATGTTCGAGAAAATCTAAGAAAATCAGTACCTAGAAGGAGGTGGAGGTAGAGTGGTTCATCGGGCAGCAACGAAGAGGGCGAGAGCGAGTCGAGAGAGAGTCGAGTGGATGCGGATGCGGATGCGGAGGCAGTGGCGACAGCATGGTTCGTCAGATGGCAGGCTCCATCGTACGTTGGAGAAAGAGCAGCGCAACGAAGGGGAGAGCAAACGAGAGAGAGTCAACAAATTTTCAGCCCATAAATACGTATGAAACATAAATGAGAAGTAAAAAAATTTTACTTCTAGCCCATAAATACGTATGAAACATAAATGAGAAGTAAAAAATATTTACTTCTCTATTTCTTTCCCACTTTACTCTCTCATTGGAAGGACTCGCCTAGCTCAATGCCTCCCTCACTCGAAGGACTCTCCTCCATAACCCTAACCTCAGTTCAACACCTCCCTTAGATCGACGCCTTACTCATCTTGACGCCGTCGTCGACTCTCACTTCACAAGGCCCTTATCGCTGTCGACTCCGTCCTCCTCATTGGCATTGACTCCTCCTCCTCATACTAGCCTCTTTTGTGACGAGCTAGGTACGTCACACACTACATGTGTCCTTTCCATTTAAATTCAATACTTACAAATACGCATGTGGAAGCACTACAAAATAAATTACAATATAACATACCGGAAAGTCACAGGAGTTTAATGCATATATATGCTTCTTCTTTATACAAACGCTAGTACTTATCATCAAAATATATAGATTGGAACCTGTGGGCTATGGGCCCACTAGTTCTATTGCTCCTGTATTATATCATAAGCGAGCCATCATACAACTCAGGAGTTGATGGTCTCAAGCATCACCTCGTCCTTTCCACCGTCATATCGCAAAGGGACCATCCTAGATATTAAAAAAATAAGGGGTAAGCCGAAACTTAGTAAATGAAATCCTTAGGTCTAAGGTAGGAGATCATCATAATACTCAACTTGACACCAAATCAAACAACATGAGTTCAAGACAATACAAAATAACCATGCATAAGCAAGTTTACGATATGCCAATAACAAGCCATTAACCATAATGCAAGTCCACCCCCCCAAGCAATCATATGGCATAAGATTTTATGATGCACCAGTATCACCTAGTAGTTTAGCAGCATACAGAAGAATATATATAGACACACACACACATATATGTAGGCAAGTTCATACTTATCATGAATTTCACTATCGCACACACACAAATGAATTCATACATGTCATTGGAGCTCATTACCACACATACAAGTAAAATCATACTTGTCATGTACTTCACCATTACACACATAAGTGAATTCATACATATCATTGGCCATGAACTTCTCAATTTATGAGGCATCTCGACTAATAAGGCAGCGTCACCATTGTCTCATGGGGAGGGAATCATACATACCATTTGCCACGTCTCAACCCATTCATCATGGATGTCCTCTATATCAATTGGGATAGACACACCACTGTTCATCCACATGATGATGATCAACATACCATGACTATAAGAGCCATGTCATACCTTGACTATATGAGCCAAGTCATACCATAATCACAAGGGCCATGTCATAATAGAATTTAATATTATATCAATCTTGTAGAGAACCGTCATCATATATAGTAGAACATATGGCTGATTCTAGAGTCTTATCCGCAAACTCATACAAGGAAATTTGCTCAAAGGCGAATAGACCATGGCAAAAGTGTTACTCATGTAGTATCATTCACAAGCAATTCATCATAACATAACCGCCATGATCATTACGATATTTTGTCATTTTTCATGCATTTCAACATAATCTAATGGAAATCAATTGATGGCAACATCGGCATGTAAAGACTAATCAATTCAAGCCAAAAGAATACAACGATTCAACACTCAATCATTGAAACTTGCTTACCGTTAACATCAAAGTTCAAACTAAAATTTACAACCATCAAACAACCAAGTCAAGAGCACTAAGTGGATCAAGCGCCTAGGGTTTTCACTTACCTCAAATAGGGTGCTGTGTAAATCAATGCTTTAATCACCTTGTAAACTCTTGAAACATGAAATTTTGAAACTTGGACAAGACAAGAATGGAATCTTTCATTTCACACAAAAGATTGAAATATGAACATAAAAGAGGAAAACGAATGAAGATCTCTCTCTCTCCAGAATTCTCCCTTTTACAAGCTTGAAGACATAAGAAGGTCTTTTTATAGGCCAAAGAAAATGAATCTAACAAACCAAATTTAAAAGTAATGATAACTTTGGGTTGAAATTATTATATTTAAGAGTAGTATGTGTTCCAATAGAAATGCTTTGAGTGGCCCTAAGTAGATAGCTAGGATAGGTGGCTTCATAAGATTAGTAGAGAAAGATATTTTAGTTGAAATGATAGATGGCTTCTTTTTGGTCAAGTAAAAGGAATGAGTCATTAAGGCATTAATGTGCTATATTGTCAATGATGTAATGCATGATATCATGGGTTGTCTAATTCAATAAAATATTTGGTGGCAAATGAAATGATATGTTCAAGATATAATAGTTACAAGTGGTAAAATTATATGGCTTCACTTATTGATAAGGCCAAAGAAGATTAAGTAATAATGATCTTCAGCTAAAATCATGAGGTCTAAAGGTAGAAAGGATATGTGTTCGATGAATGAGCTTCAAGTGGCCCCTCGCACAAATGACCCAATAAGATTTTGCCACAAGAGGATATTTTGATGGAGATGAAGACAAGCTCCTCTTCTTTGGCCGATGCATCTGTTTAAAAATTTTGGTAGAGAAAAGAAAAGTGGCATGCCAATCGAATAGATATAAAGATTTAGGGAAATCAAAATTCTTTCTAAATATTGGTGAGTTTGAAAATATTTTGAATCTATTAAAATCATCAATAAAAGATATCAAAATTAGAAAAATTTCAATTCAATAAATTTGAAACTCGAATATCATAATATATGAAATTCAGGGCATATCAATCCCTTTCTATAATTGATGAAACTATAATGGTCACGGAAAATCATGCTAAATACTATTGTCAAGCGTAGAAAATTCAAGATGTCACATTTTTCAAGCCTACCTCGCCTCCTCTTGGTCGATGATGATGACCCTCTTCAATTTAAGTTTTTGGGTTGGGCATTTTATATGGCATCAAATTCAAGTTCTTGTCTCGACTTATTTCATATGTACGATTGAACGGTTCCTCAAATTTCAATTGTCATTTCCCATCCGATTTGCATGTGAGAGAGGTGTCAAAAGTGTCCTAAATCTTCTAAACATTTGATGGTCTTAGGGTGCACATGATAAAATTTATATTTCTCTATTCCCCATAACATATTTAAAACATAAATCCGTTTGGTAATGCAATTTTATTTTTTCTATTTCAAAAACAGATTTTTATTCCAAAAGTAGATTTGGAGAGAAATTAGAAGCTAGAATGTTAGCTTTTCAATTTATGGAACAAAAGATCAAAACTCTTTTCATCGTTCACTCTCGTCATCACCCATCACCCACTCACCACCCATGGGACGCTGAACTCCCATTGCCCATCGCTCGCCCCCATCCGCCCACCGCTAGTCGTCGGACCTACCATCGGCCGCCCACTAACGGATGTCGGACTTCGACCATCCATTGTTGGTTGTCGGCCACTCGCCACCGCACGCCAACCGCCGACCAACGGATACTCGTTGCCGACGCCGGATGCCGAACGCCGAACGTAAGATGCCGAACATCACCGATCGGCCGCCCACCACCGAACGCCGGACTTCGGCCGCCCATCGTTGGTTGTTGGCTGCCGGATGCTGGTGGCCAACCGCTAGACACTCGCTGTCGAATGCCGAATGCCGAATGTCGAACATCATACCCTCGTCGCCGAACGCCGGCACTTGCCGTCGAATGCTAGACGCCGGTTGCCGGATGCCAGCAGTCGCCACCCCCATAAAAATAGGAATTTTATTATGTTATTAAGCAAATTTCTATTCCAAAGACAAAAATTTTGAATCGTTATCAAATGTGTTTCTTTGCTCAAAAACTTATCCAAGGAATAGAAATTGATTTCTGTTCTAGAAATTTTATCATGTGCGCTAATACACTCGATCTCTCCATATATAATTTTTAAGTTTTTTTTTTTTATTGGACATTCTATAGATCTTATAACAGTACTTGATGCGTTGCTCATTTCGGTTATTTTCTATTAAAAAGAGAAAGATGACACGACCTCATCATTGTAGCATAGTTGCCACATAAAATAACCTAATACAAAAAAATATCATGACTAATACTTCAAATTTTTCATCATCAGTCATAACTCGGACATCACAATATCTTTCATCTTCGAAAGAAAGGAACCAAAAAATAAGAAGAAGAAGATTTTAATGTGATAGACATGTATCATGAGTAGCCGCGAATAACATGTGTGGCGCCTGGCGAGTGAAATTCACCAAACCGACTTTCATTCAATAGTTCAGCAAATAACTTTCTTATATGAGGTTGTACCACACCTAACTTAGCTCGGACAATTAATTCATTGAGCGAGACATGATTTCACTTTAGGCTCGATAACTAGTTTTGGCTCGCCATGACATCATCGGAAGAGTGGCATTAGCTCCCGATAAGTTTGTGCACGGGAGGCCAACCCCATCATTAGAGCTCCGGAGTAATATAATCTTTCTATCTTAAGACTCCTAGCACCGACCGTTCCGACATCACTCCCACAAAGCAGTTGTATTCATTCCCTTTGCATTACTTACCCTTTACTTGATAACCCAAGCTTCACTCATAAGTTTCACGAGTACGGGAGAATCATCAACCGTAACACATGCATACATCTTGGCAACACTTTCAAAAATGTTTTCTTTAGGATTAGCTAATTTGATAAAATTAACATGTTATAATTTATTGCGGTTTTGTCCTCTAGCCGTTGAAATGTTAATAGTTAAAGTAGGTTCAATCATAAACTTTTTCAAAATTTATCAATTGAGTTGATCCGACCAATTATGACCAGAAATTTTGTTGACGTGGACTACTGTCCTACATGACATGGATGACGCTAAAATTGATAATTTTTAACAATATTTTATTATTCTTTAGATACTCTGTTTTCTATGTGTCCTTAACAAATAAGAATATATTACTTCTTTCATTTGATATCAAGTTTACCTATGTCCTCTTGCACTGAAGGAGAAATCACTCATTTCTCTTTCCATATTTTTCCAGCAGAGATTTTGCACTTCAACTGACAATCTCTGCAGGAATTTAGTTTAAAGCCCTGTTCCTTTAGCTCTAGCCATCACATTGTGGCGGAAGTATGTCGTTTACCACTTTTTTTATTTTACTTGAATGGCATCTTGTGTTTTAACCTTTCACTTATAGAATAATGAAGGATGCAATACCATTGTTTCTTAAGTACCACCGAAGTCATTTGAAGGTAGTTCTGAAGTTCTGGCTACTGCTGGTGTAGATGTGTAGATGCATAGAGTTTCTTTGTCTTATCAACCACACTGCATACGACCTTTTGTTTTCATGAACTGTGTTGTTTATCTCATCTGCCTGTGTGGTTGGGCAGCATCTGCATGCAAGGCTTATTTGTGCGCACCCATATGCGTCCGCCGTATGTGTGGGTTTAGGTCTTCGAATTACCCATGATCTATCTGATAGTAAGTCTTTTGGGTTTTAATGTTCTGTGCCATAATTTGCAACTTCTGATGAATGAATGATACTGACATGAACTGCTACTGCTTAATAAAAATGGCATAACCTGTGGGTTTGATTGAGCACCGTTGTTCATTAACATGCTATGGGAAAAAAGTGGTGCTCACATTCACCTATGCTGGACAGAGGCACTGAAGTTTTAGATATGTAATTTAATTTTTTCTCTTATTGATATATAAACATTCATGAATATAAGACCTTGCTCAAGGATTGAGCATTTTTATCAGAGGTGCCGGACTATTGTCATGCGCTGATGTATCATTGTTATGAAGCAGATTACGACTACTGGACATGTGAGATTGACGCCTAGGCTTAGATAGTCCAATAAATTCGTTATTACAGTTGTTAAAATATTGGAGTAGATGCTACGAACTTCTTTGTCTGTCAAAAGCTGAGCGACTTTGCATTGCCTCGATCGTCTGCATGTCTACTTCTATTTAGATGTGAATCCTCTTTGCAGGCTCCAGCTGAGCGAAGAGAGGTCTTTTCCGATGAGCTGCAGCGGGTGGGAACTGAGGCTGGTTAGGTAACTGAGGCTGGTTAGGTATTACGCGAACTTGGGAATAAGGTAAAGAAGATGGAAAATTAGGGCCTGTAGACATACACTTCGAAGTGCACGAGGCTGCAGAAGAGTTGCGGAACAAAGTTGACCGGAAGTCATACATTTTAGTCAACTCAGAGAGCTGGGAAATCGGAAACGAGCAAAAGACTGGGCAGAGCCTCAAGAATAAGGTTTTACAGCATAAGTCACTTAGTGAAACTGTACTACATCTCAGGCCGTTTTCTGCACCAAGAAGTCTGGACGCCGCGAAGCCAAACACGGGGTTGAAACCCCCAGTTCCTGTAGTTATTCCCGCCGATGGTGCGAGGACCAAACAGATATCATGGCCTGCCGGAATCTCACTGAGAACTGATCCTGTTGTTGAAGAATAAAAAACATATGAAAGCGCAAGTGCTTTGTCTCTGGCAACTTTCACGTCGCTCCTCATTGAGTTTTTTGCAAGGTTACAAAATCTTGTGGACGCTTTTGAAGATTTAAGTGAAAAGGCAAATTTCAAGGAACTGGTTGAGCCATCGGCAGTAGCAGAGCCTGTAGGGATTTTCGGAGGCGTCATCGATTGCGGAAAAAGGTTTTCACTTTTGAAGCAACAGTGAGGGCGAGGTACATCGATTATTGAAGTAACGCACTTTGCCACAAATCCATTACGAGGACATCTTTTCCAGAGCAACACCACCCTGATGTTATCTATCTGTCAACGTTGGTCAAACATTGCAATTCGACAGCGAATGAAGTTCGGGTTAGGACCATCCATTTGTAATTCGGAATCATGAACTCTGCCTGTGTCGAAAGCAATAAGACCCTAACAAAGCACTTCCTCGATTGTGATAGGGAAAAAGTGTTGATAATTGGATGTTGCATGCAGCGGCAGGGAAGGATGAACCTCTGAGCAGCTTCCAGAGCCAAAATGAAGATAGAAATCTGGTAATTGCGAGATCAAGTACAGGTATCGGTTTACATTCGTGGCACCCTGAGAAGGTAATTTCCGTGCTTGGCTTGTCTGTCATCGATCTCAGAGGTTGAGATTGAACTGTTGCCGAAGCCTTTCGGCATCAAAATGGAGCGCTGGTGTCTGATGGCAGTTTATCTGAGTTAACGAAGCCAGGGTACTCGGGAGAAAGTTAGTCGCCACTGGACTAGAGAAACGATCCCTGCTGGACCCAAATTTAATACGAAAATGCAAGAAACAATAAACGAATCGGGAACTTTTCACAATGGCGAATGTCCATCAAGATGTTGAAATATACTCAATTTTCTTATGAATTCCATTTTCGCTATTGTCTTGCTACCAGAACAGGCCGAGCAACAGTGTAGTTCTTATTTCCTTGTATTCAGGTGTACTGCTTCTCATTCACATCGGTGCAGGATACATCATAACAGAACTTATAAGTCGCAGATAGGCTTAATCGGAACTAAAGCAAAATACAGAAAAGAAAACAGAAGCTAGGTAATTGCTACCCTAACTGACAGGTAGAAAGGCAGCCTTTTTGGGGATCTAAACAAGCAGGCGATAGGTAGGCACTGCTAACAAGTGATTAGCTCTTGGAACTGATAAGCCAAACCTTTCGCTCATGTCAATATCGCTCGGCGCCATGTCCTCAGGTAATTCCCACTTGAAGCAATGCGCTAATTGAGCCAGAACAAGCTTCACTTGTAGCAGGCCTAACTGAATTCCAGGGCATCCCCTACGTCCTGAACCGAAAGGAAGCAGCTCGAAATGATGCCCTTTCACGTCTATTCCATTGTCGACAAATCTCTCGGGTACAAACTTTTCGGTGTTTTCCGACCACACGCTAGGATCTCGCCCGATCGCCCATATGTTCACGATGATTCTGGATTTCTTTGGTATGAAGCATTCGTTTATGATGGCATCCTCCATGGATTCTCACGGAACTAGTAATGGCACAACTGGATGGAGTCTCATGCTTTCCTTCACCACCATGTCCAGATAATTTAGCTTCGGTAGATCCGACTCCTCAACCATTCTAGTCAAGCCAACGATGGTTTCTAGCTCTTCTTGAAGGTGCGCCATCGTCTGTGGATTCCTCATGAGTTCAGAAAATGCCCAGTCGATGGAGGTCGATGCTGTCTCGAAGGAACCTGAGATCATGTCCAGTATTATGGCTTTTATATTCGTTCGATCGATGATATACTTTTCTTCGCGAGGGTCTATGGGTTGGTTCATCATCGAAAGCAATATGTCGATGAAATCCTGCTGATGTTCGCTGTCATAATGAGCAGTGTCTTGCACATGGTCGTCGATAATCTTCTCTAGGAGTTTGTCAACCGACCTTCTAACTGCCTTGAACTGCCGAGTCGACCCCTAAGAAGAACAATCTTCATCAGTGCCTCACTCAAGCTTGCCACAGAAGATAGACCAGAAAGGCGGTGGATTGTTAGTAGCGGAAGATGACCGTTCCATTATCGATTAGAAGTTCATCATGTTGAATTTCCCTCTTAATGCATCCCCGGGACGTGTCTGCACACTGCAACTGTCCATATTCTGATAGCAATGTTCGTTTTTTGTCGATTATGTTCATTGAACGCGTGAGCAGACATACGTGAACCACATGCGAAATTATTGTATTTGAAGGATGTACTAGGAGAAAACATGGAAAATCAACGAGTTTGATGATGCAGGGAGATGTATGATCCGTGCTAGTATGGCTTTAACACAGTAAATATAGATACAGAGTTGGAATGCGAAAATCGCAAGAATAGCACTGCACGTACCTGAAGATCAAGTGGCCTGAGAAAAGGCACGTAATCGGCCAAGTTGAAGACTCCGGCGACTCTCGCGTTCTCCTGAATGATCCCCTTCAGGTCGTGCTCGCCGTCCGTACTCCTCCCCAGTATCATCCTACAAGCCATGTCCTCCATCGCACGCTCCACCTGCGCGCTCAAGTCCACCGCCTCATGCGCTGCTGCGGACTCCCTCAGCGAGGCCACCAGCGAGCCCACCTCCGCCCTCCTCACGCCCTCGAAGCTCCGGACCCTGGCCGCGCTCAGCAGGTGCGTGGTGCACAGTCTCCGCACGCTCCTCCAGTACGGGCCATACTCGGTGAAGACGAGGCCCTTGGTGGTGTAGAAGTCCAGCTCCGCCTCCGGGATCCTGGGCCTGCTCGCGAAGATGGAGTCGTGGGTGCCGAGGAACAGCCCGGCGGCCTCCGGCGAGGAGACAACAACGGCCGGGACAAGGCCTAGGCGGAGGGACATGATCGGCCCATACCGGGCTGAGAGGCTGCGGAGACTGCGGTGGGGGCGGTCGCCCAGCAAGTGGAGGTTGCCGATGATGGGGAGCGGCGGCGGGCCGGGCGGGAGCCTCTGGCGGCTCTGGTCGCTCGAGAGGAGGAGGCGGCGGCGGGCGGCGAAGGAGAGGAGGGCTGTGAAGAGGAGAGACAGGAGGATGGCAAGAGGTGAAAAGTCCATGCTTCCCGTGGTCTTGTGAATGAGTGAGGGAGGGTGACTGAGGGTCGTATCATTTATAATTGGACAAGGCGAGAAACTGTGCATGAATTTTTCACACGTTTCCAACTTTTTCCCGAGGTACACGAGTGCAACGTGTCATCGATACTGTGATCCCATTTTTCAAGGACATGGTTTTAAAATAGAAACTTTATCTTTTGATATTGATCTACTTTTCTCTATTAAGTGATGGTTATTTCATCTATATTATTTTTTCCCTAATGAAAGGCAATTTAATAAGGACGATCGTTCATTTTCGTAAGGGCAACATAAGGTCAAATGCAAACCCTCTCATTCGTAAATATACCATTAGTATGTGAGGGGATTGGTTTAGTAGAATGCGTTCATAATCACGATCAAGTTGTTGTTGAATCTTCGCGGATTTCCGTTTCACACAAACTCGAACAATGACCTAGAGGTCAAATTTATTTTTGGTCACATCTAGTGGCACACTCAACGATGGGACGAATGTGGAACATGCCCAAGACAGGGACAATTGGAGCCTGCATGGTAACGTTTTTGTTCATCCCAATTTATGTTCTTTTGTTCCCCGGAACAAAAAAAGAATAGAAATTTGTTTGTTAACACCAAGTTATTTTTTTTGTTTCCCGGAATAGAAAGTTAGCCTAGGAATAGATTTGGAGCGAAACGAAAAACAAAAAAAAGTTGTTTATTGTTAGGAACAATTTCTAGAAATAAGCCAATTTTCTTTTTATTTTTTTTGTTCTCTCTCTTCTTGCCGGCCACCTCCAATCGCCTGGAGCCACTGTCGACCATCGGCCAACCGTCGCTGCCGGCCGCCAGCCGCCGCCGCATGACGGCTGGTGCCGACTGTCACTGTCGACCACCGCTGCATAGCCGATATGCGGTTGGCGATTGTGTGGCGGCGGCAAGCGGGCGGCCGGTGGTCGGTAATCCATGAGCAAGAATAAAAAATGAATAAATATAAAAAAGAAACTATCTTGTACCAAACGCATTTATATTTTTTTTTATTTCAAGAGTAGAAATTTTGTGTAGTTACCAAACACGTTCTTTTACTCAAAAATATTCTCCGGAATAGAAATAGAAAAGAACTATTTTTGAAAAAAAAAAAACTCTTCCCTAGCTAAGAAGCGTTGTTATGCTCAGCCTTGCAGAAGCAAAGGCTGAAAAACAAGACATCTACGGACGCGTTGACCTGGCATGCAAGGCGGAGGGTGGCCGCAAGCAAATGGCGTTTTTCTCTAGGATGGGTTGCTTTGCAAGAGCGCGACCAGGACAAAATGCATCGCCATCGCAGGGCTTCGAACGTTCTGAATGTGTTTACACATTTGCGTGAATCACAAGTATTGTTTTCCCCTCTGAATTTGGAAAAACAACACAAACAATTTCCAAATTTTAATCCAATATATAATGTGATTATTGAATTTTTAATTTATTCAATGTGATACCTAAAATTTAACTTGATGTGCAATGCCGTTCTCAAACCTTCAATTTATTTAATATAGTTATCGAACTTTTGATATGTGTTTAATATAAATCTTATTTCGGTTATTTTCCATTAAAAAATAAAATAAAAGATGACACGACATCATCATTGCAGCATAATTGCTACATAAAATAACTTAATACAGAAATATATTATGACCATATACTTCAAATTATCTTGTCATCAGTCTAACTCAGACACCACAATAACTTTCATCTTCGAAAGAAAGAAAGGAACCATAAAAAAAAAAAAAAAATTAATATGGTAGACATGCACGCATCTCTATTTAATCTTGGCAACACTTTCAAAAAAAAATTCTCTAGTATTAGCCACTAGCCAGTCCGATAAAATTGACATATCACAGTTTATTATGGCTTTGTCTTTTAATCGTTGAAATGTTAATAGTTAAAGTAGGAAAATGGTGTCGCGCCAATTTAATCCTAAATTTTTTAATTTTACCAATTGAGTCATATACTTTTTAAAATTTTGTCAATTGAGTTCATTTGACCAATTCTAACTAGAAATTACATACGTAGACACCGGTTGTCTTACATGACACAATAACGCTGGCGTGAATAATTTTCAATAATATTTCAACATTTTTTTCATTTTTTTTGGTTTTTTTTCCGCTTTTCTTTCTTTTCTTTTTCCCTTGGCCAGTCACCACTGGTCCTTGTTGACGGTCGGCGACCTAGGCAAGGGCTCGCCTCACCGGGCTTGAGCGAGGGATGCTTGGGTTTGGGCCAATGAGGGTCACCTTTGCTTGGGCAAGTGAGGGTGACCCTCATCCTTACTTGAGGTCAGTGGAGGTCATCGAATATCAATGAGGCTTGGTGGTGGCCAGCAGAGGGAAAAGGGGAAAATAGAAAATAGAAAAGAAGAGAAAAGGGAAAAAAAAGGAGGAGAGAAGAAAGGAAAAAAAATGTTAAAATATTATTAAAAATTATTTACGTTAGCATTGATAGTTACATAGAATAACTGGCATTCATGTAAATTAGCCGAATGGATTCAGTTAATAGAATGTGAAAGGTTTAAAATTCAATTAGTGAATGTCTAATAAGTTAAGGACTTTTTAGATAATTTAGCCTACCAATGAGTATGTCATGAAACATGTCACCAGCGGACATTTAGTATTTGGTTTCAACAAAGTGTCAAATAAGAAGATGATATGGTGGAGATGGTCGACTGATGAGAAAATTAATTAAAATATCGTTAATTTCAAAGAAGAAAATTGTAATTTGTTTCACATCGCCTCAAAGTTTCCCGATGAAAATCTTTCCCATAAGTAGGTTTGACAATTCATTGAGATAGTTAATTATTTTAGAGGTTTTGTTCCAAAAATCACAAAATGGGGAATGAAATCCTAATGTAGATTCCACATCGCTTAGCTTAATGTTAGCAACTCTGCATATATCATTGGGAGCTGCCCTTACCCCATAATTGTAATTTTGGGCTTGAGAACCCTACTTTGTATTAGAGCCTAGAGTCCAATAATAGTTCTTGGCTGATTTTTTTATTTATTTATGGTGGGGAGGGGGTAGGGGGAAGTGGGCATGAAATCCTAATGCAAATTCCACGTCACTCAATTTAACGTTAACAACTCTACATATATCCTCGGGGTCGCCCTCATCCCCCACCACCCCCCTTGAGGTACTCCCACGCCACAAGTTTTGGGATTGAGAACCTTACTAAGATATATTTTTGAGATTTTATTGATAAATGAAATTGAAAAATAAATTCCCAATCACTTGTTAATTAATATAAGTACTACGGAGAAGTATGTGAAAATTTCACGATAATGAATATGACCGTTACTGATATAAATTTCTGACAAAGCACATCATTTGAACATAAAAAAAAAATCAAGAAATTCACTAACAAGTCAAAAGGCAAATATTGAAAATTTTATGATCGCTCGAGGGGGTCAATGTAACGTCTCGACAGAGTTTTAGTCGACGGTCTTTTGTGATTCGACGGTCACCGGTCCTCCAAAATCCGATCACCTTGTTTGAAAGACATAAAATAAAAACACCATATCCAAAAAAAGAAAAGAAAAAAATGGTAGCACTAGAGAACAAGTCCGAAACACGACAAAAAAAGGATTTCGCTAACCCCAAAATTGAACTTCACTTTAATGGCGATCTGAGAATTTTCGTATCAGTTACACCGACGTCGATCGCCATCGTCAGAGCTCCCGATACGCCGGCGACGGCGAACGGCGAACCGGAGAAGCCGCCGGCCGTTCAGTTCCAATCCCGAAGTTAGGGCGCCGGATCCTCCATTCTCGGCCGGAATCGCCGCTGCATCCGCCGGGGGAGCGGATCCATGGCCGTCTGAGGCGCCGCTCGCTTCCTCTCGTAGTCCTCTCCGATTCGGGCTCGAGAGATCCAGAGGAAGAGAGAGAGAGAGAGACGGAAATGGCTAACAACATCTTCGAGTACTTCGTGGTGTGCGGCCTCGGGCCGGAAATCCGGACCCTGGACATGGACAAGGGGTTCCACGGGACGGAGGTCATGTACATGCCGTCGCAGCTCGACCAGTTCCCTTCGTCCGATCACTCTCTTTACCCGCCTCCGCCTCCTCAGCTCTCCACCGTAAGTCCGCACGACCTAGGCCGTTAGGAGATGGGGGGAAGGGGATCGGTTGTTTCTCGCGATTGAAGTTTGATTATTGGGGGTTACTTGGTTTCTGATGCGATTGAATGCTTGCAGTGCGTGTTGCCTGCTGGCGTGGAGGTCTACTCCTCGGGCTTTGATCCGAACAACCCTGCAACGTTTCCGCGGAGCTATCCGATAGTTTTGACCGGTATGTCTCCCAGCTCGAGTTGATCTCCGCTGTAATGATGCTATTGTTGTTTGCATTGTTTTGGGAAATTCATTGAGGCGTCGGTTGTTCGTCTGTTAGGAGAGAGAAGTGGCAAGTGTGATCCAGTGGTGTATTTGATTTAACTCTTGACTGTTATATCAGCGTGTTTTGTTTCAGTTGTACTTGGCTTTGAGCTTCCTGTCCGCCTGCAATTGTTAACCATGTGAGCTGAGCTGAAAATTTTGAGTTCATATGGCTGTCTTTAAGCTAATAGAGAATAGACGAGGTAGAGTATGCGAAGTCAAACTATATGTTTGCATGTTTAGAACTGTTGGTACTTGAATCCATGTAATCGGGTTCACTTCTTTGTTTTTGTATGACATGTCAAGAAAGTGTGGGCAAGTGTTTTGTTGGGGTTGATTAGTGTGCTTTCCTTGGCTTTCCTTGGCGCACTTCCAGTGGTCATGTGCTGTAATCTTGCTTTTTGTCGCAATTGTGAATTATGAATCATATGACCCTAAGTTTCAGATCTCGTACTTTTTGTTTATTCTAATAGATAATGGAAAAATGGCAGTATTCGATAACAAAGTAAATTGAATTTTGATGAGTAGATTGGTTCTTACTGCTTCGATCCAAGATCATTTACTAGATTGTAATCACATAGAGTTGAAAGAGATTTTACCTTTCATACTTATATACTCTATATATCAGACATGCAGTTCCGGATAATCCATCTTAAAAAATTTCCCCGTTGAGGGTTACGCCATTAATGCACCTAGAGAGCACTCGATCAGAGTTAATTCAGCTCGATTCATGAGAGGTGGCCAGTATATTCTAGAGGTGATTATTTAGATAATTAAGTCTAAAACATGGAGCTGTTTTACTTTATATCTTTTGCATTGTTATTTGTTTGGATCACTGTGGCAAACATGGATTTTGGGCCCAGTAAACCAATTGTTTTACATGTCCAAGAGTTACTTGTGGTAAATGTTTCCTTCTGATAGATTTGTGGATCTCTTCAATTATAGCATAAATCATATGTAAATCATGTCAACGAGTGCTCTTAGGCACATGTTAAGTATCTAAAGAAAGGAACTCTCAATTTTCGAACAACTAACTTTTCTTGTGATATGCGTAATTAGTGTTTTCAAAATGGAAAATGTCCTTGCTAGCCAAGTTGTATCACTACCTATAGGGCACTTGTGGAATTGAGAGTACTAGATAAAAGTATAGTAAAAGGGAAAAAAATGATCATATACAGATGGAACTAAGAAGTAACAGAGTAACAGTGGTGTTTTTTTTTCTTTTCTGTTTTCTGATAATTTTCTTTAACTGTGTGAGAATTTTAGTCTCTCAAAATTTTTCAACTAGAAATTGAAATGCTACCTTAATGTGGAATCATGCTGCAGAGGGTGATGGCTCAAAAATTTATGTCAGCTGTATCGCTTTTCGAGATCCTGTCAGTGAGGATATAGCTGAAGCCTACCGTATTCCGCCAAATTCATTTGCTGATAAATGTATATGTCTCGTTTCACACTCCCCCAGCTTCCGTGTTCTTCGGAATGCATTGGAGGAAATATTTGCGCTTTGCTTTTCAGATGGTGGAAGTAGGTAAATATTCTTTCAGGCAATACTTATTTTTGTAATATGAAAGGGAGTGGAGAAAGTAGTTTCAAAATCTGTTCAAAGAATTTTTTTTTTTTTTTTTTTTTAATGTGCGGCACATTATCTAAGTGAAGGAAGCACTCTTTTTGGCGCAAGTTATTCTTTTCGCACAAGATAACAATTTGGGTTGGATGTGTGGGTACCATGTAGGCTGGCACTACTCTTATGTGCTTACCCTGGTTCTGAGAGTTAGCACTCTGCTGTGATGTATTAGTTGGTTTTATTGTGCCATATATAGATAGCAATATCGTCCTTCCTACTGCATTTATTAATCTAGCTCTGCAACAATCCCAGCAAGCCATTATGGGAGGTTATAGCATACATGGTGACGAAAGTGCCTTTGCCTACTCCTGGAAAGGACAGAGTCCTGTTCTCCATCGAGAATTGCCTGCTTTCTGTAGAGGCTCCCCCGAAGACTGGGCTCCCTCATGCTGATGTATGGTACTTGTTTTAGGCTCTGTATTTCTCTCTGTTGTTTATGCTATGACTCAAGACTGTAGATCACGTTCTTCTCTGACCTACTTCTTTTTATCACCTATTGCAGATTTCATTTCAGCCACTTGTACAATGCTTGGATATTGACAATCTTATTAAGCTATTTACTGCCGTATTGTTGGAGAGAAGGATTTTGCTTCGAGCTAACAAGTATGTTTTCGGTTGAGCTAGTTAAACATGGTTATTTAAAAAACCTTAGATCTTGAAGACATCTTACATAGCAGTGTAGCATCTGAGACTTCTTGGGCCTTCCAAGTCTTGTCAATTTGTGTCCTTTTCAATTTTCGTCACAATCATTACTAATCAAATTATTGTATTTAAGTGGTTTTTATGCATATTTGTATTAAGTGATTTTGTCAATTGTTTGGCAGGTACTCGCTCTTAACCCTTGTATCAGAAGCTATGTGTCATTTAATCTATCCATTTAGGTGGCAGGTATGGTTACATACTCTAGCAATCTACCTTTTAGCAATAGGAAACACGTCCAGACCTACTTGCGATACATATCATGGTTAATTATGCTTCCATCATGTTACTATGGTTAATTATGCTTCCATCATGTTACTATGTCTGAATCTGGAATTCAAGCGATCTTGATAGGGCATTCCACTACACATTTACGTATGTTTTTCCATAACTCTCATCTGATCTTTGCATTTTTCTTTTTCTGAAGCATGTCTACATTCCATTAATATTTTTCAGTGGAGTTGACTATATTGATGCTCCTACACCATATATGATGGGTCTACATTCAGGCGTAGATACATCTGGCCTGACGATGGACGGGGTAAGTTTCACATGAACTTCTTTCAACCTCTTTTATCTTATGCCACGGTATTTGACTCTGATTTTTCAAGTTTGAAGTACTGATGTGTCCCGATTTTTCACTCTCATGGTTTCTAGGTGGTTGTCCACAAATGGCTTAGAATTTTGTGTGGAAAAATCTGATTCTTTTCTTCTGATAGATGTGAAAAAAACATGATTAGCGAGTGGGTTTTATCTTCTTACTATAGTCTGGATGATAAAGAATAGACTTTACAAGAGATGGAACTGCTGCCTTTGGATAAGGATCAGAAATGTGGGGAGAAGATGCAGTTGTATATCAACCTCCAGCAACTTTTCGTTGGATAGGGATCTTTTGGAATGAGATTCTTGTTTTTTAGTGTAAACTTTCTTTTTACTTATCAGATGAGATTTGTATGTGAAGACATAGCAAATTCATTGTATACTTAGGAGCCAGCACTTCCTGGTGCATTATTGTGATTGGAGTTCTTTAATTTGAAGGTACAATTTCTTTTAATTGGCTTATTTGTTCTTCCCACTGTGTTATAGGTAGTTGTTGTGGACCTTGAGTATAATCGCATCACCACTTCAGAAGAAATACCTCCCATTCCGGAGCCAGAATTGAGTTTGCTGCGTGATGAAATGACAAAGCTGTTGCATCCAAATGTTGTGGGGATAGATCTCATGACAACAGGTTTAGGGGTATCATGTGAGTACCATGCTAAGCTGGGCAGTAAGCCATGGGGAGAAGATCATGACCTCCAATTCAGGTGATATTTCATGGTCACTGTAAATGCTTTTAAAGTATCAGTTGTTTTTCGGAGCTAATCGTTGTGGTTTATTGTCCTTGTGGAGTTACATTTCTACCTTTTTTCTTGGAGGGGTAATAATTATTCTTGAAGTCTTCTTGTGGTGATTTTAATATACATGGATCTGTTTTATTTGAACTACTTGTTCTGTCCAAATCTTGTTTTGGCTCAAGCAGATATGATTTCAGACCTTGTTTGGTTTCTCATGCTTTATAGCTCATTGATTACCTAATTATTATCCTCATCATAGTCATAATATTGTTCTTCTTCTTCTTCTTCTTCTTCATCATCATCATCTTCATTTTAATTTATGGTAACAAAAAGGGACTTAAGTGTTTTCATTGTTTATATCCTCATAGTGAAGCCTTGTTTTCCCTGGAATGGAAAAATCTAAATAGATATATAATGCAGTTGCAGATCGAGATTATATTTTGTGATTTATTGTACTCCAGGGTATTGAGTTCCAAAATATACTGTCTCTACAAAATTTCCAAGAACCAATATTATCATCGGCAATTTCTTTAGAGGGTTCATTGGTGTGTATCAACCTTGCTTCATAGGCCTCTTTAAATGTGTTCTGTACTTGCTGCTTTTTATATTATACAAAAGTTTGAACAATCTCTTGGACTACTCATTTGAATAACTTTATTATTTCGAAAATTCGTTCTTCTCCTTATTGTAAAGCTCTCCTCATTCCTAGGTGGGGATTCGGCTTAAGATCAAAGCATAAAATCAGTTATATGGCGGCAAATAAGGGACTTTGAGAGATTTTGTACATAGAATCTCTTGCTTCCATACCACAAAATATTTTTATGGACCACTGTGAACTGATATAAAAGCTTTAAAGGAAGCTGTTCTCTTATTCAAATAGTTCAACAGTGTCAATATTGCACTGTTTGCTCAACTGCCAACCTTTTCTATGTTTGATGCGCTCATTTTGTTTGTGAATAACATGAAGACATGGCTATACTGGAATTTAATATGATAATGCCTGATCTTGCACTTCTTGAGTGGTGTATGCAGATTAATTTTCTTGAAGTTTTTTGCATCGTTATTGGGTGGATATCGCAATTTCCTGGTATGGCATCTTATTTAATTTTTGTTAAGATTTTTAACTTAGACCAGGTAGTCAGATCGACTTATGTATTTTTGAACCCCATTTGGCAGGAAAATACTGCAATTTGTGCTTTCAATGTTGAAGCATTTCTGAGAAAGCGTTCTCGTTCTACTAACCAACCATCAGACCCCATGGTAATTCTTCACCAAATATGTTGTCATTTTGATGCCTCCTCATGTTTTAACTGTACAAAATTTCTGGCCGGTCATTTCTAGCTGGGCTGTCTGTCATTCCTGTGTCCATTATGATATTATGGGTACTGAAGATTGGAAGTGACTAATGCATGTTTTCCCCATTTATGTTAGTTTATTTACTTTTTATCGTCAAGGGCCTCCTGAATTCTCACTATATATTCCTTCAATTTATTCAGATAACACAGTTTTTGAATACTCAAGGCTTCTTGGATTATGTGGAGAGAGGTACCAGTCCGGATGAAAATAATGTCAATCTTCTCGACAAGTTACAAGATGCAATTGGGAGGGGCCAAAATCCTATGTCAATCTTTCCCTCATCCTTGATGGAGCCTGAGATTATAACAATATCAGACTCTGATACAGGAACATCAGGTCGAGACAGCCATTCATGCTTAGTGTTTGCTGTAGAGCCTATTTCAAAGGCTCTTGCATTGATGCTTCTGCTTATTTATAACTTGGTGCTTGGAAAGTTAAACACAGAAGCTAGTGAAAAAGCTTAGGAATGAGTTAAACAAGGGTGGGGGCTATGCAGTCATCCTCCAAAAAAGAAATTCATAGAGTTAAAATGAGAGCTACTCAGACCAGATCAAAGCAATTGGAAATTATGAACCAAAGTTAACTAGAGAAGTCTTTTAAGTAAATCAAAGGTGGCTCTGTGTATTGATCAAGTCAGTCAGGCATAAGGATCTTAAAGTTTGATTCTACTTTTCAGGGTCGGGTGCCAAATACACCTATGATAGGTTTCCTTCAAACATCAGGTCAGAAGAGGAAGAGGAGAAGAGGAAGCAAATTCTTGCTGTGGCGAGTGGAGCTTTTGATTACTCTGGAAGGCATAGTCCTAGGTATGTCTACACATGGATGTTGACGTTTAACTGTATGTGTGTGCAACAAGTTACCTGATTAAATTTTGTGCTGTTATTGTGGATTTCTCATGACAGAATCCCTTTTCTTTACCAGGTCCCCCTCCGTGTTAGTGGGTAAGGATTCCAAAGTTGATACTCTGAGTCCTATGGAGAGGGCTGTAAGTGCTTCTACCATTGTTAACTTCCCAACCCTGATTGGGACCATGGAATCTTCTTTAATTTTCCCCCCTTTATGTTGTCAGGCTGAGAGAGAACGGATGGTACTGGACATAAAGGTTAAGCTTCAGGTAAGATGTTGTTAAATCTCTTGGTCCCACGTAGTTAGGGATGTTCTAACCTATCAAAGTGGTTCTCTTTGTTATAAATCTGTATATTGTAAATTATGTCCTTAAAAGTTGGTATCTATGCGAGTTCCCATTAATTCTGATTAGGGACAACCTCATAAGTGCCTGGGCTTTTTTTAACTCAGTTTAAAGTTAAGGAGATATTTGCGGGTTGAGATGAAGCATGTAGTTCTGTAGAATTTTAAATGTCTGTAATTTCTGAGGAGTTTAGTCAGTAGAATTGTGATGGCGCATTGTTGTCTCTACTCCTGGGATATATGACAATTTAGGCTTTAACTAAAATCAAGTGCTATGTGGTTGTAGTTTTAGTTTCCTTTGAAGGGCTTAGTGAACTTTCCATTTTTTTGCCCCCAGGGTTTGTGGTTGCGGCTCCTTAAATTGGGAGCAACTGATGATCCTCTTTCGTCCTTTGAACATGGCACCATTTCCGGTATGCTTCTATGAGATATCAATACTTGCATTTGTCTTCTTCAAGCAAATGAATAATTGATGGCCAAAGCAATTTGTATCTATGGGCCAGAATTTGCTGCATGCTAACAGTGTGTTCATTTGTTTTTGCAGCTTTAATTGAATTTGATGCTGAGGGAATTGGTGGTAGTGGCTTTGTTGAATGCATTAGGGAGCACATCAATTCAGTATGTAGCATTAAAAGTTGCAATTTATTGGACGTTCCCTCCTTGTAGGGTAGTAACTCAAAAACCACACATGATTTCAGGGATGGCATTGCCAATTGACTGACGAACAGTTTATTGCAGTTAAAGAATTGGTAAGTCCATTCAACTTAGAAAAATTGCCAGATTGACTACCAGAATGATTTGCTGAAATTTCTAATACATCAAAGTGAATTATAGCGTGTTGTATGGTTTTAGCCTTCTGACTTTTTTTCCTCTTACATTTAGCGTTTAGTGTGATTTTTGTACAATTTCAAACATCTCCAATATTTACCGTGAAATTTTGTGGGATCACTGCTAACTGATTTAAATATTCTAACGCTTCCCATCACGTGTAGTTTGGTCTTTTTGCCTAGTACTAAGCATGGACATGGGGAGGGAAATAGGGTCTAGAAAGATTTGAATTCGGGATCTCCAACTGTTATATCATGTGAGATTTTGTGGGACCATTGCCAACTACTCTAATAGCTTAAGTTGTTAGATGAAGGCATGGTTTATTATTTAAATATTTTTAACACTCTCCCTTATGCTTAGTTTAGTCTTTTACCTAGTATTAAGCATGGAAATTTAATTTGGGGTGCGCCTTTGTAAGATTTGAATTCAGGATTTCCAGCTTTAATACTATATAAGATCTTGTAGGACCACCATCAACTGTTCTAAAAGCATAAGTTGATAGCTGAAGGCGTGATTTATTATTTAGATATTCTAATATTTACCAATATAAAAACTTTGACATTAGTCATAGAATCTTCTCGTTTACTTTATGAAATTGAAACATTTCTTTTTTTTTCTTTTTTCATAGAAGGTTTTTTTTTTTTTTTTTTTTTTTTTGGGGGGGTCTACTGAAAGTTCAAAAGGTACTGCGTCTTTCGTTTTTGCTAAAGTTTCCTCTAACTCAACCAAAGGCTGAAAGTTCACTAATGTCGGGTCTTATTAGTAAGCAGGTGCAAATTTCTTTACTCTATTCACACAAGTTCCTTCAGGGAGATTGTGATGAACTTTTTGGTAGGATGATAATCTCATACTCAATAAAAATGAAAAACTTACTACAAAATGACTATAGGCATAATAGACTGGCTCCTTCTTTGTATGCATTTTCGTCGCTTGAATTGGTTTCAGAATTCTTGAAATGTTTCTAAACAAAACATCTCATTTGACACCTCCTTCTCTCTCCTTTTTTTTTTTTCTGCTCTAAATAATGAATCGTGTTAAATGCCAGCTGAAAACAGCCATTGGTCGTGCAATCTCTCGGAACGATGTTGTGACAATAAGAGATGCCCTGGAAGTTTCTGCTGAAATTTATAAGAAAGACGCTAATAATGTTCAAGACTACATCCAGCGTCATCTTCTCTCTATATCTATTTGGGAAGAGCTGAGGTATATCTTACCCACCATCACTCTTGGTTGCTTTCTCTTTGAATGAATGTGTGTATAATCTTTTCAATGTAATTTCATAACATATTTTAAGCTTCCACTTTTTCTCCATTTGGATTGAAATAACTGGATCAGTCATAGCACAATTGGTGCATGCTGCTTCATATATGCATAGCATTTAATTTCTTGAATGGTAATGTTTGAATTGTTCCCTTTCAGATTTTGGGAAGGATACTTTGACTACCTAATGGACCGATCATCAAGCAGGTAAGGATGACTATGCTGCATGTTCCATTTGTCATGCATCGAGCTTTTTGCTTAGCATAAGTTAGTCACCCTGGGTGTCATCTGTTGGGGTGGCCAGTACAGTTCTTCTTTGCAATGAAGTAACTGTAATTTTGTTGAATAGAAGCTTTCATAGAAGATCCTCAAGAGAGGTGCAAAGAACATATGACCTCCAGTGCGAACACTATGAAGAAGTATATTAGATAGCCATCAATACATCTAAAAAATTAAGCTGGCATGGAGATATGGTTTAGATATGAGAACAGAGCACATTGGACTCTTTCTTGAGCAAAATTTTGAATGCTTGGGAGTTTGATGTTTTCACTTTATTTTCCAAACTAATGGAAGGATCTACATCCCCTGGAAGAATCCATCTATTTTAACAGGACCGATTTGACTATGGAAATAAATATCTCAATTTCTTTTGCTGGAATTTTTACTATGTCGATTTATTATAAGGAATGGCGATAATGCAGTCTAATATTTGTGGCATTATTAAGTTTCTGTGGCATGAGAAATTTACTCGAATGGATGCTTATTAGTGGTTGATGCTTTTGTATTAGTTCTGTCAACTATGCAACTCAAGTGTCCAGTCAGCTAACAGTGGTGGCATCGCACATGGTAACGTCCTTCCCTATTGTTCACGGCTGTTGCCTTTTTTAGCTCAATCAACTTTGTCTTGTATTTTTTTCCCTCTTTTTACTAGTGTCTTTGCATTTGCCATTATCAAGGCTGGGCTGGGACTTCCTGATGCTGATGCTTGGTACATGATTGAAACAATAGCAGAAAAACAAAAAGTTGGATTCAAGCAGTTTGTAAGTTAAAAATTTTCCTTTCTTGGTTATTTTATGGCGTTTGAGACCTCTTGTCTGCTTGGTCTTTTTTGATTGGTTTCAAGAATGTTCAGAAATTTTGCAGCTTCATAATGGTTTTTGGTCCTGGTTTATCTAGATATTGTCTTTTAATTTTGATTCCTTTACATATATGGAATTTAGTCTATCTTGCCACCTCAATTTTGACATGAACTCATCTCTTGGGCTTGTACTGCATCAAGTTGCTGCCTGTTAATTGTCCACCATCTGTTTCAAATATGCCTATTGGCGATTTTTAAGCTGCAAGAACACCTGTTTCTTCAGAATAAGAATTTCTTTGACTCTGTCAAAATCAAAGCTCAGAAATCATATTGTTATGCGTACTTGTACCTTTTACTGGGGGAGAAGAAAACATGACTGCTCAAATGAGATACAATTTGTTGAATCGGATCATGGGACTTTAAACATCATTATCTGATCAGAAACAATAAAAGGGTCCGGTCAAAAAGGAAATGAGAAAAGGTTTTTTTTTGAGAGATTACGCACCTTCTTAAGTTATCTTATGTGATGTAGTTGAATTCATTTCAATCATTCTTGGGCAATTGCAACTCTTTTATATTACATGTGCTGTGCCAATTTGATCTCTGATTTATCCTATATCCAGATCTTGTTACTGGAGTCTGAAATAGGAAGGAAGCTTTTTATATGCTGCTAAATTTTCAAGATTGTTATTATGATGTCGGGGGAGTGGTTCTTTTTTTTTTTTTTTTTTTTGGGGGGGGTTGATTATGTAGGTGCTTCTATGTCTTGAACATGAAGAGAGACAAGACCTAAAGCCCAAATCCCTAGCTTCCTTTTTTAAATAATGATTGTAATTTTTTCTTCTGTGATTTGTTTCAGATAAAGTTGAGAGGATTCTTGTCACATATCCAACAAGTGCGTATTGGTTATTGGGGAAACTCATCGATAAAAGCACCATCAGTTTCATCTCAAGGATTACCATCTCCTTCCCCAAAAGATGCCGCCAATGAAAAATACCAACCTGCCGAGGCTTCGGGTGTTGGCAGGAGCTGGGTTCAGAGTATGTTCAGCAAAGAAAATGCTCCAAGAGCAAACTCTTTTGGCCGTGTTCGTAGATGGACTTCTGATGGTGGTGCTTCAGGTTTGCATTCTCTATGTCTTTGGCGTTCTACTTATGTAATTATTTATAAAATAATTCTTATCATATTGTTATTTTCCAAACAAACATTATATATCAGTATTTTTTTGTTTCTTTGGACTCATAATGCAGAGAATGGGACTCCACATAGACAAGATCTGTCATCTGCTGCACAGAAGAAACTCCAAACAAGTGTTCGCACACTAAGGGGTCATACTGGTGCTATTACTGCTCTACATTGTGTAACTAGAAGGGAGGTATGGGATCTGGTGGGAGACCGTGAAGATGCTGGCTTCTTCATTAGTGGGAGTACTGATTGTTTGGTAGGTGAATAGCGTAAAATCTACTCGCATTTATGGTACACTTTCAGTTGTGTGTTCCCTTAGTTCTGTTGAATCAAGATGGGGTTGAAGCCGGTTTTAAGGTGATATTTCCTTTTTTATGACTATTATGCAGGTTAAGATTTGGGACCCTAGTCTTCGTGGCTCTGAACTTAGGGGAACTTTGAAAGGACATACAGGGTATGTCCATTCTCCATTTTTATTTTAACATAGAATTTACCCTACTTTCTTGCTCTTACACTCCCATTATTCTGAATTATCCTAGCAAATGTTTCTGTCGGATTACTTTTTTGCAGCACTGTTCGTGCAATAAGTTCTGATAGAGGAAAGATCGTGTCGGGATCAGATGATCATTCTGTTATTGTATGGGATAAGCAGACTTATCGACTTCTAGAAGAGCTCAAAGGCCATGATGCACAGGTTCTTATGATGATAATATTCTTGCAATTTTCGTGGTCTTACATTTACAACTCCATAGAAGCATAAGCAATTTATTCATGAAGCTATCATCTTGTGCATGTTCATTACAGATTGAAAGTATTAAAAATAAATAAGGAGTAATGACCGAAATGTTTTCTTCTGTCCTTTATTCATAGTGGCTGGAGGGTCAAAATTCATCCTCTGAGTTTCATTTTCGATTGAAGTACAACGAAATCACATCTTGATGAAAGTCGTGGTGATATCCTGCTTCTATATAAGGAGTATGTTTGAAATCCAGTGGAAAAGTTTAAGCTATTATATAGAGGGAGATTACACATATAAAAAGTCATTATGAACTCATATAGTAGATTTGTGGAATACTTTTCAATACTTCATTTCTCAAATTTCCCTCCTCCAAGAGCGCCGCTAGTGACACCATATAAATAGCTCACGTGGAGTTGAAGATGTTAGTATATTAATACCCCAGTGAAGAATTACAATATGCCCAAGTCCACCTTGAAAGATTATGATGTTAGGTGGAGGAAGATTACAAGTATATAAAAGCATTACTAAAGCCTTATAATAGTGATGTGAAATACTTTAACGGAGTATAAATTCTTTTTTATCATTATTAATATGAGAGGATAAGTATTGTGGTTGGCATTCTCCATTGCAGGTTAGCTGTGTGCGCATGTTATCTGGTGAACGCGTCCTCACTGCTTCTCATGATGGATCTGTGAAGATGTGGGATGTTAGGACTGACACTTGTGTGGCAACTGTTGGTCGCTGCTCCAGTGCTGTCTTATGCATGGAGTATGATGATTCCAGTGGAATCCTGGCTGCTGGTGGAAGAGACGCGTATGTACCTTGAATTTTTTTTTTTTTTGTTATACTCATATCGTGGATCTTGAATTTCATACATTTATATTTTCTCAGGGTTGCAAACATTTGGGATATTCGTGCTGGAAAGCAGATGCACAAGCTTTTAGGGCATACGAAATGGATCAGGTGTGCAAAATAATTGCCAAATGTGCTTTTTACTATGGCTTTATTGAGGCAGATATCAGAGATTAGTCTGCCATGGCAAGTGGGGGTGTGAGAAGTGTAATTCACACCACTAAATGTAAGAACGTCTGTGTGGACTGGAAGGATTCCCATCCTGATTCTTCATGGGGAGAAAATGATTAAAATCAGCCGTATCTGTCACTTTTGTCTTCCATTATAGTTATTCAATCTCAATATATACATGCACGTTTTATTTTTTTCCTAAAACACAAGCTCTTTAAATAATTGGACAAGCCAATGATTTAATGAAGTTTCTGTCCTCCAACATTTGGATTTTAATCTCATAATCATTCTTATCATGCATGTACTTATTCTTTATGTCAGTAAAGTACCGATTAAATAGGATACCAAATGGGTACCACCCCAAACACATAAAAGAGCTTAACCTCAATCCCAAAAATGAGCACATTGACATTAGTCGCGAAATCGATCAATTGGTGGATGAATACTCGAAAATTGTAATTCACGTGGTCCCCCGTTGAAGGTAGATATGCATAACTGCTAGTGTATGAATTGTTTCTTCATTGGGGTTTAATAAGCAGCCATGTCTTTTAAGTTTATAACTGCTAGTATAATATGGATCTTTCTCCATTTGATAGTAATAAATAACCATAACTAAAGGACTTCTTCCTTCTTACCATCTTATTTGCCATCCTGCAGGTCAATTAGAATGGTTGATGACACTGTAATTACTGGTGGTGACGATTGGACGGCTAGAATATGGTCTGTTTCCCGTGGGACATGTGATACAGTTCTTGCTTGCCATGGTGGGCCAGTCCAGTGCGTTGAATATTCTTTATCAGATAAAGGCATAATCACAGGTTCCTACCTCATCCGATGTCTTGTTATCAGGGTCCTCTGTAATGGTGACAGAACATAGTTCGGTTCTTAATTAGATGATGTTATATTTGTCCTTGGTGTTGCTGAAGGTTGATCATAAAAACGATTTTCATTGATGCTATCAATATTTTCAGGTTCTACTGATGGACTTATTCGTTTCTGGGAAAAGGAGGAAGGTAAGAGTATTAACAATGTGATCTCCTTAATGTCTTTCTTTTATCTTATCGATGTTCAGCATTATCTCAGAATTTAGTCTCTCTGACTTATTGACGATGACTAGTTCTGGGCACTGTTATCGAGAATCACTTTGGATATTGGTCTTGAAAGATGTGGTTACACACATATGAGGGACAAAAAACTATATGCTTAATTTTAGCAAAACTGTCTTGAGGAAGATAGTGTTAGTGCTACAAGCTGGTTCTTGCAACATGTGATGCTACAACTCCGGTTGTGATTTTTGATGCTGTAAATACCTGTTTTCTTAGGGAAGTAATCACTTCTTACCTTATTCTTTGTGTCTGACCAGGGTTTATTTCCTCAGGTGGTAGTGGTAGTTGAAGCTTAAATAGAATGTGAAGTGTACTAAGTTCTTCACAATCATGTAAAACGAGCAGGTTTCTTTGCTCTTAATCTTGGACAGATTTTGCTGCATTGATCGGTTCTCTAGACTAGACAAACTATGCTGACTTATTTAGTTAACTGAAGCAATTACCGCAGCATAAACAAATATACTCTCATTTTTCCAGGGGGTATAAGGTGCGTGAAGAATGTCACCATTCATTCATCTGCTATTGTATCTATCAATGCTGGGGAGCACTGGTTGGGGATCGGAGCTGCTGATAATTCAATGTCCCTCTTCCACCGACCACAAGAGCGAATCAGTGGCTTATCGAGCAGTGGACCAAAAGTGGGCGGTTGGCAACTTTATAGGACACCGCAAAAAACCCTTGCTGTGGTATGCATCATTTGTTTGTTCCAGTATTATTTTCCTGAAATGTGCTTCAGGAACTTGTCGTAGTATCTACATCTATTTCATTGATTTCAGAAATATTATTATTATTATTATTATTATTATTATTATTATTATTTGTTTTTGTGTGCGCGCGCGCGCGCGTGCTTATATTCATGGCCTTGTGCTCTGTCTTTGGTAATGTATCCATCATTTTTCGATCTTTAGTCATGGCTACTTTTGGTTTTCAGGTGAGGTGCATTGCTTCAGACCTTGAGAGGAAAAGGATCTGCAGTGGTGGTCGTAACGGTCTTCTTAGGCTATGGGATGCTACCATCAACATCTAGAAGTCTGTTTGTTGATCCTGAGGTGAATGTCGTGGTCTGTTCTTCAATTTGTATGCATTGTGTTTTTTGTACATCAACACATTTTTTTCCCTGTTTTTGATTCTGGAAAGACAGATGATTGAAATGCTGAAAGTGAGATGCAGTTTTGTTTTCTTTCAATTCCTTCTGCTGAAAGTGGGATGCAATTTTGTTTTCTTTCAATTCCTTCTTTTTTTCTTCCAGGTTGTTTACTCTTGCTATGTGTACAATAAAGCTGTCAAAATGTGTCACTAATCCATGTTTTAACCCATATTTATTGAGGGGGTGATGGATGGATCGGCTCAAATTTGTTTTATTGCCATAATAAGTTCTGAAGAGAAAAGTCCAAAATGAGTGTGATGATACTCACTTTCAGCACTTATGACATGACCAGTAAAGTCAAAGAATACAGGCTCAGCACATCTGTCGTTCTCTAGTCTCCTCTATCGCCCTCGCCACCTCCTGCTCTCTGTCCTCTCCTCACCGACCAGGCCTGTTCTCTCTTGCTCAAGTCCGGCCACCCCCTCCACCTTTTCCCTTGCACCCACTCATCTCTTGCTTCACCCCTCTTGCTTCACCAAGAAGGGGGATTTCTCTTGCTCTTCCCTTGTTCTCTCCGACACCACCTCTGTGGACACCGTCGCCTTCAATGCCCTCATTCTGGCTTCGCCTCTTTTCACCGCCCTGAGCCTGGCCTTGTCCCTTTCGATGAGCTGAGGCTTCTGGGTCTCTACCCCCAATGTGTACACCTTCAATTCCCTGTTTTAGGCTCGGGAACGCTCGGGAGAATGAGATCGTTTGTGGGGTTTGCTTGAAGTATGGGTTCACTTCGGGTGCTTATGTGGTGAGTGGGCTGAGGAGTGCGAGGCAGTGGTTAATGTGGTCTGGGTCACTATGGTTAATAGGTATGTGTGGAATGGGGAGTTTTGAGAGTGCAAAGGAGGTGTTTGTGGAAATGCGCGGCTTGGCATTGGAGGTGAACCGGCATAGCTTGCACAGCTTACGTCGTGATGGATGTATTTTCCCTGGTTGGAAGTTCTGTTGCGGGATTATAAGGACAGATATTACTCACATTTAAATATAACTTAAATAAAGGGGGAAATTAGAAAATGTCTCTTGAAGTTTGTACTCACTTATCAAATAATATTCACTTTTGAAATTTATCTTTGAATGAAATCTTTGCAAGCTCCTCTTTAAAGTGGAGCAGCTTGTTTGATACCTAATTTTGGCCACTACATTTAGTGATTTTTTTGGCATAGATAATTAGGGACCGACCTCGGCCCCTAAACAAAAAATATTATTAATTTGGATTTGTATATTAGGAGCATTTTCATTTAGTAGCATTAGGCCCACATAAATTGCATTCTAATTGGATTTGTGCTAAATAGATCTGAAATAGGGAAGTTTTAAACTTAATTAGATTATCTAGACTAAGCCTAGGTGAACATAAAATTTGGCCAAGCCCATAATAACTAAGCTTATGAGGCTATAAGGTTACGTTTGGCAGTCGGGATAAAATTTATTTTATTTTGTGTTTGGTGCCTACTCAAAATAGGATAAAGTCGGATATAAATGGAATATAAACTGGATAAAATCATAATATGAGGAAGAGGTGGGATAAAAATGGGTGAAACTTTTAATATTTACGATAGGAAAGTTATTTTTCTTCAAATAACAAAGTTCTTAAATTAACAAAATTTAAATTGTATTTTAATATAAATAGTATTTGAATTCTAATATAAAAATTCAAAATAGCAAAAAATTTAAAAAATAATTTAATTCTATTTGTATTTATATATTCGAATTTAATTCTAATATATGTGTGCGAGGGAGTGCGAAGGAGGTGTTTGTGGGAATGCGCGGGTTGGCATTGGAGGTGAACCAGTATAGCTTGACCACAGCTTATGTCGTGATGGATGTATTTTCCATGGTTGGAAGTTCTGTTGATGGATTATAAAGACGGATATCACTCACATCTAAAGATGACTAACATAAAAAGATTATTAGAAAAAGTCTCTTGAAGTTTGCACTCACTTATCTAATAATATTCACTTTTGAAATTTATTTTTAAATGAAACCTTTAAGAGCTCTTCTTCAAAGTGAAGCGGCTGTTGGCACCTAAAATTTGATCATTCCATTTAATCATTTTTATTTTTGCATAAAATTGCATATAGGTTGCATTGCCTTTAAATTAAAACATGGCATAAATGTCACTTAGATTTCGTGTCGATTCATCAATGCACGTTCGACTAGAATTTATCTAGTCAAAGTATTTAACTTAATTCATGTTTTAAAACAGGAAAAGCACAAATAGAAATAGTTAACATTGCATTTAGAAATCATGTTTGTTTGGTTTTTGGTTAACATTTTGCAGAAAACTCAGTGTATTCGACATAATGGAGCTTTGCTTTTGATTTGCTTAGCACATCAAGATTTTTCTGTCGACTCAAGCAATTTATATATTATGTAGATTATCTAGTGTTACATTATTGCTTGTGTACCTGTATGATCACCCATTGCATGCGATAGTTTAGGAACAAACTTTATCAAGGCTGCTTGCAAAATGTTTTTGAAATAAAAGAGATAATGTATTGAAATGGCCCTATATTTATCTAGCGTAATTAAGTTATCATATTTATGAAATCTTTTGTTCGCAGAAGTAAAATATTCTCCCGCATTTTGCTTGGGTTTCTAATCAATTGGTAGTATATTAGTAGATTAGTGAGGACTCTTAATTTGATTGATTTGCATTGATCTAATCGAAATTTGAAGGTAGTAATTGATATGAACTTGAGAAAGCCCGCACTAGGTGACAATCACTCTAATGAATAACCGTTCATACTTGCTTAGTAATCTGTTAACTTTTCAATAGTTCAATTGTGAGAAAGTCACGACAGATAAGGGTAATTTAATACATTGTTCGGAGGTTTGTTAGCCTTAGCACTTTAGCACGCTTCGGCGCATCCACAAAAATTTTGGCCCAGTAATTCGTCGCTTCATGCTTTGAAGGTCTTCCCTTAGGTAGAATAAAATTCTAACCAATTGTATTTTCTTAACTATAGTCATCATCAATTGACTTTCCTAGGCCAATTAGAGATCTACAAAGTTTAATTTACTGATAAACACGTGCCGAAATCTCTAAAACGTGATAAAAGGAAAATTATAATTGCCATAGAGAAATTTACTAAACGTCATTCAAAATATGGCAATTTTTGCCAATGGTGACAAGCAAAGAAATAAATTATAACTTGTTAATTCAACCATTCCATTACTATGGCATAAGAAATGATCCCAAAACAATTCTTAGCAACATTTTATAGTAGGACAACATTAAAATCAAAGGAACTCAAAAAGATGACACAAGAATTTTGAACATGAACGCATTCAACACAACTCATCAAGCCATCATTGTTTGACTCATGGGGGGCGTCATGGCAACCTGCTGCTGCTGCATCTGCTGTTGTCTTTGAACGTTGCCCACCCATCCTATCCAAAAGTGAAACAACAGAATGAATCACACAATTCTTCAACTGGACATGAGATATGTCTGAACTCTTTTCAACTTTGAATGTTTGTTCAACTGGTTTGTCCCCGTATACCTTGCTAAATAAGAATCCTTTGTATAGCTATTATAAGTTGACTCTAAGAAGGAGTAATCAATTTACCAATGGCGGGATCCCAGCCTCGGCGGTTAAGTTCTCTGTACTCTTGGCAAAGAGCACAGGGCTCGCACAGGAAGTGGACGATCCAATCCGGAGCAGGCGACTCCACCAGGCCAAACTTGCTCCTTAGCTTCGATCGGAACGTGCATGAGTAGATGCATGGCAACCCGATGAAAGAGCCGATCAGTGCATACATTGTTCCAGCCGTCGCACAAGCTACGATCATCACCACACGCCAAAAAAACAATAAGTTGTGCAAGTGATTTCGGTCAAGACATGATGAGTTGTTTCTTTCTGTTCTTTTTCAACTTACTGGTTGTGCCGTTGTCTATGAGCTCTGCGATCTGGCCGAACGTCAAGCATGGGAAGAGCCACGTTATAACAGCTGAAACATGAGAGACATAATACGTATTAGATACTTGATCCTGATAATATATGTTGTCATTGCCACGTAAAACTCAATTACTCATTTGTCAAAACGATGAACCTGAAGAGCAAGGGAAGACATTAGAGATGTTATGAACGTCAGTATTAAACTAAGGAAAAATGTCACAAATGGTCCCTATACTATTACTTAATGTACAATTTCGTCCCTGAACTTTCGATCGGCTCAATTTAATCCCCTGAACTATTGATAAATGCCCGATTTAGTCCCTGAATTTTCGATTGGTTCAATTTGGTCCCCGAATTATTGATAAATGTCCGATTTAGTCTTTCGTTACTATTTTTTTTTTTTTTTTTGCTTATAGTAACGAAATTGAAAAAAAAAAAAAAAAATAACGAAAAAGAAAAAGAAAAATAGTAACAAAAAAATAACAAAAAAAAAAGAAACCCTAGCGGGTCTTGTTTATCTTCCTCGCGGAACGCCTTGCCTTGCCCGCACCGGCCACTGCGCCGGCGGACCTCCACCGCGCCGGAGACCCACGAGCCCTCTCGCTCCACCGCCGCTCCACCGGTCTCGCCGCCGCCCGTCGACCTTGCAACGCCTCGGTCGCCGCAACTTCCGGATCCGGCGACCTCCGCGTCCCCTGCCGCACCTCAACGCTCCGCCCGACGACCGCCGACGACCGACGCTTCGCTACCTCGCCGAGCCGATCCTTGCCGCCGCTACCCGGCGCTCGACGTCCCCGCTCCGGCCGTGCCGACTGCGACGCCATCGTTGTCCCGATCTCGCCGCTCGAGTGTCCGACGCCGGCAGATCGAGAGCCCCGCAGCAGCCACGACCCGAACGCCCCCTGCTCGCCTCGGCCCGACGCTCAACCGCTACCGTGCCGCTGTCCCCTGCCGCGACCCGACGCCGCCGGAGCCCACACCGCCGCCATTGCTCGCCTCTCCCCGATGTCCGACTGACAAGCCTCGCGCCCCGCGACGCCCCTCGCCGGTGCTGCGCCACGCCGGAGTCCTCGCCGGTGCGGGCAAGGCTTCCGCGAGGAAGATGAACGAGTACTCGCTAGGCTTTTTTTTTTTTTTCGTTACTATTTTTTTTTTTTTTTTTCTTTAGTATTTTTTTTCAATTTAGTTATTATAAGAAAAAAAAAAAAAATAGTAACGAATGACTAAATCGGACATTTATCAATAGTTCGGGGATCAAATTGAACCGATCGAAAATTCGGATCAAATCGGGCATTTATCAATAGTTCAGAGACCAAATTGAGCTAATCGAAAGTTCAGGGGCGAAATTGCACATTAAGCAATAGTATAGGAACCATTTGTGACATTTTCCCTTAAACTAACTAGCCTTACTTATCATCGTGACACGCATATAAAAGTAGGACAACGATGCATGTCCACAAAAATAGCCCGATTTGGATATCAGACACTGAAAAAACGGTTACATCATTTCTTTGGTAAATTTGTGTGATAATCTTACCGTTCAAGGGGTCGTCCATGCAATCAAACAGCCCTGTCGTCCATCCTTCGGTGTTGACGTTGCCCATCATGTTCGCCTGCATTGGAATGCCCTGAGCCTTGCCGTTGTGTCCCTGGACTCCCGGCTTGATCGGCGAAGGCGGCACCGCGGCATACTGCACTCCTCCACCTGCCGGTGGTGGGAACTGCACAGGCTGAGCAGCCGACTGTTGTTGATAAGCTTGGGAAGGAGGATACGGCTTCGGTGGTGGCGAGTTTGGAGGGTATGCCTTTGGCGGTGGGAACTGCACCGGCTGAGCAGCCGATTGTAGTTGCTGTTGAGGAGGGTATTGTTGAGGTGCCGCCGCCATCGGAGGGTAGGATGGCTGCTGCTGCGGTGGATAAGCCCCTTGATTTTCATAGGCTGGGTTCAATTGAGGGCTTTGAGGCGGGAACTGCGCCACAGGCTGAGGGGCCGGTACCGTGGCATAGGCCTGGTTGAATTGCGGCGGTGGCGGTGCATTCTGCGCTAGGCTGAACTGCTGCTGCTGAGGTGGTTGGAACCGTTGCTGCTGCTGCTGCTGCTGCGGGTCATTTGCAGCGTCGTTCTGCTGGTATTGTAGATTCGGGCCGTCGTTGTCGCCTCCGGATTGGTGGGGCGGATACAGCTGGTCGGGTTGTGGGTTCGGATTGGAGTAAGCTGGGTTGTTGCTGTTGCTGTTGCTGTTGCTGTTATCATCGTATGAAACCTGGACATTATACTGAATTTGGACATTGCAATCTGCTTGGTCTTGCTGGTAATTAGAAGTGTCTGCTTCAGGGTTTCCCATCTTAGCAAACTCGAGAGCGAGAGAGAGCGAGAGAGAGTACTGGAGAATATACAAATGCATGAGGGTGGAGCTCTTATATTGTGAGAGCTGGTCGTGCTAAGATCGAGAATCATTCCCACTTGCTACATAAGAAAACAAGTTGTAGTTGCAGTAGGCAAAGCTTTGATGAGAGAGAGAGGAGAGAGAGAGAGAGTTGACGCTGACTTTTGAGAGGGGAATGATAATGCCGCTGCTTTGGAAGGTAGCGAAGTCAAGAGCCTCCGCGCAATTACGGACTAATCCCATCGTACTGATCATTCCAATCCGTTTACTTTGACCGAAACGACGGTGCATGAGAATACTAGTTGGGCCCCAACCCCCATGTGCCATATATATCTATAGATCTAATCACAATTCTGCCCCCACAACTTTTTTTCGTCTTAGAAAAAACCCACAATTTTAGGTCTAATCCCGATTCTGCCTTGAATCTTTTTCTTTTTCTTTTTTTATCTCTGAAAAAACCTTAAATTTTAGATCTAATCCTAAACATGTCCTAAATTTTGTTTTTATCTAAAATAAAAATCACAAACTTTCAATCTATTCACGAATCTACTCCCGTGATCCGGTCCCAACTTGACACGGTATTTCACATCGATAACAAATTCACATTAATAAGGTGACATGGAAATTTATCTCCAAAATGAAACCGTTCTAGGATATGGAAATTAGGATTGACTGATGGTCATTTTTGGGCAAAGGGCTAATGGAGGCAAATTTGGACTAAAATAAAAATTAGTGATTTTTCTCTTAGATAGAAAAAAAGAAGTTCGGGATAGATTTGAGACTGAATTTAAAATTTTGAATTTTTTAAAATAAAAAATTTTGAGGTAAAATTGAAATTGGATCTATATGCATAGATATCTCGAACCCAATGTGAGAACATCGATTTGGATCATGCCTCCACGTAGGCTAAATAATGTGGAATCTGATGGCATTTAATTAGCTTTTCTATTAGACCAAAAAAATTTTAGCTTTTGGGGATTGCTATCTTTTATTTATTGGGCAATGCTCGCTTCGTGGAATTAATTTCTCAATCTTTCCGAGATTTGTTACCCATTTTCTTTGTTTCTTCTGAGGAGATTGTTCCTCTATATATAATTCTATGTGTGCTATGTAAATCATGAAGATGGCAAAAGCATTTTTAGGGTTACCAGACGGATCGAGCGTCCCTTGATGATATTGATGCTTTGTTAATTGATCAGAGAGATCGAAGCTCATGAACCCTAGAAAATCAAAGCAGGAGAGAGAACATTTGATCATTGAACACTTAAAGTCAAGTGGGTTGCATTCCTTCTGTCTAAAAACAGACTGTCCACGCCCCCATGATTCTAATTAGATGGCCAGCGTTAATTGCGCCGATTATTAAGCGAAGGAGAATATGTTGTTCCTATTCGAAATGAGGATCGGAACAAGTTTGAATTCCGTTTTACTGAAAATGGGAGGTCGGTTTAATTCTAAAACTCGATGGAATCTTGATCCTACCTGCTTCCGGAATTTCAGACAGCAAAGAGAACGAAATTAAACTCGACTTGCTCGAATTATGGCTATGGCTGATTGAAGATATCCTTGTAGGAACTAAAGGGAGATTCCACAGTGCTTGTTCATTGATTCATTCGTAAACATATGTCTATACATTGCTAATTTACTAGTCCATCACCCTTCATTGTCCTTTTCTTCTTCTTGAGGGATTTACATCAACAGAAGAGGAAGAGGTAGAACCCTAGTAAATGACCTATTCTAGGGTCATTAGATGAGCTCAAGCTAGCCTACATATCCCTCCCCACAATTTAGAGCCAAAGGCATCAATGGAAGGACACGATTTAGCCGCACGAAATAGATGTTGCTGGGAAGAAAGTATTCGATCAATGCGTTGCATGTATTAAACCGAATTTGAATTGTGTGGTTTGGTGGATCACACGTAAAAAATTTATATGAAATTTGACAATTCAGATTCAATTTAGTATAGATATTATACTAGTTGTATACTTGCTAGCTGTCAAGAGACTTCCTCTACCAACTAAAATTATTTGCACGACCGTGAAGCTCGAAGTCAAAGTCATCTCTGTCTCTGTCTCTGTCTCTCTGTCTCTCTCTCTCTCTCTCTAAGCTGAGAGAGAAAAATAAACAGTTGTCTTACAAATCAAGACCGGAGCTGAATACGCATATCAAAATGTTAATCTCTACTCAAACTTGTTATGCAGTAACTAAATGAATGGGAAAGCTCTTGCTCCGTATAGTTGACGATGACCAAAAAAAAATAGTTGACGTTGACCTAGGGTTTTATGCATGTACAGTATTTATTGCGAAAAGTTCACGCGGGGTACATTGCTTGATTGAAGGATGGTGCACTGTTTGTCAGTTGACTTCAACGTGTTCCTATTGCCCTGAGGAACATGTTCTCGGGGCGAGAGCCTGAGAAACAAACACGAAGTTTCGATCCCCAGTAGAGCATTCACTTCTTTCTTTTTCGCCAGGTTTCATTCGTGGATTGGATGATGGATAAATCGATAAGTTGCCGCTGCTCTTTCCCAAAGGTAAAGGAGCAGGCATCAATGAAATATAATTGTGAAAAGCCTTGTAGATTCATTCTTATAATTTGATCCTTCCCAATAAGACACGACATGTTCGAATTCTAATCACTCTTACGCAAGAAGGGGTGACCACCCCTAGTTGCCAGATCTAGTGTCGAAATAGAGTAGGGCTATGACTAGTAGCTATGACCTGTGTTGATAAGGGCTAAGATTTTCAAGTAAAGCCTTCTTGTCTTCTTTAATATAATGTTATCTAGCTTTCATTTTCAGTATTTTCCATCTTGAAACTTATTCTAGTTCAACCAACTAAAGAATTCATGCGGATAACAAGAAGGAAGTAGAAGCGTTCGAGTAAATCTGATGCTCTCCGCACCGAGGAAGCACATGCTAGCCCCACCTGTCCAAGGCAAAAGAAGATTTAAAGAGACACATCACAGAATTCCACCCGATCCCAGAAAAGATGTAACCTTGGAAGTTGGACAATAGTTTCAAATCGGGTATCAGAGCTTTGGTGTAATGGCTACTCATCATAACAAATGCCATTGGATAAATCTTAGCTATAATGAGAGATCAATGAGACATCAAAATGGACGAATTCAGAGATCAATGAGACATCGAGATGGAGGAATTCAGAAATCAAGTGCAGTAGCTTCAAAAACGTTTGGAGCTCTATGAGGCTCTAGAGCGCAATCAACCGCATCGTGCCTCTGAAGATGAAGAATCAGCAAATAGTGGGAGACTGCCATTACTACTTGAACTATAAAGCCTCCCAGTATCATAGGGTCGATGGCTCTGGCTCCTTGTCGAAAGATTCTTTTCCATACACAAACCGGCCTACTGGCTCTAGAGGAAGCGTTCTTCAGACAAGTACCCACCAATATGCAGTCGTGTTGAAATAAATGTAGTTTTTTTTTTAATATAAGGGTTTTAGGCTTATGTATTGCATTAGTATTAGTTCCTTAGATGGAGAAAGGGAATGATTTCAAATTAAGGGACCCGAAGCAAACACCCGACCATCGTAGATGAGTTGAACTAGATCGAATAGGGCATCCAATTGCAAGATTAATAAAAAACAAAAAAAACAAAAAGAGTAGTAGTAATAACCCGTACTTAGAGATAATAGAAAGCTAAAATCTTCACGTTCGTCAAGATCAATTTTGGGTGTGTTGAACATTGGTGTCTAATCCATTTGAGGAAGACTTGTCTTTTTTGCTGCGAACATATTTAAGCAACACGGTAGTCAAAACAATCTAAATAATGGAGATGGAAAGGAAGTGGAAGGGCAAATACATATAATAGATGAGGAAGAAATATGACAAGACAGATTTAACCTTTGAATCTGCTTCCGCTGCCTTGGGGTAAAACTAATTTTGTCAGGCCTGGCAATGCTCCCAAGATCATAGATGGAATTCATCTTTGTGGGTCAATGGTTATGGATCAATTAAAATGTATCATCTACCGCCTTTTGTGAAAGGAAAAATCTTCCAAAGCGCAAACTTACTTTCTAAAGTGATTAGTCAAAGCGATTTCAAAAGAGACCCTTTTTATTATCCGATTAGCAATGGACCTACGAAGTGCTTCCTCTTGACGATCTCCTTGGAAGAAAGTATCAGGTTTTTATTGTGCACTCCCAACAAACGGTATTAGGGCCAATGGTTGTGGTTTCCGTGCAGGTGGGCGTTATAGTATAGTAACGCGGGCTCATAAGTTGGTGTAGAAGGATATTTGAATTAAGGAAGAGCGGGTCTAACACTGAGCTCATATGTGATGGGAGATTGTTAGGATGCATGTATAAATGAGTGGTATTGAAAAAGTCCCATATTGGAGAATTGATATGGTGTAAAGTATCTAATATATTATAGTTAGCCCATAACCCATTGACTCAAGCTTTTAAGTGGAAGTTAATCCAATTAAATATATTAACAGGTTCAAACTTGGGCTCCCTCTTGGAGATCTCCTTGGAAGAATGTATTGGACTGCAGGAATGAGAGCTTTCTCCACACATGCTAATTAAAGGCAAGCATGGTTCGAGTTCTTGAGAGTTTTCTCCACACACGCTAATTAGGGGTGAGTATGGTTCGAGGGTAGAACCTAAGAATTGGATTGATGGAAACCTGTAGATTCCAAGTTCTAAGATATGATGAAGAACTTGTTTTGACGGGTAGGTTGTAGATTCATCTACCCGGAACCTAAGAACCGGACTAATAGGAACTTGTAGATTTGAAGTTATAAGGTATGATGAGGAACTTGTTTCGACGAATAGGTTTTAGGTTCTTGGCTAGAGGAATCCGGAATCTAGAAACTAAAACTTGGAATAAGTTTTAACCTTTTTCCCGGTCCATGTCTCCGTGCCATCCTCTGATATTTCATGCCGTTCGATGATGAGTATATAATCTGGAAGTACTAGTTTGGGTTTCTATTTTATGACTAAGATTTTAACTTTATTAATATTCATATCTTTCATATGTCTAAATATGAGCTATATTTAGTAAATTGTAATCATTCAAATAATAATACAAGTGAAACTTGGATAAACATTGGTACTGACCCTAAAACTTATGATAGGGTAGGTTTCAAGTTTTTTGGTATATAAAGTAGGTTTCAAATTTCAAAAAATGATAAACCCTGTCCCCACAGGTAAATTCCGCATTCCAAGTGGAGCCTACATGGAACTTGAAGTTGCTAACTTCAAACTAAGCCTCTCAACATCAACATGCCAATGCGTGTAAGACATATATACGAGAATGTGGGATATTTCAACAACCACAAGAATAAGCACTCTGTCATCCCCGACGTTTTTCATATTTGAGTTTACCAGAATATCGCTTATTGTTTACTTCTATTTTTTAGTTGTTTTCGTTTCTCGTGTTTTAAATTGAAATTTCTTGGAGCTCTTTCTTCCTAGGTGGGTATAGCCTTGAAGCTCCGTTTGTTTCATGAAATAATTAGTTAATGACAAATGTTTTCATTATGGACAATAATTTACATATTCGTTCATTCATTTTTGTGAATAATACAAATGACCCTTTTTTGGAAAATAGTTTTCAAATAATTTATTTTTCGCTAAACAAATGCAACCTAAGATTCTCTTTTGCGTTGTAAAGATCCACAACTTCAATAAGTGTGTCCACCCCGGCTACTCGTCAATGAATTGTTAAGTAAGAAATATATGAATCAAGAAGATTGTAGTTTGACCAAGGAAAAGAAAGAGTAGATTGTAGTTTGAACAGAACAAAAAGCAAAAGATTCATATTATGTAAAGGCATCGGCTAGAAAGAAAAAAGTATAAAGAAAGAAAAAACAACAAGCTTCTGTTCATAATTTCTTAATTTGACTGATTACCCAATCTACGAAAGATGAAATATAAATTATGGATCACCTAAGCCCTCTCGGGGCTTGCTTAAGAATAAAAAGAGGAATCTCATGTAAATACCATGGAATAAGGTTTGATCCTATTCATGGGATTTCTCTACTAGGCCAGGTCATGTCGGGGCAAGAGGATAATTTATGATGAAAAGGAGCTTCACTAAAGGACGTAGAGAATTAAGAATTCTAATTTGTTTCAATTTGAAGAAGTAGCACGCATCCCCGTCATCTTAAATTGATGAGTAAGCTTAGTTCATTTAAATATATAGAAAGTAGGTTGTAGTTTTGAACATAACCAAAAGTAAACGATCCCTTCGTATTAGAGCACTTCTTCGAGTAAGCATGCATTCTCGTCATCTCAAATTAGTGACGAAATTTTTTGTATTTGTAACAATTCATTCTATTTGGCTAATACTAGCTAGCCAGCACTAACGTGAACATTGATAATTCGGCCAACACTGTTTTGGCAATTTTTTAATAAATTTTTTTTTTTTTAATTTTATTTATTTATTTACTTTTCCTTTTATTTTTCTTTTTCTTTTTCCCTCACTGGCCACTAGGCGAGGGGCATGAAGCCCTTACTGGCTGTTGGGGAGGGTTACAGCCCTCACCTGCTTTGCCCAAATCTGGTTGATGCTAACCTCACCATGGCCTTGCTGGCCGAGGGCGAACTCAACCTCGCTGGTTGCGAGCGAAGCCATGGTCGCCTTTGCCCACAACCTGTAAGGTGGCAACCAATTGTGAACCTAGGCTTGCAAACCTCCCTTTAAAGGGCCCCAATTGCCAAAGTGAGTAGAATGGGTCCGACATTTCATCGAGCAACCGAAAGGATCAAGGTGATGTCGAGTTCGGATGTGGCTTTGCCTTCCATCTCGAGGCGTTGCCGTGAATGAGACGGCCTTACTGGAGCCTCACTAGCCATTGTGGGAAAAAGAAAAAGGAAAGGAAAAGGAAAAAAAAAATCGAAGAAGATAAAAAGAAAAAATATTAAAAGATTGCTACGTTAGCGTTTGCAGACAGCATTCACGTCAACACCGGCTACTCTCTCTCTCTCTCTCTCTCTCTCTCTCTCTCTCTCTCTCTATATATATATATATATATATATATATATATATATATATATATAAACGCTTGTGCGTGCACACGGGGTGAGCATGGTTCAATGATAAAACCTGGAACCTAAGAATCGGACCACCGAGAACTTGTAAGATTGTAGTTTGACCAAGGAAAAGAAAGAATAGAGCATCGGCTAGAAAGAAAAAGTATAAAGAAAGAAAAAACAACAAGCTTCTGTTCATAATTTCTTAATTTGACTAATTACCCAATCTACGAAAGATGAAATATAAATTATGGATCAACTAAGCCCTCTCGGGGGGCTTGCTTAAGAATAAAAAAGAGGAATCTCATGTAAATACCATGGAATAAGGTTTGATCCTATTCATGGGATTTCCCTACTAGGCTAGGTCATTTCGGGGCAAGCGGATAATTTATGATAAAAAGGAGGAGCTTCACTAAAGGACGTAGAGAATTAAGAATTCTAATTTGTTTCAATTTGAAGAAGTAGCACGCATCCCCGTCATCTTAAATTGATGAGTAAGCTTAGTTCATTTAAATATATAGAAAGTAGGTTGTAGTTTTGAACATAACCAAAAGTAAACGATCCCTTCGTATTAGTGCACTTCTTCGAGTAAGCACGCATCCTTGTCATCTCAAATTAGTGACGAAAATTTTTGTATTTGTAACAATTCATTCTATTTGGCTAATATTAGCTAGTCAACACTGGCGTGAACATTGATCGTTTGGCCAACACTGTTTTGGCAATTTTTTAATAAATTTTTATTTTTTTTTGAATTTTATTTATTTATTTACTTTTCCTTTTATTTTTCTTTTTCTTTTTTTCCCTCATTGGCCATTAGGCGGGGGGCATGAAGCCCTTTCCGGCTGTTGGCAAGGGTTACGGCCCTCACCCGACTTTGCCCAAATCTAGTTGATGCTAACCTCACCATGGCCTTGCTGGCCGAGGACAAACTCAGCCTCACTGGTTGCGAGCGAAGCCATGGTCGCCTTTGCCCACAACCTATAAGGTGGCAACCAATTGTGAACCTAGGCTTGCAAACCTCCCTTTAAAGGGCCCCAATTGCCAAAGTGAGTAGAACGGGTCCGACATTTCATCGAGCAACCGAAAGGATCAAGGTGATGTCGGGTTCAGAAGTGGCTTTGCCTTCCATCTCGAGGCGTTGCCGCAAACGAGGCAGCCTTATTGGAGCCTCATTAGCCATTATGGGAAAAAGAAAAAGGAAAGGAAAAAGGAAAAAGGATAAAAAAATCAATGAAGATAAAAAGAAAAATTATTAAAAGATTGCTACGTTAGCGTTGGCGGACGGCATTCACGTCAGCATCGGGTACTCTCTCTCTCTCTCTCTCTCTCTCTCTCTCTCTCTCTCTCTCTCTCTCTCTCTCTATATATATATATATAAACGCGTGCACACGGGGTCAGCATGGTTCAATGATAAAACCTGAAACCTAAGAACTGGACCACCGGGAACCTGTAAGTTCGAGGTTTTAAAGTATATAGGGTAGATTCCATATTTCAAAAAATGAAAGACTTATTTTGACAGGTAGGTTTCAGGTTTCTTGAAAGAACTTGGAACCTAGTACCGGAATAAGTTTTGATATTGTTCTTGGTCCATGTCTTCGTCTGATCCTCCAATATTCAATGTCATTCGATGATGAGTATATAATCTGGAAGTACTAATCTGAGTTTCCATTTTATGACTAAGGATCTTACATTATTAATGTTTATATTTTTAGTATGACTAACATAAGTTATGGTTAGTGAATTATAATCATTCAAATAATAATAAAGGTGGAACCTTGGTAAACCTAATAACCGACCTTAGAATCTATGACAAGATAGGTTCCAAGTTCTAGGTTCTAGGGTATGTAGGGTAGGTTCCATATTCTAGGTGAAATCTATACGGAACTTGAAATTGCTCCCTCCTAACACTAATCGCTATACTCTTTCAAGATGGATCCGGGTCAATAGGTCGGCATGATGAAAGGGATAGAATTCTTTAAGGTAATTTGCCTGCTATCTTCTTCTTCATAAACTGCAATATCAATATGTACTAAAGCTTAACACTTCTTATCATCGAGCACATCGCACGAATTCTCGAAGGACTCTATTAACACCAGGACGGGAGACGAATCTTTCTTTTATCCGGTAACATAAAACTAGAGAGTGGTGCATTAACCTTAATTTGTACAATAACATGTATTGATTGTTATGATCATTAAAAAATTAACAAGGTTCAACATTTTGAGCGGTGAATAGAACTCAAGTTTTGTATAGCTTCAACGGTTCTTTTGCAGGAACTGGATCATGAAGAGACCGATGGACGCATACGGTATACGCACTGTTAAAGAAGCTTGTGCTATATATTGAAATCGCCACTAACCTCTGCGGGTTGAAATCACGGGGATGTCTTAATGTTGTAAGTTTGTAAACAGGACCACGAAATGAGTAAAGAAATGCGAACTGGCGCGAACATGTCTTTAAAATGTGCTTTTTTTTATTTGTTACGTGACAGCATTCATGTGCCTAGTCGAATCTCTCTCTCTCTCTCTCTCTCTCTCTCTCTCATAGCTGCTGATGAGATTGCAGCCATATCCAGCTGTTCTTGGAGTACTTTAAATGAGAAGTAGTCGATCGTTTCGTCAAGTTAGTGGTAAATAATTTACATATATTTCCAGGTTTATCAGGAGAATGATGACGACCTAAACCAGGTCTTCGCTTATATATAACGACTGAAGAAAACCACAATGGTGTATGTAGGGTTCTGTCTCCTCTCCTCTCTCTTCTCGATCGTTATTCTCTTTTTTCAGGCGGAGACAGATTTGAGACCCGAAGATGTATCCAAATAACGCGGGTGGCAATGACCAAAAATCGCCTTCGCCACCAATGATGCAAATGCAGATGCCGATGGCTCCATACCCTCCGGCGGGGGCAGTCCCCGAGCAGTGGACGACGGGTCTCTGCGGTTGCTTCGAAGATTCCTCCAATTGTGAGTGCTTTCCGCCTTCATATATGTTGTCTAATTTCAAAATTATGATGAACCAAGTAGAAGTATATCATCATTCTGCTGAAACTTTCTAGTTCTAATACGCAACATAAGCAATTTATCCATTTATTTAACATCTTAAAAAGTTCACCTTATGAACTGATTAATTTCTACATTCGTTTACAAAGGCTTCATCACTTGTTGCTGTCCCTGCGTCACCTTCGGCCAGAACGCTGAAATCATAGACAGAGGAGCCACTTGTAAGTGCAAATTTAAGCTTTGAACCGCCATATCTATTAGTTCTTCTCTATCAGTCGTGCCAAAATTTTTGACTAAAATGTTCCTCAAGCCTAATGAGAACGTATGTGTGTGATGACAATATATTTGCAGCTTGTGGCGCGAACGGGCTCATATACTACTTGCTCGCCCAAGTGGGCGTCGTGTGCCTGTATACGTGCAGTTACCGAGCAAAGTTGAGGGGTCTACACTCGCTGCAAGAAGATCCATGTGCCGATTGCCTCGTGCACTGGTGTTGCATCTACTGTGCTCTTTGCCAAGAATATAGGGAGCTCAAAAACCGAGGATTTGACCCTTCCATTGGTAAAATTCTTCTGAAATCAAACCGCGATTGCCCGTGTGCTTTTACTAAACCATATTTGCTTGACCAAGCTAATTTTGGTGAATACTATGTATTATTCATCATTGCTACGCGTCTCGCAATGCTGAACAACGTACTCAGTATGAGTTGATCTTATTTTCCGTCGTTTTAGTAGCGAATCATTATAAGCGGTCTTTGCACGTAAAAATCGACGCCAAACGAGATCTATTTTGGTTGAAGATGGTCAATTTCTTTCTCTTTTGAGTTTCCAGCAACAAACTGAAGTTATGTTCAACCTTTTCTGTCTTAGCTAATGTTGATAATCAATGTATTGACTTAAGCTTTTCCTTTTGGTGATTCATGATGTGATATAGGTTGGGTGGCCAATGCCCAGAAGATGAACCAAGGTGCCGCGACGATGCCTCCGATGACTCAGGGCATGGGTCGTTAACTTTGCTTTCGAGGTCCTTCCGATCCACAAACTGTCCATGTGCATTTGGCGTAAATGTGAGCTTCGGGAGAGCTTGTGATAGTCGATCATGAGCCGAAAGAGTCCCCTAATTTATTCGCTTTTCCTATTTTTGTCCAAAAACATGATTGAATGTCTGTAATAATTTGTTTCATGGTCCACTTGTTCGCAGTTTTAGTTGTATCGCCCTTGTTGTTCTGATTTGTTGTGTTGGACATTGGAATTGGTTGTGTTAGTTTGGAGAGGGGCATGCGTATGAGGACAAGTCAAGCTTATCTTATACATTTTATTTTCTTTTCTTTTTTTGTCGTCTCAGTAGAAATCTGAAAGAGCTGGTCAATGTTAAAAGCTGTCGATAAAGAAAAAGTTACCGGTCATTTGATTTTTCGGTAATTTGGTAGTAATATATTGACAATTTTATAATATAACTAAATCTTTTTGGAAGTTCATAAATTGTCAACTTGTTTTAATCTTTCGCTAATTTTTACTTATCTTTCTTACCAATGCCTTAAATTACCAACTTCCTTTTGAATTTATCAATCTTTCTTTAAATGACTTACCAACCTTTTCCGATTAAATTAGCAACTAGTTCTTCAATTAATAACTCTCATATGAGTTACTTATCAATATTTATTTAGTTTTGTAGTTTACTAACTTTTATTATCATTTACCAATTTTTATTTGTCTCTCTTACAAACGCTTTAAATTTGTCGACTTTATATAAGCATATACCAACTTTTATTTGTGTGACTTACTAGTTTTTTCCATTAGGTTACCAAACAGTATTGTTATCTAAATCTCATTTGAGTTGTTTATTGCGTTTATTTGTTTTTCCTTTAACTTACCAACTTTCTATTGAGTTACCAACTTTGCCTTATTTACCAACCTGTTAAATTTATCATTTTTTTCTTTTTTTAACCTTTTATTTTTTAATTCAAGTTAACTAAAATTTAGGTTAAAGAAATAAGATTTGGACTTTCACGTCGTTTTAGCCTTATATTTTTTGTTATAATGATGTCAACCTCACGTAGAAGAGAGAAAATTTAAAAGAAAAAAAAATTATGTCAGCATTTTGTATGAGTCTAAGTTGAACGGAGTTAATGGAAATAATTGGCTGCACCAATTGATAATTTTTAGGATTTGATTACATTTTTTGAAAGTTTAGAAGTCAAACTCACTTTTTGTGATAAGTTTGAGGACACTTATCCCATAAAAGTACTTCTAGTTCACTTACCCCTTAAAAATCCTAGCAATAAAAGTACTAGAAATAATAAAAAAGTGTCAATTTTAATTCAATTGTGCTTTCGTAAAAAGTTTTGGGATAAGTGTGCTTGAAATCCTAAAATTTGTCACGAATTGAGTTCCAAAACTTTCGAAATTATAATCAAGTTCTAAAACTTATCAAATTAGTATTATTGAGTCATTTTGCTAACTTTGTCTAACTTGGCTAACTAAAAATGTCTATATGATTTTTTTTATCATTTTCTCTCTCCTACACAACGTTGACATCACTAAGACATGAAATGTAATGCTAAAACTATGGCATTTTAGTTCAAATCTTACTTTTCAACCCTAATTTTAGTTAAATTAGATTAAAAAAAGAAAACGAAAAGGCTGAGTTTTAAAGAAAAAGGAGAACACAAACAAAGGAAAAAAAACAAGCAAGGGCTACAAGGCCTTGCTTGTGTTCAGCAAGGGTTGCCAAGCATTGCCCCACTATCGCCAGCCTTAGCAATGGTGGGGTGACGGTAGTAAGGCCTATAGGCCCTCACTAGGTTTTTTATAATCTTTTTTATTATTATAAAAATAGCCCTTTGTATTATTTTTAATCTAATTTAACGAAAATTTGGATAAAAAAGTAAGATTTGGAACAAAATAATGTTGTTTTAGGCTCATGTTCACGATTTAGTGACATCAAAACCATGTAAGAGAGAGAAGAAAAAAAAGCCACGTCAACTTTTTTTTATAGCCAAGTTGGATGAAGTTTACAGAATGACTTGATTGCATTGATTTGATAAATTCTACAATTCAATTGCTCTAATATTACAAGTCTAAAAATTCCTACTACTCTTATCCCTTTTATAGTACAAAATAAAAATAAAAAAACATATACACGACTCATTCACACAATAACATTGGCTATCTGCCAAATAAATGTGTGTGTGTATATATATATATATATATATATATATATATATATATTGACAAAGAAGGACACGAGTCTTGTCCGAAATGAAAAGAAAAGCTAAAAAAGGAATAAACCAAACGAATAGAAGACAAAAAAAAAGGTAAAAATATAATCTTAAATCGAGAGGAAGCTTCTAGTTGACCTTAGTCTTTGTTGTATAGTTAGATGTTAGATTATATATACAATACTTTGATGCGGAAATTCAAAGTAAAACAACGATCTTTGATCTTCATGATTTTCACAAATAGATGAAGACATACCTTTATCCATAGCGCTACACTTGATGATGATCATTGTAGCAAACCCAAAGAACTTGAACCAAATGAAGAAATCCGATTTCTCTCCCTTAACCCACTATTCCTCAATGTATTCAATTGATGGAGGAGAGAATACCCAATTCCTTTATGTTATTGTTGTTCATTATGGGTAGAGAGGACTGGACTCTATTTATACGTTCGTTGAAAAGGTGCCTTCCATCAAAGCAATATACCATTTCATTTTATTAGAGTCGCAACTTCTCGTAACCAATAATTATTTATTTTATAGCATTTCAATAATTATTAAACCATATAATAAATCATATCATGTGGGTCACAATAATTCTTACATTCTCCCACTTGGCCCATATGATTTTCCTTCATGGTTTAATAAAGACTATAATGTGCACAATAACATTGTGCTATAAAATTTCATTAAATTGGTAATCACATAATAATCACAATTAAGTAAAAAAAACTAATGTGAGTCATAGCGGTTGTATGTCATTAATCGACATAGTCCCTTCTATGCACTACAACTATAGCACTTTACTTAACATGATCCATAAATGAGAAGTACAGTAATAGTCCAACTATAATGTTTCTTTAGAAACTATCCTGTTTAACATTCATCTATTTCCATAATGTATACTAAATAGAAAACAGGAAATATCAGAAACACGTAAGTGAGCTCAAAGTGTCAAATATATAAACTCAATACAACCATAATACAAACATTAATGACGTCCAATAATGCCCATCTTTTCAACATGCTCATTAAATGTTTTGGGCGACAGTCCTTTTGTTAAGGGATCTGCTATCATAAGATTGGTGCTAATGTGCTCGATTGACACTCTTTGTTTCTGAACTTCTTCTTTGACAGACAAATATTTGATCTCCATATGCTTAGCACCCTTAGAATACTTGTCGTTCTTAGAGAAGAAAAGCGCTGCAGAGTTATCACAATAAATTTTCAGCGGCTTGGCAATACCGTCGACAATCACAAGCCCCGAAATAAAATTCCGCAGCCATAATCCATGAATTATGGCCTCAAAGCATGCCACAAATTCAGCTTCCATAGTGGATGCAGCAATAACTAACTGCTTCGCACTCTTTCATGAAATTGCCCCTCCGGCCCGGAAGAAACAAGTAACCAAATGTTGATTTTCTTGTATCGACACATCCGGCTAAGTCTGAATCTGAATATCCAATCACCTCAAAATGATCGGATCTTTTATAAGTGAGCATATGATTCTTCGTTCCTTGCAAGTATCTAAGAATTTTCTTTGCAGCTTTCCAATTATCCATTCCGGGATTACTTTGATACCGCCCAAAGACATTTCGATAGCAAAACCGATGTCCGGGTCGGTGCAAGTTTGTGCATACATTAAGCTCCCCACAACAAAAGCATAAGGAATATTTTTCATTTGTTCTCGTTCCAATTCACTTTTTGGACATTGCATAAGGCTAAATTTATCACCTTTCTGAATTGGAACTATTCCTGCTGAACATTTACTCATATTGAATCTCTCTAAAATTTTCTCAATGTAGGCTTTCTGAGACAATCCTAATAATCCTTGTGATCTATCACGGAATATTTCTATTCCTATCACATATGTTGCCTCTCCCATATCCTTCATTTCAAAATTCTTAGAGAGAAATTTCTTAGTTTCATGTAACAAACCAAGATCATTAGCAGCAAGCAAAATATTATCAACATATAGAACTAGAAAAATAAATTTGCTCCCACTAATCTTCATATATATACACCGATCAACGGTGTTTTCCTTAAATCCAAATGAAGTTATGGTATCGTTAAACTTAAGATACCATTGTCGGGAAGCTTGTTTAAATCTATATATTGATTTCTTTAATTTACATACCATGTGTTCTTTTCCTTTAACTGAAAAGCCTTCGGGTTGGTCCATGTAAACCTCTTCTTCTAAATTTCCATTAAGAAATGCGGTTTTTACATCCATTTGGTGTAACTCCAAGTCATAATGAGCCACCAAAGCCATAATGATTCTAAGTGAATCCTTCTTAGAGACTGGTGAAAATGTCTCTTTATAGTCAATGCCTTCTTTCTGAATAAAACCCTTTGCAACAAGTCTGGCTTTATGTCGTTCAATATTGCCTTTTGAGTCATGCTTGGTCTTAAAGACCTATTTACACCCGACCTTTTTACATCTCTTAGGCAATTCAACAATATCCCAAACTTGATTTTAATGCATGGATTTTAACTCTTTTTCCATGACATTGAACCATTCATTAGAATCTTCACATTCCATGGCTTGGGAAAATGAATCGGATCATTTCCAATTCCTAAGTCAATTTTCGACTCTTGTAGATAAACCATATAGTCATCGAAATAGCCGATCTTCTTTCTCTTTGAGATCTTAATGTTATTTCTTGTGACTCAACTATTGGAGGTTCAATATTGACATCTTCATTATGAAGTGTTTGTTCATTAATTTGTTGTTCTTGATTATTGTTAGATTGTACTATAATATCATGAACAACAACTTCAGAAGCTTTGGGTATAGGAATTTCTACCCTTACTTCTTGAATGCAAGCATCACGCATTCTTTTACTCCCACTGATGTCACCATTCTCAATGAACCTAGCATTTCCAGATTCAACAATTCTTGTACTATGATTATGACGATAAAATTTATACCCTTTGGATTTCTCTGCATAACCAATGAAATAACCACTGGTCATTCTTGAATCCAATTTCTTTTCATGTGGATTGTAAATTCTTACTTCTGCTTGACAAGCCCAAACATGCAGGTGTCGTAAACTAGGTTTCCTTCCTGTCCACAGTTCAAAGGGAGTCTTTGGAACTGCCTTACTAGGAACCCTGTTTAATAAATACATAGAAGTCTTTAAGGCATACATCCACAAAGACAAGGGTAAAGATGAATGACTCATCATACTCCTAACCATTTCCATTAAAGTACGATTACGCCTTTCTGCTACACCATTTTGTTGTGGTGTACCTGGCATTGTGTATTGAGCACAAATGCCATGTCTTTCAAGGAATTTAGCGAATGGACCTGGACATTATCCCGATTCATTATACTTTCCATAATACTCACCGCATCTATCTGATCGTACTATTTTCACCTTTTTATCTAATTGCCTCTCAACCTTTTTAATATACACTTCAAGTGCATTCACTGATTGAGACTTATCATGCAATAGATAAATGTAACCATAACGTGAAAAAACATCAATAAAGGTTATGAAATAGCTTTCCTTACCAAAAAATGGAACATTAAAAGGACCACATATGTCAGTATGTATAATTTCAAGAAACTATGTGCTTCTTGTGGCACCTTTCTTAGTGTGCTTTGTTTGTTTACCTTTAATACAATCAATACACACTCCAAGGTCAGTAAAATCCAAATTTGGAAGAATTTCATTCTTCACTAATCTTTGCATTCTTTCCTTGGATATATGACCCAAACGTTTATGCCACAAGTAAGCAGAATTTTCATCCACCAAACTTCGTTTAGTGCCAACATTATGATGCAAGGTCATTAATATCTCAACAAAAGTATTATCAAGTCTAAATTTGTAGAGACCATCACATAAGGTTCCAGTTCCAATAAAAGTATCACTCTTAAATAAACTGAAAGATTCATATCCAAACTTACAATAAAATCCCGCTACATCAAGTCTTGGTAAAGAAACTAAATTGCGAGAAAATGTAGGTACATAAAGGGTTCGAAACAAATCCAAATAATGTCCAGTATCTAAGATCAAATGATAAGTGTCAATGCCTTCAACTTGAGCTTTGTTTCTATTCCTCGTAATCACATAACTTTCATTTGGCTTTATAGTTTGGATCGTAAGAAATCCCTGCATCGTATTTGACACATGAGTGGTGGCACCAGAATCAATCCACCAAGTATTATGAGGAATTTCAGTAAAGTTTGATTCAAAACATACTAAAACACAAGTCTTACCTTTCTTTTCGAACCAAGCCTTACATTTCAGACAATCTTTCTTCAAGTGTCCAATTTTGTTGCAAAAATGACACTTAATAAGATTGTGTTCCTTCTTGTGGATTTGAGGAGCCTTTGAAGAGTCATTCAGGATGTGTAGTCCTTTCTTCTTGCTCCTTCCACCTTTCCTCTTAAAATTCTTTCGAACTTCTTGATGACTTGAGAGATGAACAGAATGAGCCTTTTGATTTTTTTTATCCTTATTTCCTCTTGAACTAGCATACTGGCCAATTCATTTACATTCCACTTATCCTTTATAGTGTTGTAATTCATTTGAAATGGCCCATATTGCTCATGAGGCAAGGAATTAAGTATAAATTGTACTAAAAAGTACTCATCCACGTTCATTCCCAAAGTCCTTAACTTTGCTGCTAAATTCGTCATCTCAAGTATATGCTCATGCATGGTACGCGAACCATCATATTTCATGGTGGTCAGTGTGCTCATCAATGTACCAGCAAGTGACTTATCAGCAGTTTGAGAATGCTCTTCCACAAATTTCATAAATTCCTTAGCATTATTAGTCTTGGGAAGAGAAGTCTTTAAGTTGTTTGCAACTGTCATTCGCATGAACATTAAGCTCAGTCCGTTTGATCTTTCCCAAGCTGTATGGAAAGACTTTTCATTATCGCTACTTTCATCAGTAATAGTAGCTGGTTTCTCAGCTTGAAGCGCTAAATCAAGATCTAGGACACCTAAGTGAAACCGGACTTGTTCACCCCAATCGGGAAAATTTATCCCATTGAATAAGGGAAAGATGAGGCGTGCGAATGGAGTGAAACGGTATAGATACGCAAATGTGCAAGAAAATACTCATACATTAATGCTTTGAGAATATCACCTAATCGATTCAAACTAAACTACACATATACATCATGGTTCTCCTTTGGGCGATCCTATGATATACAAATATATATAAACCATAATGATACTAATAACTTTTATTTGGTAATTGTAAATATTTCTTATTAAAATTTATTTGCTATCTTTGGATATACAAACAAATTTAACAAGTCATATTAATTATCAACCATCATGTTCACGAATTATAAGAAAATAATTAACATTTGGGTTAATCCCTAAGTTCTTATAATAAATGAACTTCAATATATCCATAACTCTAATAATGATATAAAACATATCAATTTCATATATAGCATCGATTAATCATGGGTAATTGAATAAAACAATTTACAATATCAAAAATTCAAAAAAATTTCAAGGTTCGGCCACTTTGGTGACTAACAAACCATTCATAATATGAATTTTTAATATTGTAAAATATAAATATTTACCAAATTGCACACAAGGACAAAAACTTAATCAAAGCATAAGGGCAAAATCGTAAAATCATAATTCCATAAGGGCAGAACCATAAATTTAATATCCAGGGAAAAATGGTAAATAATCAGCAATGGCAGAATCGTAATTATAAATTAAACAGGGGCAGAACAGTAAATAAATTGCGAGAAGGACAAAATGGGAATTTTAAAAATTGGTATAGAGGCAACAAACGAAAAAAAAGGCCGCGCGGGGACGTCAGGCGCGTGCCGAGCACGCGCCTTCATCCCCCCGCGGGCGCGTGCCCCGCACGCGCCTGCAATTGCGCGGGAAGCCCCGCGCGCGTGGCGCGTGGATTCCACGCGCCCGCAACTTCAGCACGCGCGTGGAGCCCACGCGCCGCAACTTCAGCACGCGCGTGGAGCCCACGCGCCTTCTTCCTTGCGCACGACGCAATTTTTCGCCGGTTTTCGCCGTTTTCAGCGGCGATTTCGTTGCCCTTTCTTCTCCTAGTAGCCCATCCAGACACAAATAAATGATGGGTTTTCTTGAGTATGCTGGCACGACCACATGGGCTTAAGTTTCAGTGAAAATGACCAAGAAATTGGCCCCAAATCAAACCAAAATTTCTCGAACACAAAAACTCCACCACCGCGACTTCCGCCGCTCGATTAGCCTCCGGCAAACGCCAATATACCGGAAAAAACTCATGCCTAATGTTCCTCATGGCAGTGCGACGGTGTGGGTCCGAAATCAAGCGGTGGGTTGCCGGATTTTACCGGAACCGGCGGATTTCTCACTTTGCCTCAAAATCCGAATTCCTCCATTTTCGTCCTTTTTTCATTAGATTTTTTTTTATTACACTCCATCATTCGGGTTTCAACGACAGAACCTGCCAAAACATTTCAACAACAACAAATACTACGAACAGGATCATTCAACGAATCATCATACATAAATCATAATATTTCTATGAACGGAAAATCATGAGATCATAAACCACGCTCTGATACCAACTGTTAGATTATATATACAATACTTTGATGCGGAAATTCAAAGTAAAACAACGATCTTTGATCTTCATGATTTTCACAAATAGATGAAGACATACCTTTATCCATAGCGCTACACTTGATGATGATCGTTGTAGCAAACCCAAAGAATTCGAACCAAATGAAGAAATCCGATTTCTCTCCCTTATCCCACTATTCCTTAATGTATTCAATTGATGAAGGAGAGAATACCCAATTCCTTTATGTTATTGTTGTTCATTATGGGTAGAGAGAGGACCGGACTCTATGTATACGTTCATTGAAAAGGTGTCTTCCATCAAAGCAATATACCCTTTCATTTTATTAGAGTCGCAACTTCTCGTAACCAATAATTATTTATTTTATAATATTTCAATAATTATTAAACCATCTAATAAATCATATCATGTGGGTCATAATAATTCTTACCTTAGAATCTTAATTGATAGTTTTTAAGTTCCCAAAGCATGCTAAAACGAGAACACAAAAATATGGCCAATTCAAGGTAGTAAGGGGTGTCTTCATTAAAATAGGGGTAGAAAATGCACAAGTCTATAAGAAATTACAGCCAATTTTAGATTAGCCAATGTTAATTGAGTTACCAATTTTTCTATTCCCTCACTTATCAACATTTTTCTACAATCATATAACCCCCTAATTTTTTGTTACCGATTCTAATTTGACTTAGTTACCAATGTTTTTTTTCTTAAATTATCAACTTGTTTTATCTCTAACAAATAACAACCTCTTTATTATTTATCAACTTTCGGTTATTTTCTAGGGAAAATGTCACAAATGGTCCTTATATTATTACTTAATGTGCAATTTAGTCCCTGAACTTTCGATCCGCTCAATTTTATCCCTGAACTATTGATAAATGTCTGATTTGGTTCCTGAACTTTCGATCGGCTCAATTTGGTCCCTGAACTATTGATAAATTTCCGATTTGGTCCCTGAACTTTCGATCGGCTCAATTTGGTCCCCGAACTATTGATAAATATCCAATTTAGTTCTTCGTTACTGTTTTTCCTTTTTTTTTTTTTTCCTTTTGCTTCTTCTCTCTTCCCTCCACCGGCCGGCGGAGGGAAGCGGCGTCCGGGGAGTCGGCGAAGGGAAGAGAGAAGAAACAAAAAAAAAAAAAAAAAAAAAAAAGAAAAAACAATAGCGAAAGACTAAATCGGACATTTATTAATAGTTCAAGGACCAAATTGAGCCGATCGAAAGTTCAGGGACCAAATCGGATATTTATCAATAATTCGAGGACCAAATTGAGCCGATCGAAAGTTCAGGGACCAAATTGCACATTAAGTAATAATTTAGGGACCATTCGTGGCATTTTCCTATTTTCTAATCAATACTTCAAATTACCACTGTTATGTCAAATTATTAATCCTTGTTGGGTGAATCACCAACTTTATTATCGGTTAGGTAACCCAACACGAAGCTTGTCAGTAAAAAAAAATCAAGTAAAACCCAATTTTATTTGAGTTACCAATTTTTTTTATCCCCTCACTTACCCACATTTTTCTACAATCATATAACCCCCTTTTTTTCTTATCAACTCTAATTTGACTTTCTTATCAACTCTAATTTGACTTAGTTACCAATGTTTATTTTTTAAAAAAAATTACCAACTTGTTTTATCTCTGACAAATGACAACTTCTTAATTATTTATAGACTTTTGGGTATGTTCTTATCATTATCTTAAATTTACTGACTATTATATCAAATTATCAACCCTTCGTTGGGTGAATTACCAATTGTATTCTCGTTTAAGTAACCTAGCATAAAAGCTTGTCAATAAAAAAATCGAGTAAATGTAAATCCAACCTAAAACTAGTTGTATAATCTAATAAAAAAGCTGATAAATCACTCAAATAAAAGTCAGCACTTTCACATAAGAGTCGGCAAATTCAAGAAGTAACAAAAAAGATAAATTAACGCTAGTAAAAGATAAGACAAGTTGATATCTAAAATAGGGTAACTCACTAACTTTTCTCCCGTTAAATTACTGCTTAATATTGGATTATCAAATCTGATTTGAGCTCCTCACCGGATTTTTGTTAAATAAGCCTACTTCTTAGTAGAAAAATGACATTAACATCACAAATTTATTTAAATCTTGTAATGATGTGGCGAAATATCATTGGATTTTTAACAGGCTAATGATAAACCTTAACCCAGCTCTCTCCCTCTCTCTACCCCTCCCAACCCCCCCACACACACACACACACACATATCTAGCTGTTCCTCGAAGACTTTCACTAGGGAGAAACCAACGTGATTGATTTATTAACATTGCCTTCATCGATCATGGGGAATTCCGAGGAGCTAAACTAGCTCTTTGCTTATAAACCGATTGAAAAAGCGACAATGGTAAACATAGGACTGTCTCTCCTGCTCTCTCTCTCTCTCCTCGATCGTCTTCTCTTTTTTCCAGGCAGAGACAGTTTCAAGACCCGAAGATGAGCCTGAATAACGCGAACGGCAATGACCAAATTTCGCCACCACTACCGATGATGCCAATGCCGATGCCGACCGCTCCAGACCCTCCAGCGGGGGCAGTCCCTGAGCAGTGGACAACGGGTTTCTGCGATTGCTTCGATGATCCCCGCAACTGTGAGTGCCCTCCGCCTTCATATACGTTGTCTGTTTTCAATACTATGATGAACCAAGTACTGATATATCATCATCCTGATGTAACATTCTAGTTCTAACACGCGACATACGCGATGCATCCTTTTATTTAATATCTAAAAGTTCACCCTATGAACTGATTAATTTCTATAATCATTTACAAAGGCATCGTCACTTGTTGCTGTCCCTGCATCACCTTCGGCCAGAACGCAGAAATCATAGACAGAGGAGCCACTTGTAAGTGCAAATTTAAGTTTTAAACACGCCATGACCATATTTATCAGTTCTTCTCTACATAATCATGATCAGTCGTGCCTGCATAGTTGATTAAAATGTTCCTCGAGCCTAACGTGAACGTATACGTGTGATGACAATACATCTGCAGCTTGTTTCATAGGCGGGCTCATGTACTGCTTGCTTGCCCAAGTGGGCGTCGCGTGCCTGTATACGTGCAGTTACCGGACAAAATTGAGGGGTTTGCACTTGTTGCAAGGAGATTTATGCGACGATTGCCTCGTGCACTGGTGCTGCATCCACTGTGCTCTTTGCCAAGAATACAGGGAGCTCAAAAACCGCGGATTTGACCCTTCCATAGGTAAAAGCTTCTTCGGAAATAAAGTCATGATCATCTGCGTGCTTATAACGTTCCATATTTTCTTGATCAAGGTATTGGTTGTGAAGAATATGTATTATTTTTTATTGCTGCTCATCTCTTAATGCTAAAGAACATACTCAGTATGAGTTGATCTCATTTTCAGTCGTTTTAGTAGTGAATCGTTATAAGCGGTCTTTGCACGCTAAAGATCGACGTCGCATGAGATCTATTTTGGTTGAAGATGGCCTTTTTCTTTCCCTTTCTGGCTTCCGGCAGCAAACTGAAGTCATGTTCAATCTTCTCGGTCTCGGCTAATGTAGATTATCAATGTATTGACTTAAGTTTTTCCTCTTCGTGACTCCTGATGTGATAAAGGTTGGGTGGCCAATGCCGAGAAGATGAACCGAGGTGCCACGACGATGCCTCCAATGACGCAAGGCATGGGTCGTTAACATTGTCTTTCGAGGTCCATCCAATCCACACAACTGTCCGTGTGCATTTGACGTAAATGTGAGCTTCGCGAGAGCTTATGATAGTCAATCTTAAGTCGAAAGAGTCGCCCAGTTTATTCGCTTTTCCCATTTTTGCCCAAGAACATGATTGAATGTCTGTAATAATTTGCTTCATGGGCCACTTGTTCGCAATTTTAGTTGTATCACCCTTGTTGTACTGATTTGTTGGATTGGATATTGGAATTGGATGTGTTAATTTGAAGAGGAACATACTTTTGAGAACAAATTAAGGTCATGTCATGTATTCCTTTTTTCTTGCCGACTATTGAAGTTTAATCAATACTATCCCCGTCACACTCCTCTTCTAACACGAGAGGATTTATTTTTTGCCGTGTCAATAGAATTCTGAAAGAGTTGGTCAATGTTAAAAAGCTGTTGGCTAAAATAGGTTACCAGTCACTTGACTTTCCCTTCATTTAGCGGTAATAATTTGTCAACTTTATGAAATTACTAAATCTTTTTGGCAGTTAACAAATTGTCAACTCTTTTTCTCTCTCTTTTTTTTTTTTTTTATCTTTCATTAACTTTTATTTACCTTTCTTACTAATGTCTTAAATTACCAACTTCCATATGAATTTATTAATCTTGATTCGAATAACTTATTAATTTTTCTCCATTATAATAACGACTAGTTCTTGAGTCATCAACTCTCGTCCTACTTACTTTACCAACTTTTAGGAAAAATTTCAAGTAAGGATCTGAAATGCTCTCACTTTCTCAAATAAGGATATGAAGTGAATTTTGTTTAAATAAGAGCCTGAAATGACATTATTTTTTTAAATAAAGACCTAAAGTGCATATATCAATTTCAAATAATAGCCTAAATTCACCATATATGAAGGGCAATTTCGTCTTTTTTCAATTTTTTTAAATTTTTCTTTTTTTCTTTCATTTTTTTCATTTAAAAAAATAAAAAAAAAATGAAAAAGAAAGAAAGAAAACACTAGCCACGCCCCATTGGCCATGGGGCGGCAACGAAGGCTAGCGGGATCGCCGGCGTCTAGGAGAGGGCCAACAACCCTAGCCAACTAAAGGCAAGGGATTGCCCTCACTAGAGGCGGGTGAGGGCGGCAACCCTCTCTTAGATCTGGGCAAGGGTTGCCATCGTCGCACAGGCCTGGCAACCCTTGCCTCGGTGTCCCCGCCCTTTGGTCAACCAAGGTTGCTAGCCCTTCCCTAGGCCCTAATGACCCCGTTGGCCTTCATCGCCGCCCCATCAGTGATGGGGCAGCGCCTGACAGGCTAGAGGGAGCGCCCTCACGCCTATATTGTCTCTTCTTTTTTTTTTTTAATTTGTAATCTAATTTAATTTGTATTTAGACAAAAATACATCGGCCGACGAGTTGGTGAGGCTAGATCCTTATTTAAAACGGTCATAACCACTTCAAGCCATTTCTTGAGACTACTATAGACACTTCGAGTTCTTATTTAAAACAATATCCACTTCAAGTCTTTATTTGAGAAAATGAAGACACTTTGAGCTGTTATTTGAAATTTTCCCCAACTTTTATTTAGTCTTTCTAGTTCACCATACTAATTTTTATTTATCTTGCTTACAAACGCTTTAAAATTATCAACTCTTATATAAGCATACCAATCTTTATTTGTGTAATTTATCAGTTTTTTTTTTCCTTTAGGTTACCAATTCAAGGCGATATGGAGTATTTGCCGTAATATTGGGGTGGAAAAAACGCAAGTCTATAAAAAATCACGACCGCTTTCATATTACCCTATGTTATTTGAGTTACCAATTTTTCCATTGACTTGCCACCTTTATCTCACTCACTTGCCGACATATATCTACAATCACATAACCACCTAATTCTTGTTACTAACTCTAATTTGACTTAGTTACAAACGTGTATTTTTTTCCTTAAATTACTAGCTCGTTTTATCTTTGACCAAAAAAAAAGACTTCTTTGATTTCTTTATCAACTTTTAGTTATTTTCTTATTAATACTATAAATTTACCAGCTACTATGTGAAATTAACAACCCTTATTGGGTGACTTACCAACTTTATTCTCGATTAAGCAACCCAACATTAAAGCTTGTCAATAAAAAAATTAAATAATTGATCCGTAACTAAATCAAATGAAAATTGATAATCAAGAACTAGTTCCAATGAGTAAGTTTTAGGTTTTAAGTGGAATTGGGAACATAGAATAAATCTATATGTTTTTCTTGTTCCATATCTTCGCACAATCATGCAGAATGACATGCGTCCAATGATGATTGTGTAATCTGAAAACACTAGTATGAGCTTCTATTTTCGATGATAACAATGACTGAGACATTTACTATGAGTTGTATTAATGGATTTTAGCAAATGATGGTCATTAGAGGTGATGATTCACTAAATTGTTCAACTAAGAGTATACACAAAGGCTAGGTAGATCTTGGAACTGACCCTAGAACCTATGACAGAATAGATTCCAAGTTCCTGGGTATGTAGGGTAAATTCCAAATTCCAAAAATTAAGCCTCTCCCTGTCACCTACATACATACATGCACCTGCCGATGAGATTGCCGCCATATCCTGCTGTTCTTGGAGTACTTTCATTGAGGAGAAACCAATGGACTTGGCAAATTAACTTTTCCTTCATTCCCCATGGAGAATTCCAAGGAGCTCAACTCGCTCTTTGCTTATAAAACGACCGAAAAAACCATGGTGGTATACCTAGCAGTGTCTCTCCTGCTCTATCAATTCTCGACCACCTTCTCTTTTTCGGGCAGAAACATTTTCAAGACCCCTCCACTGCTAACAACGCAAGCGTCGATGCTCATCGACCAAGACCCCTCGGATGGGGCGGTCCCTGGAAAATAGACGACGGATCTCTACAGTTGCTCTGAAGATCCCTCCAATTGTGAGCATTTTTGGCCTAGTTCAATGGACATCTTAATGGAACATATACATAAGTAGAAAGCCTTTGATGTGGCAAACTATCATCGAGTTTTTTAAGCAAGCTAATCATAAACCTTAACACATCACTATCTCCCTCTCTCTATGTGGTTTTAGGCCGCTACTCATCAGAACGACCCAGCCCATCTGTCGTTTCGGCTTCCTTGAAAATAAAAGGAAGAAAGAAAAAAGAGAAAACTATAAAAACGAGAATTTCTCGTGCCGTTTTTGATCGATCGATCGTGTGGCAAGGCCATGCCCTGGTAACACGCCCGGCGTCAGATCCCGCGCGCTGAATTGAAGCGAAAGCAACGACAGATCTCCGACGAGGCGCCCGACGAGCTCCGGCGGTCCAGATCCGGATTCCGATCATGGAGCCTCCTCAGGGCGGCGGCGGCGGTGGCGGCGGCGGCAGCAGCGGCGAGCGGGACAAGTCGTCGCCGATCACCGTCGTCTCGAGCTTCTGGAAAGGTTCGATCCCGACGTCCCCCTTCTTCCTCCTTCTTCCGCTCGCCGTCGAGTGCGTGCGCGCGTCTTCTCGGACATCGAGCGCATTTCCGCGCGAGGAGCTTGTCGTGTGTGCCGATTGCGGTGGTGGAATATCGTGTTCGGTTATCGGTGTTGTGTAGGTTATAGGTTAGCGTAGCTTGTCTGGGATGTTGTTTTTTTGCTTCTTTTGGTGTCGAATCTGAGCTCGCAATGCTTCGGTTAGCAATCGGATGGTGTGATGTTGAACTGAGTGAGTTCGATCGAATTACCGAATCGGTGCGCTGGTTACTGGAACAGATTATGATCTTGTCTTCTTTGTTGGTTACTTTCCCGCTTCTGCCTAATAGCTTATGTGCAAAATGTTGTCACTGGTTCTTGAAGAAACTGTTTTCAAGTTGCTTTCTCATGAGCTAAGCATTAAAGAGCAATGATCGCGTTTTGTTTTGTGTATCGCTGTTTTTGATTAAATCAAGCTACGGCAATGATATTGACTTCATCCCCACTCTTTTCCTGCCTGTAGAGTTTGATCTGGAGAAGGAGAAGATTCTATTGGATGAGCAGGGGCTGAGGATCGCTGAGAATCAAGAGAACAGTCAGAAGAATCGACGCAAGCTTGCAGAGAGCACTAGAGGTATCTCACTTGTTGCGAGAGCAAATGTTCTTTAGTTCTTTTAATTTACTTGGTTGTGATGAAGAAAGGCGGATTCTTTTTTTGCAAATTTTTTACTGACAAATGTAGGAATTTATTTTGGGTTGGGGGGGAGTGTGGTGTTTGTAGGTCATAATTTCGCCTCTGCATTTTTTGGTATATTGCTAATCTGATGATGATGAAAGAAAAACCTGTTCTTATGTATCTGTTCTTTTCCTGCTTCAGACTTCAAGAAAGCTTCTCCAGAGGAAAAGCTAAATTTGTTCAACTCCTTACTCAAGGGATATCAAGAAGAAGTAGATAATCTTACCAAAAGAGCCAAATTTGGAGAAAATGCTTTTCTTAACATTTACCAGAAACTATATGAGGCTCCAGATCCTTATCCTGCTCTTGCTTCAGTTACCGTAAGTACCAGCTCATTATTTTGTTGTCTGGTGCCTTTTGGATTGGTGGCTACCTTCATATCCATCTTTCACTCTGATTGTAATGAATGAGTGGTATTCTCACCTTGGATCAAACACCCATAGTTTCATTCATTTATACTAAACATGTCGTCTTTTTGAAATTTACAAAAGCATCTTCAGTGTCCAATGTTTCTACATACCGCCAGATATTATTATATTATTGCTGGAGTGGCATTGAGACATATTCTATGTAGTTCTTTCTGTTTCTACACATTTGTCTTCTGAGGAGTTTGTCCCTGTCTGCATGCAGGAACAAGACTTGAAATTTTCGGAATTGGAAGCCGAGAATCGGAAGATGAAAGTTGAGCTTGAGGAGTTCCGGACAGAAGCTGCTCATCTAAAGAATCAACAAGCGACGATTAGAAGACTTGAAGAGCGTAATCGCCAGTTAGAGCTGCAGGTTAAAAAATTGTTAGTTACTTGTGATATGTTATTTTTTGTGCTATGTGATGTAGTGATTGACTAATTAGGATGTTGAGGTCTGCTTCCTTTGAAGCTTTAATTACCTTCAGGCATTGGAGCGTCTAAGTGTGAAACTTGCTTTCCTACAGTTAGTTATAGACTCAAATGAGCAAGCCTTATTTGTCGTTGCCAATTGATGGCTACTGTGAATGCAGATGGAGGAAAAAGTGAAGGAAATTGTGGAAATTAACAAACGCAACTTGGCTGAGGAGAATCAGAAAACCCTTGAAGTCTTAAAGGAAAGGTATTATCTTTTCTCAACATGACAAATACATCATTTAAACTAATTACTGATTAGAAGAGTGTCAAGCAACTGGGTTTAAATTCCTTTTTCCAGCTTCAGCATGTTCTTATATCAAAATATCGTTTTTCTCTCCCAAATTCATGCAGCATACCTCAGTTTCTGATTTTTCTGCAGGGAGCAATTACTGCAAGATCAACTGAGACAAGCCAGAGAAAGTGCTTCCAACATACAAAAGTTGCACGATCTTGCACAAAGCCAATTGTTTGAACTTCGTGCTCAATCAGGTATTCTGCTTGGCTAGAGAAATGAGATTTGGCAGTCCTTCTCAGATGATGAGATTATTTGATGCATAGAGATAGTAACTTAAGATTACAAACCTCCAATTATCCTGTTCTTATTGTTACTCTTCTTCCCATTTTGTTAGTAACATATACAATTTTTTCAGATGAAGATCAAGCATCAAAGCAGTCAGAGGTCACTCTTTTGATGGATGAAGTTGAAAGGGCCCAAACACGGCTTCTTAGTCTTGAAAGGGAAAAGGTGTTCTTTCATGCCTGTAGCACAATCAGTTTCCTTACCTATGGGCGATTTGCTTAGTCAAAGTATACATCGACTCTTATGTTTCTCCATGGCGATGTTTATGTGCCCCTTGTTCTCCTGGATATTCTGCACATGTTGATACCATCGTAATTATCTTTTTCTGTCTCATTAAGTAAATTTATGAATTCACAAGAGGTTGTTGGTGAACTTCATGCACTCTTTTGGAAAGGAGGGGAGGGGGGAAATGAAAGTGAATGTCCAAAACGGGGGAAGTTCGAAACTCTTCAACAGGAGGAATTCAAATTTTTTTTTTTTTTTTTTTTTGGTAAGTGAATTCGAAATTTTTTATCCCCTTCTTCTCACAAAAATTTTAGACTTTCCCCAATTTTCTACACAGGAAGGCTGGAACCTAGCTTTCAGTTGTAGTTGCCTGACAGTTAAGGCTAGCTTTTTTTTTTTCTTGCTACTCATTCAAATGCAGTACGCACATATGTGTTTGTTAGAATAGGAGCAAAATGAGGTTTATGATCTCTGAAGTTGTTTCCATAGTGCGTTTAACATGGTATGGACTCTTGTACAGTGGAAATGTTATGAGATTTTGCAAGGTGATGTATGGTTTCTGCATTATTCTATATTCTTGTCACATGGGTGAAGTCTTCAGTTGTTCTTAATGTTTCCTGTGAGAATATGCAATATACAAAGTTTGAAGAAAATTAAATTAAATTGCATATTGATTCTCTTGCATACATATTTGATCGTTGCAGGAACTTTTACGATCTCAAGTTCAATCAGCACATGATGAGCCTGGAGCTAAGAATAGGTGAGCTACGAGGATGGAAGTGAGAGGAAAATACTTCATCTATGTGATACAACCAACTTCATGCTAAAATAATTGCTTTTCGAAAAGGATTTGTTGGATGTGTTACAAATTTTTGGATATTCAACCTCCTTTATTAAGTAACTTCACTTAGGTATTAAACATGAATCTGTGTGAAAATATATGACAATGGATATCTCTTGGTGATTCCAGTGGATATGTAAGTTCTTGAAGCATAGTTAGTAATTTTGAGTACATTTGGTACTATCAGTGATTTTAAATAAAATCTAGCCCTTTCTGTTCTCTCTCTCTCTCTCTCTCTCTCTCTCATGATCTCTAAAACATAACATGATAAGGGAATTCTTTGCTAGTGTTTAACTTGTCTAGTGGAAGGACTTTACAGTTGAGAGAGTTTGTACAATATGGATTCTCTTGAACTCAAACGCGTCAGATGATTATTTTTTTCCTTCAATTGCCATAAGTTCATCAATCAGAACGATTTCCTTGTGTGTGGCATCTTTCAATTTTCAACATGTAATCGCTTGTCAAATAATTTGCAGTGACAGTTTGGACTCAACCAGTATCCTTGAGAATTCTTTGAGTGCCAAAGAGAAGATTATTTCTGAGCTGAATATGGAACTTCACAATATTGAGACCACTTTGTCTGCTGAGCGTGAACAGTACATGAATGAGATTAAGAAATTGAATGCAGCTCTAATTGAAAAGGTATATCAGTCTGCTATTTTTTCTCCCTCATATAGAAGTTTCTGTAGATAATCTTTAAGGACCTGCATAGAAGTGTTCTTGAATGCCAATTTTCAGGTTTAGATTAATTTAACTGTCATATCATGTGCTGCAAGACCATTGTCCTGTTACATGAGGATCCGAGCATATTTTAACCCCCCCCCCTTTGCATTTTCTACACCTTACAGTAAAGAGAGAGAGATTAGCATACTTGATACATTGATATTCTTGATTTTTTTTGTTGAGAGAGCCTCCTCCCTTGTTGACTAATTGCTAGCAAAAAGAAATAATTTATGCTAAAAATGATGTGAGAGAGAGAAGGAGAGGGGGGTACCATTCTTGATGCGTTGATATTCTTGATTTTTTTGTTGAGAGAGCCTCCTCCCTTGATCAATTGCTAGTTAAAAGGAAATAATTTATGCTAAAAATGATGAGCATGTCTTCAAATTCTTTGACCCATTTGCATTACTGATTGATCTGCTACCCATTTCTCCTCTAAATGCAATTAGGATCAAGCTCTTGAGGAGATGAAGAAAGAGCTTAAAGCCCGGCCAACAGCAAAGTTGGTTGATGATTTGCGCAAAAAAGTGAAGATTTTACAGGTATATGCATGTACATGATCTGATGACTGTTCGTGCCGAAAGATAGCTTTTTCTAATTTTCAGAATGAGGAGGAGATAAATATTGAAAATTTTCTGGAGTATCTTACGTGGCAAGTGTTGCAACTCCTGGGAGCATTTGCTGTTATTCAATGGTCATAGCCAAAATGCATGATTTAGTTTTAACATGACCCCTTGAGTTTTTTCTTGTGGATATCTGGGTCATGTAGGGAATAAGCATCTGAATAGTTTTCCCTCTTCCAAAAATTAACTGGATCCATCTAAACCCATTCCCAGGAATATTGCATCCAAAACTGAAGGGACAATCTATGTCTCTTGCTTAGCCAAGAAGGAAGACAAAAAGATTCTATCTTGGTTATCACATGAGTTGTTAAGACGTGTGCAACTTTAGTTTCTCTGTTTCAATTTGTTGACGAGATCAATTGAGGAATCCATTTTGAGGCCATGCATCTTTTACAAGACTTTGTGTCGTGCTTCATTTTTGTCATCATGTCTTCAATATAAGCATGTTGTATATGTGTTTCGAGAACAACCTATTGTGGATTCATACCTCTGTCAGCTATTTGTGGTTATATGCCAAGCCTTTTTCCATCTTGAGGACTACTGTTAGTATTTTGGTTACTTTGCATTGCTGACTGTGTCTTGGCTTCATTCCCCTTATTGCACTTTAGGCAGTGGGTTATAATTCAATTGAGGCTGAGGATTGGGAAGTAGCTACTAGCGGGGAAGAGATGAGCCAAATGGAATCTCTTCTTCTTGACAAGAACAAGAAGATGGAACATGAACTTACCCAGTTAAAGGTATTTTTACTCCTTTTCTCTGGTTTCCACTATTTTCATGAACTTTTGCATATCGAAGGTGATAAAACTTATTTGGTAGGACATACTCTAACTTGTTATCTACAGATACTTGTTATTTTTTTCTTTTCTTTTTTTTTTCTTTTTTTTGTGGAAAAGTATGCTAATGTTTTAGTTCTTGCTTCTAATATTATTTGGAATATTAGAAGGTTGTTAAAACCCAATCTTTCAAAAGTTGTTTTGCCTTGTAACAAATAGCTTGCTCATGACACTTTGATTAGGTCAAACTTTCGGAGAGAACATCTTCGCTGGAAGCTGCTGAAGGCAAGGTTGCAGAACTTGCAGCAAAGGTTAATGAGCAACAGAAATTAATCCAGAAGTTGGAGGATGATATTTTGAAGGTTGCATCAACAAACTTGTGATACTCACAAACTGCTCTGTGCCTTTCAATTTCATTAATGAAGACATTTCCCCCATGCAGGGTTATAGTTCCAGTTCCAGAGATCGTAAGGGCTCGTTATTTGATGAGTGGGATCTTTCAGAGGCAGGTGCAAGTCAGCAACCTGAGGTACCTCTCCTATTTTCGCTTTTAAGTGTTTCAGTGAATTTCCAGATGTTGTCAAGTCTCAAGGTGTAGCCCAAGTTTGACATCTGTTATTCAAATGTTTGTCCACCTCTGCTGCATGTCAAACTATGGCACTGCTCTTGCGCACTGCATACGGAACAAATGATTAAGAGAAGAGTGCTATAAAAATTTCCAAGTTTGACCTCAGTAGTTAATATGCGTTATTAAAGACTCCCTGATCTCTTTTTGCTAACGCATACACATGAATTGATCAATAGGCCAGCTGGGCCAACTCTGGCTATTTAGAAATGTAGATTTCTGTGCCTGGGTTATCCTGATCACGGTGTCAAAAGTGTCAGTTTCCTGTAAAGCACAACCTTGAAGAAATCTATCTAACGACAACCATGGAGCCTGAGGACAATCACACTTAGTCTTTGCCACTTCTGCCGCATGTTGAGTGTAATATCTTGGTGCAGATTCAAGCCCTAATTCACGCAAACCTTAGGTGCAGATTCTAACCACAGTTCAAAACAAAGCTGTTCCACCATCTTCATCTGCCGAAATGCAGAGTCAAGCCAAATGTTCTCACTGATAGTATTTTATCAGATCATGGGGATCTCTAGTTCGTAACATTTTCTTGAAATCCTTTTTTTCTGCAGCAGGGTGCCGAACGCATTTCCCCAGATCAGGAGCAGAGCTCAATGCTAAAGGTGATCATCAATCAGAGAGACCGATTTAGAGCGCGATTGCGAGAGACAGAAGAGGTACTTTCACCTACGTAGCTCTCGCGCTCTTCCACCATTTCTGTGTGATATAAGCTGTGTCTTTTTTAGACCATTAAGATGGTGGTTGAGACTTACTGGAATGTCAAACTATATCAGGAAATAAGGCAGTTGAATGAAAAGATAAGCATGCTAACAGTGGAACTGGAAAAAACAAAAGCTGATAATGTCAAACTCTACGGGAAGATCCGATATGTCCAAGATTACAATCTTGAGAAAGTGGTTTCTAGAGGATCCAAGAAGGTGGGACCCTGCAGCTTTGTATAGTTACCTTCATCTTACAGTTAATTGTTCTTTTCTAACTGAGAATTTCTTTTCAATAAAACCTGCAGCACTCTGAAGATCTTGAAAGTGGTTTCAGCTCAGATGTTGAATCCAAGTATAAGAAGATATATGAGGATGACATCAACCCATTTGCAGCATTTTCAAAAAAGGTTCTTCTCGAGCTGTTCTTATTAGCATTGGTTGCATTCATCAGGCCTTCAGAAGGGCTCAATATGATCTGCTTTCATAATATTTTCCTTCAGCAACCAATGGTTGATTTATGGTTCTTGCATAGTTGTTGACTCACAATTTCATCCGTCATCAGCTTCCAGCAACCTTACTGCTGTTTTTAAGAAAAGCATGAAACTAAAGAATAAACTAATGAGTCATGAAGTTGAAAATGGTAGAGAAACTTTTTTTCTTGTAATCTCAATTGGATTGATAGGACATAGAAGAGACAGGATTGGAAGGAAACAATCAAATTGAAAAGGGAAACTACAGTTTTGTCCTTCAAGTAATTGTAAAATGCCATTTTGAAGGTGAAAAGTAAAATGACTCACCTTCTTTCCACTCTTCCCTCCAATTTGAAGGGATCATGTTTTGCGGGCCCTAATTAAGATTTCCTTTCCTTCTCCCGTGATTTTCTTTCTTCTTCCAGACAATGGAAACACTGTTCCATAGATCACCTTCCCATTCTCCCAAGCAAGGGATAAAGGCCATCTTGTATTGAGCACTCCCCGAGAGATGAATGGACAATAACAATTCTGCATTGCACATCTTCGTAATCATTGAATGAAGTCAATGCACATAATCCAATGTCACTGATCAATTTGGATATGAATTGGGGAGGGGGGGAGAGAGAGAGAGATCTTGTATTGAGCACTCCCCAAGAGATGAATGTACAATAACAACTCTGCATTGCAAGTCTTCGTAAATGTTGAATGAAGTCAATGCACATTATCCAATGTCAATGATCAATTTGGATATGAATTTTTACTTTTTTTTTGGGGGGTGGGGCAGAAAGATTGGGCCCTCATTCCGCAACATAAAATGACCATGAATGTTCTAGACCTAGGGAGCCAGCGAGCCAGCATCCTATCAGGAAATTCTTTTCTGCATCAATGTGTGATTTAGCTACTTATCAGTTGTCTTATAAATGATACCTGAAATGGAGACCGTCTAATGCAACAAAGTTTTGGTATGAGCAGGAAAGGGATCAAAGATACAAAGAATTGGGTTTCAGGGATAGAATTACCCTTAGCAGTGGACGGTTCCTTATGGGAAACAAGTATGGTTCTGCGACTCTGTTTTCAGCATTCTGATCTTGGCGGGGCTGTACTAACGAAAAATTTTGCATTGCAGGTATGCCCGGACTTTTGCATTCTTCTACACTATTGGGTTGCATGCCCTGGTCTTCATTTGCCTCTACCGGATGTCCGCTTTGAGCCATCTCAGGTAACTATGATCCTACTACTTTGTTCCGATAGTTTAATTTCGTCTCCTCTGACTCAAGATATCCCCCCTGCAGCAATGTCCCCGAAGAAACTCTAATTGGAGACAAGATTCAGGACCTTCCCCATGCACTTTAATCCCCATTTACGTTCACTGTCACTGGGTCTTTTCTTATTTCCTTGGGGTCGGGAGTAAACAGAAAAGTTTTCCACACCTGGTGTATATAACAGGAAACACCTTCCTCCTTTTTCCCTTTAAACTTCCATTGTTTTGCCTCACTTTGGTCGCCTGGAGATGTAATTATATTCGAGTAACTAATATGAGGCATAGCAGATGTGGATAATTGCAGAGGAAAACGAATCGAAGGGAAAAACTCTCTCTCTCTCTCTCACGGAGGATGTTGAAAATGATATGATGGAAGGAGTGTCTGAGCTTTAGTTGTCACAGCAGCGACGATGTATATCAAAATTTGATAGCTAAAATGCTTGTTTGCAAAGTGGATAATTATGTAAATGATCTCTGAATTTTGACCCTCTGAAATGTTGTCCTTGAGTTTTTAATATATTCAATTTGATTTTCAAACTTTATGTTCAATCTAGTCTCTAGACTATACAGAAATATCAAATATTATTCTTTATTAATTTAAGTTCACGGATTACTTTGAACGTTTTCATAAAATTAAGAGATTAAGTTGAATTACATTAAATAAATTAAAAATTCATGTACAGTATTATACATTAGGCTAATGTTTATAGATCTTATTGAATAAATTAAAAGTTTATGTACAATGGTACACATTAAATTAAAGTTCATGGATCATTTATGTTAATTTCTCTTTGCAAAAGCTTGTCGTGTTGATCTTAGTCCTAGAGTGGTATTCTCTTGTTATTTATTAGAGGAACATAGGTTGCATTTGGTCGGCTGAACATTTTTATCATATAGAACAAAATTAGATAGGATCAGGGTAAACGTTTGATACCTCTCTGTCCTCTCTCCTTGAATCCTTTACCGTTTGTCTTTGGCTAGCATTTATTCTGTTTCTAAAAGGTATATACCAAATAGCAGCAGACATCCTATCAGAGCTCAACTGACCCTTCACAAGATGTTGTGTAAACTCGAATTCCATCTGAGAACCAGCATGCTCCAAGCTATCTCGGTTCACAATTTGATCTCATATAACAATATCGTCCCGGTCTAATTTACTAGTAGAAATAACAGCCAGAGATAACAGTATCTTGGTTCACAATAGACATCTTACTGAAAAAAACATTACATTGAATGTACTCTGCATGATGGCTAATTGAAATGCCAGAAGGATTTTATTGCACATAGCATGATCAGGTTCTGTAAAGGCTTGGTTTTATAAGCAACATATACAGCTGCATAAAACGACGTCATCTCAAACTCTCAACATAAAGCAACCGACCATTAGAGCTGAAAATTGTCAATGTGTGAGAAAGGGTCCCTGGGATTATAAGCAGCAGAAGAAGGCCTTTCAATGACCAATGGCCTTGGCCAAAAAAGGGCCATAAACCATACGACTCAGTGGCGTGAGGACCAGTTACGCGGCACTCCCATCTCTCGGCATGCTGGACTCCTTAGCTTCCGCATCCAAGCGCCGCTGCACTCGGCCTCAGCCAGAGCTGTCGACCTCATTCACTGGATGCTCATAGCACCCCAAATGACCAAAGCCGGTAAAAAAGCATCCTGAGTCGGGAAAGATGGCAAAGTTAAGAGGCGAAACGATTTGGCGCTCGAAAAGCATTGGAAGAGCAACATCGTTGGTGAAAATGCACACTTCAAAGCATGCGTGCAGATAAAGAACACCATCTTAACCTTAGATTATAAATTTAGGTTCGCAACCAATTTTTTCCAACATGTTATCCAGCAACATGACATTCTCCTCTGAACTCTGCTTAATATCAGCAGAGCTCATCCATCCATCCATCCTTACTTTTCACGTTCCGATGCACGGAGGAAACTCTAGCAACACCAAATGGATAATCCGTGAAAACAATCACCTTGAGGGGATGGCGCGAAAGATTTCCGGCGGCCCTTCTTCACGACTTCTGCATCGTCCGAGAGAGCTAGATTGCCTCCAGAATCACTTCCCCAGAAGAAGGAGACACTTCCATCAACACCCTGCATGATTAAGACAACAGAAAGGATTAGACAGATCTCAGCGGAGGGAGAGATTGAGAGCTGTATCCCAGAATGAAACCACGAAAATTATTACTACTTACAGCGGCCAGAAAAGCAGTTTGAGCACAAGTGCAAACTTTCCGGTGATGTCCCTCGCAACTTGATCAGCAAGGTAAGGCCTCCGATCTCTCGGAATTCTACAAGCTTCTATAGCGGTAATGACCTCGTTGGCGGACTAGTACAATCCATATTGCTTGCTTATGAAGAGGAACATCCTCTATGTGCCATCGAAACAAGCAGAAGCAAACAATCACCCGCGCAGACGGTCGCAAGTCAAATAAGAAAGGTTATTATTTTGAATATCGACCTGAAAATGTAGAAAGAGATTGTTCTAATTAAAAGCTTCTTCTTCTTTTTTTCCGTGCTTTGTTAAATTGAAAAAATTGACACATATAATTGACCACCTTAGCCCAACCTCAGCAGCGTTTCCATGTGATCCTCCCAAGAGATTCTGCCAAATACAGAACACGGTGGCATCTGCAAAACAAAAATAGTGAATGACATAAGTGCACAAAGGGAAGAAAAATAAAAATAAAAAGAAGATGTTGAGAAAAGAACATACGTGGAAAATGCAGAGAAATACAAATGCGGATGTAGTAAATGGTGAAAAGACTCAGCAAGAATTTTCCCCTAGGTGGTTCCTACAAAATCAAGGATTTGGTTGTTTAGAAATAAGTTCAAGTGAAAAGAAAAAAAAAGAAAAAAAAAAAAGAGAACTTTGTTATCCTGTCAAGTGTTAAACCTTATCCGATTTTCGATAAAAAAAAAAAAATGGTGAAGGATATATATCTGAGTTCATGTGTCGAGGTTTTATGTTGTGTGAAAGTTTCAAAATTTAAGGATTTACAAAAATCAAAATTTGGGCATCGCAAGGTTTAGACATAGGCGAGTGGGAGACAAAAACCAGATATTCTGAAAAAAAAAAAAAAAAAAAAAAGAAAAGAAAAGAAGAAGCAATCTTAGCACCCTCAAACGATTGCATTATGGTAGGGGATGACCTTTATAATTGAGTTAAAATCACTCTCTCCCCCACTCAAACAGAAGAAGAAGAAGAAGAAAATCCTTTCCTTCCTGGGCCATTATATTTTTCTTTATTCGACACAAATGAAAGCGGAAGAATGAAAGGAGTTGGAAGCATTACCTGATGAAGACAAAGCAGTCCACGGAGACAAATCTTTTATCACGGCCGGCTGTGTGATCCATTTCAGTTGTGGATCTTACGGGCGCCAATGCTGAAGTAAGGAATTTCCTGGATTGGGGCCAATAGTCGTCAGCGGGCTTTGAGCATTGATCTTTCAGAATCTCGCATCCATATATGTTCATTGATCGGAGGGAGCAAAGGAAGCCATCCTCTGGCAAGTACCTCAACTTTGGGCAATCTACAATCACGAACACTTCAAGAGAGGAGAGATGGTTGCGAAGACCGCTTGATAGTCTTTCCACATTTCTCATATTGCCAATGACAAGAGAGGTTAGAGAGGAAGGAAAGAGAAGACTCCATGCATCTTCGTCCTGCGAAGGAAACCACCCCTTCTCTCCTTCCCGTCCCATGCAAAAGTCAATTTCCAAATGCTCAAGGGTTGTGAGCATGCGTAAGCCCCATTCTTTCACTGGCTATTTCAAATTCTCACACCCTTGAATTCTAAGCACTCGTAGATAGGGAGGTAGACCTCCTTTGGGGAAGCATTTGATATTTTGGCATCTCTCAATGCCTAGCATCTGGAGGGACGTAAGATGATGCCATTGATTTGGTAGAGACTTTATCTTCGGACAATTATCAAATTCAAGATGCAACAAGGTGATGGGAAGGGGAGGGAAGTCGTCTATCTCTAGTGCCGGACAGTGATGTATACCCGAACGAGTGAGATGGGAGAGCTTGTGAAGGCGTTGTGGTATGCTTCCCAAAATCTTACAACTGATATCTTCCAGCGACTCTATTCCCTTGCAACTAAAAATACGAAGTGTCTTTAGAGTAGGATGTCCACCCTTGACCAATGGAAAGGGTGTCAGAGACTCACAACATCTTATCTCAAGAGATTCAAGTTGAGACATTGGATTATTGCCGCTGGGGTCATCTAGAGGAATGATTGGGCCCATGATTTTTGGACAATTCTCAATGTTCAAATGTCGGAGGTTATGTATCTTGCTTGGAAGCTTTTCTAAACTCGTGCAGTAGCTTAAATTCATCCATTCAAGGCTATAGGGTAGTTCAATCTCTCCTTCTCCCAACACAAAAGATGTGAATTTAGGACACTTTCCTATGTCTAGTCTCTGGAGGCAAGTAAGATTCCGCAATTCATTTCCATCTTGCCACAAGTATGTTAGCTTGTTACAACCTAATATTTTAAGCTCCTTCAACTTGACCAAGTGGCTCATAAATCCATGGTCAAAGCAAACAAAGTCATTTAGATGTTCAATTTTGAGATTGGTTAAAGAAGTTAGATTGACCACACTCTTTAATATCTCTCCTCCTCTCGCCACAAAAGATGTGAACCGAGGACACAAACTGATGGCTAATTCCTGGAGGCAAGTAAGATTTCGCATTTCATCTCCATCTTGCCACAAGTACGTTAGTGTGTCACACCTTCTTATATGAAGCTCCTTTAGCTTGACCAAGCAACTCATAAACCCATGACCAAAGCAAATGAGCTCTGCAAGATTCTCAATTTTGAGTATGGTTAAAGAAGTTAGGTTGACAAAGCTTGTTAAGATCTCCTTGCTACAATCCTCAAGGTGTAACTCATAGAGAGATGAAAGACGAACCTCACTGGTTGAGTTATTCAAATGCGAGCATGAATAAATTTCTAGCTTTATAAGATGATCAAGTTGACACGGCAATGTCCCTGTCAACTTAGGACAATTTCGGACAAGAAGATGCTGAAGACGGGAGAATGGTACTTCTTCTTCTTGGCCTTCATCATAAAGAGCCCAATCTTTCCATAGCAACATCCATCCAAACTTCAAAGTTGTCAAGGATGGAAAAGGCATTTTAGCTCCATAAAATTCAGAGCCTATAATGCTTATTGCATTTAAACCTTCAAGAGATAACTCCTTGAGTGAAGGTAGTTGTCCAAGTGATGGCAGCAATCTGACGTTAGGACAACAATGCAAGACCAAAGACACTATCGTAGAATAGGATGGATCACCTAACCATGACGGGAATATTCCACCACCATAGCACGAAATATTGAGATTTTCAAGATTAGTGTGAGGTTGTAGAGAGTGAAGCACTTGCACTTCGTGCTCATCATTTCGAAGATTTCGAAAATCTATATCCCAAAGCAAGATTAAGTTGTTAAGGCCTCGCTTTTCGAATAAATTTGCATCAAGTGCGTCTCTAACTTCTTCCACCTTTTGCAATTCTGATATGGATAACTCTCCTTGAAGATGTGGTAAGTTCTTTAACTCTTTTAGCCGTGACCCTTTCTCTTGTCCTACCACAAACTTGGACAAGATAACAAGATTCTTCAAATTACCAATACTCATTGGCATCTCTTTCAGACTTGTACCTCTAATATCAAGAAACTTTAAGCTGACCAATTTCGTGATATCTGGAGGCAATATAGAAAGGCACGAACAACCTCTTAAGATCAAAGCTTGTAATTTGCACAGTGCACCAATTGACTCAGGTAGCCTTTTGATCATAGAATACGAGAGATTAAGATATCGAAGATGTTTTAAATCACCGACACAGTTCGGTAGCTCTATGATGTTACAATGGCATAATGAAAATACCCGCAAGTACTTCAAGTTAGTTAGCAAGTCATGCAGCACCTTTTGGGAAATAGTGACAAATATTTTGACTCGATTAGTCAGCAGCATTAAACTTCTTAGTACCTTCATTCTAGCATATGCTCTTATGCTTTTTGATGTAACATAACGTGGTGAGACAAATGATGCATAACGAGCTTTCGCTTCAAAAGAGGCATCAACTTCATCACCCACTACTTGAGACTCCAAGGAGGTATAGCACGTCACACCCGCAATTGACTTTGCTAGGTCATTCAAAAGATTGTGCATCAAAAACTTCGATGTGTCAACACTGGATTGTTGAAAAAATGATCTGGATACTAACTCGTCAAAGTAATTCCGTCCTAATGTGAAGATATTATTCTCTTTTGCTTTTCATCCATCTAAAAAGCCCTCTGCTATCCACAAGAGTGCCAGCTCGTCCCTCTCAACTCCGTAGTCCTTTGGAAATACTGCGCAGTAGGCAAAACATCTCTTCAAATAAGAAGGAAGATGCACATAGCTCAATTTTAAAGCAGGAAGAACCTCATCATTTTCTCCCGTCGCTACATCCCATATTCTGTTATTAAAGATAGCTTCCCATTCGTTGGGATTCTCTTTATTACGTAGGAGACCACCCAATATTTTTTGCTACCAAAGGTAATCCTCTACATTTTCCAGCTATTTTCTTGCCTATTGTTTCAAGATCTAAGCGCCTCTCGAAATTTCTTGCTCCCAAAGCATGATAGGCTAATAAGCTAGTACAATTATCAATGGACAACTCCTTCAAAGGATATGGCAAAGCTCCTGTTATGGAAACAACAGAACTATTACGCGTCGTGATGATGATCTTGCTTCCCTTAGCCCCCACTTCAAATGGCTTTAAGAGGGAAGTCCATTCTGCATACTTGTCATTCCAGACATCATCTAAAACCACAAGAAACTTCTTTCCGGACAGATCATCTTTTAACTTAACTTGAAGCCAGTTAAGATCTTTGCCCTCGCATGGCAATTCACTAATCAACTGCAAAATAGTCTTCGTTATGTCAAGAACATCAAAAACATCCGAAACACAGACCCAAGCTCTTCTCTCGAAATAGCTACTCACTATGGGGTGATTATACAACCGTTGAGCCAAGGCTGTCTTTCCAACACCACCCATCCCAACTATGGGGACTATGCTCAGAGTATCATCGGAATTTTGGACATCACTAATCAACAGTTCAAGTAACTGTGCTTCTTCCTCCTCCCTGCCAAAAAACCGAAGCTCTGGCAAAGAAGTGCTAGGGAGCCTTTTGTTGGTGTTGTTGGATCTGTTTGCAGTATTCTCTCCCAAGCTCAAGTGAGCCTTCCTAGTGAGAATCCTTTCCAACCTACCATTAATCTCTTGTACCTTGTTTTTAAACACGGGTGAGCATGGTTGGCAGAAGAAAGAGAACTTCCTTTTCCACTGACCTTTGCTTGTGCTGGATTCTACCTCCGACTTGGCCTGAGTGGCTTTGATCTCGAACTCATCAAGCAAGTCGTCCATGTCATAAGCCAAGTCCCTAACATCGTCCAACCATGGCTTCACTCGATGATCACCACTCAATTGCTTGTCCTCTGCACCATCGAGCATTGCATTGATTGTTTCTAGCATCCCCTTCCACTCATCAAGCAAGACGGTGTTGATTCCTTCTCGTTGTGCATAGTCCAATGCCAAAGAAGTCAACTTGTCAAGCAAGACCTGAAAGAAGGAACCCAAAAAGATCTCTCCAATGGCCATAGGTGAATCAATCACTATAGTTTGAAGAGAACAACAAGGGTTGTGGGGAAGCAAAGTGATAGTGAGCTACTGGAGAGAGAAAACTATGAAGTCTAGGAAGACCAATAGTTTCACCTGCCAAAAAGACGCAACAAAAACCGAGACTTTCAAGCATGCACATCAGAAGATAGACAAATCGAAGTAAAATACTTTTTGTCCACAAGTGCTTGTTTCATAATATTTAAAGAATATCCCCCTAACTTTACTAGATATCGCGTACCTTTTGTCTAAAGAGTGAAGCAACGGTCAAAAAAGCTAATGGGAAAGAAACTTAATTGGTTCCAAGAAGTCCAAGACTTGGTAGGACGCGAATTGGCTATTTTGATTCACTTTTCAATCAGCATTGAAGTGCCAAAATTGATATCTTAAAACGACTCATAAATTCAGACTATTTTTTTAATTCGAAACACTTAAATATTTCACAAAATTTGAATTTTAATATAATTTCTTTAATAATATTAGAAACGTCAGCAGTACTAGAAATCTGGGCAAGAAAACGAAAGAAAAGAACTATTTGTTTATCGTTAGATTGAAACAAAGAAGCCCTGAGCAAAAACCAAGACATTTAATTTGTAATGAACATATAGATCATGCTTTTTTTTATTAACGTAACAAAACATCGCCAAATTTAAGACCAAAATATTTAAAAAAAAAAAAAAAAGCAAAACATTACCCAAAGCACAAAACATTTTCTATCCATTCGTTTCATAAAAATGTGTCGTTTCTGAAAAAAAAAATTCTTGAAGTCATTTTATATAAAAATAACAATATTTTTTGATGTTTTGTTAAAATTTGAAATTGAAGTGGAAAATATTTTTTGCCATTTGGTTTCTGATTTGATGTTCTTCAATGCACTCCTTTTGATCTTTTTTTTATTTTTATTTTCTTTTTTAAAACATTCTATTTTTAATTATTTTTAATTTTGTTTTTTTTTTTTTCCTTCTTTTGTTTCTTTTTCTTTTTCCTTACCGGTCGCCAGCTACAACAATGGCTAGCAAGCTAAGGGAGAGTTTGCCGACCTCTAGTGACGCTCGAGCGTTGCAGCTTGAGTTCACTTGTGGCCAATCGCTAGCTTTCATTGTGGTAGGTGATCGGCCCAAAAAGAAGAAAAATTAAAAATTCGAATTAAACAATTAAATTAATTAAAATGAATAGTGAAAGAAAGACGAAGCAAATAACATTTTTTCCACTTTTGATGATGTTTTATCCATTAACGAAAATATTTAACATGATCAGTTTATTTTTCATTAAACAAATCGAAAATATCTGAAAGGCTTTTTTTGGAAATTATTTTTCAGGAAACGGACCGAACATTTATTCCAAACGGATTTTCCCTCTCTTCGTCTTCGTTCTCCACCATCGTGTTAGGGTTTTTTCACCCTGCAAATCCTCCTGCAACAACCTTGGAACCTCCCGATTGGCGATCGCAACTATGAGAGTCGGAGCCATCGCTTCCTCCGTCGCCTTCCTCCGTTCCCCGATTCACCACCACCTCTTCTTCCTCCCCTCGGACCACCATCACCTCGCCGGTTCGCTGTCCCTCCGCCGCGCACGTTGCCGAACCATTCAGAGAACGATGATGTCCGAGCAGTTCTCCTCGTCGTCGTCTTTGTCATTGTCTTCTTCTTCTTTTTCAGGGCCGGTTGCTTCGTTGGCCAGGCCTGTTGACCGCAATGTTGAAGCTGAGAAGCCACCGCAGAAGCAACACGTTGCCGAACCACTCGGAGAACGATGAGGTCCGAGCAGTTCTCCTCATCGTCGTCTTTGTCATCGTCTTCTTCTTCTTCTTCAGGGCCGGTTGCTTCGTTGGCCAGGCCTGTCGACGGCAATGTCGAAGCAGAGAAGCCGCCACAGAAGCAGCACCCGTGGCTCATCGTCCGGCGCGGGAACCCCAGCAAGAATTACAGCGGGACTCGCCACAACTTGCGTCCTCTCTCTCTCTCTCTCTCTCTTGTGCGTATGCGAGAGGAAATCTCTGGCGATGTAATCCACGTGATGTGTGAAAAACGAGCTTCGTTTCAGGTGGGTTTCGAGTTTGTAGAGGCGATAGTCGAAGCCGAAGGGATGTCCATGAGCAGCGTTTCTTTCAAAGCCCTCCTCGGAAAAGGTCTTGCTTGCTCGCCATACTCTCTTCCTGTTTGGTAGGGTGTCAACGGTTTAGTTCGGTTCGGTTTTTTTGAAAAATCGAATCAAAAAATCGAACCGAACCAAACTGTTAGGAAAAAGTCCGAACCGAACAGAACGAGACCCGAACCGAATATGAACTAAACCGAAATTTTGGTTCGGTTCGATTTTTCGGTTTTTGGTTTTTAGCTTTTAATTTTCGGTTTTTGCTTTTTTTTTTCTGTTGTATATATTTCTCGTTTCCAAGAAATAAACTCTTATAAGGTTTGTCGGTTCGGTTCGGTTCGGTTAACCGATAAAAACCGAACCGATAAAAAAAATTCGGTTTCTAATGAGAACCGAACCGAAAAAACTAAATTTTTCGATTCGGTTCGATTCGATTTTTGACACCCCTACTATTTGGGACTTGTCCTCGAAATTCTACTAGGATAAACAATGAAAGGTTGTGCTTTCTCACACCATTTTCGAAGTTTTGGGGTTTTAATGGAAATGAGGGATGCAGGACCAAGTTATGGCTTTACCCATCTATGCAGATGACTGTTTATATTAGTTTAAGCAATGGTAGGTTTAGACCCATTTGCGGATAAACTCGACTTAGCTCGGGGCTTATAATTCAGCACGTTAATGCACTCTGTCGATTGAGAGTAGTGAAATCAAAAGAGTCTTGCTGCCATAAAGAGGCGCGATTTCCCTTTGCATATAGGATTCAACATCACAATAGGGAACCCTGAGTCAAATTAAATGGAGATTGCGATCACTTAGTTGGATCGCGGAAAGGGGATTAAGGTTGGCTGGGTTCTAATCCTGGAGCTCCAGTGGTTCAAGCATTGTGTGAGGCTGCTTCTAGTTATGGGTCTATGTTCTTATCTCTGTGAAACGAGAGGATGATTTGTAGTTGTGTAGTCCTTCTATTAATTCAAGACCAAGGACTACATTGAACATTTCTATACAATTCAAGGACTATATTAAATATTTACCAAAAATTCAGAGACTACATTGAACAAATCAAAAATTTAGGAATCACATTACATATTTTGCTAAAGTTTAAAAATCATATATAACAATTTAAAAGTTTAGGGATCAAATTGCACGTTAAGACAAAGTTAATGGACTATTTGTATCATTATCGCTTTTGAAAGCCATTGAACTGAAATTACGAACACGAATGTAAAAACCCATTATCCGACCAAGCAACTCAGCGCACATAGCCAAAAAAAAGTAATAAAAAAAAAAAAACGGCTTTTGAAACTCACATCACAAGCACCAGGAATTTCAAAAAACTAGGCAACCGAAAACCCCCTCAAACATCTCTTTGTTCACCCCGAAAAACGGCATTGTGGACTTGAGGCCGCCGGTATCAAGCTTCATGGCTAAAACCTGTAAGAAAAAACCGAGGCGACTGAATAACCGCAGACAAAAGACCATCCACATGAGACAAGCCGCTGGATCTGTCCGCAGAGCAGTGCTGCGGAGCCTTTTGTTGGTGTTGTCATCTCTATCCGCAGCATTCTCTCTCTAGCTCAGGTGAGCCTTCCTGGAAAGAATCTTTTTTAACCTGCCATTAATCTTTTCTACCTTGGTTTTGAGACACCGGCAAGCACGGTCGGCTAAAGAAAGAAAACTTCCTTTTCCACTGATCTCTTCTTGTGCTGGATTCTGCCTCCGACTTGGCCTGAGTGGCTTCTCGAACTCATCGAGCAAGTCTTCCATGTTATAGGCCAAGTCCCTAACATCATCCAACTACAGTTTCATTTGATAGTCGCCACTCAATTGCTTGTCCTCTGCACCATCATTGATTGTTTCTAGCAGCCCCTTCCACTCATCAGCAGGACGGTGTTGATTCCTTCTCATTGTGCGTAGCCCAATGCCAAAGAAGTTTACTTGTTGATTAGGACATAAAAGAAGGAACCCAAAAAGATCTCTTCAATGGCCATGGGTGAATCAGTCACTGTAGTCCGTAGAGAACAACAAAGGTTATGGGAGGAAAAAACATTAAAAGTAAAACTTTCATATGATGCTTACTTGAATGTCATTTTTTTTTTCGCTCACTTGTATGTCACAAATTGAAAATTCAATCCAATTCCGATTTTGCTCTCCGAAAACTCCGATGTGGATGCTGATCATCTAGCAGGGCAACACCAATTGTTCGACAGCTTCGTCAACGTGATGTGGACAATTTTTAAATATCTTTAATATTTTTAAATTTTTATTTTTTGGGATTTTTCTTTAGGGTCGACGAGAGTCACCGGCAACCCTCGCCAGATTGGGGGAGGCCATTAGGGCCTCACCAACTCTAGGTAGCCGCGGGCGACGCCGCCTCGGCCAAGGCCGACAAGGTCCCAAAGACCTTTGCCCAAGGCCTTCGCAGCGAGAGATCTAGGCGGCCCGGGCGAGGGCCGCCTCACCCTCGTTGCAAAGGCCCTACGCCAGGGCATCACGACCTCACCAACCATGGCCGATGCCATCCAGAGCTAGCAAGACCATGAGGGTGGTCCTCATGCAGGGCCTTACTGGTCACCCTCATCAGCCTTAAAGAAAAAAGGCAAAATAAAAAGCAAAATAAAAATAAAAACAAAAAATTCAAAATTCCTCGTAAAATGATTTGTGAAAATTGTCATTCAACTAATCGATTTTACTCTAATTTGACACTCAAATAAGCGAAAAAAAAAAAAGATTTGGTACTTGAGTAAATACTGTATCAAATTTTTGACATTCCTAATATTCTTATCTTGACTATGAGGAAGCAAAGTGATGGTGAGCTAATGGAGAGAGAAAACTATTGAGTCCAAGAAAACCAAGACTTTCACTTGCACAAAAGATGCAACAAAGACCAAGACTTTCAAGGGTACATACGGGAGGATAGACAAATAAAAGTAAAATATTTTTTGTCCACAGGTGCTTTTTTTGTTGTACTTACTGGAGATATCATGTACCTTCCCTGTCTAAAGAGTGAAGTAAAAGCCAAAAAGCCAATGGGACAGAAACTATAATAGATTCAGGAAGGCCGAGACGCAAATTGGCTGTCTTAATTCACTTTTCAATCAGCATAAAAGTGCGAAAATTAATATTTTAAAACAACTCATAAATCGGACTATTTTTTAATTGGAAACACTTAATCATTTCACAAAATTCGAATTTCTATATAATTTCTTTAATAATATTAGAAACGTAACTAGTACTAGAAATCTGGGCAAGAAAACAAAAGAAAAGAACTATTTGTTTTTCGTTAGATTGAAACAAGAAAGCCCTGAGCAAAAACCAAGACATTTCTTTTGTAATGACCATATAGATCATGCTCTCTTTTTTTAACATAGCAAAACATCGCCAAAATTCAGACCAAAAATAAGAAAGCAAAACATTACCTGAAACACAAAACATTTTATATCCATTCATTTCACGAAAATATACGGTGCTTTTGAAAAGTATTTTTAGAAAATCATTTTATACGAAAATAACAATATTTTTCGATATTCAATTAATGATTTATTTTTCTTCATTGCACTCCTTTTCATCCTTTTTCTATTTTTTATTTTATTTATTAAAACATTCAAATTTTTAATTAGTTTTAATTTTTGTTTTCTTTTTTCATATTGTTTCTTTTTCTTTTTTTTTTCTTTTTATCAATCGCTGGTCACAGCAATGGCTGGTAAGCTGAGGGATGAGCTCGCTGACTTTTGGTGAAGCGTGAGCATCGTCGATCTAATGAGATGCCCGACCTTCACCGATATGACGACCTTGAGCTCGCCTGTGGCTCCATGGTCGTCGATCGGAAGAAGAAGAAAAGAAAATTAAATATTCGAATTAAAAAATTACAAAAAATTAAAATGAATGGTGAAAGAAAGATGACACAGATAACATTTTCCCACTTTTGGTAATATTTTATCTATTGGCAGAAAATATTTTACTGGACTAATTCATTTTTCGTTAAAACAAGCTCGAAAAATATTTAAAACGTTTTTTTCAGAAATTATATTTTCACGAAACGGACGGAGCGTTTGCTCCGACGGATCTTTCCTCTCTTCATCTTCGTTCACCACCGCCGCGTTAGGGTTTTTTTCACCCTGCAAATCCTCCACCTGCAACAACCTTGGAAGCCCCCGATTCGCGATCGCGACTATGAGAGTCGGAGCCATCGCTTCCTCCGTCGCCGCCCTCCGTTTCCCCATTCGCCGCCGCCCCTTCCTCCTCCCCTCCTCGGACCACCCTCACCTCGCCGGCTCGCTGTCCCTCCGCCGCGCGCGTTGCCGAGACGGTCGGAGGACGATGATGTCCGAGCAGTTCTCCTCGTCGCCGCGGCCGCCGCCGTCACCTTCTTCTTCTTCAGCACCGTTTGCTTCGCTGGCCAGGCCCACCGACGGCGACGTCGCAGCCGAGAAGCCGCCGCAGAAGCAGCAGCCGTGGCTCATCGTCGGGCTCGGGAACCCCGGCAAGAAATACAGCGGGACTCGCCACAACGTCCGTCTCTCTCTCTCTCTCTCTCTCTCTCTCCCTCTCTCTCTCCCTTCTTGTGCGAGAGGAAATTTAAGCCGATGTAATCCACGCGATGTGTGAAAAACGAGCTTCGTTTCAGGTGGGTTATGAGTTTGTAGACGCGATAGCCGAAGCCGAAGGGATATCCATGAGCAGCGTTTCTTTCAAGGCCCTCTTCGGAAAAGGTCTCGCTTTGCTTGCCATACTCTCTTCCTCTTTGGGACCGTTCCGGCCCACGAGCACGACTTGAAAGATTGTGCTTTCTCACGCCCATTTGAGAGCTTATTGCGTCCGATTGCGACACCATTTTCCGAGTTTTGAGCGTTGTCATGGAAATGAGGGATGCAGGACCAAGTTATGGTTTTGCCAATCTATGTAGATGACTGTAGATAAACCCGACCTAGCTCGGGGTTCGTAATTCAGTACGTTAGGGCACTCTGTTGATTGAGAGTAGTGACAATGATTCAACATCACAATAGTGAACCCTGAGTCAAATAAGAGGAGATTGCATTCGTTTAGTTGGATAGCCGAAAGGGATTTAAGGTTGGCTGGATTCTAATCCTGGAGCTCCAGTGGTTCAAGCATCGTTTAAGGCTGCTTCTAATTGTGGGTCTCTGTTCTTGTCTCTGTTAAAGGACAGGACAGTTTGTAATTGTGTAGTTTCGGTGCATACGTGGAAAACAAAGGCATCTTTCCCTGTAGATTTGCCTCATCAATCATACTCCTTATGGGACTGATTTGGTTTTGTAGGTTTCATACGAAATGTCCCGGTCATGCTTGCCAAACCACAAACTTTCATGAATGCCAGTGGCGAGTCTGTAAGCTATCCCTTAAGGATTTGTATCTTGTTGATAGTGGCAGTATCTTTGTTTGTCTGTATAATTTTGGCTGATAGGTGGACCACATTTTGTAGGTAGGACCTATCGTTTCATATTATAAGATCCCATTGAAGCAAGTACTGGTGGTAAAATCTTGTCACTGAATCAAACTTTGCAGTACTTGAAATTTCTGATGCTACAATGTTTATCTTCAATGTTTACTTCTGCAGGTTTTTGATGACTTAGACTTGCCCTTTGCAAAACTGCGCTTGTTGCCAAAGGGTGGACATGGCGGACATAACGGGTACCTAAACCTAGTTCTGCAATCCTTTTTTGCTTTCACTTCTCCTATAATTCGTTTGACAAACATATTATCAATACTTCGAGGAAGGCATCATTGACATTTAAGGCACCCCTGCCATTGTAGATTTCAGGAATATGCACCAGCACCATACCACTTCATGTGCTTTATCTGGCAGACCTGATCTTGATAGAACTTTTTGTGCTAAGACTTTTTTTCACAGAGGTTTACATAAGTTGTTGTGCTCTTCTGTAGAAAGCAGACAACTTAATAATTTAATTATTACCTTTTGTATGTATTGCTGATGTTCAATTTGGTTTTATAGGATGAAAAGCGTGATTAATCATCTAAAAGGGAGTCGTGATTTTCCTCGATTAAGAATAGGTGAGTTTCCAAAGCACTATAAGACAAGTACATGCGTGTTTTGTCTTTTAACGGCCACGTGTCAATAGGCATTGGGCGGCCCCCTGGTAAAATGGACCCGGTGAGCTTTGTTCTGCGACCATTCAATAACCAGGAGCGTGAGGAGGTATGTAGAAATACTTTCTTGTGAAGCTATGGTGGAGGTCACTGTGACATGTGTTCTGATTGTTCGCTTCCAAATCTTCGCAGTTGGATTTTACATTGCAACAAGGTCTAGCGGCTATACGGATCCTTCTGCTGGAAGGATTTAATAAGAGTGCAACTTTTGTCAACAGCAACAAATCAATGGAACAGCTCAGTTGAAAAAAGACATTGAATTCTTTTTCCAGACAGAAGAGACTCTGCTGCAGCTACCGTCAGAGAGACTTCGCTCTGTAACGCAATTTACTTGGGCGGCCAGAAGAGGTTTCTCGGGCAAAAGCTGGTTCAGATGATTCGATGCAACAAAGAACATCTTCATTTTTTTAGTTGCTTTACTGATTATTTGGGTCTTGGTTCATAATTAAATCAAAACGTACTTTGATTCTTCTTCTTTTACAAATCAGAACTGAGATGGAAAGAGTTCTTATAGGTTCTTATAGGCTTTTGCAGTTTTGGGTCAACCCCAAAGGCCCTAATTCCGCGGAGGGGCATATATTACAATGGCAAATTTAGACTTCTTTTGATTCTTCCTTGTTTAATGAATTTTCCCCCCTTTATGATTGACAGAAAGGTGGGAAAGGGTGACCAACGTTGGTGATCCCTCTCGGGCGTTACTAGCAGTTGGAATGCTCGGTTTGATTCACTTTAACAAAATGATTTATGCATACGGACAATTTAGTCATTTTTTCATTATATTATTTTTTGCAGTGCAACCAATATAAAGGGCAATGTCCAAGAGGACTCGATCACTTGTTATTATTGCAATACATTTCCACTTTGAAGATAATTTACCTTTACACTAGTGATTCTATACATTTAGATCTGACAAAAAATATGTATTTGTTAATGGTTTGGGTGGATTACCCTATAATGCAATTACAATGGCCACAGTTTTTTGGTCTACAGCTAATTATTGCACGTAATCAAGGCAAAGATGATATTCCATGTAATAATATTTAGAGAGCATTTTCTTTCGAATTTGCATAATCATGATAGATGTTTAGAATTTCTAATGTAATTGACTTCTTCATATTTTAGTTTTTGTCATGCAGTGATGGCGTGAAAAATAATTTAAACAAATTAGAAATTGGATTAACTAAATAAAATGAAAGTTGAGTAGGCGAAATACATGGACTATAATGTAATGATAAATATTAAAAATATATACAAAGCGAATGCATTCATTAAAATTAATAGATGATTCTTTTCACTCTTATTTTTGAGGAAATTTGTCCAAAAAATTCTAAAGCTATTAGTAATTTGGTTTTAAACATTTCAATTTGGTCAATTTAATCTTAAATCTTTTGATGATTTGTCAATATAGTCATTCGGCTAATTTTAGCCGAAAATCATTGACATAGGCGCCAATCAACATAAATTGCATGATCAGCACTAGGTGGACAATTTTTATAAGTTTTCAAAAAAAAATTCTTTTTTTCTTATTTTCTTCCATTGGTCCACAACCAAGCCTTTGGATGGTGTGATCATGCCTCGATCTAGTGAGGGCATCATGGCTCTTGGCCAATGGCTAGTGAGTGAAGGCCACAACACCTTCACTTAGTGCCAACGACTCTCACCGATCACGATCAACACAACAAAAAATAAAAAGAAAAAAATGGAAAAAAGAATAGAAATTCATACAAGTTATTAAAAAATTATAAAAATTGTATACGTTAAGCATCGCCCGTGATACATAAAACAATGATATTGACGTTAGTAATTTCATGCCAAAGTTTAGTGAACGGACTATATTGGGAAACAGTCAAAATGTTTAAGATTTAATCGAATAAATTGAAAATTTTGTGATTGAATTAACATCCGTGTACTAAATTTATCATTATTTCGGTAATGGTTAATATTTGAAAAATCACAAAGTGATACATTTATGACAAATTTATTATAAACCAATTTTTTTACCACTAAAAACCCTAAACCAAAAAAGTATATTTTTGACAAATTTATCCAAAACTTATACATTTGTGGTAAATTTATCCTCTGTTAGATTTTGTTAAATTTTATTGTTAGATTCCATTAAATTTTCTTGTCAAATTTCTAAATTTGATAACACATAACACTTTATTGGTGTACTAATTTGGGATTTTACTCTCCCTTTGTCACAATCGTATTAATTTTGTGATTTTTTTGTGATATTAATCAAATTTAATAGAGAGATGATATACCGATTTGAGATTTTTGACGGTCAAAAAAATTAATTTGGATGAAATATATCATAAGTATACTAATTTGAGATTTTTTGTAATAATGATAGGTAATTTTGTCACATGTATATCAATTTAGGGGTTTTCATGATATTAACCATTTTGGTAATTTCTCCCTTTTATTACGTGATATATGCTATTTTATTCGATAAGGTACTACCAATTCTTTTATGAAATTTATTCCATTATTAGATTTATTGATTAATAAATTTTTGGCCGGAGATTTAACAATTAATTGTTGAAGTTTTTGTTGGTCAAAATTTAATTGTTGAAGCTATAAATTCTCATAAATAAGGGTCTCCCTCTCCCATTTTAAACTTTTTTATGGCAATTTCCATTTCCAGGCATTTCTAGTTGCTACTGAAGCACAACGGTCGAGGGGTCGAACCTCTCTCTCTCTCTCTCTCTCTCTCACTGCGACTGGGAGCTGTAAAACCCTAACGAGCTTTTCCCCCGCGAAGCTCGAGATCGTTTCCCGCCCGCTCGCGCTCCCCACCCCCTCGCCGGTTTCCCCTCCCGAACCCCGGCGATCATGTACGGCGGCGGTGAGTCCCTTCCCTCGCCGCTCCGGCGACGCGTCCGCGGCCGATTCTCAGCTGGACGGCCGCCGCGCGGTTTCCTTGTGTTGCTGCTGGCGGTCGGGATTGACGCTTGTCTCACTCGCCGGAATTTCTTTTTCCTCTTGCAGATGAAGTGTCGGCGATAGTCATCGACCTGGGCTCGCACACCTGCAAGGCCGGTTACGCCGGCGAAGATGCTCCCAAGGCCGTCTTTCCTTCGGTGAGTTGCTCTTTTCCTTAGGCGAATTGGAGTATAACGAGTTTGAGGGACGACAATGCGGCTGCTGCTGTGCCGGCGGTTCTTGGTTTGCGGAAAATTGTCCGTATTTTAGCTCATTTATGCACCAATTGAGCTGTCAGCTGAACTGGGTTAGAGATTAGATGGAACCTTTCTATACAGTTCTGCCCCAATTTTATTATTTCTGTAATCTGTATTTTGTCCCTCTTAGGGGCAGGTACTGGGGGATGTCGTGGACCTCCACTTGTTCCAAGGCATTAAAGATTTAGGGGTTGTTAACATGGATTGGTGTACCATGGTTGTGGTCGAGAGGATTTACATAAATCTAATGCCTTTCATTAGGTTGTGGGGTCGATTGATCAAATGGAAGTTGATGATGGTGCAAATACCGATGCAAACTCTGGAGCAGCCATGGATGCTAAGAGCAATGCCAAAACACCTGATTCTGATAAAAATAAGGCAAAGCGGAAATTGTATGTGGGATCTCAAGCTCTAGGATTCCGCAGGGATCACATGGAGGTCAGCTACTGAGCGTCTACCATTATTCTGAATGTGGACATGGGTGCCATCTAATTTCTTACCAGAGCACCTGCAGTGTTGGTGATATGTGGTGTCTTAATGCAATTTCATTGTCCATTTTTTGGTCAGGTCGTATCGCCTTTCAAGGATGGAATTGTCGCGGATTGGGATATTGTTGACAATATATGGGACCATGCTTTCAGGTAGTTTATACTCAGCAGGGACACACTTTATTTGGTTTTATATGTGGCTTGCTTCCTTGATCTATATTTTGCATTGAATAAATGAGTTAATCTTCTCCGGGGGTCAAAACCAGTTCCGCTATCACAGTCATGACTATGTTTCCATAACTTTCATTTTTATCTTTTGGTCCTATTCTGGCAAAAGCTGGAATATCTCATCTAAGCCCTGAATACCTTTTTGTAAAAGGTTAGTTTACTGGGGCATAGCTTGTACTGTCTAAGAATGATGGCTATGAGAAACGTAGTATGTCATGGGCATAACATGATCAAGAACCAATATTTGTCACTAGCATAACATGATTGGGAGCTCAAAATCATGCCATGTATAGTCTATTGAGGTATTATTGAACTTGAGCTGTTTTCCTGTGGGATTATATCCACTGTACGGGCTCTATATGAATAGAACTTGGCTATCTGATCATGATCAGAAAATTCAAAATTCATTGGCGAATTCTTTTGGTGGGTATGATAGGGTTATGTTACTGGCATTCAGTAGTTTACCTACGATGCCTTATCCTACTATAAGTTTGCATCATCTTCAAACTCAGGTTGAGGTTGGTTTTGCACTCTGGGTCCTGTAAGTGTTAGTTTTTGCTCGTTTTTAACTCCTTACGCGATAGAGTCCAAATGTTACACGAGACCATGATGATACTATGCCAGAACCCAGTGGGTTCACTTTAGAGATTTTTGCAGAATTGTTGTCTTAAGAGGTTGGAACCATATTGCTAGATTTAAGCATGAGCTGAAGGTTGTCTTTTGCTGGTGATTTAGTGGTTGGATGATTGACTTCTACATCAAAATGAAGCGCTATATTGCAATTTATTAGCCAAGGATATAGCCTTATCATTAGCTGGAGAAGAGGGACTAATGAAAAGTTGCTTACATATTCCTAGAATAGCCAGAAATTAACTGTGTTGTTGGATTATACAACTTATGTAGATAGACCAGTGTTCATCAGATCCTTCATGTGCCTTGATGCCTTTTGATGCTGACTTTTGATATTGCATGATTGTTTCTTTCAATCCAAGTTAATTTGCCAGCATAAAACAAACCACCCCCCCCCCCACCCCACCCCACCCCACCCAACATGCACACACGCGCACACATACACCCACCCACCACTGACTGCTCAGAGAGAGAGGATTTTAAGTGTATAAATTCTCTTTTTTCCTCTTCGGAGTTTTGAAATAGGCTGGAAAGCTAGTGATAAAAATGAGGTGGCCCAAAGGATTTCTAGATGGTCTCTCGTTTTTCGATGTATCTGGTAACATTTGTATTGCAATATTTCCTTGTTCCTACTCTCCAGTCTCTGCTAAGAGAGCAGCCCTGGTATGTGGATTAGTGCTACATCTGAAATTTGTTGAACCTCTGTCTCGTTTTCTTTTCAAGAAAGTTATTGCATTTTTCAGTGTAATGCAGTTGTATTCTCTAGTATTTTAGATTTTTATGTTTATTATGCCCGGTCCTTTTCTTTTGCAGGGAATGTCTTCTAATTGATCCAACAGAGCATCCAATGCTTCTTGCGGAGCCATCTTCCAACCCTCAGCAGCAACGAGAAAGGTAAGTAAATTGATAGAGAATATGAGGCTGATGCATGCCAGACTGCCTTACCCAATATCTTCGTGCTCTTCATGACTTACCAAATATATATTGATGATTGAGCTCGATTTACATAATTGACAGGGCAGCTGAGCTTATGTTTGAAAAGTATAAAGTTCCTGCCTTGTTTTTGGCCAAGAACGCTGTATGCCCTTGATCCTTTCTTTGCTGAACTTATTATGAACTTATTCTGTCCCTCGATTGTATGTCGCGTCGCATATGTGAGGTCCTCATTCAATAAATGTTCATGCAGGTCCTCACTTCTTTTGCATCTGGGCGGGCCACTTCCTTAGTAGTTGACTGGTACAATTTTTGACCTTCAACTCTTGATCTTATTTAGTTCTCTGTCGTTGCCTTATTTCTAATTGTTGGGCTCTCTGTCTCTCTCTTTTTTTTTCCCTCCTCTAATTTGTGCAATTTCAAACCTGTAGCCTAATGATTGTACAAATTTTTAAGTTTTTTGCATTACTCAATTTTACATGCAGAATTAATAACATTTCTGTCTTGTAATTTTAGCCTGGATGGTTTGACTTACATCTTTTAGTGGCCTAGTTGGTTTTTTCTTTCTTTACAGAAAAATTTTCAAATTTTATATTTCAGTTGTAACATTTCTATATTGTAATTTTAGCTGGGATGGTTTGACATACATTTTTTAGTGGCGTAGTTGGTTTTAGAGAACATTTTAGGGGTTGTTTGTTTACAGAAAAATTTTCAAATTTATTTTCATTTACATGCGAGAAGGAAAATGATCATGGAAATGTGTTCGATGCAATGGGTTTTCAGTTTTCAACTGAACAAGGAAGTGGGTGTTTTCCTTTTTTTAACTAGAAGAGTGAAAACGGGTTTTAGTTGTTTTTAATTTTTCATATCAAATGACAACACAACTTCTCTTCCATCTTTCTCTCTCATCTTGGTTTTTCTTCTTTTTCATCGACTATTCCACAGTTGTTCATTTCAAGATAAAGCTTTATTTGAAACTTTGACAGGAGCTTGAAGCTTCCATAAACCTGTAAAGCTTCAATCTATAAACCTGTAAGGCTTTCAAAATATTTCAAGCTTCAAAAGAAACAAGGAAAAAAAAAAAAAGCTGGTTTGCTTAATTGAATCTGGAGTTGAAGCTGGAGCTTTAAAGCTCCAAATGATGACGCCTAAGATCTTCTCTCTTCCCTTTGTTAGTGTGGTCTGATTCTGAAGCTTTGGTTCAAAGAAGTTGTAGCACTGTTGGAGCTTCAAGAATCTTCACATAAGATTTTGCTGAAACGGTGAAAGAAAATCCAAAGAAAATTATCAAAAAAATAGGAAATAGAAACGTGATTAGCAATTTTTTTACAAATACTTTTAGGAAATAAGAGAACATTAAGAGTGTGTTCATCTTTTATTTAATCGATCGAGAATATTTGCACATAGCACAACTCTTTTTATCGTGAAGATAACACCACCAAACATGTTTTCAAGAAAACAGAAAAATGAAAATGAATACTGTTTTCCTTTTCATTTTTACTGAAATGAAAACTAAAAACGTTTTGGCATACCAAACGGGCCCTTCAGTTTTCATTTTCATTGGAAGGTTTTCTATCTGCACAAATTTGTACTTATTTTTTGTCTTTCATCTCAAAGTATGCTTTAAAATCAGTTGAACGTTTTTCATAGATTTTGGATTCTAGTTTCAGCTTGAAAACAGTTATGAAAACTATCTTGTTATTTTCTATTTTTTTACTAAACCTGTTTTCACCTTACAGAAGTACGGAAAGCGGGACAGGCTACTAAAACAATTTTTTACTTTGCCTATAGGAACTGGAGCATTTTTAATAACCAAATGCACTCTACAAGCAACTGCCATTTTGCTTTTTGTTCAAGTTCAATCCATAGAATTGCTGAACTTGTTGACTTGACTGAATATTAAACATATAGAGTTGCTTGGTCTTGAAAATTGTGCATGTCCTTTTTTTTCCCATGTTATCATATGCTTCCACGAAGTATAAGCATTCCTGGAGATTTATTCAGTTTTCAACTCATCCGATGATGATAGGAAGCACTCACATAGGGATAGTATAAGTGCGACATATATCCCCAAATGACAGCTCACATCTCCTTAGACGGAAAAGCATGAGAAGGAAGTGTATGTCATTGTACATACATACTTGCAATATTATAATTGTGACATAAACAATTCATTATTGGAGAAATAGGGCTAATTTTGACCTTTTGCTGGACTTTTAGATGATGTTAGTCCATCTTGTGTAGTCAAGAGTTTGAGGTTAAAAATGTCATGGACAAATGCATGATTCTCCGTAGAACTGGCCTATAAAACAAGTCATTTAATATGCTCATATGTTGAGCCAAGCTCGCAAAGTGATGGGTCAGTCTTTTGGGCAGTCGAGCTACAAGGAATCTAGTCGTAGGCCATGGCTTTGTGTGATGGAGAAATGCCTTTGGAATAATCTCTAATCTCTAATGTTTTTAATGTCTGCTATATATTGCATTTATGTACCTCTTTCTTACTAGATTGAATATTCTTCTACCGTTTGCACTGATTCATGTCAATGAAAAACTGAAATTTTTAGTGGTGGAGGATCAACTACAGTAGCTCCAGTACATGATGGTTATGTTCTTCAAAAGGTGCCGTCCTTTTCCAACCTTTTCAAATTGTCATTTGTCAAACGGTTCCTTAGTGGATTTCTGCTCGACTCTTTCATCCAGATTGCTAAAATTCCCTTTCTTCAGTATTGGCTACTTAATCACCTTCTTTCTTGAGCATAGAGTATATGATTCTTGAGATTAGGCAGGAGCTTTTGCTCTTTCCCTTATATTATCAACACATATAAGTGTAATATAAAGGGTCGTTTCCCTGTGCAATAGTGTTTCTGTTGTGATAAGATTACAGATGCTACCTTCAATGGAGGTTCATCAATGTGCTGGGCTACTTGAAGTTGTTTAGTTTATTTTGGGAAGCTTCTGCTGGGTTGTGTTTGGTACTTTTGCTCTGACAATATTCATGCAATGATAGGCTGTGGGGACTTCACCTATTGGAGGAGAATTTCTAACGGATTGCTTGTTGAAGAGCTTGGAAAGCAAAGGTATCAAGGTAAATACTCTTTTCTGGGAGTTCATGTTGTGCTTGCCCTGCACATTTGAATTCTTAGTTCCTATTAGGTCATAAGCATTTCCTATTTTGTTCTGCAGATAAAACCAAGATATTCATTTAAGAGAAAGGAAGTACGTCCGGGAGATTTTCAGGTTGTTTCTTGCTCATTGGCATTTTTCATCTACTTTTGAGAATTAGTATTTTTGGTGGTGTGAGTGTTGGTTTAGTGGTTAAAAAGCGGACATATGTGTGTAGATTAGGCACACGGCATAGTTTGATTCCCGAATCACCCAAGTGTAAATGATCTCATGTTTGGGCTACATACCTGAGCTTTGGCTCAAGTTTAACCTGGTCCATGAGGTGAATGTTTTTTTCATTACCCTGGAATTCTAGATCTCCAAAGATATTAACAAAACTTTTTTTCATGCAATTACCTTTTTTTGCCCCCATATGTACGTGTTTTGAGCCTTGAGATCAATCCTCAAGGCTTTGTATATATTAAACTAAAGGCCCAAGTCGAGTTGCTCATGTTATCATTTTCTTGTTTTGTTCATTCTGTAGCCATTTGATGTTGATTTTCCAAACACTACAGAAAGCTACAGACTATATTCCCAGGTCTGTCATTTTCTATATATAATTTCTAGTTCAGATGCCACATGCTCCATATTGCTGCTAAATATTCTCCTATGACAGAGGGTAATTGCTAGTGATATCAAGGATTCTGTATGCCGTGCTCCAGATAGTCCCTATGATGGTACTCAATCTTTGGCTTTGGTTTTAGTATAGTCCCTATGATGGTACTCAATCTTTGGCTTTGGTTTTAGTAGTGTTACAGAGTTGGCACACCTTTATCTCTTTGTAATTTACCCTCAAAGTGAAGATTGTCCTCTTTGTGTTCTTTTTACTCATCCAACTGATAATTCTCGGCAGTTCATATGTACATCTACTGGTTTTATCCGATGCATGTATACGGCAGTTATCCCTCTGCATATTTTTTAGTAAGCCCACTGTGATGACTGGCCATGTGCTGCTTTTTGTCCAAGCTGAATTCTCTCAGCCTAATGAAAATTTTCTTGAGATAATCTGCTGCTTTAGGAATTCTCAAAAGTTACTCAGATACATCTGCTAGTTATTTAATATGATTGATATAATAGTTTTCATTGGCAGAAAGTGTGTATGGGAATATTGTTTTCATATGAAATCTCAAATCTTGACTGAGATACATCAGCTGGCCATTCGATATGTTTGATATAATTCGTTTTCTTCTGGCAGAAAGTGCATATGCAAATATTCCAATGACCCCATATGAGTTACCTGATGGCCAGTGAGTCTCTTAATTCTCTGCTCAACAATTTATTGCTATAAGATCCTAATTTGGGCCATCTCTTAAAACTTGTTCTGTCTAGCATATAAAATCCCCTTACCTTTTCAAAATCGTTGTATGCTAAATAGAGCACTATAGCTGAGAATTTCCATGTAGCTGCAGCTTAATAGAAAAGGCTTCATTATTATGCTTCATTTGTGGCCTTTTTTGGTGATGTTGTGGTGCTATAACTGTTCAGAATCACACATTTCACTTCAGTCTTGCATTGTTCTTCTGCATAATGCAGGACAATTGAAATTGGGGCTGACAGATTTAAGATTCCTGATGTTCTGTTCAATCCAACCCTAGCTCAGGTAGGTAGCCAGTTGACTTTGATGCAAATTTTATATGTTTCTTCTTTTTCCCCGTCAAAATGCTTGCTTGAGTCTTGTTTTGATAATCTATCATGAACATAATTTATACAAATCCTTAACAACGACAGACTTGGCTGCTATGGTTCTACCTTATAAGAAATAAGCATTACGCTATGCTTGGCACCAAAAAAAAAGTGTGGACAGGAAAAGAGGGAAAGAAAACATGTAGATTCAAGTGTTTGGGAGGTATAGAGAGAATTGAGGTAGAGATTTTCGGGGGCAAAAGAGTTCTCCCAGGCCCACATTTCGAGGTCATTTCATTGGTGGAGACAATATTCCTGCTTTTGCCAATTGAAGAGTTCTGTGTGGTTTTAGGTCTCTGTACTAATAATTTTTGTAAATGCATCCATGTCCTTAGTCATCTGCCCAGCTTTTTACCTTAATGAGTTCTGTATGAGGCAATTTCTTTGTTATGAGATTTTTTTGAACTGTATATGAGGGTACCTCATCTCTTGCCTTCTTTCATATATTTGTTACCTGACTACCTCTTTAAACCATGGGTTTTCAGAATGTCATTACTTCCTGAAAGTAGACAGATTTTTGGCTTTTAATTTCCTAAAGAGTATGTTCATTCAGCTTTGTTCTCTGTAAAAGATCTTAGTAGTTAGTACAATTTTGAAGCCTCAGCTATATGGTTTTGCTTTTGTATCATACCGTAGACCCCATGGTTGATTGAGTCTTTAAGTCTCTTTTTAGGTAGAATTAGGCATTGCATGCTCATGAATGTTCATGCCATGTTGCCTGATTTTGTAATCGCTTAGATCTTTAAAATGTATTATGCATCTGTATCTCTGTGTCACTGATTGTTGAAGAAATGGGTTGGTATTCTTCCGCACCAGTTTCTTCAGATATGCTGTTTCTTTGGAATGCATCTACTTATTTAGGATTTTAACTTTGTATGTGGAGAACAGACAATTCCTGGTATGGAGAGTTTCTCAGAGTTTGCTCCTTCTGTTCGTGGATTATCCCATATGGTGATTTCCTTTTCCTTTGCCCTTTGTCTAGATTGCACTTTTCAAGTCTCAGGAAATTCTCTTGCTAAAACATCCTATTTTTGCAGGTTATTGAGAGTATTAACAAGTGTGACGTTGACATCCGAAGAGAACTATTTAGTAGTATTCTGGTAAAATGTTAATCAATTCTGGTTTACCTAAGCTTGAATCCTCTAATTTTAGTTTGGATATGCTAAGCATTCTTTATTAAATCCTTCAACATGCTTAGGAGAGATGCCTTTCTATATTTTGGAAGTATACTTTGCGGTTCTATTTTGTAAAATGGTAGTTTTGGCAGCTCTTTATTTCAAAAATGTGTTGAAATAGGGAATCTGCCATGTGCATGCAAGGCATGCAGCAGTTATACTATGCAGAGCAATGTGATGGCCATAATATGTAGACCAATGCTCAACTGTTTATAAATTCTTGAAATGAGGTTGATTTTTTCATTCATCTCTTTAAAGCTTGCGGGTGGCACTGCATCGATGCAGCAGTTGAAGGAACGTCTTGAGAAAGACTTGCTAGAGGTATATATTGCTTAAGTGAATATATACTAAAGTTGTGAGTGTTGAGGGAACAGGTCCCTATCATGTATTATTTATCTCTAGTACGAAATACAATTTTGGAGTTCTATGGACTCCGTGTATCTATTATTAATTTAGTACATTTGTTTCTATTCTTATTCATTGTTTGCAACGGTTGATAGACTTGTGAGCTCTCAATTCCCTGAATTAATGCTGAATTTGTCCTGTTGAATAAGATCATTGAACCTTGTAATTCGAGAGAGTTGTCCATGTGCAGGAATCCCTCAAGCTGCCAGAGTAAAAGTATTGGCCAGCGGGAATACAACTGAAAGAAGATTCAGGTAGTTGGAACTTTCCCTAAAATTCTTCTCTGAGACCTACTTCATGTACTACCCTTGCACATTGCTAGGATAGAAAGGATATAGCATCCGAGTGAGAAAATAATATCTGAAAGGGATGGAACAATATAATCTTAGGATTCGAAAGTGCTCAAGAAAGAGTGGCTTTAGTTGTCAAGGATCACGGAAGCTATGATGTCAGCAATCATCTTATATGTCATATGCTGCAATTGACTACCATCGTCTCCTAGCAGTTGCCCAGTTCCCTGGGCAATTATTTTATGGTGTTTTTTAATGAGTTGTGCCTATTGCTCTCTTGATGCCGAGTATGTGGTGTGCAGTGTTTGGATAGGAGGAAGTATATTGGCATCTCTCGGATCATTTCAGCAGATGTGGTTCTCAAAGACGGAGTAAGTTTTGGATTTAAGGTTCCAGTTTTCACCTATAGCAGTGAAGTTGCTCTTTTCCGATTTATGAAGTTTGGATAACGATCAGGGAAAATTTCTGGCTTTAGTTCCTCTTGTTAGAGTTTTCAGAAGTTAACAACTCTTTGGTATTGCATATTCAGTTTGTTCGCTGCAGAGCACTAAATTTGTGTATTTAATTCAGGTATGAGGAGCACGGCGCTTCATATGTTCAGAGAAAATGCCCATGATTTGATACTCCTGGTGCTTCTACAATGTCTAGTGTTGATTATTCGTAGGACCCCTTGAATTCCTCTCGTCAGAGTGGAAGAAAGACGCTTGTGAGATTGAATCCAATTAGGGTCATGTCGAGGTACTCAGATTGGAAGACGCATTGTGGCCAATTTGATAGGGTTTGGGAATTAATCAGTCATAGCTTCTCGTCTATGAAGCTCGGAATAGCTCAGCTGTGGGGACTGATCTCATCGTTTCCTCTTGTGGCTTAACTGAGGGTACACTCACTGTTTGGAATCCTAAGTTGTAGTTGCTGTATCTTCTGTAGGAAAATTTAACAGGGAGTTTAACCAATACTCTTTCGAGCTGTAAATGTCGTTCTGTTCTTTGGTGTCTCGCCATCTTAGCGTTGTTAGAGACCCAAAACGACGATGGAACAATCTGAGCCGAGCCAGCGTACGCTGCTGTCACGGGAACTGACCACTCGATCGACGATGGGCTCGGCGGGTGCAAGAATTTCGCTATCCGGGGATTGCTGTTGGGAAGGATTAGGATGCTCTCTTGTTGGGAAGACGAAACTTCAAAACAGAGTGTAAGAATCTAGACCGTTTTGACTCTTGCCGCGGCTGTCCGAACCGCGCAAAAGATTTGCACCGTCTTTTCTTCATCGGCAACGACGTGAAGTGGCCTGCGCGCTTTACGCAAATCGCATGTTTGGAACGTGAACTAAAACGGACACGACTAGCACGTGCCCCGCTTCACTTCACGCAATCCACGCCCCTTTAATCTCCACCGTCCGTGTGGCCAACTTAAATCCTCTTCGTCCGCGTAATCTCGCCACCATTGGTCCCCCGCGATTAGCGACCTTTATTTGAAATATCCTTATGTCGACGGATGTCACAGCGCGCAATTTGTGAATTTCATTTAATTTGTGCTGTGTATTGTATGCTCCCCCTGTTGAATTCTGATTAATCGATTATGCAAATAATATTCAGGTAAATGCTTTTCGTAGAAATTATTTGTAACGAAAACGTTTAAAGGTTTCGTTTTCCTTATTTTCTTTAATCCTAAATGAATAATTTTCAACAAATCAAGCACAGGAAAATCCAAAAAAAGTAATTAGTAGAAAATTCTCTTGCTTGCTCAAACAAAGACACTATAACTATCACTCTTCTATGCTCTTCATCATAAAGAACTCTAAATTGATACGTTTGTAATAAATATATTATTCATTAATTTTCATTATATTTTGTCGTTAAATAATTAAGTTATAGTGTATTTGTTACAAGTATATCCATTTGTGACTTTTCGTAATATTATTCCAATTTAATGGAAACTAATAGAGTAAATTGTTACATATGCACATGAATTTGTCACTTGTTTGTAATTATTCATAACATTAAATTCTTTTGCTTTATTCCACAGAAAAAAAAAAAAAAACCCTATTTTTATTTAAATTTGTGGAAATTGGGGCAACTCGGTCATTTACATGACCCGAAGTGGGCCAGGAACTTCGACACGGCTCAGATGTCGGTCCAATCAGAGGCGCCCACGTGGGGGGCCTCTTCCCCTACGAAAACCCACCGACTCGGGAGGATCGACGCCGCGAGTGCTACAAAAATCCAGGAGAGAATCATCTGATCTCCGCTCCCCCGGCGAGCTGCTCGGATTCGTGCCGGAAACTTCCGTCGGATTCACCGCGGAACCGAATCCCTCCGGCTGACGTCTCGATTCCCGATCGTTCTTTGAAGAGAGCGTGTCTGTTGGCTTTCGTAAGCTTCCGAGATGCAGCGGTTCGTCGACGACGTCCTCGCCGTATCCAAAGAGTAAGTTTCCTTTTTTTTTTTTTTTTTTTTTTTTTTTTGGGTGATCGGGATGGAATGGAGTCTCGGTGCGTGAACGGATTCTCGCCGGAGAAGATTCCGCGCTGTTGATCGGCTAATCGGTTACGGATTCTCATTCGCATTCTGGGTTTTGAAAGAATCGCTTTCCCGTCGAATTCTTGGTTCTGGCTGAGTATCTTATTATAGCTGCACATGCCATTGTGTGGATGAACTGTTTTGATGGATTTTTGTTTTGGTGGGGGAGTGGTTGTGGTGATTCCGGTTGTCTGCTGAAGCTACCCGTGTGTAATTTCTTTAGTTAATTTTTGAGCGATTACTGCGGTGCGACGGGCATATTCCTTCTTCTTTTTGATTCGTCCGGGTTTTTACGGTCCTCCTTTTGCGGCGATTTGACATGGGATTTGCTTGGGACCTCATCTTTAGCTCCCTTCATTTGATCTTGTAGTGATTTTGTCTGGGAAAAGTTAAAAAAACGAACCGATGATTGGTTTGGTTGAAAAATCTTCGATCATGCCGTGTTCTTTTCAAAGCTAGTTACTGAAAGGTTTGATACCCTCTTGTGATTAAAATTTAAAAGGGAAAAAAAAGGAAGTGAAAAGTGAATGAATTATAATATTGCTTTGGTAGAGTTGAGTATCCTTTGTTCGACTTGGGAGCTTTATTGTTTATGACCTTCAGATGCTGTCATTTTGGTCTTTTTGTGTCCATTAGCATCTTTGAAATTGGCCTACTCCTCTTAATTTTATGGACTCTGACGTTAAGTAGATGACAAACGCTTTGGTACGTGAAGCGCTTGCTGAATCAATAGATGGGCATGTTTGTTGGATGCACTGCAGGTCGGTTAAGACTATTACCTATGAATCTTTGAACAATATCGTGAGGCTCGTGAATGGAGTGTCAGCACTTCTGTTGACCATTTTACCTGGAAAAGCTACCATCCTAGAAGGTATGAATGGATGGGAGCTCAGGCCAACTTTCAGTGGACCTCGATTGCCCCGGTGGATGGAACAGTGAGTTTTCTCCTTTGTGTACCATGGACTGATTCATTAATTCAGCATAATAACTTTTTCCTTAATAGATAGAAAATGTATGTAGAATTTACTTGTATGCATGGCCTTGTGGAGCGTTTTCCTCTATTTTGTCTTGAAAAGCAGTGGGAAGTTTGAATTATAATTCTGACAGTAGCACAGGGAAAGACATAGCCAAATGAGTTGTATATAGAACTGAAGTGCTTTTGTCATTTTGCCCTTTTGGGAGTCTGAATCTTTGGCTGTTGGGCAATGCTCATTCATCCAGTTAACAGGGCCACAACCTTTTATGGTCATGGAGGTCAAAACAATACCGTTTACTTTTCCTTATTCTCTATGAAAAATAAACATCTGTGATAATTGATTTAGTTCTTGAAATAACTGCATGAAGGAACGAACAACTCTTGATACACTTTCATCTTTGATGATTCGTATATAAGATCCTTCTATTCTTTATTTGCAATTTTTAAGAATGTATATGGGTTCTTTTAAGGGTGTCCTCAAGGCACGTGTTAGACAAACAAATAGAGAGACTTTCAATTTTCGAAGCACTAACTCTGCTGATGATGCACGTAATCAATTCCTTAGAAATTGAAATTGTCCTTGTGTGTCATGCTCGAAAAATGCCCTAAGGGCACTCGTCAACAAAACTGTGGACATATGTATCTTGTAGCTTGTTTGCTTTACTCCATCGCTGTCCCGTTTCTAGCTGTCATTCCACACAATTGTCATGATGCTTCAAATGTCGCTGAAAATTTTACATATTTCACGAAGAGAGTGCAGGACAATCTTTTAATGGATTCAAGTTATGAATAGAGATGTTGAAATGAACAAAACCATTTTTAATTGAACATCTATAACTGTATGCCATCTTTTCATGTTTGTACTTCAGAGTTAGTTACTTGTATATTGGTTTGAGAAAGTGAGTTGACAAACTGGTTAGAATTAGGTTTATTTATCCTAGAAAAACTCTTTTGTCATTGCAAACGTGATATTTATGTTTTTTGTCTGAAAGGAATATGATTGAATTTGTGCAATTGGGTTTGCTCCTGTGGAAAATGTTTCTCTCACTCCAATGAAGTACACTTGCGTATATTTTAACAAACTGTTTACAATACATACACATATACCTGTATGTTTATATATACATAGTAAGGAAAAGGTCCTGCTGCTTCCGCACGCAGCGCGATCGTTGCTGGTAAAGTGTCCTTGGTTTTCATTCACTCTTTCAACATATTTTGACCTTCATTTTCAACACACGTGCCAACATAGACATGTAATTCTATGTATACTGCATTCCTGTGATTAATATTTGTTGTCTGCTACGACCCTCATATATTTCATACATGTCTACAACTAAGATCTGTTATGAGCATAAATTATTGGATTTAAAAAATAAAATATTGTAATTAGTATAATTGTCATCAGATAGAGTAAAAAGACTTAAATTAATTATGATTTGTCCATGGTTGGATAAATGAATAAAAATAGGTTTTTGGTCATATTGATAGACTGGTTAGATTGAGGTTCGTTTGTTCCAGAGAAATTACCTTACCATTGCAAGTGTAATATCTAACATTCTGATCCGAAGCTGCATTTAAAAAAAAAAAAAAATCCTTTAGGTTATGCCTCTGTGTATTCATATTTGTTTCACAGTAGGGATAATACTATAGGGATTTGACTTCTTCACCTTGTATTGCAGTGGTGTGTCCTCTTTCAATCAGTTTGTCCACAATCTCGCAGTTGATTCAGATGCTTCTTCAATCTCAGACTACTCTTCTGGGGAAGAAGATATTAATGAATATTCGTGTCCCTCGCCATTATCTCAAAGCTCCCGATTCTCCAGGGCAAGCTCCTTGTCCAGACGTGAAAGACATGGAATGGGTTGGATGAACAGCATATTTTCTCTGATTTTGTTCCCTGTCAAATTATTTCTGGCAACACTAGCTCGTCTACTCTTCTTCCCCTTCTATAGGAATGTGAGGACATCCTCATCTGAAAGACAAAAGCCTTCAAGTTCAACTTCCTTAAATAGGGTTCAAACTCTTAAGGATTATGTTTTTCAGCGTACTACTGATCGGAGGCGAGGAGTAATTGAGGTAGAGGAATGACTAGTAATCACCATTTGTTGGAGATGATCTTGGCTTTGGTACTTATCCTTTTTCCCTTGCTTATTGGATTTATTGTTTTATAGGATCTTCATCTAGCAATGGAGATCTTCATAGAGGCTATATTTGATATAGTTCACAAGGCTGCGCACTGCTTGCTTTCGCCAGCTAAAGTTAGTAGAATGCTATATGGATGGATTTTCTCACACAACATGGTCAATCATAATAACCATGTAGTTTCAGAATCCTCGGTGACCACTGCAACACCGGGAGAGAATGATCCAGCTCTGTCGGAGAGTAAAACTTCTTTTCATCATTCTCTTAATACAGACGCTCGGACATGTCAGGATGTGATAACCGAGCTTGGGTAAGGGCTATGTACTTCATTGATACCACATTGATTTTAGTTCCTAGGAAACTCTTTAACTTTTCTTTCCTTTACCTTTAAACCTATTTCAGGTATCCATATGAAGCAATTAATGTCATCACGGCTGATGGCTATATTCTCCTTTTGGAGAGAATACCTCGGTATGTTTTGGTCTTGTTCTAATTTTTCATCTTAAGAACATATCCCCTTTTATATGTTGGCTTAGTGACTAATTCTATTGCAGACGTGATGCAAGAAAGGCTGTATACTTACAGCATGGCATTCTGGATTCATCAATGGGGTGAGTTAATATTCTTATGCATTCTGTGCCGTCTCACAAGTTTCTTCCTTTTTCAAATAGTAAATGCAGTTGATTGATGAGTTTGTTTGTCAAAATTCAGTGCTTCTCTTATGTGTTTTTACCATTTCCCATTTTTTTTAGCACTTCGGCAATTAGTGTATGGTGATATGCAAATTTATTACGCTAACTATGGGAGAAAATAGAAGGATTAAGCTTTTTAGAGATATGTATGGCAATATCAGTTGAAAATAAGCTAAACCAAAAAAGAAATAAAAAAGATTCAAATATGAGTTGACATATCTTGGAAATGGTAGTATTTAAGTTAACTATTCTGGAGTTATTCATTACAGTGTTACCGGGAACAAGATAAACATAATATTTTATGAAGATGATTTCACTAAATATATGGACTTATATCAAGTTTTCTGCCTTAGAAGTTTGCTGATGCTATATCTTAGTTGAGATGCATATGCATTGATTTATTCTTCTTTTTTTGTCCAGTTGGGTTTCAAATGGAGTGGTGGGTTCTCCAGCTTTTGCAGCATATGATCAAGGTTTGTAAATTAACTGGAGAATGAGCAAGTGGCCATTGGGGCTCTTCCTGAAGCTGAATTCTTTTTTATCTTATTATTTTCTGACAGGTTTTGATGTTTTCCTTGGGAATTTTCGAGGACTTGTATCTAGGGAACATGTGAACAAGAGCATCTCCTCTCAACAGTGAGTTACATTGGACTTGATTGCACATTTCATTCCTCTTTTTGCATTTTGTGTACTTAATTTAGGATGTCGAGCATGGAATTTATAATTCTACCATCTTCAATTAATGCAGGTATTGGCAGTACTCCATTAATGAGCATGGGACTCAGGATATTCCTGCAATGATAAACAAGATTCATGAGGTTAAAACATCTGAGTTGAAGCTCAGCCAACCTGATGTCGAAGAAGAATCAAATGAAGATCAGCCATATAAACTTTGTGCTATCTGTCATAGCTTGGGAGGAGCTGCTATGCTGATGTACCTCATTACCAGTCGAGTTGAAGAGAAGCCCCATAGGCTCTCAAGATTGATTTTACTGTCACCTGCTGGCTTTCACGGTGACTCTAACTTAGCATTTGTTCTGGTGGAGCATTTATTGCTCATATTTGCTCCTATATTGGCCCACTTTGTGCCTGCATTCTACATACCAACCAGATTCTTCCGATTGCTGTTGAATAAGTTGGCACGGGATTTCATTAACTACCCTGCTGTCGGAGGGCTTGTTCAAACACTAATGAGTTACGTTGTTGGTGGGGATAGCTCGAACTGGGTAGGGGTGTTGGGGTCACCACATTACAACATGAATGATATGCCTGGCGTGTCGTTTCGCGTAGCTCTCCACCTGGCACAAATGAAGCGGAGAGGAAATTTCAAAATGTTTGATTATGGAAGTGCATCTGCCAACAAGGAGGCCTACGGATCTTCAGAGCCATTGGATTTGGCCGAACACTATGGGCTTATCGACATCCCTGTTGATCTGGTCGCGGGAAGGAAGGACAAGGTTATTCGGTCATCCATGGTGAGGAAGCACTACAGAATAATGAAGGAATCTGGCGTTGAAGTCTCCTACAGCGAATTTGAGTATGCTCACTTGGACTTCATTTTCTCACACCGTGAAGAGCTGTTGGCCTACGTCCTGTCTCGCTTGCTGCTCGTTGTGCCCAACCAAAAGCATCAACCGAGCCAAAAGGCCATGAAGTTGAAGAGGAAAGCACAGGTCAGTTCCTAGTGGTGTAAAAAAAACCCCGAAACCCCAGAATCGCCATTGTGGGATCGGGGGCTTCACATGTGTTGTATCTTTGATGTGCCAGTTTTTTGTCGCACGCGATCGTAGTCTAGTGATATGTCCCGGTTTGTACAGCTAGTGTAAGCTATAGAGGATATAGACAGTACATGTCTCGGCAAGCTTCCCATCAAGTTTTTTGTTGTCAAGGGAGGTGAGGATAAAGCTGTTATAGGTTGTATGCACCGCCGGAGTTGTTATTTTATTGACGGTCTATTAGACTATGGTCTGCTGTTCCTAAAATTTCTTCACAGTATGTTGTTGAGAGCTTCCTCTGAGGGCTGTATACTGTCCAAATAGTCGTTTCCCTATGAAAATCGAACGAGACGTCCGCAAGCACCCCGTGTCCTTTTGAGCTTCTGTGTTCTATATCATTCTTCACCTTTCTAGGAACCCCCTTGCTTGTGTTGATGGTTCTTACTACTTTCTCTTTCAGTGAACTATAAAGATGAAATCGGTTCAATTAGGCAATTGTCGGTATTGTTCCCTTTCCTGTTCTTGTCCCTTCCACGCATCTAAGTAAAATTGAAGTAGATTTTCGGAAATCGATCGCCAGGTGCAGAGGGCCAGTTGATCGGCGGTTAGTAACTTCGAAAAACAATATTAAGGGCACTTCTCATTTCCTTAAAACGAGAGTAAAAAATGAGAAGGCCCGTGGGTTATGTATTTTTTTTCAAAAAATAACCCTAAAAATTTGAATAAAAATGATTAAATCTATGTCATTTAGATTCAAGGTGGCGAGATAAATAAAAAATGATGATCTTAGTTAGGAACCAAAATGAAAAATTCTGCATCAGATTGATGATATTATTACTGATACTCTGCACCGAGCACTTAGTAATTGGAGGGTCGAAACTCAATAATTCAAATCAAAAGTCTAAATTTTCCAGGACCTGTTTTGAAATGAAGAAGGGTAAGTGCGCGGGTAAAAGGTTCTAATTCGAAAACCCCATTTCCATTTTCATTTTGAAGAAACCATGCCCCTAGTTCGTTTTCTGTGCGAACGTGATTTTTAATAATACAATCGGTAGAAAGTTCTTATCACTGAAATAAATTAGAAAAGCGTGATTGAATATAAGTTACAATTTTCTGACAAAAAAAAAAAAGAATATAAGTTACAATTTTCATAGAGCAATCTGTGAGATTTGAAGTGAATTATTAAATATCTGTTATATAAAAGTTGCGCAACTTCCTCCAATAATTCAACCACAAAAAAAAATGATTAATATCACGAAAAATCTCAAACTGGTATAACTATAATAATTTTATTATAAATTAATTTTTTGACCATTAAAAACCCAAAACCATTACACATGTAACAAATTTATCTCAAATGATAAAAAAAAAAACTCTAAATTAATACACTTATGACGAATTTATCCCAAACTAATTTTTTTTTACCATTAAACTAAACTGATATATTTGTGACAAATATACCATATGTTAAATTAGAGTAATATTACAAAAAAATCACAAAACCAGTACAACTGCGACAAACGGAGAGTTTGGTATACTAGTCAACTGTTACGTGTTATCCAACTCAACAATTTGACAGTAAGATTTAAAGAAAACTAATAGAAAATGAATTTGTCACAAATATTTTGATTTGGGGTAATGGTGTACAAGTTTGGGATAAAATTAGTTTGAGGTAAATTTATCACGGATATATCAATTTGGGATTTTTCGAGGTATTAACAAAAAAAAAATCCTCTAATAACACTTATTACCATTTTATCCTTTGCTACTCATAAAAGGGCAATGGATAATAGATCAATCGAGGGTGTAATAAAAGCAATACTATAATTTCAAAATTGGCTCTAAAAAGGGATATGTGATGCCTTCATCCATGAATCGATCACGCAGCTTAAATTTTAGTCTTATGAACTGGATCACAGAGCGTGATTGACGCAATAGTCCAGTGCTTGACTATATTTCACAAGATAACCAGGGCAAGTCATATTTTCTAGTGAACTTCCAAATTATTTTTGCTGTTGAGCGCTATCACCCTATGTGGAGTCAATTGAGATTATGTGTGGTGGGACTACGGAGAAAGTCCGGCCAACCTTGGACCTCATGGGTCTCAAGTGATGTTGAATAGTTATTAGGGGTGATCAGTTCTACGATTGATAATTCCCACCCCGGTATTGGGAATTGCCTGTTGGATGAGGCGGTGTCCAATTCTCGAGTGGGGGTGGATCCGTGAAAGTGGTTGAAATGTTCCCATTTCGGAAGAGGCGTGAGATTTTATAGTGAGCGATGAGGTCAAAGGCCAAGAGTGAGTGATAGAGGGAAAGTAAGAGAGGGATCAATGAGGTCGGAGGCCATCGAGAGACAAAGTGAGAGAAGGAGGTAAGGTTGCAAGAATAGTGAGGTGAGAGACAAAAAGGAAATTAAGGTTTTGATTTGAAAAGTTAAAATTAAAAAATAATTATTTACATATATATATGTATGTATGTATCAGTTCGGTCCAAATGGTCAGTTTCATACCTAAAAGCAAGAATCTGACCGATACTCATTGATTCTAATAAATTGGAATTAGGAATCGGATTGATTCCTATAGGAACTACTGGTTTCAGATCAATCCGGTTTCAGATGGTTTCTGATTCGCTTACATGTCCCTAATAATTATGGATTAAACTAAGTACTCCATAGTGAATGCGAGACTCTCATGCTTAGAGAGGCCATCAACGGTCGTTTCCTCTCCCTATCTTTTAATTTATGTTAAAAATATATATTTAATAATCAAACGAATCAAACATGGCCATGGCAATGAGGGGTTTAAATAATTTTTTTTCATTTTTTGTGGATTTCAGCCTATGGCCAAAGTCAATCATTGTTCTCTTGTAACCATTGGTGAAACGGTCACCCGCCAATGAATAAAGAATTTCCTCCGTAGATTGGCCCCCTCCCCATCTCATTATGCACTATTTTTTTCAATCCTCACTCACTTATCATGGCTAATACTCTTGCTCTCTAAAATCGGTCGTCGTTTTCATTTCTTTCCTTTCTCCTTACAAACGATTTAATGCAGCTCGGGAAAATTATCCGAAAAGTCTTAAATTTATTACACTTTTGCCAATTTAGTTCTAAACTTTTCAATTTTGTCGATTCAGTTATAAATATTTTTACTTCTTACCAATTGAGTCTATACAACCAATTTTAGTGAGAAATTATTGACGTAGCCGGTCAACGCCGATGTGGTGCTTTTTAATAATTTGTTAATTATTTTATTGCATTTATATTTATTTTTATTTTTTTTACTTTTCTCTTCTTTTTTTTTGGGTTTGGGGTTAGGGTCGGCTAGGGGTACTAAGCGACCCTTGTCGGCCATAGTCGAGGGCCAACTAACCCTTGACAGCCCTAGGCAAGGGCGTCGCCGTCCTCGCCAACCCTAGGCAACGGTTGCAACACACTCACTAGCCCTCATTGGCCCCAGGCAAGGGCCTCGAGCGAGGTCACCGCCTTCCCCTGACCAATTCCAACAAGGGTGTCGCAACCCTCGACGTTTTCGGGCAAGGGCTCGTGAGCCCTTAGTTTCGCCAACCCTCAACTATGGTCGATGAGGGTCAGTCAACAACTCTTGCCAGCCCTAACCCCAAACCCCCCCCCTCTCTCCCCCACCCAAAAAAAGAAGGAGAGAATGGTTAAAAAAAAATCAAAATTCAAAAGATTTATTAAAATATGCCACATCATTCTAGCCAGGTTATGTCGGTAATTTCTGGCCAAAATTGGTCGAATGGATTCAATTAATAATAAGTAAAAATGTTTAAGATTAAATGGATAAAATTGAATGGTTTGAGAATTAATTGACAAAAATATAACAGATTTAGAACTTTTTGGATAATTCTTTGAATTGAGCTCCACTTCTTGCAAAGGAGAATAATAACCACAATAGTTTCCAATCATCTCAACCCAATACGAATTCAGCGTACAATAATCGCGGGACTTGTTTAGTGAGTTTCATGACAGTAGCGTCTACATATTGGCTCCACCTTGGCAATAAGCCGATTCGATGACGACAAGAGACAACAACTCGACAATTGAAAGGAATTGCAAGGGCAACCGCCGCAAGGTAGTTCCCACCAAGCCGTCAAGAGCCCTATCCTCGCAGGAAACCCTGAAGCAATTGTGAGGACAGTTTGGCGAAGGACAACGTTTGATGTCTAGAGGATATTACGGGTCGAGATCAGGGACAACGTGTCAACAATGTTTTTGGCTTGGTATGTAGCCACCAATTAATAGATGATGCAGGGATGTCCAAGGCTGAGGGCAACTCTTCAAGTATAACGTCACATTATCAGAAACTCTGTTCAACTACAATAAGGTAAGGAATCAGCGGGAGCTTGCATTTTATTGTCTTGATATCGAGGAATCCTTTCGCTTTATAGAACATCCCCACTTCATGTGCTACATGCATATGTCAAGGAGTGGACAAAAAGAACTGTATCGGTTTTTTAAAATGTATTCGAAAGTACAATATGGCTAATAGTGTATGAAACACCTTAGCTACTACATATGCAATAAATAACTGTCCTAAGCTACGGTCCCTATACAAGGAAAGATAAAATGAGTTAGCTAACTTTAAAACTCTTACTGCATTTGCCAAGAACACAAAGATTGTTTAACTAGTCTTGATCTTATTGAAAGCACTTTCCGAAATCCCTTGGCTATAGACAGATTTTTTTCCCAATATTACAGAATGTCCTTTTACGCTAAAGTATTATTATATTGGGATAATACCACAAAAAACCCTAAATCAATACATGTATAATAAATTTACTCCAAATTAATTTTTTAATTATCAAAACCCCTAAACAAATACTTTTATAACAAATTTTCATTTCCTTAAATGGGATTACTATAATAAAAAATCACAAACTAATATATCCGTGACCAATGGATGATTAATATATTTTACTAACCGTCACGTGTTATTGATTTAGTAATTTGATAGTAAAATTTAACGGAAATGGTTATTCCAATTTAAAGTTTAATTTAGAGCAAATTTATCACATGTAAATTAGCTTGAGATTTCTTATGGTATTAATCCTATTATATTTCCATCATTTCTCTCAATTTTTGTCGGAGATGGCAATGACTCAACTTTATTATTAATATACATATATATGTATATATTTGTACTTTTCGGTCCTAGGTTCCACTTCATCCTCAAAACAAGCGAAAATTTGTCGTAATTAACGTTAAACAACGCCCGTCCCAGCATTGAAAAAAATCTGGGCACCAAAGATCGAGGCACTAAAACCCACGGCCACAACACCATCGTCCCCCGCGTCTCCGTCGCGACACCCTCCTCGTCCGGTGGTGGTGGTGGTGGTGCGGAGTTCAAAAGCGTCGCGGTTTCCCTCGACACAACCGAGCCTCCCCACAACGTAAGCCCAGAATCTCTCTCTCTCTCTCTCTCTAGTTTCTCTCTCTCTCCCTCTCTCTCTCTCTCTCTCTCTAGCTCGCTCGCTCGCTCGCGATCGACGGCGCGTGCTCGCCGGCTTCCGTCTTCTTCTCCGGCGATCTCGGCAGTAAGGCTCTTAACCTCGATCGTCCGTCGAGACGCCGTCGATTTCCCTCCGCTTTCTGTCCTGTTAGGGTTTTTCGTCGTCGTCCATTTCCTTGTCATTTGCACCTCCTCTGTTTTTTTTTTTTTTTTTGATTTTTTTGTGGATTTGTTTCGTTCAAGATTGCTGTTTTGCTCTGCCCGGACGTCGTTTTCCAGCAGCAGCGAGTTTCGACTGCACTTTTTTTTTTCTCTTTCGTTTTTTTTCCTTTCGACTTTGTCCGTCGTTTCCCGCGCGCGAGATTAGGGTCTTTCCCCCTCTCGGATGCCATTTGCTCTGAATTTGCTTTCGCCGACGAGGTGCTTGCGATTCGGAATCTGTTTCGTCGTTCTGTTTTCGGGTCGTGCTGATCATTTTCTGTGCAGGCATATACCGGCCGCATTTCGTGAATTATCGACGGAATAGCTTGGCTTGGCTGTAGTATGGCTGATTTGGCTTTGTTGATATGGCTTGTTGGGGCTTTTGCTTGAGATCGCATACTTGGCTTTTGTTTTGTTTCTTTCGGTTTTTAAGTTCATTTTATGATGAAATGGCGGGGGGGTTCCCGCGTCTCAATTTTGCAGCTAATGTTATCTGCATCTTAATGTACGCGAATTTATTGACATGGGAAATTACCCGATACGTTTGTGAGAAGCCGATCCGTTGGCGTCCTGTTGACAGCTTCATTGTGCATTCGTATTCGTCATAATCCTCGCCGTTATTTTTTGGCTACTCGGTTGACCAATAATTAGTCAACTGTTCTCTTCCCCTCTTTAAAGTCTCAATTTCGGCCTTTTTTGCCTCAACTCACAACAGTTTTTCCATTAAGCATAATTGGATGCCGATATTCTTAACGCAGTTAACCTGAATGGTTGTACTTGTTGAATAATGTCTGCTTGTACAAGAGTGTTGTGTGTTAGTTTGTTCTGTGCCGCCGGTTGGATTCATTTTTGGCACAACTATAACAGTTTCTCTATTAAGCATAATTGGATTCCGATATTCTCAACGTATTTAACCTTAATGGTCATACTTATTGAATAATGTGTGCTTGTACAAGAGTGTTGCATGTTAATTTGTCCAGTGCTGCTGGTCGGATTCGTTTTTATGGAAGTTGCTGGAATTTATTTCAGGATGTATTAAAGGAATGACAGTGGCTGAAGATTTCCATGTAAAAAACAGGTCTAAAATGGTTTCTCAGGCAACTCCAGAAAGTCGTCTCACAGGTGGAGAAGATGATAACAGTCTGCACAATCAAAGTGATGAGCTCCTCTGTCAGGAATTACCGGAAAGACAAGTGATATTGGAGTTTGAAGGCACCAGACCTAAGCCTTATCTCAGTGATCATAACAGGGGAGAAAATAGTGCATTAGGTGTGAGAGCTGCTGAAGATGATTTGAATTCTGATGTGGTAAGTGAGTTCCCTATGTTGCCTTCCTTAGAAAGGTGAGTGCTTTTGACATTGGTTTTCTATCTGGTGGGGTCTTACATATGTGCTTACTACAGGAGGCTGAAAAAAAGCAGAAAGAAATGACTTTAGAAGATATGTACAAAAATGATGGCACTTTAGACGATGACGATGATGATGACAGTGATTGGGAACCCGTGAAAAGGCAAGTGGAACTGATGAGGTGGTTTTGCACCAACTGTACAATGTTGAACGTCGAAGATGTCTTTCTCTGTGATGTACGTATGTTCTTCATGCTTAAATCGTGACTTGATGCTCAAGAGAGAGAGACCCACAAATTCTCATAGTTTTCTTGATCTATCCAGATATGTGGGGAACATAGAGATTCAGGTATCTTGAGACATGGCTTTTATGCATCTCCATTCACGCAAGATATGGGTGCTCCTAGCATTGAAGCAGAAGTACAGGAATCACGTGAAGGTGGTTACATATTCCGGTTGAAAACAGTGTTTATTTTATGGCCAAAAATTTATTTATTCTCTTTGGGACGCCAGATTTCATTTTCTTTGTGTAAAGGTCCAATGCTGGTTGTTCCTACCTTTCGGTAAATGAATATGTATTGCTGAGAATTGTTAAAAAGGTGATGACGTTGTAGCCGTCAGTTCGTGAAAATTTCATTTCTTCATGGATTATATTGGTGGATAGGGTTTAAGGCTGGGTGCATATGGGAGAATGAAGTAATTTGTGGGGAGTCTCTTTGGATGGTGCAACTAAAATTCTAGGGACTAATTCAATGGATATTATCATATTAACTCCTTGAGATGTAGGGTGCAAAGTGCAATTTCTCTTATCGCTAGATGCACATTGTTTGTAGATTAAATGGGAGATGTTTTTAGAACTTTTTCTGGAATTTTTCATGGTGTTAACATTGCCTCGTCTTGTTTTGCTGGTATGTTATGTGATGAAAGACCTTCCCTGAGTCATGTTTTCACGTAATTATTTTCTCTTTGCATACATAGATCATGCCAGAAGTTCTGCGCCAAGCAGTTCAACTGTTGTGGGTTTTGATGAGAAGATGCTGCTACACTCAGAGGTATGGTGCTATTCCATTTATTGAACTACTTCTTTTACAGATATCGATGCAGCTGCGGGAGATTGCCTACTGATGTCTCCTCTTGAGGAGTGGTTAATGCTTTTGTTAGTGTCTGAGTGTGTATATGCAGTGAAGTTTTTGGGATAGTGGGTCCTTAAAGCCAACTGCTGTGCGTGTGATCTTTTAGGTTCTTTCTTGGAAGAGATGGAGGAAGAAATATCCTTTTGGGTGCACTGGGTGATGGGGGCATTAAGCAAGTCTACTAATCATATTTTAATGTGGCAATAAGATCTTGAAACACTAAGGGTAGTTCTTGAAATTACAATTATCTGAAACAACGTTTGGCTTGTGTTTCTCAGTGTTATATCAGCTGCGCCAATTTCATTCTGATAAAGGCATAATTAAGATTTCTGATGCTATAAATTTTCTAAGATTTGACCTCCTTTTCTTCTACCTCTTGATGATCATCGGTTCTGTTTTTATTCCATTGCTATGCTAGAGTAGGTGGAGATGAAGTCACATCCTCACCCTGAAAGGGCAGACCGTCTTCAAGCTATTGCTGCTAGCCTTGCTACTGCTGGTACTTATTTTCTGTTTTGGGTGAATTACTAAATAAGTTTGGTTCCTTTAACTACTATGAGGTTGTTTATTTATGTAATCCTTGATGATTGTCTTCTCTACTTGTGCCTTTGTCTCTGTTCTCTTGTTGTGGTTTCATTGGCACATTCACACCTTGTATGCAGGTTCATCATTTTCTGCAGCTAGCTGAACATTTTCCAATTTTAAATTCTCAGGCATATTTCCTGGAAGATGCCGTTCGCTTCCCGTGAGAGAAATTACAAAAGAAGAGCTGCAGATGGTATGCTAGACTATTCTGGAGTTGTGTAGTGACATACTTCTTCTCACATTCATGTTTTGTGCATGCACATAGGCAGCAGAGATAGTATAAAATGAGTAACATGCATTATGATATTCCTGAAATCATTTATCTTTCTCAAGGTTGTTCTTTTCTCATGATAGAGTAACAAAGATCTTGTGGGTTTTTGTAATTTTAAAATTCTTTTCATTGCTGCTACAATCTTGTTTTTGATATTCCAAACATTCAGGTCCATTCTTCAGAGCATATTGATGCTGTTGAACTGACAAGCCATATGTTTTCTAGGTAAGTCTCTCTCTCTCTCTCTCTCTCTCTCTCTCTCTCTCTCTCTCTCACACACAGTTAGTGCCTTAAAAACATCTTTGTTAGCGGAAGGCATTTCACTAGGGAGACTCATTTTATTATTCATTTCTCACCACAAAGGTGCTATATAAGAAGAGATCTTATATTTTATTAGAACTATGTTCATTTGTTTGGCAGGAGAAATATTCATATGGCAGGAGAAAGAATCAAATGTAGGATAGCTTTTTCTTGTCCTTGCCACTAATTGTTTTAGAATTTTTTATCCCCTCTTCACTGTTTGAAATTTTGGAAGTAGACATGTTTCTGTAGTTTTAATTTTGAAGAGAGGAATTCTTATCATTCTGATGGAGTTTAATTAGCCAGAGAACAAGTGGGAAAGATTCATCACCCCCTGCCTCTATTATTCTTGATGTTGAACATCTTTTGACTTAGTCTGTTGGAGCTTGTAATAATTGGTTGTTTATGAATGGCAGCTACTTTACTCCTGACACATACGCGAATGAACATTCAGCACGTGCTGCTAGGATTGCAGCCGGTTTGTGTGCTGATCTCGCCTCAACAATTATTTCTGGACGTTCGAAGAATGGTTTTGCTCTGGTATGTTTGTATATTTATTTGTCAGCCACCGTAATCTATTTCTATGAAAATTTTACTCATTGTCTCTTTTCAAAATGCTTTTCATTTATGAGCCATTTAGGTCCGTCCTCCTGGTCATCATGCTGGTATCAAACATGCCATGGGATTCTGCCTCCACAATAATGCAGCAGTTGCTGCACTAGCAGCACAAGGTGCCGGGGCGAAGAAAGTGCTTATAGTTGACTGGGTAATGCATCATATGTCTTAGTACTTGATTTGCTGCCGTCTCATGTGAGGACGTGCACAGGTTTGGTGCTTGAGGGACATACATGAGAAGCTTTTTTTAAAATGTTTTAGGATGTTCACCATGGAAATGGCACACAAGAGATTTTTGATGGGAATAAATCGGTGAGCCTTACATAAGTTCATCCTTTTTTCTCATGTCAATTATCACCTTTTTGATGTGTTTTCCAGTTATTTTGCTGGAGGAAGTGATATGGGGTTGGCTGTCACTTCTGTAATCTGCATGGAGTTTTAAGTCACTTTCAGTTCTGAACATATTATGTTTTCTAACTTCGACATGAGTTGATGGAAGTCAGTCGGAGTTTTCATTAAAAATATGTTCCCAAATTTTGTGTGGACTGTCGTTTATTGCTGGATATCTTCTAGGATGATCAGAGTGATGATAAGTGAATCAACATATTTCTACTGTTATGGTGTTGAAATTGATTAGGTGCTGATGATTTTGGCCCATTGATAGGTCTTATACATATCACTACATCGACATGAAGGAGGAAACTTTTATCCTGGTACAGGTGCTGCCCACGAGGTACCTGATTGCTTTACATCTATCAATTTTTTCCGTCACTTGCTTAACACTTTTTTTTAAGGGAAAAGACCACCAAAAACCCCAAACTTTGCCCAAAGTGACAAATTCACTCCAAACTTTTTTTTGTGACATGAAATCCCCCAACTTTGCAAAGTCTTATTTTTTCTGTTTTTCCTTTTTTTTCTTTTTTTTTTCTTCTTCGCTCTTCCCTCCGCCGGCCATGGCGGAGCTGGCGGAGGGAAGCCGGCGTCGGGCGAGGGCGGCCCTCACCGGCATCGGGTGAGGGCCTCCCTCGCTAGATCCTTGCCGGACGCCGGCTTCCCTCCGCCAGCTCCACCACGGCCGGCGGAGGGAAGAGAGAAGAAGAAGAAAAAAAGAAAAAAATTTAAAAAAGTAGAAAGACCAAAATGCCCTATAGTTTAAGGTAAATGTATCACACGGATAGAAGTTCAGGATTTTTTGTGTCGCAAAAAAAAAGTTTGAGGTAAATGTTTCAAGGTTGGCAAATTTCGGGGTTTTTCATGTCACAAAAAAAAGTTTGGGGTAAATTTGTCACTTTGGGCAAAGTTTGGGGTTTTTGGTGATTTTTTCTCTTTTTTTAAATCGATTATGTTGCTTCTCTCTGGCATTGTAAATAGTTTTATGCTTTCTCTTTTTCTAACAAATGGTCATGATAGTGAATTTTGTTTTATTAGGTTGGTACCATGGGTGCTGAAGGATACTGTGTGAATATTCCATGGAGCCGTCGAGGAGTCGGTGACAATGATTATGTTTTTGCATTTCATCATATAGTGCTTCCTATAGGTAAATTTCAGTTACGGCGAAGTTTTTGCCTTTTGATGCGTGAATAGCACAGTTATATACCTTTTCTACTAGTATTGGATAAAACAGTCAGCATTGAGCTTTTTTACAGTGATGACTGTTTTGCTGAAGTAGGGCTCCTGAATTTATTTATTACCTTTGCTTATAGTGCATATTGAAAGCATGTGAGAACATACAATACTTTTGAATTAAATTATTAGTGTTTTTTTGCTTAATCAATTGAGAGAATTAACTATTTTGCAGATTTGATGATCAAATGATTAGAGAAACAACTTAGCCAGCAATCCTCTCATATGATAAAGTGAGAGGCTTGTCAAAAATAGATTAAATGCAATTCTTGTTCTTTTAAAGGAAAGAGGATTATCAAAATCCAATTTCCTGTAATGGACGAGAGGCGTGCAACTTTTTTTTCCTGATGAGGAGAGGTGTGTGAGACAATTGAACATGTAAAAAGCCACTCCGGCGAAGCAAATTTCAGACAGAATGTAGAGATAACAACTTTCTGTTGTATAGTCAATAAATGATAGGGAAGACATCCAAGTAACTCTTTGGCTGACTTACCCTAGTGCAAGAAATAGCCAGACACAACCAAACCAAAATATTAGTTGACAACCATCTTTCTTGCGCATCTCCCTCCGAATGGAGTGGAAAATGTGTATTATTAACCAGTTATGTATAACACAAACTACAATTGTTTTATTTAAATGGTTGATATAATTTATTGTAGCTTAATTGCTTATGTTGGGTACATATCGGTATATTTTCTATCTAGGTGTGGTGGTAAGTATTCATGACTAAGATGATGACATTAATTTTATTTCAATGTCATAAGCTAGGTATCCTTGTAGTAGTTGGGTATATAATAGAATGGGGTGCATCTGGATAATGAATCATGAAATTATGAAGATGCGTGAATTTGCAAGAGAATTATCTATGAAGCATCGCAAAGGTAATTTTGCTCTACTTTCGTTTATTGTTTGATGAAGGAAATAGGACATCTTTTCCGAGCAAGATAGTGTTACTTTTAGAGAGAGAGAGGGAGAGAGAGCAGCTCTGTTCGTGAAGCCTATGAAAATGAGGGAACAGCTTATGAGACATTACGTTCGTGTCAAATTCTCTCATCATTTCCACGCTCTTCCATTAGGTGTCTAAGGAGGTTTTTTAGTTTTCATGAAGGAAAAGGATCTGCATCCAGGAACTTTGTTCTACTATTTTGTATATTGTCTTGGGACAGAAGATGAGAGGCAGCCAGTTTAGATCTTTGAAAAAGGCTTGCACTTAGTGTGGAGAGTGGTTGAAGGTTTTGGCCCCAAAGAATCTTGATGCAATAAATGCACTGTGATGGACTTAAAATTTTGTGTGCAATAATATTGCTAACTCAGTCTTCAGTAAAATTTCTTTGTTGGTGTACATGCATTTGTTAAGATTTATTTGACCCTTAATTACCGGTAGAGTGACTGAACGTTTTAAATGTACTGTTTATGGAGTTAGATGAGATTCAATTGCATTTTAACATACATTTGTACTTCATATCCTAAGGAAGATTATGGGGCATCAATTATACACATTTCAAAAGCATTTATCCTGAGAACGCTCTGACACATACAATATGCTGTTAGAGTTGGGGGTAAGTATGCTGTGGTAGTGACCGTTCACTTGTAAATGCTGAAAATGACCAGTTTGAGCAAACTTTTTATCATGAAGAATATTCTTAATTTAATGCAATGGCTTCTAAATCTAGAATTCTTATTGAATAAGCCTCTTGAAGGGAAGGAATAGATCACACGAATCCTTTTGCAGGCCGAGTCCTGTCTTGTTCACTGATTGTTTGATTGGTGGTTCTTGCGAAGCCTAATTCTATGGTTTTAACTTCTCAGTACGGCAATAAGTTTGATTTCTTGTTAGTTTAGCAGTCAAATATTTGGCTTAAATAGTAAACATGTTCTTCATTATTGCAGCTTCCGCATTTGCTCCTGATTTCACCATCATATCAGCTGGATTTGATGCTGCGAGGGGTGATCCCCTAGGGTGCTGTGATGTAAGTATTCATTCTGGTTAGATTTTAGTTAACACGCTAAAATAGGTAAAGAAACCACATGGTCGCTCATACTAGCAGTATGGAAACATTTTTATTATTTAATGCACCTTCAAAATGTTGTCACTTATATGAGAATGTTTTTGCCTTCATTCTGTACTCTATTATTTTGATAATCCAGAACTCTTCAATTCTACGGATGATCACATTTTAGAAGTTAAAGTCGTCTTTTGGAGGCCTTTGATCCTTTGGCTTTTTCTCCTACTTTTATTGGGTAAAAGGATCAAATTTCTTGCTGTTTAGTGATTCATGTCACATAAATCAATGTTGTAGGTTACTCCAGCTGGCTACGCACAGATGACGCACATGTTGAGTGCTCTTTCTGGTGGGAAGCTGCTTGTCATTCTAGAGGGAGGGTACGTGTTCTATTTTGTTCCTTAAATATCATCTCTTTTTTTTGTATGGTTGATGTTCTGGTCTGGAAATCTCCGTTATACTTTATAATGATTGCAGTTACAATCTTCGCTCAATCTCCTCTTCTGCTGTGGCGGTTATTAAGGTGAATATGTTTTCCATCAGCCCACTGTGTACTTGCAGTCAGTTCGTGATGTCGCTTGCATTTATGAAGTGCTTGGGTTTTACATTTGTATAATGTTAGTTGCTGTTGTATGCATAATCAGCTCATGGTTGTATTACTCTAGTGTGTGATCTCCCCTCTAGCTTCAGGGATCTTATGATTACTGTAAGATATGCTGTCGTGTCCTTTTGGTGTAAATCTATATTAATCTGAGTTGTCTCTGTTGGAAAAAAAAAGGTATTACTGGGTGACTCACCTATATCTGAAATTGCGGATGTGGTGCCCTCGAAAGCTGGCCTGCGTACTGTGTTGGAAGTCCTGAAGATACAAATGAGCTACTGGCCTAGTCTTGAATCCATTTTTTGGGAATTGCAGTCACAATGGGGAATGTTTCTTGTTGATAACAGAAGTAATGAGCATCTCTCTCTCTCTCCCTCTCTCTCTCTCTCTCTCTCTCGCATGCGCGCGAGCGCTGCTTGTGCTTGCTTTGAGTTATATTTTACAATTTGATAGCTTCTTGGTGAGATGGTTATGATTCCTAGAAAAACATTTAGTTAATACAGTGGGGTATTTCATTTTTCAATTGATAGGTCATGGCTCAAATTAATTTTGTATTTCTACATTCCCCTGAAATAAGTGAGATTATGCTTTGGACTTTGTGGCAGTCTGCCAATCTGTACATGCAGGGAGAACCCAATAGGAGTTATCAAACCTTCATGTTGTATATAATTTAAACATTTTGGAAGGAAAGGCTTTTGGACAACACTCTGCTGTTGTCAAATTAAATGATTCCTTTCTCTGTGGAGATCATGCTCTGAACACTTAATTGCATAAACTGCAGGAAAACAGATCAGAAAGAGACGACGGGTGTCGGCGCCAATATGGTGGAAATGGGGTCGGAAAAGTGTGTTGTATCATCTCCTAAACGGTCATCTTCATGTGAAAACGAACCAGTGAATGTCTAGGCTCTGGTCTGTGTACTCTTCATTTGTGCAACTTTGTATACCATCAGCTGGCAGTCCTCTTTTATCCGTGGAAGAGACTCTCATGGTGATTTTGACAACCATTTTCACATTGTAAGTCTAGGTTAACCATTGTTAGAGTAGAGCTCCTTCTGATCTACTGTTAAGAGAGGAATGGTCAGTGGCCTTCATTTTATGTTTAAATGTTAAAATGTTGATAATTGCAACTTTTTTGGGGAGCTTGCTTTTGCATTAAGCTCGGATTGGATCGAGAAGCATGCCGATTTTGTTGGGGCAGTCAAATGTATGTGATCATGTGTAATCAGGATATCAGGTCAGAAACAGTACTCTTGAGCTTAGCGGGCACTGTTCTTCCCTGCTTCAGAGGTTAAGTCCTCAAGGTCAGGGAAAATGTTTGTGGTTTCGCTTCTTTGAGTTCACTACTGTCTTTTCGGCCCTATGGGTTAGAAACTTTCCCGGTTGAGATGATGATCTGGCTGCCGACTTCGATTGGTCTTTTTATTCACTACTTTGTGGATGTGATTCTGTTTTAGGTTTCTACTGCTCTTCCAATCGGATTTGCTAATGTAGTGGATGGGTAAACAACTTGCATGCACAGGAAGCATGTGGCTAATGAAGAGTTTTAAAGAATGTGGTTGAAGTCTACTCTCTAGTTTTTCCTCGTGCTCTGGGGATATTAAGGTTTTGGCGCTTTTTTGGTGTTCTGATCACCAGAAATTACAAGCTACGGAGGAACTCGGGGGGACGCGTGATCACCACAGTCAGCATGAGGTGCAAACCTTTTACTTAAAAGACTGAAATGAAAACCTGACGTTTCATCACGAGTTAATGAGACTAGGTGGGCCCTAGATTTTGCAATTTTTAACATTGTTGGTGCGGGGGTCAGAGCTGCGTCTGAAGAAAAAGCCCAATAATGGGCCTGAGGCCAGTTGGGCTGTCACAGGCTCAGTCAGGCCCACCGGTAGAACGTTGGCCCGCCACCCATTTATGTCAAATATCGCCCATCATGCCACGTAAGCTCATGGCTCACTTAGGCCAACCAAACCCCACATCAGGCCCAGTTAGGCCCAACATGGCTTATGGGGCTCATTGAGGCCAACACGGCCAATCAGGCTGGCCACCCCATTTAGGCCCAATAGGCCCTAGTGTCATCGATCAGACCAGTTTAGGCTTACCAGGCCCAACATGGGCTATCATGCCCATATTACCCAGGAAAAGTTTAAGATGCATTAATACTAATTTAATCATAAACTTTTTAATATGACCAATTCAATCCTAAACTTTTTTACATCGATATTAATTCAAAATTTTGGTTGGTTGATATTGACATGGATGTTGGGCGATGCCACTTGTCCAGCTAACATTAATGTGGTATTTTTTTTTTTTTTTTTTTTTTTTTTGATTTTTTTCTTTTCCTTTTTCTTTTCTTCTTTTCCTTCTTTATTTTTTTTTTGTCCTTTCTTCCTCCTTGGACTTTCCCCGTAGTGGCTGGTAAGGCTTCAGCAAGGTCCACGAGGCCCTCATTGACCACCGGTGAGGGTCATAGGGAGGCCAACCTCGCCCTAACCTTGTCGCAAGCAAATGCTAATATGGCCTCGCCAGCCGTGGGTGAGGCCGCCTTTGCTAACGGCAAGGCTAGGGCAAGGTTGGTCTTGCCTAGATCTAGGTGAAGCCGCCTCACCAGCGGTCCCGGGTGAAGCCACCTTGCCTAGTCTTGCCAACCACTAAAGGGAAAGTCCAAGGAGGAAGAAAAGAAAAAAGAATAAAAATTTAATAAAAAATTTATTTAAAAATTGCCATGACAATACTGATCGATGTCCATGTTAGTGTTGGTCGGCAAAATTTGGTTGGATGGATTGAATTGGTATAAATATAAAAAAAAAATTATAACTAAATTGGTACCAACATAATATATTTAGAATTTTTTTAGTATTTTTCCCATATTATTCACCATGGCCCATCGGTAAGCCAATGAGGCCCAACACAAACTATTTATGCCCATTCAGCTAACCCAGAAGATCAATCCAACTAAGCCCAACATATGATTGAATTATGCCTAGTCCAGACCCAAAAACCCATCTAAGTTTGTCCAAATATAATCCTTTCCCAAACACGACTGCTCATAATTTTGGCTCAATACCAAGAAGCCATCTATATAAAATAAAAAGGAGATATGTGCACTAAAAATTCTAAAGTTTATCATAAAAGTACAATTGAGTTTTAAAACTTATCAAAAATATAATTAAATCCTAAAACTTGTCAAATTGATACAATTGAGTCATTCAATTAACTCCGTCCATTTAGATTAAACAAATGTAGCTTTTTTTTTCTAATATTTTCTCTCTCTTACATGGCAATAGCATAGCTAAAACATGGAACATTAAGCTAAAATGACGTCATTTTGGATTTAATTGGATTTCATCATTGCCATAATCATGAAAAGGGCTGGCAGGGGCTCAACAAGGGTTGGTGGTGGTCAACAAGACCTTGGCCAAGGCCAACAACCCTCGCCAACTACAAGCGAGAGCCCAACAACCTTCGGCGACTTTCGCCTAGCAATAGTGGCCCTTAGCAAGGGTCGCCAAACAGCATTAAGGGCTGCCAATCCTCACAGAAAATTGTCGACCCCCATCGAGGGCCACCGCAACTGGGTGAGGGCTAATGACCCTTGCCCTAATCTAGGTGAGGGTCACCAAGCCCTCACTTGCGATCAGTGAGGATTGTCGGCCCTAGTTAAGGCCTCAACGACCCTCACCGGCCCTTTTCAGCAATGGAGGCGGTGGCCACAAGGGCCTATCGCCCTTGCCTTTAGCTTAATTTTTTTTTTCCTTTTTTTTTTTTTTTATGTTTTTGAAATAATTTTTACTTAATTTAATTAATATTTTGGTTAAATAAATTAAAATTTAAGCCACGTCATCGTCATGAGAAAGAAGATATTTAAAAAAACAATTGCCACATTCACCATTAATCTAAATGAAGAAGTTAATAGAAGAACTCACTTGTACCAATTTATAAATTTTAAAACTTAATTGCACTTTCATGACTGAAAAATTCTAAGATTTGATTACAACTTTTTATTTTTATTTTTTTGGTAAAGAAACAGTTGACCAAGTTCGAAAGATGACCAGAATGACAAGATCATAATCAAAACATGCCCATTAACTTCTCTCTTTTGAGTGTCCACATGTCTATGGCTCCACAGCATGCTAGTGATCTACACCGGCTCTACATGTACAAGCAGGTGCTTCCGTCTGCCATGTGGAGACCTTTCGCTGATACACCATCTTCGATGATTTCTCAGAGAACCAATCTTAGAGCAGAAGGAACATAATGCGGAGACAGTAGTTTGGCCCAAGAAGAGAGGCAAATGATACATTAGAACCAAAAAGAGAAATTCCAAATTGATCCAATATGTGGACTCCATTCCAGAGTCCAATTGACATGACCAACCATCTTGAAGGATTTTCCATCCGATAAGTTCTTAATTTTCCTTCGTCCTTTCGGTTCTGTCCAAAGGGCGTTCAAAGAGGCCAAGAAGCTTTCGTGAAGGTTTGATGGAGCAAAGCTGTTCTGCAACTCCGCTGTGCTACAGTGGCAGAAGAGTCAAAGCAATCCGAGTCAATTTCACAAGCAATACCGAAAAGAGAGTAACATAATCGCATTTACTCTCACCTCAATACAGACTTATTAAGCCATCCCAAATTCATTGACAGAACAGGTACGAGATAACAGTGGAATCGTCTGTCCTTGGCATTGTCAGAAGCTTCCTATGACACCGAATAACTTTGACCCGTACAAACAGGTGAGCAGGCAGATCTATCACTTTAATCAACCTAAGATACGAGAAGACGTGCGGTTTGTGGATTCATAAGTAGAAGTTCCTGCATATCCTTGGGGAGCACATTGAAGAGTGCCTGCAAATCTCCCTTCAGTTTCTCACAAGTTGCTTCGGTGTCTGCACTTCCCTCCTGGACATTTGGCCAAGTAAAACCATTGTTACACTCAGTTCACGCACTATCCTCAATTTAAAGAAATCGAGTAATTATAAGCACCTGTGAATATAGTGTGAGAGAACAGATTCCTCATCTTTACACTCAGAAGAGCCATCAGCATAAAAGTTCCACAGTTGGCTTGTTTTTACTTGTGGGAAAATAACCAAAAAGATTGCTATTCATATGACTAAATTAAAAGCATAATATAGGGTGGCTTTTAGGTTTTGGCTGTTTACTCAACAGTTTATAGCTTTGGGATATGACGTTTTGGACAACTATGGAAATGGCTAAGTTGCACTTTTTTTCTGGCTTCCCACAAAAAGGAAAACGAAACAAATTCTACAAGACACTAAATGTGAATGTCCCAACATAGATTTGCCTATACGTTTAATCCCAAGAGCACATAAGTGAATTCCCTACCATTTGGTTTTAAACATCAGACCAATGGCGGACCCAGGGGGCTGGTATAGGCTGCTGCCCTCCCCAGCCTCTAGATTTCCTGCCAATAATCGTTGTGAAAATTTTGTGCGTACTTTTCCCTAAATTATTTTAAGATTACTTTCATCTGCCCCCTCAAATTACCTGCCGCCAACCCGCACCAATCTGTCAGTTGCCAATTTAAAAATATCTCGTGGGGATTACACATGAAAAAAAAGAACTGTTCCCACCTATTTGGGTCAACTGTCCACTTTCTACTCCATCTGTAAACTTAAATCCACCTGCTACACAGGGCTTCCCTATCAGTTTTATTTTTCCACTCACTTGGCCTATTGATCGGAGAGATTAAGTTATGTTTTTCAAATTATCAAATCAACTGTGGAAATTCTACAAATTCATTTTATCAAAAAATCAGGACTGAGAAGGGATCAGCATCAACTCTATGTGTGGGAAGTCCTAAGTTCATCATGATTCTGGTTGAAGTTTCAAAGGCTTAAGTCAAATATCATATAATTGTAAAGTTCAACATCTTCTCAATTATTAATCCCCATATATGTATTAATAAATTTATTTGGTTTAAAAGCTCAAGTATGTTAATCCTAGGCAAGTTACTTGGTTTAATTTATCTTCACTATAATTTATGCTTCACTCTACTTAAATTACTTCAAATCATAGAGACAATATATGGCTGGCTTATCATAAAGTTGCAGCTAGGATGATGGGTTTCTAACTAATACTATTCCTCCTGTTCTAGATCCATAAACCTGTCTACTTTTCACTCGCTACATATTTACTTTCTAGAGTTGTTATGAATGGGAATAAATTAAAACTAGATTCAAAATATATCGTGAACATGTAATATCTAAAAGGTAGCTACAGATAATGTCGTTCACCCAAAATATGGTCCATCAAGAGGAAAGTCACCTTTGACTTTGTAAAAAACAGAGAAGAGGACCAAACATTTCCTGCTAAAGTTTCATGATATAGATTCATAATGAGTTATATACAAAAATCATTTATTTGTAGATCTCTAATCTGACACACCTATGTTTCTATATAAGTAGATGCTATTTCAAGTAATTATCTATCGAGTTTAAGTAAACTAAGAATTTAATTAAAACTTTCGGTGGTTTTTTAACAACTTCGAGAAAAGCAACCAAGGGCTAGTATAATAAAAAAGGAGAGCATCATGCTGAAAGCTCACTTGTATAGACAAAGCAGGTTCTCAATATCCTAGCAAACATCGCTTTTCACATCCATAAAATTAGTTTCCAAGAGCCATTGGATGTCAAGAAAAATCTTCACAGATAATCGAAAGTATGCTGACATCATCCCATCTCTTGAACCCAAAGAAGATTTCACCTAGAAATTCAGAGACAATTGCCTGACCCTAAATGCTCATCGTATTGGACCACAAAATAAACCTCAATTCATCATCCTTAAGTTGAATTTCACGTTAAAATTCAGTTAGAGTGATCCACAATGGATGGAAGCTTTAATACTGCCACCATGTCATATCTCTATGATGGCTGAAAAACCAGTGTGTGAGTTACATTATAAGTTACTTGGGCCTCCAGCTTGTAGCCAACAAGGTGCATATGGAGGTATACCTGAAGTAACTAATTCCTCTCTCATAATATTTCAAAGAATTACTGCAATTAACTTCCACAAAATGCCTTTTTCAGAACTTCTACCCAAATCTTTCTAGTCAGCAACAAAAGCACACCGCAGATCAAGCTATTGTCATTAAATACAACAGCAGCCCTATCCCTAGCTGTCATATAGACACATAATGGAAAGAGAACTCTACCTGAATTTCACTGCAAAGATGCTTTTCGATAGCATTAAAAGAATCAACTATTTCAATTTCAGTCATTTTAGAGATGAAATGTTGTATGTCAGTCTTCATTCTTGCCTGCCTCCACAGTCTCTGCTGTTCTTGCTCGGCCACAGCACGCCTTCGCTGAAACCATGGCAAAAAGTTGGGTCCTCTCAAAAAGCGCCTGTATCAAAAGAAATTTGAGCACATTTCTCTTTTTCTCTTTCACTTTTTCAGCTAAGTGAAACTTAAGCATCCATACACTCAACATACAGACCATTTAACCGTGCTCATGAAAGAAAAGGTCGGATTGACTTACCTGTACAGATCGAGCCAATTAGATTTCATCCTCTTCATTAAGAACTTCCCTGGTCCCCGGGCTGATAAATTTCCTAGAAACTCATCAGTACTGAATGGGGGAAGAGGAGGAGGATCAACAAAGGGGGAAGTTCCTTCCGATGGTGTGGTAGCTTTAAAGTATGGGCCAAAAGGAGCTAAAAAATTGGTAGTAAGCTCCAAGAAATGCCTGCGCAATATCTCATTGTTAACAACTGACATTGACTCCTCAACCCGGGGAGACAACCCTGCATCAATTAATCTATTCAAAATAGAAGTGTCAGGCTTGGTTATTGCAGAGTAAGTACTCCAGACAGCTTCCTTGTGCTCAGTCATCAGACAAAGAGGACCCTCTCTTCTCAATTTTACAGCATTTAACAAACTGGAAGGAGAAAACTTCTTCAGAGAAAGCTGCTGTAGACCAAATCCATCTGGTCTCCCAGGAACTCTGCCAGTAGACCTACTCGCAAAGGGAAGACGATTTGAATTAGGAGCCGGACTTCCCACCGACACAATATGCGGAATGTTCTGCAGAGCTTTCAGGAAAAAAAGATTTGTCACGCCCAATACCATCGGAGGAAAAGTGTCACCTTCCTGCAGACTGTTCAAATAGGCAAACTCCGGGTCATGAATGGTAAAATAAGGCCTGAAATCAACACTACAGAGGAGCGGCGCAACTAGACTAACAAGACCAGCAACAGCCTCACAACATTGAGGAGGAGTTGGTGCTATTATAAGAATGGGTTCCCCAATCAGTAGCAACTCCCACAGGACCCAAAGCTGCAGAAGGATTCCCCTAAATACTCCAAAAACATCTGAATCATGAAAAAGACCCTGCGGCACAGACTGGTTCGTCGGCAGGAGAGGAGCCATCGAAGACGCAGACTCTTCGAACACCACCCCTTCCAAAGGTAAACAATGAGCAGGCGGTAAGTTAACTTTTAAAGCAGCATTTCCTATAGGGAGTTCCATGAGTCTTCCTGGTGCTGGAGAAGGCCAGAAAGAAACAAAAGCAGCAATATGCTCGAGAGCCGTTTTTCCGACATCGAAATACAGAGGACCCATGATTTGCAACAGAGGTCTAAATACACTAGAAAATGGATTCTGCGACAAAATCACAACAGATTTCTGTTCTCCACCTCTCTTTAGCCTCTCATCATGTCTTTGCCTATTAAAAACATAACCATACATGTAGCTATCATTCGCGCCATCGCCATTCGGCACCTCGGGTACTCCTCCCTTCCTGGACCGCACCGACGACTCCCTGTCGTCGGCTTCCGTTATCTCCGACGAAGACACATTGCTCGATTTACGCTTCCTCTGCCTCCTGAACCGGAAGAAGAACATGCAATCGTGGATGCTGGAGCGGTTCTGGTGCTGCGAAACGGAATCCGGGAACGACTTGTAGGCAATCTCGAGCTCCTCGTCCGGCGCGAGGCAGCCGGGCGGGTAACACTCCTCGATGACCTGGCCTCGCTCGAGATCGAACCGGATGATGCAGAAGGCGACCACCCATCGCCGCAGCGACTCCGGATCGAGCTTCGGACTGGCTTCCGACTTCACGGAAAACGAAGGCGACCGGCTCATCTCCAGGCTTATTATCTCGATGCTTGTTAGCTACTCGCGCGCGATGACGGCAGGCGAATCGCCATCGGCCTCGCCCGCCATTTCCACCGACCTAGAGGAACCCACCGATGCGAAAAGACTCTCGGAAATCAACCGCCGCGCTCGACGGAAAACGAGTACCCCGCTTTGCAAACCGACATTGGATCCAAAACCTAGAAACGAACGAACCGGGCGGGCACGCGATCCCAAGAATTCCCGAGATTCGGGACCGGAATCGAGCGCGCCGGCGACCGGCTCGGCGCGGATCGCGGGAGCGGCGGCCGGAACGGAGCCGGAGAACGGGAATGGGCCTTCGCCGCCGGGGAAGGGAGGCCCGGGTTTGCCGGAAACGGGTCGGAGCGTCGCCGGAAACGGAGAGCGGGTTGAGGTGGCCGGAATCGGGAATCGAGTACGAGGGGGAGATTCGACGGCGAGAGGAGGGAATCGATGTGGGATGGGATGTCTTTTTCGGTGTCCGGGTCGGGTTTTTGTGACGTGAGGGAGAAAGGAACGCAGAGGAAAAGGAGAGATTTGAAACTTCGCTCCGCACTCCCTCTTTCGTTCCGTGTCTGCGCGGTAAGTAATAATTTAATCCGGTCAGATCCGGTCCGTGATCATTTTCCCCCTTCTTAAATTTATTTAGAGTCGAGTTTATTTCGCGAAAAATAAATAATATAAACGATATTTATATCGATTGTCAAAATAAATTAATGAAAATTATTTTCATAAAATTTTTAAATAAAGGCATTCGAAATCTTAAAATTTATCATGAATGTGTCAATTAAATTCTGAAACCTGAATACAGTCAAATTTTAAAACTTGTCAAATTTAATAATGTTAATGGAAAAATTTTTGCTCTTTTTTCTGTTTTCTTTTATATTGTGAAAATTTGTATTATGTGATGAGGTGCGTACATAAACAAAGAAAGGAACCCGATGGATGGAGGGGACGACGGCCAGAGGCCGCTGCTTGGTCGACAGACAATTCGAGCCCCATTAAAATATACCTATGAAACATTACCTGCCGTGAGACATCCTCACCGTTATAAATTATTATGACAGTCAACAGTTCCATTTAAATTAGCACAGTGGGCCTGCAATGAAATCACGTGGTCATGACTCATGGTAAGGTTTCAGAAAAACAGTAATTATTGAGTCCCATTTGACCCAGTAATACCGCATGCAATCAAAGTCGAGGAACGACCAAAAGAGAGCCCAAAAAGACACCTTGGCCTCTAGTGACTGTTGCACAAAACAATTTGCACTAGGAAAACCCAGATTAGAAAGGAGAATGCTGCTTCGAGGGAAGGAGAAAAATTGTAGACCCGAGGTTGCTCGTGATCTGTCCTTCGGGTCCCCACGACGCACCCATTGAGATTCATCAGAAGCAACACATCAGTAGATAGTAGATATAAAGGGGCTCGCCAATAGTTTTACATTCAATCCCTCCGTCGATTACTTACATGAAAGAGAGAGAGAGAGCTACATACAGCAAAGAGATTTGCATATAAACACACAGGAGAGGACCGTGGAAGTACCACAGCCACCAAAACTGGTAGGGCATTACCTAAGCTCGAGATTTGCATTGCATCTTCAGGCAGAAGCAATACCCGGCACCTATATTCTCACCCTGAGTCGGCTTATTGCACGTCGCTCAAGAAAAGGAGCTTCGCCAAAACACTCCAGCAGAATGCTGCCTATAAGAATTGCTGAAGCCAGCGACAGTCTTTTGCATCTTTCTCCAACTCATCCCTCAATTTGCCTACTTGCAGCAAAGCCTGCTTCAGGTCCATAGTCTCTACTGGAAGATCAGAGAATTCCTTCAAGAACCGATGAGCTCGAGCAGCACCCTTAGACCTGTCGTCAAGATCAGAGTCTCTCTTTCGTTTCAGTCCCTCCTGTCAATCATAGTAAGCTCGAGGATTAAGAATTTTGAACCAGTTATTCAAGTCCCATAAACATTCGCAGAAGAATCCTTTTAAGACAATGTCAACTGCCAAGGAGCTACAGATACTTGCTACCCACCAACTAATGAAAACAATGAAAGAGATAAAATACATCGTTTTCTATAAGCAGATTTCAAGAGCAATGTATGACATATCGCAGTCTACTGATTGACATGTCCCAGTTCTCTCTTCACAGCTACCTTGATAATATATATTTTGCACCCCCAAGGCTTTAAAGAACCTCCAGTTCACACCTTTTGAGTCTTAGAAACTATAGAACATTAAGGTTTGTAAGAAATAGATTTCTTTTTTGAAACCTCAGGGAGCTAAGTGAATTTTGAAAATGAAGGGTGCAAAATATGAGTTTTAAAACTAGATAATACAATGTGTAACAGGAGTGGAAAGACTGGGGATGGTCTATGTAATTTTCCTTGAAATATCAATGGGAGGCAGTATTAGCCTTTACGTAAAAATAGATGAATCTAGACATTCTTTCCAGGTAAAGACTACTACATCTGCAATACGGGATATAATTCTCATCTTACAACTCCTGCAAGACTAGCAAAGGAATACCTTTTCTCCAGGGTCATTTAAAATAGCTGCAGCGGGTGAGAAATCCTCTAATTCTGCAGCCTTCTCTCTTGCAAGTGCAACAACACTTTCAGGAAAATTTGCAAACTCAGCAACATGTATACCAAAACTTTGATCACAGGCCCCTGGCTCAACCTGCAATAAGTTATAGAATGAGGCATACTCGTGGAGAAAATTCAGTATAAAAAGTTAACAGAAGACTTTAAATCCAGAGTGAAAATTGCCACAAGCTCAAAAAATTGATATAATGGAGATGACATATTAAGAGATATATAATTCGTCATCGGATGACTAGTACAAAACGCTGCCTTATAGGAATAACAACTAATTCATTCATACAGCAAACAGCGAATCACTAAAACGTGTCAACAGCAGGAGACGGACAACATAACGAACACAACGGAACGTTTGAAAAGCCATAATAACAGCAGCAATGCATAGTTGGTCTACTATCTCAAGTAACTCAAATATGTGAAAGAAAGAAATCTATCGACAATGCCCTACCTTGTAAAGCATGGTCAGCTTGCGATTTGATGAGTCAATGTGTGCACTGACATGATAATTTGCTACCCCAACAACTTGCTTCACATTAGTTTCATCAACATTGTTTTCATTGGCTAAGGCAGTCAGTTCATGGAAGTGGGTTGCAAACAAAGTTGGCGCTTTGATAACCTCAACAAGGTACTCACATATGGCCCATGCTAAACCTGAACAGAATGGAAGGAGATTTAATAAGGTTAATGTATCATTCAGAGAGCGACATTGTAGCAGATACAGAAGTCACAGGCATGGCTTCATCACTATGCCCAAATGGAAGTGTCCCTCTAGACTCCCATCCTCTGGACCTCCCGGGGGGGAAAACTCACAATAGGAAGCTGCCTGACACCTAGAGCATGTGTCCACCCACAATATGTGATAAATAAGAGATTATAATCTGCAGATTGTCAGTAGCTAATGTCCTATGTTATTCAGCTCATATACCAGATGTAGGCACATAAAATCATTTATATTCATTTCAATGCAATAATTTGCCTGTTCCTTCATGAATTTACTGCTACCAGAGTGCAGATGAGTGCTATGGATGTACCAACAAATGCTCTTTCTGTTGTGGACTTCCTTTACGCGTTTCATTTCCATGATCTACTAATGAATTTCTTCTACCCTAATTTCATTAGATACTTCACGCAATTGTGATATCTCACTCCAATCTTCTACAACTGAATTTAAATCAAACAATTAAATGTTCAGCAATTAACCTACATTCTAATAAGCATTTCTTGGCAAGTCACATGCCAACATTATGGCCTGCAGAAAAGCAATTTGCTGGTTGAATTTAACTTCTATGTGAAATTCCAGAAAGTTAAAAAAAATTACAAACTTTAACAAGCAGATATAATATTTAGTCATTGTTTACTACAAAGAAATAGAAGGAATCAATTCCACAGCATTGAGCTGTGACAAGTTTGACAGGACATCTTGTATAATGAATGGAAATCAAACATAAGTATCACCTCCCATTTCCTCTTTCTGGGGGCAGTATATTGTGAACCCAATGAAGAATCAGAAATTTTTTATGCCACAGCCACTCTTGAGGGCAGGCACAAATTTTTTGTTCTAACCATGCTCCATGCAGGCTCGATTTATTTGTTCCAGAGAGATTTCACTCTCTGACCAAAAGCAAAAAAGACTTGCAATCTTGTATACTTGCTGTATAGATTCTCTCTCTTGTTTTATCACTATGTTTCTGTGGCATGACGTTTGCTGTGCAGGCAGAGCAGAAGGCTGATATACAGTCAAGGATTCATATCTCATCAACCAAAATGAAAAGAGAAGAATCTCATACATAATTTGCGATATCTTAAAGGTCCTATGCCCTAACTGTAGCAATCTAGATCTTTACAGTTCACAATTACTGAATAAACAAGTATGAATTAATTTGCATAAACAAAGAAGCAGCAGACACAGAGAGAGAGAGAGAGAGAGAGAGAGAGAGAGAGAGAGAGAGGGAGGGAGGGAGGGATTTATAGACAAGAACCAACCAAATCCATCGTAAGTTGATGTCCCACGACCCAACTCGTCAATGATTATCAACGATCTATCAGTAGCTCCTTTCAGGATTGAAGCTGTTTCAAGCATCTCTTGCATAAAGGTGGACACTCCACGCATCTAGAGAGATAGAGAAGATAAAAATTTAAGAGTTGCAAAGCAAAGTCAACCAAGGTAATTTATTTGAGACAGATAAAAAGTTTCAATCAAGTTTAATAACAGAAATATCATTGAAGCTGCAGAAACTACATAGTCAAGGAGCAAAGACAGACTACAGTCAGAAAGGATCAGATAGACTGATTGTTTTTGCAAGTTTAGGTGACTAGTTACACCTTGAGGCCAAATTTACTCACAGTTGACTAACAGAGATAGAACCGCTATCTCTAGCAAAAGCAACTTCAACATTGTGAGACACAATTTCATTCCCGATCACTCATCTAACTCTAAATTCTAACTCTTTCATTGATTCTTACATAAGTGTACATGAAAAAAGAACACTAAGTAGACATATACGTAATTTATATCATGTATGAGCAAGAAAACAAGAGCCCTCTTTCTGTGAAGGATTTCATTCTAGTTCAGGCAGGAGGATGAATTGATCTGACAATGCAATTAATAATACAAAAAATATGCGCACTGAAGATAATGTCATGCTGTTGATGAATGAGACATTTTCACCAATCTCAACCTTGAGTTGGAAGACATGACTGTTATCTGTTTGGCAAAACATTTTACTAAAAGATCTATGTATCCAGTATTAAATGGTACACGAACAAACTTAGAGAAAATATTCCTAAACTCACTTGGCAGTCACCAGCTCCCACACGAGCAAAAATGCAGTCTCGAACAGATATGCTAGCCTTGTCACAGGGAACAAAACAACCAACCTGAGCCATCAGAATGTTCACACCAACCTGCAATTATACAAAATATATGACTGAAAAACCAATGGAGAACAAATAGCAAAATGCCATTCCTACGGTCATGCGACTAAGAAACCTAAAGGTGATTGTTAGGCTTCTCAAGCATTATAGAGTAAAATGTCTAAAGGGACTAACTAAAACAGCATTTTTCATCGATCATTAATGTTCAAAAACTATTTTATTTTAAAAAAAAAAGGAAATAAAAGTAAGAGCAAGATTAAATCTCATAAAGGCTGATACTCCAAATAACAAACAAAGTAAACAGCTAAAAACAGGTGCATATACACCACCTGTCTAATAAATGTGGATTTTCCTCCCATGTTAGGTCCAGTGATAATCTGGAACCAACTCTTATCTCTGACCTGAGTACAGAATAGCAACAAAACTCAATAAGCCACTTCAGTTTCAAGATGACTATTGAAAGCCACTTTTTTCATGTGATAGAAATACTCACTAGCTTACAATCATTGGGTATAAAGTTAACCCAGTCCTGAGCCTCCACACAGGGATGTCTACTTCCTATTAGGACGATATCTCCAACATCCTATAGGAGCAAATCATATATAAAACTTCAGTTGAGGATGATACCAGGAATCAAAACATAATATGAGTTTGGAAGCAAGAAACAAAAAGCAGCAAATGATAAGTAATATTACAGATGGAGTGATATCTGGTCTTGTATATGGAGTCGGGCAACCAGAAGCCAGATCAGCAAAGCTAAGGAGAACGTCCATTTCAGAAAGTAATGCAGCCAAAGATTCAAATACCTGCAGAATGACCTTTAGTCCATACATGAACCAGAAATATCCATCTCCTAATAGTGGTATTTCACATACCTCTGAGAAGGACACAGATGTGTTAACTACTTTGTCAACGATAAATTTCTGACAACTTTTGTACTCTTCAAGAATCTTCTGGAAGCGGTCTCCCAACTTTTTAAGCTTCGTGTTAGTAAACTTCACTCCATCCTTTCGCGTTTCTAGGACAATAAACTGGGTGGAAAGCTTTTTCCTTATCTTTGGCTCCTCCTTCTTGGTAATTCTAAATACATGCCCAAACTGTGTACCTTTATCTAACTTCAACGCTTTGTCCATAGGAAGATCGAGATCATTGGCAGTTTGTTTATGCAAATTTTGAATCTGCTGTTCAAGTGACGCTAGCTCATCCTTTAGGTCAGCTAATCCAGCATCATAGCCAGGAGAGATCATGTATTCTCCATTTTCAAGTTGGTCAAGATCAACAGCAGTTTCAACAAGACTGATGAACTTATTCAAGTGGTCATCATTAGTCAAAATTTGAAGTGCTTCGACATACTTTTCCTTGATCAGTGAAGAAAATTGACCATCATAGTTCTGCAGGGCACTTTTGATATAGGGAACTCTTGCACTGGACTGCAATGTAAAATGTTATCCGAATTAAATAAAGATCCCTATCAATTTATTGTCAAAAATCAGGCACAAGAGCTTGGAGATGGAAAGTATATGCACATTCTATAATGAGAATGATGATAAACCTAACAACACCATTAAGACAAATGTTCGGACTACATGACAAGCCACAGTTGTCATTTTACCCAGCACAGTATGGCTAAAGTCATCAGATTGTAACACATCATACAGCATAGTCAGTAGAAGACCATAGCAGAGTCAGTTACCAGACAGGCATCTACGGATAGTTTAAGGGGTTGTAAATGAGGAGGAATTACATTCCAAACGCGATTCACAAGAATAATATGACGCCCACTGAAAGAGTTAATTTCCGAAATGTATAATATTCCTACCTGATAAAGCTTCACAATATGCTGCAGCCCTGCTCTTCTCTTATTAAGATTGTGAACCAATCGCTCGATATCCGAGATCCTCTTAAGATGCTGCCTCAGATCTTGTCGAAGTGCTGTATCATCTACAAATGCTTGCACCAAATCTAGTCTGGTGTTTATCTCATCTACATCCAATAAAGGCTGTTTTAGCCACCTGTGCAACAATCGTCTACCCATTCCAGCAGTACATGTCCTATTCATGAGACCAAACAAACTAAAATTTTTATTTGCATCGGTTTTGCTTTCCAATACATTCAGAGCCCTCATAGCAGCAGAGTCCAGCCTCATATAGTAGTCGAGGCAATACTTTCTGATACTGTAATTTCCATAGTTACTCTCATCTGCAAGTAATTCTGAATAGGACAATAATGCCCCTAAAGAACCAGGAGCATATTCAAAGTTGGCAATAAGATCTCGAACGGGTTGGACAGGACCTTTGACAAGCCTACCAAGATCTTCCACCAAATCCCTTGTCTTAAACTCTGTTTTCTTTCTTTCAGTTAACATCACCCCGCATCTAGTCAAAGCATCACGCAAAGCCTTATTTTCATTGCTTTTGCTACCCTCCACAGGCAGTAAGCATTCTTTGCAACCAAGGGCAACTAAAGCTGACTCCAAATTAGTGAAGTGGCTATCATCAATAAATTCAGCCAATCCAAGAATCCTGTTGGTCAAATCAACATAACCTAGTCCAACAGTATACCCGGCATCACGAAAGATCGGAAGTATAGCCACGACAACTGGGGACTCTTGCATATCACAGTTGGCAAACAAAACATCTTCAAAACTGCCAATATTTCCAGGACTTCCAGTCTTCACCAATCTCCAATTTGAGCCACTACCTTCATAGACCTCCAACGTATGGTCTGTTCTCTCCAGAAGTAGATTACGAGCAATCGTTTCGAACATATTTTTACTGATGCTTACACTGGAAAGGCCATTGGGTCCATGACCCAATTGCCGCAAGGCTGTAGTAGTATGGTAATATGTCTTTGCAATGAAGACAGCATTTTCACCATGAGCAGTATAGTAATCCTGCATAATTATTTTCACCATGAAATGATAACCAAGAGTTAAATCAGTAAGAACAATTTGTAAGCTACAAGATGAAATCGCGTCTTTTTACTCAAACAAAACACTCCAAAACAGCATATTGAAAGAGCCTAGGTATTAAGAGAACAAACATACACAGATTCTTGTACTAATTCAGCAGCAAAGGATCAAGATAAGTCCATCTTTGTAAACAATCCTAACTATGACTGCTCATCTATTTGCATCAACAACAATGAACCATTATCAAGAAAAGAGTCTAACAGTTACTACCTTCGTCTCTCTTTCTTTCTCGAGAATAAGTCATGACTTATTGCTTACAGCTAATGAAATGGATCCGGAACAACTTATCTAGGACATGCAATTGGATGCAGATATAAAGTTAAAGTCTTTCAAAGGATACAAGCTTCTCCTTAAGTGAGGTTATATGCAACTAGTGTAAACCATTCACCGCATGGCTTAATAAGGCAATTTTCTCAGGTAAACTGGTCATATGGCGTGATATGCCCCCTCATTAATATCCACAAAGAGGAAACTGGTGTCACACCAACACAAAGCAAAGCTGCAGTCAACATCACCCTCTTGGTAAATAACTAAGATAACGGACCAACCCGGCGATCGAAGAACCGAACAGCCCTTGCATCCTGCAACAACGTAAAAAACACCGATTACGCAACAAAAGACAAAAAATTTCCACACTTCAAACCACTTAAAAACAAGAAAAAGAAACCAGAGATTCGCTCTTTCGAAGCACCAAGCCCCTCCCCCCCCTCTCTCTCAACCTTAAGTGCTAGAAACTTCCCAAATGCCCTAAAAATGCAAGGCCAGAACAGTCTAAACCCGACGAACCATACCAATGTGGCTGCATCTTTCACTGTAATCCCTTCCCTCACGCTCTCGCTCTCTCTCTCTCCCTCTCTCTCTCTCTTTCTCTCTCTGGACAAATGCAACGCTTTCCCTTCATTGAAAGATGGAAGAAGAACACTTACGCTGGGTAGACCTCTGAAGAAGGCGAGAAAGCCCTGAGCTTGCTTGCCATCTGTCAATCAAACAGACCAATCCAACGTCACATTCCGACGGAACTCCGCGAAATCGAATCGCGGGAACTGCAGGCGAAAGCTAGGGTTCCGCTTCTGCTTACCTAGTTTGAACTCGGGAAGCTTGTTGTGCTCCTCGAAGGCCTCCTCCATTTCCACTTCGCGCGCCTCGTAGAGAGAGAGGGGGAGAGATTCTGCTCGTCAGTCAGTCGCTTGCAGAAGAGAGAGAGAGAGAGAGAGAGAGAGAGTATATATAGCGGCGTCAATGGCGGGAAAAGGAGTGGTGGGCATTTTGGCGGTGGCGCGTGGCCCCACGCGCGCTCCTCGTCGGCTTTCCCCGCTCCCGTCCGCCTGGCCCGGTCCCAGGGCGATGGGCCGTCCGGCCCAACGGGCCCGTCATCGATGGGCTTGCGATCTCTCGGGTTGTTGCGTCTCATCGGGCTTTTATCTGTGTAGCTTGGCCCGTATGTGTAGTGCAAAACGCAAATAGAAAATTTGGCTTACAAAAGACGATAATAACGATAATAATAGTGATGATAATCAGGAACGATTAAACTAGTTGCTTTCTATCCTCACTTTCGAGCACCAACTCCATGTGGGGACAATCAGATGGAGAGATTCGATTCACCGATAGTGGTCGAATTATGCCTTCCAAAGCACTCAATACTCGAATTCGATTTAGTCTCTCGAGATCGTGACAGGCTATCACGAGAGTAAATAAGTGTTCGGAGTGGACTTAAAGTTACTTTTGCGATGAGAAAAAGCATTTGGAATAGAGAAATCATTCATTAATTTATCTTAAAGTCTTTTGAACCACTCAACACTCAAGTTCGATTTAGACTCTCGAGACAGTAACAAGCTGTCTCGAAACTAAATAAGTGTCTGAAGTGCACCTAAAGTTACTTTTGCAATCAGAAAAAGCACTTTGAAATAGAGAAATTATTCTTGGGCCTCCCTCGAAAGCTATAACAGTCGAAAAGACTTACATCTTGAAAATTACACAAACAAAAAGTAGATAACTTTATACGTTAGTGTTTGTACTTTCTGAAATGTTTGAAGTATTCGACGGTTAATAAAAGTCAAACTCCACGATGAAAACCGATAATGCAAGATAAGAGACGCACCGAGGGATTTTCAATGCTTTGATCACGGATTAATCAAAAGGTTATTAAGCTCGAAGTTAACAAGAAGAGGACGAACTAGTATTTTGGCACTCATAGGCCGATACACGAATGCTATCACATAAGAACAACGGACAACCGGTTAAGGCGTCTGGGTTTGTGATCAGCATGAACTGTCATGTGCTTCAGACAGCGAAACCGATGTATGAAGAAGACGATCAGACTTAAGGAGTTGGAGAGCTGAGATGGCTTATACCATGGAAAAGGAGGGCTCCTATTTGCAGTTAGACTCACCTCTGAAAGGTGTCACCTCTTGTTGGTGAAGCGACGGGTCACCTCCTAAACCCGAACATGACGGCTATCATCGGGTCGGGGTCGGGGTCGGGGTCGGGGCCGGGTCGGGGTCGGCAATTAGACTATTGACATGGTCAAGCCATTGACTTGTCCAATTAATTTGCTTTACTTACCAAAGGTTTCTTTAGAAGTTTCCAATGGGTTTGCATAGATCTGCCTTGTTCGAATTTGCTCCCGAATCGGATCTTACCGTCGGGGGTTGCTCTTACCCATTAGGGCATACAAGGGAGACGCGTCGGTTTGCCATTGGTCGGGTCAAACCCAATTTCTTGTCATAACCACATAATTTAATACTATACTACAATCTGAATACCAAATAAGGAATATTTACATTAGCATGCATCGGTTTTGCTAGTTGAACTACGGGAAGTCAGAGTCGAGGTAAGATGAATTCCATAAACATGAAATTCGATAGGTAAATAATAAAACAACACGAGCATGGTTTATTGCATTTCTACCTCTCTTTTCATTTCAATGGTTGAATTAGATTCATAGAATTTTTGGGGTAAACTCCATCAGCAATGATGCTTCAACGAAATGGATTTTCATGTTCGCAATCGATGCGCTTTGACCGAAACCCAATTAAATCTTCAAAATGACATACCGGGCACGAGCCCCTTTTTTCGTGCTCCTCATCCACATCATTGCAGCGCGGCTATGACATCAGCATTTTCCTGTGTAAAACTGATCAGTTCATAGTCAAAGTGCATCGATCAGAAAAACTAAATACGGGAAATTCTGTTCGGTGTTTTCCGGCTGATGAGGGCCGACTGCATCTTTGTTTTGAGGAAGTCAACATCGCTTATTTATGGCCAAAAAAATGAAGTAAACACCCCCTGGGTTGATGTAAAAAGTTCTTACAATCATCATCTCCCCATACAACTGATCAGCAGATGCACGCATTTACACAGTACGTTTTGTCAACAGGTGCTGGACTGATTGGCAAAATGTTCTTGTAAGTAGCCATGACATTGGCACGACCTTGCCCGAAGCAAAAGCGAGTCATAAATCATGGTGATATACTCACCTGTAGAAGGGAAGGAAAGGAGAGATTTCCTGTTAACACGAGATGAATCTAGGTGAAAAATCTTTCTGCCTTTCTTCTTTTCATGTTCGGCTTTAGATCCAGGCGAATATCAGAAGACATGCTAGAGACGCTAATCAAGGGGCCAGTAAACTGAATTAGCTGCACCTGTTTGTAGATCATCAGGATCAATAACTCGGCCAACATGAACATTGTATGTATCGGGGCACATCCTTTGTTCACTCAACCTAGATCATTGGGGCAATGAACGTAGCACGGCAGCACGAACAATTTCCCAAGTCTCTAAACTTTCAAATCATTTGCACGGTATGCCGTAACTAAAAACAGTACCTTGCCGGACCCAAAGCTCTTTCGCAATCGATGAATGCAAGTCGTTTGAGATGCAGTGTAACAGGACTATCGGACGTGGATCTGAATTACAGCAGTGCACAGTGCAGGTACTTCTCCTTTTAGGCATTACCCCAGCCCCGGAGCTGGATGATATAGTTGCTACACTTCAAGTCTCGTTGACTTGGGACCATTAGAAGCAATTCGTTTCATGCTAAAAACGTCACAGTAAAAAGATGTGGCCATGTAGTGGTCCACATACTATTACTTGATGTCGATAAGAGGCCACAAATCTTGCCGCAATTTCTTTTCAAGAGAGAAAAGAAAAAGAAGAAGAGAATACGTCAATCTTGACTTAGCAGGTTTCTCCTTACATTTACTTTTAGCTGTACCCATCTTAGAACTTGTCCTCTTCTTGGCACCAGGCTACACCCGCAAGAGACCAAAGGAAAGGACAAGGTAAGGTCATGAATTGTTGCATTCTTGAGGAAATCATAAATGATTAAATGGTTCTTGGCAGGCAACAGTACTGTTTGATGTTCTGTTCTTCAGCAAAGTTTAGTGCGAGACCACTATGTGCCCTATCCGTTTGGGTTCTCCTGCCTAACCTCTTGCAGGAAAGAGACTTGCAATTATGCTGGCAGTCGCAAGTAACTGTTCCAATGACCTTGACTCGAGGAGCTGCACCAGCACACATGTGCGCTCAGATCATCAGCGTTCGCCCCTAGGATCTAATGAGCACGCTTGTCAGGTCCACTGAATTGAAGGGTTTGCATGAACCAGGTGCACAGAACCGCATCGTTTGCAATGAAGGAATATGAAGAAACATCGATCGCAACTGTCTTGGGCTTGAGAGACCTTGTTACTCTTCCCCATTTTGAAAAGGGTCTACTCACACCAAGCATGTAGACCAACACAGTCTTCCAAGTTGACTTTCTTTTCTATGATGTATAAGTTGAGTAAGGATTATCTCCTAGATCGTCTGTCTCCAAAGCGAAAAAGCAATGGCCGTCTTCGCCCCACCGACACTTTCTTTAGAGGCCTAACACACAAGCAAGGGAGGAGCAATATGGAGGGATATGATTGATAAACATTGCATTTTCTAATACTTTGCTCCTTTCGACAATATAGTTCTGCCTTCTTGAAGTTTCATCCATAGATATTGAGACTGCCATATGCTATTATAGTAGCATAAAGTGAGATGAGATAGTGTACCAGGGCAAAATATTCCGCGTTGAAATGGTTGAACTCTCTCATAAGCTAACTTCTGCACTATTGGTGTGAGCCGACGCATACTACTATGTCTGGCATGAGTAAGGTATTGAAATACAGATATTTGACTATGCTTTAATCTATCAAATTTAAAATTTGAGACGATCTGATCACTTATTTTCCTCGGCCCAATTGGTTCTAGAAGGCGAGCAAGACTATAAATTCTTTGCTCAAAACACGATAAAAATCAGTACACGGACATGGAGGCAAGGAAGCAACTTCCACCAACCCTCGGTCCATCAGTGTCTTCCACCGTCGAGAGGGATCCATCAGTGTCTTCCACCGTCTTAAACCCTCTCAGCAAATCCCAAACTCAGTCCCAGGTTCTGGATAAGATAATGTTGGATTGATTTTTAAGGTCATTAGAACCCAACAAAGGCAAATTTGTTTCGCTAATTGATTGGTTTGTGAGTTATCCTCGTGGAAGCATCCACTTTTTGCATAAATCATGTGGGTTTGAATCATCAAATCAAGGGGTCCCTTCTTAAATCATAGTCAACAGAGGGGAAATGGTGATATAATGGAAAAACTTTTTGAGCAATCTAATCAAATTGAAAACATGGGCTTATAATGCGATGAAACCACCCCACCTATGTTTTCCTCTTTTCCTTTTTTTCTTTTTTCCCATTGGGATAAGGAGGCACGCCATCTCTCTCTTCCTCTCTCTCAACACAGCCACGTTGGGCCTTTTCAGATTCCATCAGAAACTACTACTTCAATAATAGCAAACAACCCATAGAAAGAATCATCCCTGCAAATGAGCTGAACAAAGGTTACTTGGCGGCATCCAGAGGGCGAAACCTAAGCAAACTCAGGTCATGTCATGCAGTGTGGAAAATGTACACCATGTTCTGTGTTGAAAATGAAAAACGGGGAAAAAAAGATGAAAAGTTCCAGTTGCTGCTCAGCTTTAGGGCCATAGCACACAAACTTAGCTCAGACCACTCATCTCCAATGGATGATGACAGCCCACATGAATGCTTGGCTGAGATCACCATCCACGAGATATTTTTTATTCACAGCGTGAGGAGATAAGTGAACAATTTGAACTTATTTTTTCCACCTCAACTGTCAAAATTCTATCTGTACTACGACCAGGAAGTACTAGCTAGTTTGTTTTATTTTTTATTTTTTTCGTTCTGCTGCTGCCGCTTCTTTAATTTTCTTGTTTAGGCTTTAAAGAAAAATCTACAGAGACCAAAATCCGGTGACAGATAGGTATGTGTCACCGAGAAAGAGTATGTTGCTAATATGAAGGAGAGAATGTGACACGAATCAAATCCGGGATGAGACTCTTTATAAGGTGGTGATGACCGGAGACATCAGTTGAAGGGCATGATGAGAGAAGCGTTCTGATGAGCTCAACCACCATTTTTTTTTTCTTTTTGAGGGGGTGGTACAGGGCAGCACCACATGGAAATGAAAGCACTTAAAAGGCAAGACATCTTTTAGGGTTCATATGCATTCACCATCATCACTCAAATGGGGTACATTCAACCTATCTTTTTCATAGTTATCGTCTTCTCTTGATAGCAACCTGAGAACCACCCCAGTTTTCCCCCCATTTCATGTGGTCCTGGGTTATCATGCCAGCCTAAAAAGGTCTGTCTCAGCTAGAGAGAGAGAGAGAGAGAGAGGAGCTTCTTTTTGCTTAGTGGCAAGGACGGCATGTATAAATGGCAAGAAAGGAACACCTAAGAAAGGGATGGTAGTAGTCTGCAAAGGAGGGGCTTTGCTTCAATTGTGGGTAGGACTATTGCCATTTTCGAAGACAGTTGAGATGAGATGAGATGGGCAAATAGTTGTTAAGGCAAGCAGCGATTGGCTAGGGTTTTGTAATGCCTCCCCGTAAGTACAAAGACCAGGCAAAGAATCCCTGCGTTGGAAACTTACACAAGAATACTGATTTTTTGTAAGGGTCCTCCTAGAGTACAAACACGATGGGAAAAGGAGCAAGAACATCAAAGAACCATGATTAAGAAACTCGTACCCACATGATGCCAGTTAATTAAGTGCTCAAAAGTCCCAAATTACCCTCATCAGATCAAGTACAAACTAGAGAGAGAGAAAGAGAGGAGAGAGGGTAAAAGATAAGCACGCATGGAGCTAACCCAACAGCATGCTCCATAAGAATTGATAGATGTGAGGGAGGGGAGAGAGAGGGAAGAAAGTTTCTCTTTTTAGTGAAAGCGACTTGCGTAGACTGTAGTCAAAGAAGAAATGCCTCCCTCGGCAGGTTCAGCCCTTCAAATAATTGTCCTCGTCTTCGGCTAGATTTCGCCACGTGGAGGCTCGGATTGTGGACAGAAGTCCGAGCACACAATTTTATTCCAACACCAATGTGAAAAGCCCTCCGCAATTGCCTGATATGCCATGATTAAGGATTTCCATTAACGACTATCTCCTCATTGAAAATCTCACTAAACAAAGTTTGTCGTTTCTAAACATCATCTTTCTTGTTAGACCCGTTAAATGAGTGAATATGATCGAAAATAATTCAATCTAAATCAACACATTTAACCTATTTTGACATATTTACATACAATTCTTAATTTAATGACTCATACACGACTCAACTCATATTGCTAAAACATTTCTATGTTCAATGCAATTTAGGAATATTTATATCCAAACTAAAGAGAAAACACGAAATAATAGAACACGAAATCAAAAGTCATAAAGGTGGATTAAGTGCAAATAAATTGTGAACCCTTTTAACATTCATATTAAACCAATTTATGACCTGTAAAATTATGTCTAACCCATTTATGATCCAAAATATAACTAACCCCCCCCCTCTCTCTCTCTCTCTCTCTCTCTCTATATATATATATAGGTTAAGAAATAAATTAATGACCCATTTCGGCAAGCATATTTCTCATACCTATAGTGAGTGTATCATGAGAATTTCCTTATCAAGTAACAGTTGTCCAAGGACACTTGATAACAACATCTATCACAATATTCAACAGAGTGATGTCGCATGAGGCACGTAGTTTAGGATACTCAATAAAAAGGATTCTATTAAAACATACTCTATGGCACGTGTTAAGCAATTAGCTTAAGGCATTCTCTATCTTTCGGTGAATTGGCTTGTCTCCTATCACGTGTAGTCAATGTCTTCACCGTTGAGTACATTTCTCGTAAAAGTATGCTTAATAGTTGTTTTAAAACCACTCTTGATAGTCCACTATAGCAAATTGTGCAATATCGATTGTATCGTGAGGAAAGTTAGTAATTGGAATTTACAGACTCTCCTTATTTGATTACTTAGCAAGTGTTTTACAGACACTCCTTACTAAAATAGTTGTAGATAACATATGCAGTTTGTCTAAAAATATATATGTACTTCAGGGGGAAAAGACAATATACCCTTCTCACAAAAAAATTGATGAATAAAATACTCAAAACATAAAGCGCAGAGAATCAAGAAGACCAGCTTAGACGTCTGACTGATAGAGCTGCAGAAGCATTCAAAGTCATGGGAACTCCCAAAGGGGACTTGACCTTTTTACAACTCCATTCGTACGAAAGAATGTTACTTAAATTGATTTTGTGAGAAAAATTCGTCGCACGTCATTTACAAGGGGAAGTTCGTTAAACCTCTTCATCACTTGTTAAATGATGATCAGCTACGAAGCTAGATCTAACGGCATCTAAATCCAAGCTGTACTGCAATAAAATTAACCTTTCTGTAAGGTCCTAATCAAAATGAGTACTTTGTCACGAGGGAAAAGGCAACCCTAATACACAAGGAGGATGTCAAGTACAAATTCGAGGCACAAGGGCCATCATCATCTCTCTCTCTCTCTCTCTCTCTCTCTCCCTGTCCATTGTGGGATTCCATGCAACTCTCTTGTTGATTGAAAGAGGGGCTTGAAAGTAGGGGAAGCCGAGGGAGTTCAATGTCAATCTATCCCACCAGCCAACGCGTGAAGTGGCACAATGCCAAGTCTTTCCTATCCACTCACTCCCCCCACAATATGACCGCCTGTGTTTTCCCAGCTTTCCTTTTCATGCTCCAAGCTCAAGTGCCAACTTTTGCTCCAGCGAAAAGATTTCGAAAAAGATGACTCCTTGTCCCCAAGTATATTCTTGGAGTCCCAAAGCTCTTCATCTACTCACGCTCACACCATTTAAAGTGCTCTCTCTCTCTCTCTCTCTCTCTCCCCCCCGGTGGACAGAATGGATATTTGCCTCTCTTCTCCATCATCCGCTGTCTTTCTCAAGCTTTCAGTCCTTTTGCCTTCAAAGCTAAAAATAGGCAAGCAATCTCAATCCACGGAAATGTAGTTTGGAGCTCTATATGTACTAAGAAAATTCTTCCTAGAGCTCTAGCTAAAAGCAAGCAACGGCGGAAAAAAGAGAAAAAGAGAAAGAAGCGGTAGTTTTTGGGTGTCTCTCTCAGTTCATTGTTCTTTCGTGCAGATATTTGAATTGGTGAAAAGGATGGAGCTGTTCCTATAGATAGTACTTTCTTTTTTATGTCACTTTCCAACTGTGACCGAGAGGCCAGCTGCCAAGTCTAGGGTTGTGTTTCGTGCAATCTCAGCTTAAGGGCCAAAATGTTTCCCTCAAACAGCAATGGCATTGACCCCATCTCTATTTGGGATGGCCTAACAATTCTCCACAAGCCCCTTTCAAGTGATGCCATACCAAACTCCAAACAAGAAGACCACCTAGTTTCTCTCTTCAACATTCCCTCTCCTTTCCTTCACTACTATGAAGATGACAGCAGCTCCTTTCTCGAGCATGGCCTTGACCTCTTGCTTCCGCAGCCACAACAACCAGCAAGTAGCGATGATGCTGCAGTGGTAGCTCATACACTCGCGAACATGGTGGATCTGAACAACAACGTCAATGCAAATGAAGCATCGGCAAGAGGAGGAGGAGGAGGAGGAGGCAATTTGAAGAAAAAGCATTCCACTCCCGACCCGGTTCCTAGAAAGAGAACCTCAAAGAAGGATCGACACAGCAAGATTTATACTGCTCGCGGTCCGAGAGATCGAAGAATGAGATTGTCCCTTGAGGTTGCCCGCGAGTTTTTCGATCTTCAGGACATGCTGGGATTCGATAAAGCGAGTAAAACTGTTGAGTGGCTGCTGTTACACTCCAAGTCTGCCATTAAGGAGCTTTCAAGAAGCGCTGCAAAGACGAACAGTTGCACCGCCGGTAGCACATCTTCTACATCAGAGTGCGATGTGGCGTCTGGAATTGATGAGGCAGCTGGTAATGGGGATCACTCAGCCAGTTTCACTCAAGAAAAGCCACCCAAGGAGAAAAAAACCAGGCAATCCCGCCGGAATTCGTTTTACCTGCTTGCAAGAGAATCGAGGAAGAAGGCGAGGGCAAGGGCGAGGGAGAGGACAGTAGAGAAGCTGTGGATGCGAAGACTCGATGCACCAAAACCATGTAGTGAAGCAATGAAGACCGACTTGAACAAAAGTAGTCTATATGAAACCTGTGAAGAATCTGGAATCCAAGGTAGCAACAACGTGAAAGCTGCCTCAAACTTTCTAGCTCAATCTGAAGAGCCACAGGAGGAGAAGAATTTAGGAACAACAGGACAGACTGTTGATGATTCTTTGGCAATTACGGACAGGTGGAGCCCAACTTTCAGTTTCAACAATTTTACCAGTACTGCAATCTCCCAAGAGGTGAGTTTTGAAAAACATTTATTTCATTGACAAAATACCAACTGAATACCGGATTATGTATAGTTCCAGCTTTTATTTTGTGGTAATAAGTGCACTTACATGTGATTCTAAATTATTTGATCGAAGTCACTGCCAATTGATCTTATTTGCAGCATGAGTTCAGAGAGCTCCATCTCTTTGTCAAACCGTGGGAGGCCTACAACAATTCGTATCAGTGCTAACCGAATTATGGGTATATTCTCGAACCTTTGATGGCAGCTGAATAAATCCATGCTGGTAGAAATTGACGAGGCTTCTTCCTTTGTGCTTGGAATGTATTATAGGCATGTGTGTCGCAATTGTACACCTTATTTGTGGACTAGTGTGTTCCATCAGTGAATTGTCTGCAATAATATGTGCTTCTATATGTACTTCTCCTATGTCTGACTGGAAATGAAGAACTTAGATGCGTACAATTTGCCCCAGAAAGGATAGATATGGAAGGCTAATTCTCAGGTCAAGGAATATTTTCCGAGATTTATCTAATGCTTTGATTGTTGAAAACCCTTATTTTATGATTGTCTACTCCATAGAATTTTGAAATAAAGTAATCTGGTGTATCCATTTCATGGAAGAACATAGCTTTTAAGAAGTGATTGACTAGACAAAGGGCACTTAAGTTGTCCACTATCCAATGAACTTGTGTTTCACCAGAGTCCACATACGGAGAGAAATATCATGATTGTTTGAATACCATCACAGTTGCGGATGCAGATTACCTAAACTTTTCAATAAAAATCAAAGCACATACAATTGCAAACCATATGAAAGAGACGCGATATAAGAACATAAAATGGAGATGAAATTACGTACCTCGATAAGTGCCCTAAATGCTTCTCCATGAAATTCATCCAATGGTCATTATTATTTGAGACGAATTAAAGATGATTACGCAACTCGAATAGATATCTATTCATCATTTTATTCTCAGAATGATGTCGCTGTGACAATCAAAAGAATATTGAAGTATAGAAAAGCATATCGTAATGAAAGGAATTCACATCATTTAATCTGTCCATGTGATCTTACGATGACACCAAGGAGAACAAAACAAAAACTTGGAAAATGGGAGTGATAAGGTGGCTAAGCCTCAGTTCCTTCGTTATCAGTTATTGCAAATTTCTGATATGAAACATGATATCATTACATCCAGAAAAGTATGAACTGTGTTACTTCATGTGATGGTTTGTTAACACAAGATACGCATGATTAATGCACTCTACTGCTGATGATCAAATGCATAAGTATGTAAGAAAATGTAAATCTAAAATGATCCAGTGATCACTTAAAGCATTGTCATGGTCGACCAGAAAAGAATAGCTCCATTACTTGTTATTGATTCTGTTTTGAAAGAGATGAGCTTCTGCTGATCCTCAGCATCTTTATGCATTTGAGCACTTAAGTGGTCAGGGGTTGGATCCTAGTAGGTAGTTTAATTGGCTACAATATGTAAAAAAATGATGTGATTTATACGCTCGTTTTACCCTAAGAACATCTTTGAACTAAAGAGTGCACGATCAATGTGCTTTAGCCTCTATATTGATTGTTTGGCAAGTAATCAAGTAATTACCATCGATCGTGCCAAAATTAGATGAGATAAATCTGACATGACTTTTGGCTTTCTTTTCCAAATACTAAACTAGACTCACTATCCAGAATTTTAGCAAAGTTTGTATCTCTTATTTGCTACTTGCCCATAAATGTAGACGTGAACCATCGAGATACTAGAACATGATACTCCTGCATAATATAAACCAGATGTTTCCAAAAGATGTTCATCACATCTTAGAGATGAAAGACTCTAAATTAACAGGACTTCCGCGAGCATTTCAGAAACTACTTGTTCAAAGAAGCACACGAGTGCACCGATTTAACTTGCAATTCGTAGCTACTGCCTTGAGGACAGTAATATCAAAACAAAGTAAAATAAGCGGAAGTTCAAAAAGATAATTAGCATTGGTCATCTATTGGCAAACATCAGACAGTGAGCTTTTCACTAAAACATTTCCGTGGCTAAATTTTTGGACGTGTTAGCATCTACTTAAGATGCATTCATCATATCTCAGATTTCTTGATTGAGGGAAGCTTGAGTAGAATCGGGACTTTGTGACATAACAGGCAACCAGTCAACACAGAAAACCAGTTGAGAATATTCATCAACTTCATTCATAAGTGTGATCAGCAACAATACATACCTTTTTTCTTTTTTCTTTTCCATAGGCCACTCTGGAGACTCTTTTTCCGTCATTGTGTCTAGACCCTGACAAAATTGAGAAGCAATGGGTTTAAATGCGAGGCATGGCACAACAACAGAGACGAATGTCATAAAACAACTTACAAGATATATTAACATATAGTACTCTACCATGTGTTCTCTAATAAATTAAGCATCTTAGCCACAATGTCGTGAATCGCATAGGACTAAGAAACAATCAACCACATAGGATTTGGATCGCCTTTCATCTGTAATATGTTACTAATTTCAGAATATTGATTTTGTACAACTGATTCGATTTCTTAAATAACAACAATCAATGTAAATAAGGTTCATTTTTTAATGGCATCATCCAAGAACATGGGCGGAACGATCTCACGATGGTCAAATATACGGCATCTCCAATAAGATGTAAATATTGTCTATACCACTAAGAAACAAAGCCACTTTGTCCATTCTTCATCCTTTTGAAGGATACAAAGCAATTTCAATGTCGTCCTCAGGAATGGAAACAGTATGATCTTTTAAGAATCTAGAGTTGCTGATCTTGGGATAGGTGGAGCATGTGTGGAAAAGGAATTGCTTCATATTGTGTTTACTCACTGAAGCATCAGCGGACGACACTTTGCTCAAGGCATAAAAATACAATTTTGTCGTCCAAAAATTATGATGAAAAACGAATTTAGTAAGCTGAGGTCCACCATCTTTATGTTGCGCTCTGCATTGTGACATTTTTTGATGCCGTCATGATAACGTGGTTTGATGCTTTTCCGGCCATGCCCTTCATTTTTGCCTTTGAGCCTCATTTCTTATCGTATTTGCTTTTGCTTATAGATGATATTTAATTAAAAAACATAAGCTGCATCTTTGTGGTCGGCTTATAGGGCTCAGCATCACTTGCTTAAGTCCTTTGATACCATTTAAGGGCTTGCAAATATCTTAGTTGGTCTTTGCTACAGTAGGTAGAGGTGTTATAACAAATTAGAGGCTTATGGGTAGTACAGTAAGGTTGACTTCTGCTGTCTCAAGAAACTCTGTTGCATGATCCTTCTCGGATTGTTCTCCATAAAAGCTAGATCCATTGAATATCATATTTTATTAACGTTTCTAAGAAGATGCTAAGTGAGAATCATAAATTTGACTTCAACTTCTTGTCCTTATCTGTTTTCTAATGGGACACTCACACCAAGTCACTCCAGATAACTCATTTTTACATAGGAGCACTCTTTTTCCAACATTTTAACTTTTGGGTCACTGGCACATGAGAAATGGGCGATACCTTGTGTGCCTCAACAAGAAAGTATACATGAACAATGTGACACAGTAACAGAAAATATGTGAATACAGCCAGATGATACATATTTATGAGTAATATCAGATTAGCATTTTATATGGTATCCACGATTCAAATAGTTACCCTCATTTCCAGACCATATTTGATTGTGAATATATGTCATATAAAGCATGAAAGGACAAAAGGAGCTGTCGGACTTGGGCAATGTTAGCATGGAGTTGATAAGGCAATTTTAAGACAACCAACACAAAAGTGAAGCAAGGAAGAGCAGAAATTATATCAGCATTACACTATATATGATCAGGACAAAAAAGTCTTGGCAGCTAATTAATTGGCAATGGGGTTTGATAATTCTCTGCGATATTTGATTGGTATAGCTTTATGCATCGGAAGGCGAACAGTAAGAGAATGTGTATGGTAGGCAAGAATTTGTTATTAGTAGCAATTTTGTGGTTTTGAAGCCCACCAGCTCATCAGTACTATGGGTTTGAATCAAATTTATGAGCGCCCCTCCATTCACTCAATGAGAATAAGTAGTCTCACAGTCTCGCGAGGAAATTGGTTGCTTCGGCCTTTTGTTATCAAAATCTAGATCCTAAGCACAACGTTCCGCCCATTATTAAATGAGACTTGCAAAATTTCCCTTGGTGCCATCCCAATCTGTTTTCAAGAAAAAGATCATTTTTACTTGTATCAGAACATATTACATTTTAGTACTAAATTCTACTCTCGGGAAAGATTTAGAAATTGTTTGGAACACCTTTTTTGCAGTTAGTTGTGAAAAGAGACGCTATAGCTTTTATGAGATACTTGGCAAGTATCTCTCCACTGCAATTGCTTCGGAGCTTCGGCAGCTTTTAAGAAGCTACCTCATTGAAGCCACAATGCTCCACAACACAGCTACAACACACTACAGTTTAGTCACAGCTATCCCAGACAGGCTCTCAACGAAGAAATGATAAGAGAATTTGGGATGTTGTTCACAGCACAATCACAACACGACACAACAGGCGTTTAGGTTCTGGGACTTAACCGCAGAATTGAAAGAGAAATTGGATGTGGGCCCTCATAGGATAGTGCATCGCATGATTAAAATCGGAAGAAATTCTAAAAAAGAAAAGAATAATAGTAAATAAAAAGTAAAATAAAATAAAAAGATGACGTGAGAAATGCAGACCGGTAGTCAACAGAATTCGGAAGGAAAATTCAAATTGATATTATTACTTAAAACAACATTGAAGAACATATGGTTAAAAAGTGGAGTTTGGTCGATAGAACAAAGAAATGCAGAATAAAGTTTTGCCCAGCAAATATCTAGGATGAACATCTAAATCTAATTTGCTCTTCCATACTGATCTTAGAAATTAAAGATCCCTATGACAACCGGAAGAATAGAAAGCAGAACATCATGTGCATATCTAAATATCAGGGGTTCTAGATGGTCATATTGTGATGCGAACCGTGTTCGAGACCACGGCTATTAGGTCTAGATTTTCTTTTTCATCAAACCAGACAGGTTGACCATGGCTCACTATTATCGGCATGAAGATCTAGAAAGTGCTTACTAAAATAAAATAAAGTAACAGAAACGGCAACTGAGGGAAGAAGGAGATAACAGGACAAAAATTCTTCATCAGAGTTTCTTCTTTTTGGTGTAAATCCTCAACCGATCTCAAACATGTTCAGCCACCGAATTTTCCATCAGATCTCCTCAAGTTTATTCAGAAGAAAGAACCAAAGATCAGGCACACCAGAACCCCAACAAGAGATAGAGAGAGGGCTTTGCAGCTTGTGAGCAGAACTTAGATGGAGAAAAACACCAAAGCGCAGGTCTCATCAAAACCACTATAGGGGTACCCTAAAATGGTAGAAAGATCTTCTCCAGCTCCTCAAAGGGAACTTTCTTCTAAGAAAACCTTTTCAGACAAAATTAGCTACAAATGCTAAAAAAGGAGGATGCTGCTACCAACCAACTGGCCAAAAAAAAAAAAAAAAAAAAAAAAAACAAGAAGGAAGAAGATGCCATTGCAGTCCTTCGCTTGGGATGTGAGAATATTTCACCGTTGATGCCGACAAGAAAAGAGACAAGACCCACAAAAAAAATATTGAATAATACCCGCCGCTAAAGACAAAGGAAGCTGAAGCTGCCAACAAACCCTCCAAAGATTGAGAATCATGCTCACTTTCGAAAACCCTAAGGGAAGCCCTCGAAGCAGAAGGTCGGAAGTAAAATAACAATTCAATTCCAGGGGAAAAAGAACAGGATAAAAAAAGACGTTTCTTTCACTCCAGGCTCTGGAGAAAATGCCGCATCTGAGAACTCAACTCGACCGTCCAGAAGCATATACGGAAGAGAGAGAGAGAACAGTGATCTTCCAAACAGTTCAAATGGTTGGTGAGAAACCCTAAGAGAAAGAAACAGCACGAGGAGAGAGAGAAACAAGGGTGGGGATCCATGTGAGACTCCAGAAAGGCTCCAAGAATGTGAGGGTGTTGGACCAATTGGAAGGTGAACTGTGCAAGGCATGAGAGCCAAAGGGAAGTGACCCATGAGAATAATCTAAGGCCAATCCCCATGGTTGGAGAGGACGAGTCTATGATCTCTCATAAATATCGTCCCTCCGCGGATTTTCGCCGTTAGATCGAAAAGCAATAAAACAATCATCACGTCCACATATATTGAACGGCCGAAATAAGAACCGACATGGAATCGATAGGACTATTACTTTTGCAAAGCTTGGTGTCGCGCATTATAGGGAGGAACTTTTGTCCTGTTCACACCTGCACCAGAGAACCCTCTTCTGCCCTAAGTACCGAAGGAATCTGGTGGACGGAGCAGAAGGAGATAAGAATCCCTTCAGATTAATTGGGGGCACTCCCTTTTTCGATTTTCCCTTTTCACGAGTAAAATGGACAATTTAGTCATTCTTCATGAATCATCAACAGCTACGACGACTAGATTTCCAAGTTCAGCACGACACAAAAGAACCCTCGTGAGCTTAAATGAGTTTAAGAATGTTTTCAGCAACCTTGAAACCGGGTTGCATGAAGATTGTTATTAAGATTAACATAGAATTAATATGACATTGTTTAATAAATGAACATATTCAAGTACTCAATCCGAGCTAGCCTCACCTCGCAAGTGAACTCTCTCTCTCTCTAATTTATTTATCTAGCTCATGGTCTTTAAATCAAGAAGTGTAGGTCGTATGGGCTTTCCACAGGAAGAATTTTTCTTCTTATCGAATGCCCTTAATGGACTAATAGCAGAAAAAGACACATTGTTAAAGAAAGAATCTTGCATGATTAGGGTTATTTTATGAAATTCCTAAATTTGAATTGTAGAATGGATGAAAGACCTACGGAACATTATAAGAAGCTGTATAGACCATTTTAAGTTACCGTTTTACCCATTGCTGACTTGAAATATTATTACCATCATTAATCTTTTAAGGGCATGCGCTTTATTGAAATTTTGAGCAAAATTCGTTCCTTATTTGGTTGCTCAACGATTACCTTGGGGGCAGTTGTTAACAATATCCCTTCTGATATATAGAGATCTCATTTATGACATGGTAGTCCTTTCCTTCAACCATAATTTCGATTATAGTTGCTTAGTGTTGTGGTCACATTACCTTCTTGGGCTAACTCGCACTTCTTCGAGCAGAGTACTCTACCATAGGGGCATTAACGAACAAAAATGAATGAGCAACAGATGACAGGTTGAGAGCGGAGTGACTGATTGTTGATCAAGTGAGGAGGATGTGCAAAAATGAGACATCAGATGAGTTTCGAAAAGAAAGACTAACCGTTAGAACATTTGATTACCGAGTATCAACATAACATTCTTCGAAAGATTGTATGTGTTTCTTGACAAAGCCATCAACTCGTGTAATTCAATCACCGTCATTAGTTCATTCAATTTGGCGTACAGGGAATAGATTTACCGACTATTAATCGCCCATGGCGACCAACCCTATGCCTAAAAACCAAACGTACAAATCGTGGATAAGAGGTACAGGTTCAAAGAAACATGTGATTCGGTTCCCGGGATCTTATGAAAGAAATTTTCATCCAGTGGGATCCATATTGCACGAGCTTCCCTTGGGTCCTGAGTTTTCATGGGCTCTCAAGGAACTTCACAGTAGAAATTTTGGGACTATCCGAGGTAATATTGGCTTGGAGCGGTTCATTGGATTATATTTGGCACACTCGAAGTGATGCACTTAGGGCATCTTCCCATGTTGGCAAGATTATGTTTTTTTTTTTCCCCTTTTTTTGGTCGGAATGTTGGCAAGATTTGTTTAGTTGGTGATGTTTGCTCTCAAGATAATTTTATTCTTCCACGTGCAATCGGTAAATTTTCAATAAGTATTGATAAGTGTCAAACCGGGACTTTAATTTTTGGGCCTAATTGGTTAGTCACCAACAGTTTATATGAAATCGCCAACTCTTTTTAATATCTTACGGATTAGTCGATTTTTGTACCAATTGTTATTTGCGAAATTTACTAACATTTCGAATTTCACAAACTTTTATATCAAAATTACCAGTTTAATTAGAGTGATTTACCAGCATTTGTCATGTTGGAAAACCGACTAGTTTTAGTTTACTAACTATCATTGGAGTTGCTTACAAACGTTTAATTATACCTTCTTTTTTTATTTATTAACTTCCAATTGAGTTGTCAATTTTTATTTGCCTCGTCTTACAGCCCTACATCATTCACTACCTTTTTTAGAGTTTATTAATCTAAATTAGCATGACTCACCAACTTTTCGCCCCTGAAATTACCAACAATTATTGGGTTACCAACTCTCATTTGATATACTTACCAACACTTTTCAAATTTTTTCTAATTTTGCCCGTTTTTCTTATCATTTACAAGCTTTTATTTGCATTTTTCTTAGTCATGTCCTAAATTTACCAACTTTGTTTAAAGTGATTCATCAACTTTTCTCTTTTTAAGTAACCCACTCGTTTTAGATTATCAACTCTCATTCGTACTATTTACCAAGCTTAGTTTTCTTTTAATCACCAACTTTTCTTATCTTTTATCAACTTTTATTTACCATTCTCAATTACTCCTAAATTTTACCCACTCTTATATGAAAGTACCAACTTTAATTTAATTGATTTCTTAATTATTTTACAAATAGTTATCAATTAGGTACTGGGTCAACAAACTTTATTTTAGCTACTTACGAATGTTTGTTTTGTTCTTTTTTCATTTATCAACTTTTCTATTCGTTGTTTAATTGGAAATAAATTTGATAAAACACCTAATAAATGCTTGTAATCTTATAAAATAGTTGATAATTTAAGGTGTCGATGATAAATTGAATAAAAGTTTGGAATAATAAAAGAAGGTTTTCTTTTATAAAATATAAAAGAAGTTGGGAATTAAAAACATCAAATAAATATGGGTAGGTAACTCTGGCACGAGTTACTAATGTAGAATTAGCTGGTAATTCAATCGTAAAGATAGCTGGTAAATAGGGCAAATACAAAAGTTTAATGAATTTATATAAAATAAATAAACGATAGGTAACAAAAAATCTAGTCGGTAACATGATTATAGAAAAGTTGGTACATCACCAAAAAAATTCAGCAATTTCATACAACGGTCAATAAACCGAAGGCGATGCTAAGAAAAGTAAATGGAATAAAATTGTTAGAAGATAACAGAAAATTTATTTGCTAGAAATGAGATAAGTTGTCATTTAAAAATAAGAAATCAAACAAATGCTGGTAACCAACTTGAAGAATAGTATTTGAAAAAACAAATAAATATCAAGAAATAATTATATTAGTAGCTGGGACGGAAAATTTAGTTTCCCACTTAATCGAATAAAAACTGGCAATAGCTCTTATGAGGTTCGTAATTTCCAAAAAAGAGTTGGTAAATTTAAATTTGGCAAACAAGGCAAATAAACATAGTGACTCAAAAGCAACATCAGTAAATTAAAGAAAGCAAATAAGAGTTGTTATAAGTAACTTAAATGAGAGTTGGTAATTCAAAACTAGTTAATAACTTGATTGAAGAAAAAAATTGACAAATCACTGAAATAAAATTTCAATGATCTCATATAATAGTTGCCAATTTTAGGGTGCTCATAGGAAAAGAGAAATTTATTTTATCAGATGTAAGAAAAATTAGTAATTTTCAATAAATCCAAATAAAAGTTAGTAACTAACTCAAACAATAGGTGGTGACGCAAAAGTTGTTCATAAAAACTTATTTTTTGTCAGAAGTTCATAATTTAATCAAATGAAAATCGATAATTACTCTAATTAATGTTGGTAATTTCTAAAAAGAGTTGGTAAATTTAACAGATTGATAAGTAAGGCAAACAAAAAGTCGATAACATCATTAAAAAGTTAGTAAATTTAGAGAAAAAAATAAAATAAACATGGGTAGGCAAAAAGAAAGATCGGTGAGTTCATATAGCGATTTCCCCGAAAATGTTATCGAATGAGGGAAGAAGCAAAGGGGACAGATAAGACCCAAGTCTCATTGGGCCTATTTAGAATAGGCCCCAGAAGCCACCATCAGCCTTAAAAGCAGTGGAAGGTAGGGGCCTTCTCAAATCTAAATGCGATCGGGCCCCACCGCTGGCAAAGCTGGTATCCGCCGTTTTCAGCCATCCTCGCCTCCGAACTAGTTTAGACTGTGTAGATCTAGTTGGTCATAGAGGTATGGGCCTAAGGCCGTGCGAGTACCGACCGGAACACCTACTCAAGGCAAATGGGGTTCCATCATGACAGTACATGTTAGGCTTAGTATTGAGTAGGGGCCCGATAGCAATAATAAACATTAGACCCAAATCTTTTTGAACAATGATAAAAAAAAAAAAAAAAAAAAAAAACCCTTATCCAGCCCCGTCTACGGTAAAAAATCTAAAAATCTAAAATCAAATTCTACCGTTTCTCCCCGAACGTACACCAAATCTCGCATTATTTACAATTGGAGAGAGCCATAGGAAGAGTGCGAATTTAGACTAATCATAGTATTGATTTTGTCAACCACTTGCTTTAGAGACTCATCCAACGTGTTAATAAAGAAAATTTCAAACTTTCAAAAAAGTTGATGAATCGACAACTTCTTAGATGCTAGATGAGTTATGAAGTGCACAATTGACAAAAGAAAAATCTGTAAAACATGTCCCTACGTTGCTTGTTTTCTTGTTGAGTTTCATTAAATATATTTTTGGTGATGTTATGCGTTTCATTTGGAGACACTTATTTTTTTATAATGTGTACTTCTCTAATTTTCAATATGGTTATGAAAAAATTTTATTTCTCCATTATGACGTAAACAATACCAGAGGGTCACTTTTCAAGATCCTTTTCAACGTTTTATTTTTTAATGATATTCATGACGGCATTTTTAAACTTTAGGCCAAATTTTCACCTTCAATCTCTTCTCTAAAACTATGGGTGCCAGCTCCTCTTAAGTTTTTCTGATTTTATTATATTCGTCGTGGTCGTCGTCGTTATTTAAATATCCCCCATAGATAAACAACGATGGACGACAATCTCTCCTATATAAACTTAACAAGAGAGAGCCTAAACATCAAGCCCTAGGCTATCAAAACTAAATAAACTTATTTGACCACATCAAGCCCCTAATTTTAAGAATTCAAGTTTCGTAAATTCACCAGTGTAATTTGATAAAATTGATATCGTGCAATGGTATGTTATGGGTAACAGCAACATATACAAACCCCGAGAAGATGCAAATATACAATACCTAAAGCATGAGTAACTAGCCCAACACATGAGAAGAATAAAGTATAATCAATCAAAAGGAAGATCAGAATCAAATTAAAACTTGCTTTTACTTACCAGTACCCTCTAGTTTCAATCTTCGAATGCATAAATAGGTGATAATGTAAAGGTTCGATAGAGAAGAGCAAAGAAGTCTAACAAAAAGGAAAATAGAGCGTACATACCTAATGTAAAAGAAATTGCGTATAAGTGAACTTATTTATTCTTGTTTGATGGTTATAACATCATTCTCAAGTTAATTCTTCATAAAGCTATTTGTATAAAATCTTTCCTACACCGCAAGTATGGTATAGTTACTCCAACAACATATTCAATATTTGGGAAAGACATATGATGACTCAAACAGAAAAGGCTTTATAACGGCATTTCTTGTGCTTACCCCAGAATTGCGCAGCTTCGTATGGTGCCAGAGCTTTGTACGAAGATGGACTGAAAATAAGATGATGAAGGAGAACCTATAAGTATATTGACAAAAAAAAAAAACTGAGATTAGACGCCAGTGCCAAGAAATCAGATGAAACTCAGTTTTGCCACTATTAATTCATCAATAAAAACTTAATATACCCTGCAACACTCGTAAAACAAAGTTCCATGATAAATCTGATTGATGACTTGTTGTTGCGAAAGTCAAATGGAAATTGATGAGAGTGGTTTGGAAGGACTTCAGTTTCTCTGCCAACCCCTTCCATCTTTTAGACATCTTCTGTTAAGGTGCGCAGGCGCATGTCATCTCTTAATTTTTGGTGGGATTTTTATCGAGACTTATATTAGAATGACATAGTAGAATCTCAACCTTTAAATATGTGTACCCTCTCGATTTTGGTGTCCAAGACGACAAAAAAATATTGTCTACAATAGCTAGATAACACTAATTGCAGTAAACCTCACGCGAGACTAACTTCATGACTTCAGATAGAATTGTACGTGTATCCGTTGTGAGGCATGTGCAGAATTTGAATCCCCACCTCCATATTTTATCTCAATATATATCGCGTCCATTTGATCAAGGCGCATATCCTCATAATATACTGTAATAAAGTCAAAACCTTTAGCAAGTGACGGTGGTAGAGATGAAAAGATCTTCATACTAGTTGGTGTATGCAGTGATAAGTGCCCTTCAACAACAACCAAAAACCCATCTTCACTTCTTTGCCCTTTAATAATTCGTGTGTGCGTGCATGAGAGAGAGAGAGAGAGAGAGAGATAGTACCTCTGACTTTCCAAGCTTTCCTCTTTGTCGAATGCAGGGAATGACTTCCATGGTGAACTGTGTCGAGAATCCCTCTCAAGAAAGTGGAGAAGCTCCCACGCGCCATCGGGCCAAAGATAAGAGCTTAGCTAATTAATGAAGCAGACCGCGACCCGTCTTGGCCAAAAAGCGAGGAAACACAAAACAATTAATCAAGGCGCGGTCTTTTCCTTGCGTGCGCCACCCGCCACTATTGTCGTGGTGAGAAGAAGATCGTGTCCAAATGAACACGTAGCTAGGCGTCCGTAAAACAGTAACACCCACAGGATCCCTAGGGGAGCCTTTTTCCTTTCGATGGTTGTTACCTCGGAAAGCGCAATACCCAGGCTCTCATGACCTATTTGCAGAGTTAGGTTTTTCTTTAGGCGGGGCCGTACACCATACCCATTGCAGTACTTACACGGGAGAGTCGCTCAGGTATTACCCTTTTCTATTCCATCTAATCAGCAAATTCTGGAGATGAAAAAAAAAATTCAAAAAAAGGAAAACAGGAGAACGGCAGTTGCTGGAATTGACGTGGCATTGGAATGAACTTGAGATCCGATCTTTAACAAATCAGGGCAAGAGGAACCATCGCTTTCTTTCCACTGATTTTGGCTTTAATTCCGTGTTGTCTCTTCGTCTTCAGCGCAGAGATAGAGCTGGAGAAAGGAAGTGCGTCTTCGCCTGACGACCGTCATGTCACTCTGGCCGTTGCTAACCATGCCGTCGACGTAAGTGGGTCGTGCCATCCTTGCCGCACGTGTGAGTCCCTGACCCTCGGCCCCCTACATATAATCCCAGCGAATAGGAGCACTGAAACCGCTCGTTCAAAGTAAAGAAACAATAGGGCAAGAAGCAAGAAAAAGGGTACTGTACTTATGGTATTTCTAACATAAGACTCGCTAGGGAAAAACATATTTAAAGGGGGTTTACAAACCAATATAGTTCTACGAATTTTAGTGTTCTTACAATTTAATGCTTCAATTTTTACTTTGTGCAATCAAGTCCTCCAATTTTTTGGACTTATCTAATTTGGTCCTGTAGATTTTATTTGGCCTCCAACCATCTTTGATTTGTACAATCAACTGTTTTGTTTAGTCACTACAACTATTGCCGTTAAATAAAGAATTTTTTTCTCAATTTTTCCAATTTGTTTTTTGCTCATTTGGTGCTAAATTAGTAGTATGGGTCATTTTCTGTCACATAAGCAACACCACGTTGTTTGATTTGATGGCAGGTGAAAAACATATTTAGTATATAAGGTTCAACAATTGTACGGCTTGGTCCTCTAACGTTTGTTTTTCTTCAAATATGTTCTTTAACGTTTTGGATTTATGCGATTTAATCTTTTAAGATATGTTTTGTGCAATTAAATCTTTTAACTTTTTTCAACTTATAAATTATGCAACTGAGACCCAAAAAATAAAATGCACATGAGACTCATTTTTTTTTTTTTTTTTTTTTTGAGCAAACACATGGAGACTCATTGGAGCTATAGAATTTCACGCACCTCGCAAACCCGTCTAGGAAGTCTACCTACGTACGAGAAAAGGCCTGCCTCAGACTGTCGAGGAAAGTAGGAGGGGAGCAGCTCTTTTTGACTAATTGCATCCTCCTCCAAGAACACTTCTCAGAAGCAAATCTCCTAGCCTCCTAGCAAAAATCTCCAGCAATTACTGCGGGAGACATATCGTTGAGGGTTTGCCGTAAGTCAGTCATTCGCGTCCTGGCAATGTACAAAAATTCAGGAAGATGATTAATGAACAGTACATAGCCGTCCAACAGGAACCCAAAGAGACAAAAGGGCCAGGAATGATGCCTGTCAGGCCGCATGCGCATCACAGGATAGTAGGTAATCATATGACGTGCACAGTCTTGACTATAAATAAAAGCCCCTACGAAAGGATATTTTATCTCAACAAAAAAATCACGCACAAGTAAAATTGATGTTTGATCGGAAAGCATGTAAGTTCCATATTCCAGAGAACAATGGTAAAGCCTCCTTTATTGCACTTGCTATAGCAGCAGATTAAAATAGTTCATTTGCTAGCCCAGAAGACATCATCTAAGCTTGAAAAGAGACTGACTAACAGCGGCATAGTGAGTTACCCACTAATTTCGACAAAAACTGGGATATGATAGATTTCAAACTGAGTCAGCAATTAAGAATGCCCAAAGGGGTCTCGGGTTTCAATAAGGTAACATGGTTATAAAACTCAGAATGGAATAAGGAATGGATGGGGTATCGTGGGCACTTGCACCCACATGTTCTTTCGCAAGGACCTTAGCTTCATAAGGACCCCCTCAACTGCCTAAGGATTGAATATCTTAGCTCATAAACATGGGGATTAGGACTGCTGCTCTTGTAGTCGCACAAAAGTTCAGATAGTCCAACTATAAAGAATGTTCGCCAAGCATACTAACTAAAACGGCAACTTCACAAATAGGGTTGGCAAAGAAAATATGATTCACTGGGAACCCGAACACATGGTAAATTGCAAGGCAATTCCTACGGAATGTTTTTAACTTTTTTTCCCTTCACTAAAACGATTCTTACGGAATGTATATTATCAAGAAAGAAAGCTCTTGCTCAATACCGGAGAAAATAGCATTCTAGAAGAACCCAGGATGCCTCTTACTTTAGTTATACGTACATCTAACTTGGAAAGAGAAGAATTGTTTGCTCAGAAAGTACATATGATGCATTGCATCAGTAATGGAACGTAACAAAAGAAAAAAAGTGAAAAAAAAAATTCAGTAAGCAATTAAAAGCATATATCAAAGAAATCAAGAAGACTCTGTTCCTATTTCTTAGGCATCATGTCAGTGCCATTCCATCCAACAATTCAATCGAACAGGCAACTTCATACTTCAAGACAATGATGCAAGCCACTTCAACTCTGAGAAGATAAATATCAATGCTTGATTAAAATAAAATTTGTCACTCACACATGGAAGAATCAGTCCCTTGCTCTACATTACATGACCGTACCTTTACTTCACCTCACCTGCTCCAGGCTGAAAGCGGCCAGCCCCTGGCAACAAGATACAGTTCGTTGATCCAACCTCACGTAGTCTGCTTCAAGAGCAGAGAGCAACGAAACCTAGTACACAAATAGAGCAGGTTATTCGGGAACTAAATATATCATGCCAATCTGAAAGGATGGAGAGAAGATCGTCGTGGCACACCAGCTGCAAGCAAATCCTGCCCATCTGATTGAAATCATTGGATCGTCTGATTTCATCAGGTTGTCCTCACAGTTAATGCCATCTCTATTTATGAAAGGCTGATGTTAAAATTTCTGCAGTGAATGGAAACATCGACAAAATGATCCACATATTGCTGTCATAATCTTGACATCGTAACTTTCTGGCAAGTTACTCATAAGTGTACCTTATCTTGTCCTCGAACATGCATAACTCAAATAGCATGTCGCAAGCAGGAGCTACTGAAATATCAGTTCACAACAGCTAAGTGAGTCAGGATGGCTGGCTGCACATCTTATTTTTGATCCCATTGTGCAAGGCATCTGATGGAGCCTCAGTCAAAGTTAGATGGCAAGAGCCAAAGAAGGATAACGTTGCAAAAATAGATAAGTTGCACTGTAAAATCCCGAATTCAAAGTCAATTGTGGAAATTGGTCTAAATGAGAGCCGACAATTATAGGCAGCTAACTATATATAAGAAGAACACAACTATAAGATTCAAGGTTACTAAAATGTCATACAGCCATGCTCAGTGTTAACGCATAAACGAGACTATGCTACCCAATCAATTGCCCCTGGATATGCTACCCAATCAATTGCCCCTGGGCCCCTCCAATTAATTTTCAAGACTGAAACCCTGGAAGTTTGATCAAGAGGCTCTTGAATATACATCCTTCAAAAAGCTTCCAGCATCCGCAGCAGAAGAAAGTCCCTCTTTGAGTACATATTGATTGGAAATTCCAATTGGTTTTGTTCAGAGCAATTCCCAAACAGACGGAAATAAGAACGAGAATTTGCGGCCAGTGGCAGTTGGGCTGGAGTGGAAGTGCAAGCAGGGGTATCCACACTCTGTTCCGATTGTTTCTCTGAACCAGACTACTAATTCCATATTAGGACGAAAAATGGACAACTTTCGATCTATGAAGTCCAAGCAGTAGTTACATATGATCAGATTTAGAAGTATTCTGAAACCTGCTAGTCAAACAGTATTCACTGCTCTGCAGAATACTGGATATCACAGAGAGATTGACAGAGTTGTATTAATAATCTTACACCAAATTCCCAAGTCATAAAATCGGTGATGAAACAAGCCACAAAGGGAAATTGAATAATAAATGCGAGTGCTAATGGGTGAGAGAGAGATATTCGAAATCCACGCAAAATTTTGAAGCAATCAAAGCAGTTGCAGACCAAAATGAAAGATCAACGAAAGTGGAAACCATTAAAATCAATAAGGACTCTCACAAGGATATTGCAAAGGAAGAAGCAGAAGAAGAAGAGGAGCCAAAATGCGTAATGACTCGGGCGCGAAGCAGCGCTCTAGATTGAACAGCTAGAATTTCGTTCTGATTTGGAAAATCGCAAACAACCGGACGCAGACCTTCCTGAACAAATGCAGGTAAAGTAGAACTTTCCGTAAGCTTCTAGCAAGCAGTCAACATTGTTTCATTGTTCCTAGAAGACAATCCCCCTGAACTGATCAGTCGCTATGAAGATTCTAAACGAGATCAGGCGAAAGCAGCATACATTCACAGATTAGCAGATTGCGGCAGAACAGCAGACGATTCGAAAGACACGGAGGTGAAAACAAAGCAGCGGCCGAGAGAACAGAACCGCAACGCGACGCGCCTCGAATCTTCGATCCAAGCTTCGAAGTGATCGGTCCTAGAACCTGCATTAAGCAGGAAAACGCGACGGATCAACCGGAGACCGCACGGAATTCCGCCATCGGGATTGTAACGGACAGCGAAAATCCCGACGCGGCGACTCCGAAAACTGACGATCGCGTCCATTCACGGACGTCGCGAACGAACGAGACAACGAGAAAAGCTGGCATTCAACACGGAGTCGTTAGACGCGCAGAGGAAAACGAAGCGACGAACCGCGAAGAAACAGGGATCGGAAGCGTGGAACGCACCTGGCGCCGCGTCCGAAGGTTGACGGCGCATCCGGAGAGGACGCCGCCGCCGCCGCCGCCGCCGGAGAGCCGGTTGCCTCGGCGGAAGCGAGGTCGAGGATCGGGGAAGACGGAGGACTTGCGGCGAAGAGGGAGGGAGGGAGGGAGGCGAGGCGCGGCGTTTCGAATGGGAGCAGGACGTGATGGAAAGCGAGATAAAGGAACGGCACGCGCGGGAGGGGATAGTCCAGGGGCAATGCACGGCGCAAGCACGCTCGCGACTGATTGACCGTCATTACCAATCGTACGGAACAACTGTAGAGAGGACAGAGATGATTGCGTTGATTTCCATAATATATTACTTAAAAATTCAAAAATCCATTTATTTCAAAAAAAAATAAATATTTTTTAAAAACTAATCACTTATATTACTTATAAAAATAAATAAATGAAATTTATATTATTATCTATAATAAAAATATTTTTATTGATGAAGTATTTTAAGATATATAAGACAATTACTTCTATAAAAATGTGTTTTAAATCATTTATTTTTTTTCGTAAAATAAACATAGCCTTAGTTAACATGTTTATTTTATTTGTCTTTAAATTATTTTCAACCAACAATTTAAGTGACACTAATACGTGAATGCATTTGGTCTCAAATTGTTAAATTTTTAAATGAAATCGTTAGAAAAGTTTCTGGAAAAGATTATTAGGACCACATTCTTCTTTTCACTTCTCTTTCTTTTCTTTTCCATGTTGATTTGACGGATAAACATAGTTTAGAAAAAAAATTCATTGGTTTAGATAGATATTTCGACATAATGTATTTTATGTAACCAATTAAAAATAAATAAATAGTTGTTAACGAGACAAAAATATTATCATTTTCAATTAAAATTAGCTAGCCGAGGACTCTAGTTGTCGGGTCTCAACGAACTTCTTCTAAGAAACTACAATCTAGTTTTAACACGTCAAAAAATGTGGAATTTTACTACTAATATATTATCCCGTCAAATTAGCGGAAACTTTGCTTGCATAGAGTCCTTTTAAAAGTGTAAAATTTTTAATCACCTCAAAATTTCATATCATCTAAGGAAAATGACAAAAATAATTTCCAAACTATGGCATAATGTGTAATGTCGTTTTAAACTTTTAGTTTGTTCAATGCGGTTCATGAATTTTGACATAATATGCAATGTCGTTTATGAATTTTTAATTTATTCAATGTGATCCTTAAACTTTTGACGTGAAAAATTGTCAAAAATATTATAAACTTATTATACAATGGCCAATTCGATTATAAGCCTTTTAGCTTTTGCAATCCAATTCTAAATGTTTTGATAACTTGCCAATTTAGTTCTAAATCTTAGATTGGTCAAATTAGTCATAAATCTTTGAATGAATCGCTAATTTAGTCATTCAAACTAATTTTGGCCCGATATCGCTAATATGGCGGCCTAATCAGCACTAGTTGTCTTATATTCACAACAAAAATTCCAAAATTTTTAAAATAATTTTTTTTTACCTTCTTTCCTTTTTTTTGACACATGGCTGTGAAGCCGTTGACCACTAGTAGAGAGCTAGCAACCTCCACTAAACCTTGGGCGAGGGGTGATGACTCCCCTACCAATCTTTGCGTGAGGGCCACAAAGCCCTCGCTATCCACAAATAAGGCCCTTGCTAGATTTGGTGAGGGAATTAAGGGCCCTCGCAAGGCACAACAAGGGCGTCGCTACCCTTGATCACCCTTGCCGTGGCAACAAGGGCTTGGATGAAGGTCACGATTCCTCGCTTCGCCAAATCTAGTGGGGGCTCACAAACCCTTGCCTAGGGGTCAATGACCTTGCTGGCCCTCGCTCACCATTTCTTTATAAAAATAAAAGAATCAATAAAAACAACTAATAAAAATAGGAATTTTTTTAAAAATTAATAAAATTTTCAACATTAGCGATATTCTACCAAAATTAGTCAAAATGACTAAATAAGCAATTCATTAAAAATTTTAGGACTATTTTGGTAAATTGTTTTAAAAGTTTTGCACTAAATTGACATAATTAAAAGATTTACGATTGAATTGACAAGTTGTCAAAAAGTTTAGGATTATATTAGCCTTCATATAATATATTTAAAAAATCTTGGATAATTTTCACTGTTCAATTTAGTCCTCCAATTAGATAATCCATACACCAAAATGAATGCAGGGACATAATAATCTCAAGACTAGATTAAACACTTACGAAAAATTTAGGAACTGCAATGAACAAATTAAAAGTTCATGGATGATATTGTATATTGGATTAAAATTTAGAGATTATATTGAATAAATTAAATATTCAAGGATGACTTTTCAAGGACCACTCGAGTAATTACCCTCTAATCTAAGAACCGCAGGAGCAAAATTAACAGAGGACTGGTCAATCATGGGGCTAATGAAGCGGAATTTCTCCTTCCGCCGACCTGACCATCTCGCAAAATCCAATAATTCCAGGGGCTCCTCTGCAAAGCCCGAAGGAATCATTCATTCAGTCGCAGCATAGAACATACCGCGAGATGAACAAAGAACCACCCTGTGGGGAAAGGAGAAGCGAAGCGGGTCTGCTAACGAATCAATAACCGAAACCAAAAGCCCTCTTGTCGCCGTTCCCAATCGAGAAGCGTGCTCGCTCCGTAATAGCCAGCAAAAGGGATGAGCACGAGCCATTCAACAAGTAAAGAAGAAGGGCAATCCTTCTATTGAAAGTAAAGGTCTCGATCATAAATGGAAGTTCAGATTAATAGTTATAAATTATATACTTATCATTAAACCTCATGGACAAGAAAAAAAGAAAAAAGAACATATATTTGTTTCAAGTTTCATGACCTTAGATACTATAACTTACCCGTTGAAATAAGTTCTCAATTTTTTTGAACCTAAAAGTTACCTTCCATACCTTAAAACTTTGAATCAAATAAGTTCCCATCGGTCCGATTTTTCACGTTTCAAATTCTACCCTAGAACCATATTCAATCCTAGTTCATCGGCCCTTGCTCGCTAGCTCTGTGTATAAAGGAAAGAAAAGAAATAAATTAAAATAAAATAATCAATACAAACTAATAAAATTGGAATTTTTTGAAAAATTTAAAATTCATTCATGTCAACGATATTCGGCCAAAATTAACCGGAATGATTAAATTGATAATTTATTAAAAGATTTAGGACTGGTTTAGCAAATTATTTAAAGATTTTTGACTAAATTGACACAATCGAAATGTTTATAATTGAATTGACAAATTGTCAAAAGATATAGGATTATATTAGTCGTCATATAATATGTTTATGATATTTTGGACATAATAATCTCAGGACTAGATAGGTATGATATTGCACATCGAGTGTAAATTTAAGGGAAAATCTCAAATAAGGACCTGAAGTAGAGCATTTTTCAAAAAAGAACCCAAAGTGGACACCGTCTCAAATAAGGACCTGGAATGGCTAACTTACACTAAATTAAGGACCTGAACTTCTAATTTTATTCACAGCCAGGGGTACTTTTGTCCAAGAACATTGTTTTTTATTTTTTGTCTCTCTTTCTTCTTTTTTATTTCTTCATCTTTCTCACTCTTTACATCACCTCTATTATCAGCCCCTCTATGGCTCTTTGTGTCATCTCGTTGTATGACCAAGATTGGGTTTTCTTTAGCACGAGCCATTACAATGTAGTCTAACTCGTTGAAAATTTTAAATTTCGCTCATCAAAATGGTTTGTAGACAATTCTACGAAGCCGAAATGAGCTTTCAAAAAATAAGTTCTTTTTATTCCAACATTCATTGCAAATTCTGATCTCAAAGCCATAATATGAATATGCTTTTGCTGAGACTCAACTTCTTGTCCAACTCCCAAGCTATGCAACTAATCACTTTGGCGACATATTTCTCTCACCTCGAAAGTGCATCAAACTCCACTTATTCTAGGTCTTTCGCTAACCCAAAGAACTACAATTTTTGTGTTGTTTTCGGTCCCGCTTGCCAACAACAGAGTAGCAATATCCAAGCATCGCCAGATTGTCTTGTTTGACTAACTTATGCCTCTATTCAATTAACACTTGGTGATCAACAATTTCACGTCAAAGAACAATTTTGTTGCAGCTGGCGACTATTTCAACCTCAGCAAGAGTTTGCCTCATCAATTTCAAATTTGGGTTTCCCTCTCTTGCGTAAATTCAATCTTTCAAAGATCCCCCTTCCCCTTTGCAATGCCAATGGTTCCTTTCAATAACCCCTAGTTTGGAGACACCCACTCACACTCTTGCCATTCTCATCGACACAACTCTTCTCCTCAATCGATATCCCATATTGAGATTGATCATTAGTCGTATTTGACATCATTAACAGTAGAAACTGTTGCACTTCGTTGCCCCATTGCCGCCATTGACAAGTCCTATTCGAGCTCTCGACCTCATCAACCACTGCCCTTGATAGAAAATTCAGCATCGTCGTCGTCAAATTGAGGTCAATCCGAGCTTTAGGTGGAGCACAAGCGAGTCAAGATTCGATGCATCTTGAGGAATTGAGGATTTTAGCATCCGAGAAGGTGACCAATAGCAAATAACTCCAATCCGACTTCTTGTCACTAGGACCAACTACGTGATGACATGAAGCTCACAAGGTCACTGGTAGGGGCCCTGATTATGGTGTTGAAGAAGGAGGCAATGTAGAGCGAAGGAGGAGGTGTGAAGAAAGAAAAAAAAATAAAAGAAAAAATGTTCTTAGACAAAACTACCCCAAGCTGTAAGTAAGATTGAAAGTTTGGGTCCCTTATTCGGCAAAATTACCACTTTGGATCCTTTATTCTGATACAACGTCCATTTTTGGGTCTTTTTTTGAGAAAATGAACCCACTTTAGGCCCCTATTTGAGATTTTCCCAAAATTTAAAGATCACGTGAATAAATTAAATATTTAATGACGATATTTTGGGAATCATTTATCTAATCATTCGCCTGATCCAACGGTCGCAGGAGCAAAATTAACATAGCACTGGTCAATCGCGGGCGTGACCGTCCCCGCAATATCCAAGAACTCCAGGGGCTCCTCTGCAATCTGCCCCCCCCGCCCCTCCATTTATAATGTCCGCAGCCATTCCCGAAGGATTCATTCCTTCGGTCGCAGCAGATCTCCTCTTTTTCCCCCGAGAGGAGGAGGAGAAACGTCACGGAAGAGACCGCGGGCGAACTGAACAGGGAACCGCCACGTGACGAGAAGCGGTCCGTTAACCAAAACCTCGAAAAAGAACCCTTCCGTCATCATTCTCGATCGAGGCTTCGACGAGCGAGCGAGCGAGCGAGCGAGTTAACCGCCGCCCGGAGGGATGAGCATCGAGCCATTCAACAGGTGGGGATCCTTCGATTCCTCGAGGGATTTGAGTGATGTTCTGTTTCGATCGTCGATCGGTTACGGTTTCTGGGATTGTTTTGTTTGTTGCTCATGGGGCTGTGTGGATTGGTCAGGCTGGTGAAGCTCGTGGCGAGGGCGTTCTACGACGATTTCACCACCAAGGGGGAGAACCAGCCGAAGTCGGGGCGCAGCGACAACCGCGGCATCGTGGTCGTGGTGCTCGATGCTCTCACGAGGTGGGGCTTTGGTTGGTTGGTTGGTTGTTCGTGTTTTGCTTCTTTCGGGTTCTTTAGCGGAATGGTGGAGATGGGGCGTTGCGTTCGGTCTGGGGGAGTAGATGAATTGGGGAGGGTGGAGTGTTTTTGATCGATTATGCGAGAATTCGAGGTCAACTGAAGTCAAGTTAAGTTTGAGAGAGAGAGAGCAGGGATTGAGTTGATTGTGGACAGAATAATGGGCGAGCGCAGATTGAGTGTGATACTGTTTTGGCAATCTCGGATATTGTCAATAGTCTTCTTTTGCAAGGATTGAAAGTGTGGAGTGAAGTTATGGTGAGGCTTTTAATGAATTGGGGAGGGTGGAGTGTTTTTGATCGATTATGGGAGAATTCGAGGTCAACTGAAGTCAAGTTAAGTTTGATAGAGAGAGCAGGGATTGAGTTGATTGTGGACAGAATAATGGGCGAGCGCAGATTGAGTGCCATACTGTTTTGGCAATCTCACATGTTATCAATAGTCTTCTTTTGCAAGGATTGAAAGTGTAGAGTGAAGTTATGGTGAGGCTTTTAATGATCTTCTGTAGTACGGTATTTATCTGTAAAATCAGTAAGTTGGATTCCATAAATTGTGTCTGACTCTGGTAAAGCAAGGATATCTTGTTGTGGGCAAAAGGGTGTACTGAAATTAAGTTGATTTTGTGATTCTGATTTGGTTGGATCTAGTCTCTGTCTTTGCCTAGCTGTGTAAAGTGTGGTATGTTTGTTGGTTTTTTCCTTTCACGAGTGTTGGCAATTATTATTCTGTTCCTTGTCATAGACGACAATGGGTTAGAGAGGAGGATTTGGCGAAGTCTTTAAGTTTGCATTCCAAGCAACTAAGACGGACGCTTCGATTCTTGGAAGAAGAAAAGCTAGTTACGCGAGATCATAGAAGAGAGGTATGAATTTTATTCAATTTTTCCTTTTCTGGAGCCTCTAATCTTGGTATATGGTGATGGTGTTTTGAATCATTGTTGGTCCGTTATGTCCTACATATGATTTTTTTGTCATTGAAGGTTGTAATCCATTGTGAAGGAAACATTGACGATGAGTGGTGATTACATGGATGATCTGTTCACTTGGCTTTGGGTGCATGATTGTTATCCTGTAGTCTATGACTTGCATACCTTATTTTGATAGTTGTTTTTGCAACAGTTAGTTTTCTCTCCCGTCCTTCAGTTCAACAGGATGTGGTTGTTGTTACTGAACTGATAGAGAGAGGCCAGATACTTTAGTTCATCTGAAGTCATTTGCCTCTTATTACTGTCTTTCCTGGTTAGATAGTTAATGCTTATTACAATTCTTGTCACGCAAAATTGAGAAGAAAAAGAAAAAAGAAAAAGAAAAAAGGAGACATCTAAAAGGAATATTTTCTTACGTTTTTGGTTCTCTTTGATCTTTACTATATACAATTGTCCGGAAATAATTTGTTTTTGTAGTATCTAATTAAGTCTTCAAGATAACAGCTGACTGAATTACCACACTAATATGTCTCCAAATGCTAATTTAATCATAGATTCTCCTCCACATGAAATGTTTTACTATCTCTCTCGATGAATAATGTAATTCTGTTGTTTTCCTGTAAATAGCATCTTTCTTTTCACCAACTACGCAGTCAATTGCCACTTAGCGGGATAATATTGGTGGTAGTTATTTTTGTATGCAGTCGCTTGCCAATTGCTGTCATCTGTGGCATCTCGTATGAAAAACTACCAAATGCTAATCTGTGACAGTTTCTGAATCTAAAATCACTCTGAACTTCTAGATAGTATATTGTTCATCTAACCTCAATTTTTAATTGGCGATATTTAACACATCTCTTGTATGTTTATTAGATGGATGAAGGTGTCTATTTATGTTCTGAAAAATCTATTGGCAATTTTTTTTTTGGGAGGGGAAGTTGGTTGTGAATTGAATGACCTGTGTTTTACTTATCCTGTGATTTGCATGGTCATAATTTTCCGAAATTTTTCCTTGAGGAACTCTTTCTTGTTTTATACTATACAGTGCTACTGACAGCTATTTAAAAACACTAGTCAGGCCAGTCTAGCTACCTCTGTGTTAGTTACTGAAGCTTTGACTATTTTTTGGATTTTCCTTAAAGTAAAGGCTTCCTCTGATACATTGGGCTACTCATCTCAGTACAGTATTCATGCTGACGCTTAACATTTGAAGTTTGATTCTTGAGTATTCTGGTTTAGCTGCATAAAATATCATTTTTTTTGTTTAATATAGTTGCATGCGTGTTCTTTAAGTGATCTTATAGAACAAAAATCATTATCTTCAGGATTTATGATTGATTCTCATTGTTTCACAGACAGCTAAGGGTGCAAAGATATTTAGTGCTGCAATAGCTGCCACAGGCGATGGTTCGGTTAAGGACGGAGAGGAGAAGATTAAGCTTCACACACACTCATACTGCTGTCTAGATTATTCACAGGTTTTGCTCATCAAACTTGATTTCAGTAACCCGAGTGCCAGAACAGGATGGGGAAAAAAGAAGACATCTTCATTTTTCCTGCTTGCTGGCTTTATTTATTTCCGTTAAGAGAGCTCTGTTTTCAATCGTCCTTTACAATTGCCTAAAAAGAATGTTTTGCAGATTCATGATGTCGTTAGATACAGACTGCATCGATTGAAGAAGAAGTTAAAGGATGAGCTAGAGAACAAGAACACAGTTCAGGAGTATATATGCCCTAATTGTAGCAGAAGGTTCTCACTGCTGCTTATGGGGGAGTTATCGTGAACATTCTGGATGGTAGCATTTTTAGAAATCTCAACTTGCCACATTATCTGTCCAGGTACACAGCATTGGATGCACTGCGTTTAGTATCCATGGAGGATGAATACTTCCATTGTGAAAGTTGCAATGGGGAGCTTGTGGCAGAGAGTGACAAGCTAGCTGCCCAAGAAGCTGGGGATGGGGATGATAATGCTAGAAGGCGTAGGCGTGAAAAATTAAAGGACACACTTCAGAAAATGGAGGTTGTTATCTTGATATATTTGTTTAGAATACTAGTAATAGTACTCTATTACTTTGAATGAATTGATTACCTGCAAGTTCTGAGGCATTTTTTATGGCAAATAATTTTCAATGGCAAATTGGTGGCTGACTTTTACATGTCTTAGCTGTAAAGGTTTGCAGTGCCTCCTATGAAGAATTGTGGTTGGACTACATTGCTATATTTTTTTTTTTTTTTTTTTAATAATTTGTAAACTTTAGAGAAACACAGATCCTACTAAATTGAATTATCTTTGTCACGTGCTTGATGTTCCTTAGGTCATTGAACTTGGTGTATTAACTGTAGGGCTAACTCTGAATCTGTATGCTCTTCCAATTGATTTGCATTTCGATGTACTTTTTTTTTCCACCAAACATTTCGTATACTTCTGGGAACACTGCTTTTGTATATTTTTAAAACAGCTATGAGCAATTGCCTGACTTCACTGGGAGGGACATAAACTAACATAAGTTAAATCAACGTCATAAGAGGTTACAAGTTGAAGATTTTTGTGTTGTTATGAGTTTGGGATCTGTTATTCAATGTGAGTCCAGTTAGTTTTATGCTTATCTAATGGGATCCTGTTTAGTCAGGACACCTTGTTAGTGGAGTCGTAGTTAACAAAATGTCTTTTGGATGTGAAATATATGCCTGAGGGACCTATACACAGTTTTCCATGAAATTATATTAGATGATAAGTGATTGGAGCGAAGCTCTTCCTTACTGTGGCAAATTTTTGCACACTTATCTGTAGCAGTGCATGCTTCACATATGCAAGCATTTAGACTCTTGCTTACTGCAGTAAATCATCTTGAAACTTCTTACACTGTATTGTCTACATGATCTTGGTAAATTTTGATGAATCAAGTTGATTATGTCTATGTTTGAAGAGTGATAGTTAATGCTGATTGTTTCTTGTTTTTTGTAATTTAAGTATAAATCCTCTAGAACCCTTCCTCATATTGAAGTCACTGAGGTGACTCCAGGTACAGTTGAAGCCACTGATGGATCAACTTAGCAGAGTCAAAGATCTGACAGTTCCAGAATTTGGAAGTCTTCAAGCATGGGAAGCTCGTGTACATGCTGTTGGTCGTGGAGGAAGCGGTGATGCTGGTGCTAATGATGGCTCTAAATCCTCCCAAGGATATGGTGGAACACCAATGCCGTTTCTTGGTGACACAAAGGTTGTTTACTTCTTGGTGCTTTTTTTCTTTTTTGATATTGAAAATGGGCTCTTAGAGCATGTAGTTGTCTGCTTTTTTTAGCTGCAGCTCTGAGCTATCTTTGTTATGTGTCTATGGCGTGAAATTGTTACACCAGTCTGTCTATAACAGCTCATTGATATTTGGTGCTTGGCCTCTTATTAATTCCTGTTAAATGCTATAAACTAACTAGATGAGAGATTTTTAAGTAGAACCTCTTCTATCAACCTACGGTGGAATTCAGAACTTGGCCTGCTTAAAAGCATGACTTGAGGATAGATCTTTGCCAAGCATGGATGAATTAACTCATCACTTGAGCACTCTTTTTGCCATTTCTTTAGCTATATCTCTTTTGGAATCTAATTTTTGGTCACTGTTTTGGGCATAAGCTTTTGATTATGCCTGTGTGGCTCATCAAGTTGTTTTTCACTTAGTAAGCAATCTAGTTCTGACCTTATTTGTGGAATTCTTCTTATGTTTTATCCAGGCCTATCGGTATTGTGTATTTTTTATCTGACTGGATCTGCATGCAGCTGTATTCTGGTGATAATATAGAAGATTAACCATATTCTCTCTCTCTCTCTTTTTTTTTTGGGGACTTTACCACCTCAATGCAATTATTCATATTGTGACTCATGGACTGAACTTGGCAGGTTGAAGTTTCCTTTGCTGGTCTCGAGGGGAAGGAAGAGGATGTCAAATCTGAAGCAGCGGCTAGTACACCTCTGAAAGTTTTACCACCATGGATGATTAAGCAAGGAATGAACCTTACAAAAGAACAGCGTGGAGAGGTTGGGGAGGAATCAAAGATGGAGGGTACTTCAACATCCTCTCAGTTGTCGGATGACAAGAAATCGACTGTCCAGAGTGATGATAAGAAGAGCATACAGGTTTGTGCGTTTTTGAATTGCCCATCATATTTTACAGTATTACAGTCATTGTCATTGTACTTAAGACAGTGTTGAACCTAACTATCTCTATCCAGGATGAGTATATAAAAGCATACTACGCTGCTCTTCTCAAGAAACAGCAGGAACTGGAAGAATCTGCAAAGAAGCAAGAGCAGCTATCTGATTCCAATATCGCCAATGGTCATTCTGATACATCTTCCTCCCGTCAAGTGGGCATGAAGTCTAAACGCGATCCCGAGGAGGATGTTTGGGAAGAGACTCAATATGCAGGTGAGCGGTTGGGCCATCGTTCTTTCAATTTCTCTGCCTTCATAGGCTACTGCTCATCTATAGTAAGGGAACAAGATAGCTACTCATTTTGAGCCCACATAAAAAAGACTAATTTAGCTTAAACTGATGTCGAGTCGAGTCGAGACCTTCTGAAAGCCAAGAAATTGTTCCAGTGCAAATCGTGCATGCTGTAGTTCCAGTTCATAAATATTTTTTGTAGATCTGCATAGTTTATAAATTGTAGCATCAGCATGGATATTGATCTATGTGATGATGTTTCCCTTATGATCACTTCTCATTGAAACTGGTGCAGTTAAGTCCTTTCTATGGTTTTTGGTGGTAAACTTTGATTAAGGTCCCACCTATATAGCTGACTCAGGTTTCATTTGTTTCGACTATGAACGTGCTTCTGTTTTGCATCAACACAGGAAATACAAGTGAGAGCTATAGGGTTGGTGACTTGAATGTTCAAGCGGATGAGTCGGGTGAGGATGATGATGACGTGGACTGGGAGGAAGGTTGAGAAGGGCGTCCCCTTTTTTTCTCGGCTAGCAAACTTCCCTTCCCGTCGTCTGCTGAAGCTCTAAAAACTCGAGGTGGCGTGATTCCATGGAGTGTTGTACTCTTGTAGCCCACATTATTTTTCTGAAGATCCGACAAGATTCGTTTGGTGGAAGATGTTATAAGAGTCCTTGCATTCATTGTTCTGCTCAGGAGCCTCGAATCGTGCTCTCCACTCGAGGCATGAAGAACATACATTACATCGTGTCATTTTTTGCCGACAACAGGAGAAATGTATGACCTTGACATGGATTCCCTGTTCTAAGCGCATCGAGCTCTCGACACACCCGGATTTTGGAAGTGTAAGACTATTTAAGACTAAACACACAGAGAGAATGAAGCCATTTATGATTGACCTGTGCATGAAGTTCCTGGCTCTTCCCAGTTCAGATTAGTCATTTGCTCGATCCGGCTTTTCATGTTCCGGTGCCGACGCAAAGTGGGTGTGGTTGACTTTCTTTCCGAAGTTGGTCACGCAATGATTCAACACAATTTCTCGATGTGGCCAACTACTCCATTTGACATTTCATGTTCGGAAAGCCTTTTCCATCGGGTGGTGGTGGTGGTGGTGGGTGTCCGTCCCGATGCAAACCGCTCGCACTGCCGAGTCAACTCGGTCTCCCACTTGCAGCTCAGCTCATTGCCGACTCTGCCATTAAACAAATCGCTTTCTCATGTGAAATCTACCAATCAAAAGAGCTTCTCGATGCTTGCTAATCTGCCCCTTTCGTGTCCGCAATATACGGCCATCCAGAGGGGGGAGACGAGTCCCATTTTCAACCGAGTTAGCTTTAAACCGGGGAAAAAGCGGTGCGGAAGAGGGAAGAGTCTAAAGGAAGCAAGTGATACCTCCCATGCAAAAATAACGTGTCCCAACACGCCCGTAGGCGAACACCGAACCCCCCTCCCCGTCCTACAACTAATATAAAATCACGGTCAAGACCGCGTCACGTACCCCTTTTTTAATAATCAATCTCGTCCCGGTGCTCTCCTACTCGGGACTCGCTCATCGACTCGGATTTGGGATAGGAAGTCGTACTGTGGTTTAAGCCTTCGAATCATGTCGAGGAAGAAGATGGGTATCGCTGGATCAAGGCTGTCATCTTCTATGGAGCTCGAACGTAGAGTTGCTTCCGAAAGCAAACCAAAGCTTTCGTGAAATCAGGGAGTTTCTTGTGTACGCACATAGGTACCTAAGATCAAAGTCTCGGCTCGATCCCCTGTTTTTCCAATTCGAGACAGCAAAGGTGTCGTATTAGGATCCTGTCTCCTTTCTTCAAAGTCACTCTTTCCCCTCGCTTGTCTATATGCACGAATTACTTCGCATATGACGACTTCGCATGCCCAGTCTTTCAAATTCCATGAGAGATTTTCTAAGTCGGCTTTTGATTACATCCGTCCACGTCCCTCCTCAATCTTCCTTTTTTCCTTCTTTTCAAAATAACTGGGTTGGAAGAAGACTGACCAAAATGCTGAATTTTGGGTACCTTTGTTTCCATGCACAGCATTTTAATATGATGGGGGTCTCTAAGCTAGTTTGGGTACAGCAATGTCACCTACTTAACACTCAAACTATATCTATATTTTTGCCCCTTTTAATAAATCACAAGTATATAAATATAAATAAATGAATTCTTATGTCCTCGGTCGTCCCAATATATATATAAATCAAGGTTTGACATTCTACTACCGATTTAATGCACTCCCCCTGCCAATTCCTTGAACGTAAAGCAAGATCCGTTGGAAGGATTGTCGACGATTCCTTGCTCCCTCTCCGCATCATTTGGACCTCATTGCTCTCTCTCTCTCTCTCTCTCTCTCTCTTTCTCTCTCTCTCTGTTTGAACAATTTTTTTAACCGGAAGGGTGGAGTTAAACCTCAGAGTCTCATAGAAGCAAGCACCACTCCCATGTCAACCCATCTCCTCTACCATTTCTTAAGCTATAGTCTAGCTCATTCAAGCTGTCATCTCTAGCTTCCACATATAGAGCTTCCTCTTCCTCTCTCCATACACACAACCTTCTTCTTCTTCATCTTCATCTTCATCTATCTAAATCTCTCTAAACTCCAACCTTTTCATCATCTCTCTCTGGCAATCACCATTCCATAATCTCTCCCCAACTCCATGCATGCTCTCTCTTGCCTCCTCTCTTTCCGCCATGAAGCTCCCGAGACCCCCGCGGGTCCATAAAGCCATTCTTTGCCTCGCTTTCCTCTCCCTCTTCCTCCTCTTCCACGGTTGGTGCAATTCTTCCTCCCAACCCAGGAACCAATTGAGCTGGAGCAACAGGAGAGCGCTGGCCAGCAAGTACGATTTCACGCCGTACCTCCGCCACCGTCAACGGCATCATCATCATCGCCATCATCAAACAGGGCACGCGCCCGTGGTGCCAGGGCCGCCTGACCCCCTCTACGGGGCAGAAAAGCGCCTCGTCCCGACCGGTCCAAACCCATTGCACCACTGAGAGAGAGGTTCTTTTATTTATGTACTATTCATACGTCTTTGTAATCAATTCTGGTCATCTTTGTTCATTCTTGACCAAAGAAATTCTATGGAAGAAAAAGCACATGTGCAGCAAATCCTAACTTTTTAGCCAATCTCTTTATGTTCCTTTACATCCCCTTCATGATGACTAGAAGGTGAGTATGGAGATAACCCTCGATTTTGATCCCTGGTGTTATCAAATTATATAGAAATATCTGCTGTAATATCATAATAGCAATCAATATTTTTCTAGATGGCCATCATTGAGCACGTCTTGATTTTCTTTTAGACCTACCAGTCAGTTTCGGTTCCTGCAACTTCTTTTCATGCCTCGCTGATTCACATGCGCACTACCCACATGCATCTTCAAGATCATGCCGGGAATACTTTATTCAATAAAATAGCAGATATTCCGCAATAAAGAAAAACGATGTACGTAGCTGAGCGGGCACGGCATTTCAAGAGACGGGTAAATTTGGAAGACGAAGGACTAAAAAGATAAAATTTGGAAGACGAAGCTTGGATGGCGATGGCATCGGAAGCTCCGGGGAGGAGGGACTTCTCACATGCTGCCAAGCGTACAAAAGAAGGGTTGACTTTCGCTTTCGTTATGGCCAACCGGAGTGCTGTACCGCTAAGAAACTTCTGAAGGAAATCTCCCCATTTGATTATAGTTTTTTCATGCTTTTTGCTTCATCTTTCAGCTAGCTAGCATCGGATCCTATGATACTCCCGAGGCGTTTTTCAAAACCAAACCCGATGGCGATTCGTTGTATTGACAATCCAAAACTTCTCATCATTTCAACATCAAAGTTGGTGTGGTGTTAGTCGCTATGAAAACGTCAAAACTGCTGGCTTTCCCCGACAGATTTCACGTCGATTGTGGATCGAAGTTGATGCGTTCTTGTGGGTCTCTTTGGGCAATCCGCATGATCAGTCTTTCCAAAAGAGAAAGTTCATGTCCATGGTTGAAAATTCAGAAATCTGCACTGTTGCGGTTCTGACTTTGGCCTGCCTCGTTGGGCATTATTGGTGAAACTGTTGGCTTAGGATTACCGGTTTGACTCCCGAAAATGTCAGTGGCGACACCACTTGGGGTTGTTCTCTCCTCTAAATAGAATGATCGGGGGAAGATTCCATTAAGGAAAATTTAGGGAAGATAATGGATTTTCTAAAGTTTAAATTCGCTTGATCTAACTTTTCCTTGTTCTCCTATGTTGTTTAAGAACACCGCAAAATGCTACAATCTTGTGTTTTTGGTCATATCTTGCATAAATCTCCATTCTTTTTGACTTGGGTGGGATAGTTTGTCCAAAAAAAAAATTGCTGTTAAAAATGCTAAACGCAGTAGATCTGATCATTGAGTGAGCAGCTCAATGCCTTTCCCTGCTTTAAGCCGAATTGACCCAAAGGGCAAGCCATGCCCTTTTTGGACCGGTCTGTATCTGAGACTAGGGTCGGTGCATGTTGTACCTCAAACTTTCAACAAAAAGTTCATTTTACTCTCTCAAACTAGCTTTTTTATACTCAATAATAAGGACATTAATGCAAAATCAAAGAAAAAATTTGCACTTTATCCCCAGAAAAGCATGTACATGGTACATCCCAACGGAAAAAATTTGCTGGTATTAACGAGTATACCAAAGTTCAAGTTCGTACGTGCCCCAATCTGAATTCTTGTTTCCTTCTTCAGTCATGGGCTACGCTTGGGTGGGGATCTTTCGGATCTAGCCAAGCTCGATCCGTTCATCGGCTGATCTACAATGAAGTGCTGCAATTTATCCACTGCTTCAAACAAGTGGTAGCTACCCATTTTACAGCTATACCTAGTACCCAAAAAGCACACTCATTGTTATAACCCCAAGCATTTGAATTACTAATGATGAACCATCAAAATAGAGCTCAACTGCATGTACAGAAGTCAGAAATTTGAGATGTTTCAGCCAATGAAGAACCCTACTGACGGTGGAGTCGATCAGCATTCACCGAATTGTATAATCTCTAACCATGATTAGCTTTAACTTCACCATTCTTGGGCCGGTAGATTGGACCTATTTGGGCAGGCTTCTTTTGGAGACAAGGACGGCAGGAAACACTTGGGCTTGTGGCCCAATACTGAAACTTTTCCTGGTCTAATAACCTTTTAGGTGGTGCCGAGAAGTGGCACCGTCGCGTCCGCCTCTGCGGTCGTGGCGGCGGCCCGACCACACCAGTCGTCGTGTGCCGTCATCAAAAGATAAATCGAATAGAAGGCACTATGTTAGACAAGTGGCGGTTCACTCGGGTCAATCGGACCTAGTGGTTCCGACAAGCATCAAAAAACTTTGACTAGAATTATGACCGCGGAATATAATCCTTTGGGTGCGGTTGTTCTTCGAGCTCCTCCTGACCATTCCGACCCAACATATGTATAGACTACCGAGACCAAGTACATCAACGATTTATGACTGATCGGATAATTCTGAAAGAGAAAAGAACGGAAGGAGAGAAGGGACATAAGAACTTGGTATCAAGAGAGGATGGTGATTTGTGACATATTACCCCATAAAGAATATTCCCAGATGAAGAGGATAAGCAAACGCTCAATGATATCATCACATAGAAGTCATTATCCAGGAGAGCAAGGAATGCGAATCTGGCCTTTTGAATGTCATGCAAAGGGCATTTTCATGCATTATAAGACTCGGTCCGATATAATTGTTTATATCATCGTCTATGATCATCTCATTCTCAAGCTTTAATAATGATGATGATGATGATGCTCTCCGGATCAACAGCTGACTTCTCATGCATTCCAAAGAGAAGTTCAAATGCTCTTTGGCAAAGGGAAAGAATCACAACTTATATAAATTGACCTCCCTCGAAAACGAAAGGTTCTATAGGTGCTCTAAAGTAAAAGTGTCAATGGTTCGGTTCGGTTTAGGTTTCCTGAAAACCCCAACTAGACCAAATTGTTTGGATGTGTATGTGCTTTGAAATGAATCAAAGACTTGATTTGATTCGGTTTGGCTCAGTTTGATTTTTTCAGTTTTCTTTGTTTATAATGTTAAAAAGAGGTTTAGTGACAAATGAGAGAGATTATATAAATTGTAATATTAAGAAGAGGGGCGATTTTTAGTTTGGTTCGGTCGAAACTATCCAAACCAGAATTAAAAAAAGGTTATTTTTTTTCATTATTTGAATCAAAACCCAAACTAAATTGAAAATGCATGAAATTTCGATTTCGGTTTCCATTCGGTTTTTCGGTTCGATTCTGACACCCCTATTTAAAAATACGGTATTTCCATTAGCCAAAACAAATCATCTAATGTTAAGCGACATCAGCTTAAAGCAAGAAGAAAGAAAAGACGGAAGTTTGTTACTTAGACACGTGATATTTAATTTGGATGAACAGAGACATCGTACCCAGACTTTGCAACGTGACCAACCAATATCGGAAAAGCTTTTCGTTCCAAATCAACTCTCAGTGCTCGACTCAATCTGGAAACCTTATTTTACTAACCACGCGTAAGAACAAACCGGGTTCATTATATTAATATGGTCATAAAGTGCGATCTTTATAGGTAAATCACCAACCACAAAAGCCAATTACGATATCATTTTATTTTATTTTATTGTAAAATTGAGGCCAAACTTACAGCCAAATGGAAAGGCAAGAAAGAGTTCAAGTAACATCATTGCACCACTGGCTTTGGGGTTTGTCTTACGTCATTCTAGCAAAGCCACCTCCATTAAACTAAAGCCTACCCCTCATCCATCCTTTTGGGATTTGCACCCACTTAAGGGCAGAAGCTAAATCAATATGCGAGTCCACTGATGCATGATTATAGTACTTTTGAAAAAATTGTCCAAAAAAATTAAAATCTATTATTTTTGAATTACTTCAATCTTAAAATTTTCAATTTTACTAATTAAGTCATAAATCATTTTATATTTTGTCAATTAAATCTATCAAGTCAATTTTAGCTAGAAATCATTGATATAGACACCGATTATCTTATATGGCACAGTCGGCCCTGACATGAACAAATTATATATATAGTTTAAATTATTGAATTTTCTATTTTTTTTTCTTGTTTTTTTTCTTCCAATCCTATTGAGGACGAGTGGCCAATCCTCATCGGTCATAGGTGAGAGTCGGTTGACTTGTGTAAATTCTAATGATGTTATATTGAGTTGTGTATTGATGATTTTATTTGTTAGAACAAAAAGTATGAGTTATTTCTTTGATGATTTGTGGTATTTTGGTGAAAAGAATGTAAAAATGGCAAGAAATGAGAAAGTTATCGATTCCAACGAGATAATTACCAATTACCGAATCAAAAAAGTTACCAAGTGGGAAGTTACTAATTACCAAATCGGGAAAGTCACCGAATATGGAGATATTGATTTAGTAAGTTACCGAATGTGGAGATACCGATTTAGTAAGTTTCTGCATGTGGAGATACTGATTTAGTAAGTTGCCGAATGTGGAGATACCGATTTAGTAAGTTACTAAATATGGAGTTACTGATTATAACAGTTTACCAAATCTAGGAGTTACCGATTTTAGTAGGTTATCAATTTAAAAATAATAATTATTTTCTCATGTTTTCCGTTCTCTAGTTATCTTAGTCCTTATTGATTATAGCAAATTACCAACTCTGGGAGTTACCTATTTTAGCAGGCTACCAATTTTAAAAAAAATAAAGATAAATTATTTTCTCATGTTTTCTATTCTCTCGTTATCTTAGTACTTCATGTGTTTTTAAGCATAATTATCTAATAAATGCATATCTATTATGTTTGGGGAAGTTTTGCATAGAATGTTAATGTTGAATATGTTCATTTGATGATGATTATGTGAAATGATGCAATACATATAATGTTGATGTTCAATATGTTCAATTGATGATGGTTAAATGAAATGATGTGGTGCATAAGTATGGGACTTGAATTATCGATTATCTTTCTATGATGGGACTTGAATTATCGATTATCTTTCTATGACTTCCAATTAAATGATAATGGCTTAGCATGGCAAGAGAAGGAATGTGCATGTGTTGAAGTGCATGTAATCATTTGTTTGTCATTAATTGCATAAGAAATGAAAAAAATTATTGTAATTCATATGATAATTGTCGTGTAATGATGTGTATGTCCTTGATGCTACTTGATTAAGATCTTTGCTACGCCTTATTTGCAACTAAGCAAATTCCCTTGTATGAGTATATAGATAAGACTATGAAATTAGCTAGATGTTCTACTATATATGATGGTTCTCTATAAGGTTGATATGATATGAAATCCTATTATAACATGATTCGTGTAGTCATGGTATGACATAGCCCTTGTGGTCATAGTATGATATGGCTTTATGGTCACGATATGATACGATATGATATGCCTCTTGTGGTCATGGTATGGCATGGCTTGTGATCGTCATCATGCGAATGTACAGTGGTGTATTTATCCTCTTAAATATAGAGGACATCCGTGATGAATTGGCTGAGGTGCGACAAATGGTATGTATGATTCTGTCCCCTCTGAGTTAATGGTGACGATACTTCATTAGTTGAAGTGTCTCGTGAATTGAAAAGTCCTGGCCAATGACATGTATGAATTCACTTGTGTGTATTGTAATGAACTCCAGTGATGAGTATAAACTTGCCAATATATATTCTTGTGTATAGTGGTAAGCTGTTAGATGATATAGGTGCATTATAAAATAATACGTCATTGGCTTGTTTTTGAGTTAATGAACTTGCAATTTTGTTAATAGTTTTCACTCACACATTATGATAGTAAAGATAGAGTATTTGTTTATGCATTTATTATACATGGTTGTTTTTGTATTGCCTCAATCTCATGTTAGATGTCGGTACTAGGTTGAGTAGTAAGTTGATTTTCTACCTTAGAGATTTCATTTATTGGGCTTCGGCTCACCCTTTTTTTTAAAATTTGTAGGATAGTCCTCCTAGACTTGGTGATGGAGGGGACAAGATGTCGGAGACCATCAATCCTTGAGTTGGATGGTGGCTTGGTCAATGTTAAGACTTGCTTTTAGTTTAGTATAGGAGTAGTGGTATTAGGTGACCCCGACCTCTCCTAGGACAATGGATTTTGTAATGATAATAACTACCGGCGTTCGTATAAAGTTAGACATGTATATATTATTAAACTCGTGCGATTTTCTTGTAAGGGATGCTATGAAAATTTGATTTTGCTTTTGTTTGTGTAATTATAATTATGAGTATAAAATGGAAATGATATGTGTTGTGCGTGACGCGCTGGAGCATTATAAATTTTGTGGACCTGATATATATGACTTGAGGCCATACCATCCCGTTGAAAATATAAACGTACATCATGCATCTTCGCATAGTATGATACATTATAGTATCTCATCCATAAGAGAACTGATAATTAGGTGATTAATTTAATTAGAGATTAATCAAGAGTGTAAGGAAACGAGCCTTGGTGGTTAGGATACACAGCAACTAGAGATTTGGGGAAAATATGTGCTGCATGTGACGTTTTGAGGCTTTATAAATTTCATTTTTGAGGCTTTATAAATTTCATGGACTTGATATATATGACTTGAGGCTGTACCATCCCATTGAAAATACAAACGTACATCATGCGCCTTTGAGTAGTATAACATATTATAATATCTCGTCCGTAAGAGAATCAATAATTAGGTAATTAATTTAATTAGAGATTAATCAAGAGTGTAAGCAAACGAGTCCCGATGATTAGGATATGCAGCACCTAGAGATTTGGAAGGTAACCTACCACTTGCCATCATTGGTTCAGTGAGAAAGACAACGTTTTAAAGTGGGGTGATTTGGATCATGTTGGTACGCCACCACCAATTTCTCGACGACCGGTTTGCTCGAAAGCCCCCCTCCAAAATCTCTCCACAAGTCAAATCCAACTTCGCTAAATCAGGCAGGAAATGCATAATTATGGGTTGTACAGTGATCTGGATTTGGCACTGCATATGAAGATTATTTGGATAAGCAGTGTTTAGTGGTTAAGCCCTAATGAGACGTGATGCAATCCCACTGTGACTACCAAAAAGAAAAAAGATTGTACAAGCACGTATGAGAAAAATACAATGGCGGGCGAGACCCTTCCCCATTGGAAAACCTCAGCAGGCTGGATTTTTCACTTTGTCAAACCCTAATTGATTGGAAATGTGACTTCCAAGTTTAGTCCTCCTTGATTATCTTCATTAGAATAATTCTGTTCTTGGAAGATTTTTGGGGAAAAGCTAGCTGGCTGCCACAGCTTACACAGGGAGAGAAGGTCTTTTTTTTTTCCCCTAATTTGAGGCTACTAGCATAGAGACCCGGTAACTTGAAGAGTCATGAAAAAAAATGCCAGTCCCTAAATCGATTGTCTAGACCTTTGAGTTGTGTTGGTGGTTCCGATCCGATGCAATTTGCATGCAGTTTATGTGACTTGAATAGGCTATCTTTAATTTCTAAGTTTAAATCTTGGAGCTCAAAGAAAGTTTTTGTTTTTTTCACCCTTGAACAATAATCGAACTATTATTCTGCGACAATTGAATATAGTAATACTGCACATGCAAAGTGATCCCACGAATTTCAAAAGTGCACTTGAGTAGACCGACCGTATGCAATTTCCAATAAAAAGGCCCCTCTACACTAGTTTGTGAAAATCAATCTTGTAATATAGTTTTGATGCATCCATTGATAGTCAATTGATAATGCGGAGGCGAAAATAGGGCAGGCGACGCTACTGACCAATGCCGAAGGAAAAATCCTTCCTATTATCGGCCTTAGACCGTGTCACGTTGACAATCAAGTGATGCTTAAATTAATGCCAATATTAAAAAAAAAAAATGGGCCATTCCACCCCTTAATATAAAATGTAAATACTCCCATCATGTTGAACCTAATCATGAGTAGAACTTGGCATAAGACCAGGTCATTAGTAAAATTAATTACATTATTTATTACCTAATCCTAAATTATTTCTAACCTAATGAGAGATGAAGAGTTAACTTCCTACTTGTAGAAAAGGAGTAGTTAGCTTCTTTTCTTTTAACTTCTCTAGACCAGATATCTTTATTCTATATTCTATTTTTCAAAAGCAAAACATGTAGAAACAATTCAGTAAAAACAAGAATAACACTATCGAGTTCATGATATGAAAGGGACATACCACTATCGGGCGCAGATTAAGTTGTGTTACGGGACCATTCAAATGAATTTGAGAGTGTTGTGATTCTTGATAGGACGTGAACCACGTTAACACATAACCGTGGCCCTCTTTTCTTCTAAATTTACATACGTTCATTCCCTCAATATGCAAGAAATCATTTGTAGTTTTTGGTAATTCTAAAGGGCAAAAGATTTGGTCGTAGATTAGTGGACCCATTTGAAACGAGGAGCACACAAATTGGGCAACTTGGGAAGCTGCCGAATTTTGGTCCCTAAACATTAAAGATGAAAAGAAAAGAAAGATCGGGACGCACCCACGCGAGCCCACCATCTGGACAATAAAGAAAGGTGGCATGCTTCGAGATTGACTTGAGATGTCGACCTCATCCCATCCCCTCCGTTGACTCGGCCACCACTTTGCCCCTCCGAGTTCGTGCCTAAATATCGCCGTGCTCAGCGAATGCCCCCAGCATTTTAGGGTTTTTTTTAATAATTTGCCTTCCTGACGTTTCAATATTTGCAATTGCCCCCCTGAGTTTCAGAAATCCGTCGCAACGTGTCTTCTGACATTTACTCCGATCAATTTTGCTCCGAGCTCTGAGCACGTGAAAGCATGTAATTGATTAAAAAGGGCAACTTTGTCATATATGTGTATACATGTACAAAAGTAGAAGAGTAGTTCATGAAAATAATGCTAGTGAGAAAATGTGACTAAAGTTCTAGTGAGAATTGACTGGAGTCAACGCCGAATGCAATTTTGCATTCGGCGTAGTTTAAAAAAATATGTATGAATAATCAATATTGTCACTTTGAGATTTGATGATTCTTCTAAAAATTTAAGTTATTAGATGAAGATGTAGTTTTGATATCTAAGTATTTTATCATTCCTCATCACACTTAATATGATCTTTATGCCTAATTCTAAGAGTGGAAATATTTCATGAAGTGAGATTTAGTAGTAATAGTGCTAACCGCTCTAAAAGTTGAAGTTATTAAATAAAGCTGTTGTTTTAGTATTTATATTAATCACTCTCATACAAATTAGGACTGATTGGTTTTCGGTCCGATTCCCAGCTTCCGGGATTAGAAGCCAAATCGATTGGTCCTGAAACTGGGGACTAGACCAACCGATTGATCTAATCTGATCCGGTTTGGTTTGGCGGAACCAGTAAATTTGCTATTTTGGGCAAAAAATAAAATGAAAAATTAGAGAAATTGGGAGGAATTATGGTTTGTTTCTTATTAAATTTAAAAATATATAATAAAATTAATCGGGTCCGGTTAGATTGGTCCGGTTCTCACCTTGGAATTGGAAACCGGACCCATCGACCATTGGTTTCATAAGTGAGAATTGGGAATCGGACTGCCCTCTTTGGGAACCGGCCGGTCCGGTTTGATCCAAGCGGTTCCCTATTTGGGAGGTTCCCATTGCACACCCCTAATACAAATGCGTGTGCAGCCGTATGGTTGTATATGTCAAAAGATTTTGTTGGAGTGAATACTAATCAACTTTGAAAAGCCAGGGGTAAAGTTGCAAGAATATAAAATTCAATGGGCAATTTGCCACGATCTTAAAAATTTTGGGCACAAAATGGAAGTCTCCCCGTCAGTGCTAATGGTGCGTTGGAATACCACTATATCTCTGGTGCTTCGCTTCCGTGTGCTCTTGAAATTCACCTATCCCAATCAGGCCCGGACACGTGGAGCCTACCTGGCAACATTTGTGGCCTACGCCGACTTCCACCTAAATTTTAACGTCTAATCCTTATTGCGGTTGAAGTGGCACTGAATTTCTCCATTAGGTTCCCGACCAATAATCCATTGTCAAAGCACCGATAAAGTAAATAAAGACCGACAAAACAATTATTGAGACACCTTGAGGGGAAAATACTGAACAAAAAAAATAAATCGAAAGGCCCCCACTTCCCAAATTTTACTTTATTTGAACCTTCATAAATGCTTAAAAGAGAATTTTTTTGCATTTATTATTTACAATCGGGAACATTTTTAGTCGCAATGATTGATCAAAGAGTAAAAAATAATGCTAGGAACGTATTAATTATCAATCTACTTACTAACAAGGTAAAAGAACTAATTTTGTTCTCAGTTCATTTTTTTGTTTGTCAAATTTCACGTGTCATTCCTAATCCAATTTACATGTAAGATGGGACATTAAAACATTCACCGTCACTTGTCTATTAAATTTTCATATTGGACTTTTTGATATTGTCGGATTGGCTCGGCTCTTCTTGGGAAAGAAAATTTTAATGCAAGCATCAGCGGTTAAGTTGGCAGTTGGGCACAAGATTTAGAGAACCCCAAAAATCAGAGTCAACACGCACCAAGAAAAACGCAGCTCCTGGTCTTGTCGTTTCCGTAGCGTTGTTTGGTATGTGGTTCTGCATTAACTTATTGCCCCCTTGAAAGCTAAAAAACATAGGGATGGAAAATCAAAATTCTTATTTATTTTTTGAGAAATAATTTTAATTTCCATGATAATAACAATCGATTCTGAACCGTAAAAAATTAAATAATAAACAGTTATAAATTATTGTGAGGTTCACTTTTTTGAAAATTTTGTAGGTTTCAACCAATAACCCATTGTCAAAGCATATTAGCCTTATGATTATTCACCTTCCTCTAATTATATCCACGAAATCGCACTAAATTAGTAAATAAATCCTTCAAGAAGGTGGAGTCGAACCGGAAGCACCGGTTATCGCCGGTCACCTACACCCTTCTTCTCTCTCTCTCTCTCTCTCTCATTTCTCCTATATATATATATATATAACACTCCTCCGTTCTAAACCAAACCTGAACTCTTCAAACCCAATACGAGTCTCCCGTCCGCACTCTCCATTTTCCTTAGCGTCGATTCGCTCTGCTTCTCCGGTGCCGGAAAATGGTCCAGGCTCAGGGGGAGCAGCCGGAGACGGACTCCGTCGCCTCCCATCACCGGCGCGTCGCCCTCGGCCTCGTCGTCTCCGTCTCGGCCCTCGTGTCCCTGTGCGCGAAGAAGGCCGGCCAAGTCTCCAAGAAGCTCGCGCGCCGGGGGCACGACCGGTGCAAGTTCTCGCCGCGATCGCCCTCGTTGGAGGAGGCGGCGGCGGGGACGGCGTCGCCGCTGGGGCGCCCGAAGAAGCTCCTCTCGAACATAAGCAACAAGGCGATCGCGTTCGTGCACAGGGGCAAGAAGGGGCCGGGCCGCGGCGGCGGCGGCGGGGAGGAGTCGGAGGCAGAGTCGGAGGAGTTCCGCTTCGGGGACGGCGGGGTGTGGCAGAGGAGCATCCTGATGGGGGACAAGTGCCAGCCGCTGGACTTCTCCGGCGTGATCTACTACGACGAGAACGGGAAGAAGCTCAACCAGGTGCCCGTCCGGTCGCCGCGCGCCAGCCCCATGCCCGGGTACCTCGCCCGCGCCCGCCCGGAGGAGCGGCCGGTCAGCAAGTTCGACTTCGGCGGGCTAGGGAAGTAGCCGCCAAAAAAGCTCCATAGCAATACCGAAACCAGCACGATCCCCTGTCAGCGTTTGATGAAGAAAGGGTAGGGTCACAAAGGGCTGTTGTGTAGTGTAACTTTCTTCCTTTTTCCGTCTTGGGTTTTGGAGTTTTGTTCGTCTGTTTCGCCCTGTGATTAGATGAGGTTTTGAGGATTTGTCTGTACAAAATGATTCAGACAGGAACTGCGGAAGTTCCCATGATGGTTTTCTTGGCTGTCCCTTCAACTTAATCTCCGTTTTCTTTCGAACCCATTACGAACTAGAATCCAGCTTTCGTTTGCAATCGATTAAACCGAGTGATCCGAATCGTCAAAAGCTCAAGATAGCTTCCATTAGCAGAGAAAGAGACAGCATAAGTTCCTCAGCCTAGCCTTTTTTCTTTTCTTTTTTTCTTTTTAAAACCGGATGCGAGAAAGACCGAGTCAAGACGACCGAGTTTCGTTTCAGACTGGCGCGAGAGCAAAGCCCCAAAAGGCGACACTGTTTCAGCGCCGCCAATATTGAAATACTCGAGCATCGTCAGGACCATATGCAGGCTTGTGCACCGTTCCATACTTGCTGACGTGGGAGATGATTCATGTCAAGGCTGGAAGTCTAGAGAGATGACCCTTTTGCTCACAAATTACAGAGAAGATTCGTGCTGTGTAAATGTCAAAATTAACACGTTTTCATCGTAAATTTAGTTAAAATTGAATTAGAATCGCAGTTATACGAATTGCAAACGCGATTAGGTTACAAAGAACACAAATTGCCAACCCTTTTGTTATGTATCCCACCGGAGCAAAGTCGCAAACACGGCGATGGCATCTTGGGTTCGCCTCCAAAATTTTATCCCGTCAGCAAATGGCGGTAATTTTCCAAACGCGGCAGTAATTTCTATTTAGATGGTAATTTTTTAAATGCCTTGGTAGATTATATCATGTGACAAAGGATGATTTCCAAATGCATTTTTAAGTTTTAACAATCGATGATAGCGTTTTTTATGTTGGTTACTCCAACAAGTGATGATAATTTGAAAAAAATAAAAATAAAATTGGTGATGTCGCCGCCCCTAACGAACACATGGTTCAGATTGCACAAAGAGAAGATCAACGATGATAATTCGTGTGAACGGTCGGAGTGGTTTTCGGCCTGTCATTATTTTCAACGGCTCACATCTTCCCTTCCTTGATCCAACGGCGGAAGCGTGTACCGTGGACAATTCCGGCCGAAGAACAACGGGAAGGCCCGTGAATCTTCAGACAGAGCGCTTTCACTGTGATTCAACAGCTGCTGATTCTACAATCAATTCGCAAAAATGGCAGTCTTAAGCAAGAACGACCCGGTTTCGCATTCTTCTACTTTTGCCTCGTGGAAAACCAGGAGGACGGGCAAGAAACGTTTTCCAGCAATCTTTCCGTCGAGCGACGCAGTCCGTTTCACGTCATCGCCATGGAAAATCCTTTCGTTCAAGCTCGACCAGCAAGTAAACAGCGGTTGCGATACGCTTCAACGCTCCACGACCCTCACGAGAAGACCAGGTTTTTCCAGCTTCTAAAGCAGTAAAACTAAGAGGGCTTCGGGGGGGACTCGCCAACACTTTGACCGCACAAACGAACCCAGAATTCGAGTCAAAGTTAAAAAAAAAAAAAGGGCCTGCTTATGAATGTTTATCCGCCTCGGTCCTACACGGCAGCTGCTCGTCGGTTGACTTCGACTTTTTGGAGTTGACTCGATGGGGCCATTAGAGCAGCTTCAACAAATCGAGGTCGGAGTCAACTCGGCGCCAGAACCGACTAGGAATCAGACAAGAACAAAATGCTTTCTTTTTTCGCATTCTCAATTGTCAAAACCTTCCTGTTTTTTCTTACAAGAACAAGGACAGGGTCGATGCGACGACGTCCTTTGTCTGCATTTCCTTGCTGCGTTCCTCCATTTCCACAAGCACAAACCCCTACCATCACGGGTAGGAAACTCTTGCGAAAGCAGCGAAAGAGAAGTAAACCCGGAAAGGAACCATGCATGTGCGACGAGATTAAGACAACGAAAAGGAAAGCGAAATGACTATAGCAACACCCCCGAATGGACAGGCCGAAAACCATGAATAGCCTCTCACCTTTGACCTTTTACTGCTTTGCATATCCCTCCCTGGCGTAGTCCTTAGCGTGACCGGTCCTGGCAGCATTGCTTCCCTGGCCAAGGCCCGACAGGTCGGACCCTCTGAAGTATTTGTACAGCCACGACAGGCCGGCCAGCGCTATGACGCCGAACCCGCACACGGACAGCGCGGCGGCGACGGCCGCGAACAGGACGACGGCGACGGGGACCCATATCGGGCTCGAGACGATGAGCAGCGGCGCCAGGATGATCATGCCCAGGACGGCGGCGGTGATGGTGAGGCCGATCAGGAGGAGCAGGACGGCGTCGGAGACGACGAGGGCGAGGACCCCGAAGAGGTGGGGCGAGCCGGGGGCCCGCTCGTGCGGCTTGCCGAAGACGGAGGCGCCCTGGGGGGCGGCGGCGGCGGCGGAGGGCCGGGGAGGTCTGTAGAGGTCGGCCATTGTCGAGGATCGCGAGCTTAGCAGATTCGAGAAGAGGAGAGGAGCGGAGTAAGACGAGGAAGAGGAGAGGGGTCGGCAAGAGGTTTTTCCGGACACGTGTGGAGGAGGCGCTCTGGCGGAGGCATGCGAGTCGACACGTGTGGGAACTGTGGAGCACATGGTGGGGAATGGGGATGATGCCCCGCCTTTGACGAGGGGAATATTTTTCCCTTTTGGCCACGATTTAATTGGAAGGATTAACTTGAGGACCAAAGTGCAATTCTCCCTTCTATTTTCAAATCATGCTCGACGGGAGGTTTCGCGGTGCTCAAGAAACGATCTGGGTCAACGAGGAGGAAGAAGGTGTTGGATGTATGTCCTAAAATTACTATATAATAGTTACATATTAGGAATTTCAGTTGTACTATCATTATTATTATTTATTTAATGGCAATGACATAATCATTCATTTGTACAATTATTTTATATTTATGAATGATTCCATAAGATCGATTCTAGACCTATTCTTGAGACGTCGAGAATATATGTGACGGAGTTCATAGTTAGGCAAATTTGAATCTTTAAACTGTTCCTAGTCAATGGATTATTGAGTGAATATTTATAATCCTATTGAGACCAGTGTGTTCTTAACTTCACCATTAAGTATTGAATACTTAAGGGAATGATGAATCGCATATCATTGGGTATTATGATGCTTGAGTTGTTTGTATTAGACAAGTTCACTGGACGTGACGTATATGAAACGATTAGCAACACGTAAGCTTTTAACGTGATCAATGTCTAATTGTTCATGCTTTGGTCTTGTGTAAATAATCCTTAGACCTGAGGCACAATGTTAATTTGTGTGTCAAACAATTATGGTTCATGGGTGCACGTAATGCCGGGTCGTTGATCTGTCTTCATACCTGATGGTCATAGTTTATGCATATACGAAGTTGCACGTATGCGCAATATGGAATCTATTTCCTTGTTAAATGCAAGGTATAATAATGATGTCCTATGCGATCTAATTATGACACTGTATTGAAATCCTTGGCCGGGGTTGTAACCGAGAATAAATTGTTTATGTCTCGAATAAAATGCATGTCAATTAGATTTGTACATTTGATCGAATTGGTGACTTGACAAATATTCCATGGTCTTTATTTGATCCGGACATAGTAAGACAGAGAGATTGGATTACACTATAGCCAAAACTGACAGGTTCATTATGTTCTTAAAGCATTCACACTATCTGGGTAACCATGATATATTGCTAGATGTCAATCATGACTTGTAGGACCCAAAGATTAATCGGGACAATTAATTCTTTTGGGAGTACTAATATGTTAGTACAAGTCTTACTGCCAACTTAATGATGAACTTAGGGATGTCACACACCATAAACAATTAGGATAACGTGGAACAAGAGAGAAATATTGTTGCAAATGTGTTTGCAATTACTGCAATCGAATTGAGTCGATTTGAAATTAAATTAAATGAGATTTAATTTAATTTGTATTATAGTCACGAACCTACTTGCATATGATGCACACACATGCCCAAAGTGAATATATGTTAATATATTCCAAGTGCACACGTAAAGATTATGTCATTTTTATTTTTATTTATATATATAAATAAAAAGGGGTTTGATTAATTATTTTTCATTTAATTAATTAATTAAGGTGCACGTGTGCAAAGATTTTTTTTTATTTTGAATAAAAAAAATTAAAGCGTGCATGTGCATGATCGTGCACAATTGCACTTCGAAAGAATGAAAGTGAGGATCGGCAACGGTTGCTGATCCCACGATCAGCAACCATTGCTAATTCATGAAAATAAAAAAACTATCCGAAAGTCCGCAAAAAAGGTTGTTGAAAATAGAGCAAAGTGCATGTGTGTTCTTGTTTTTTTGAGACGCGAGAAATAGAGGGATTCTCTCTTGTTCGGGTCGTGACTAAAAACATTAAGGATACGCCGGATTGTTTCCACGAGATTGCTAGCATGATCATAGTGGTGATTATCCGAAAGTTATCTCTTACGTTTGACGTCCATTGTTGGTGTGTCTGAACTAGAGGTCCGACGTCTGTGGAGCTCGAACTGTAGAACATCCGAACCAATTCGTATAAAGCGCGCTTCGAGAGGTAATTCGTTCAACTTCCTTTTTATATTCAGATTTTTGATTAAAACGCATGAACAACGCATTCGGAGAATCATGTATAAAATATATCATCTTTATATCTACTGCGTTCTTTTTGTTAATTTTACCTATACATGATTCATGAAACCCCAACAGTGGTATCAGAGCCAACCTTTAGCGTTTTTCGTGCGTTTAATTGATTTATAGTTTAAAGATATTTTTGCGTTCTAATGGTCAATTTATTTTTGTTAAGAGAATCTCTTGCTTTTATGTGGCCTATAGAAGTTGATTAATTTATGCGATAATTTTAATCAACTAAGCAAAAATTAGAACTAAATCAATTTTGAATCAAAAATCCGTAACTTGTTATATTTTATGTTTATATTCTGCGAATTATTCGCGATTGTGAATTTAAAGTTGACAACGCAACTTTTGTTCGGAATCGCGCTCGTTAACTTTGTTTCATCGATTTGATTTCTTGACGTAATTTGCGTTGTTCGGCTTTAAATTTAATTAAATGCAGAATTTTATTTATGCCTTCTGGAGCTTTAAATTTTGAATTTATGGCTTATAAGGAAGGTGGTGATCATAGAAAAATCCCTAATCATTATGATTGCTGTATGAATGAATGTATGATGATTACGGGTATTCTTTTTGGGGATATAATTATTAAATGAAGGCTGTGTCATTCCTTTTATTTTATTTTATTTTATTTTTTCATGATATATAATTTTAGCATAGTTTAGTATTTCAATAGTTGATATAAATGCTACAAGAAAAAATTAGCCATTAGAGGAGCCATTAATCCGGTGAACTCTATGGTCCCGGTCTTTGAAGAGTTCAAAGATTGAAGAAGAAGTGAATAGCAGGTCCCTATTATTAAAACATTAAAATGGCTAAATGGGTCTCTTTGGCTCAAGATCTATTGAACTATAATTCCACGATCACCACGTAGGATAGATGTTTATGTGATATCTATTTATTTATTGTGTTTATGTTATCATGCATGTTAAACTAGTTAATGTGCAAAGTGAGACCGTTGACCCAAAAATTTCCTTATTAATAATATTAACTCGAAACGGGTTTCAGACTTGTGGACTTCCATCGTCGTGGTTTGATCCAATATTATAGTGGTTAACTGACCAGCTATGGATATATAGGGTTAATTACAATTCATAATATTGGACCACTCCATTATGCATGTGATACTGTGGGGTTGGAGCCAAATGATTTCTAATAACTGTCAGGTGAGGGAATGTTTGTGTTTTCAATACTTACATGAGACAATGGGCTAGACTTAACTATGATCACGATGCCAATAACTGTTAGGTGAGGCTTTCATGATCTAGAAGCCGAAGTTATGATTGGGACTCACATATGATGCGTTGAACAAGTTGGTTCACTCACTAAGTTCATAGAACACCAATAACTGTTAGGTGAGGTGGGCTTTGGGCTAGTGGGACTTCAATCCCCACTAATAATCTTTACCCAACAAAGATTACTGCTTCCCATCTTAAGGAGTATGGGGTTCAAATATAAATTTAGTGGGGGGATCTATTTCATTTAAAGGTTAAAATGAAATAGTTATTTTGAAAGATACAACGGTTAACAATTTATTTTCTACAACAGATATATTATTACTCTAAAAATGGTGACTATAAACCCATTCACTTCTATACTTGACAAGAACTTTTTGACTGGACTTAATGTCACTGATTGGGTGAGGAATTTGAGAATTGTTCTTAATTCAGATAAAATTCGGTATGTGCTTGATGAAAAGATGCCAACCTCATTTCCTGATGGTGGGACCCAAGAGGAGGTGTCACTTATGATAAGTGATGTGACGATGACTTAAAAGTTAGGTCATATATGCTTGCTTCGATGAATAATGAATTATAGAAGAAGTATGAATTTATGGAAGATGCTAAGTCGATCATTTTACACTTGAAGTAATACTTTGATGAGAATGGTCGAACCTCTAGATATGAGATATCTAAGACATTGTACCGTATGAGGATGGCTGAAGGATCATCAGTTAATAATCATGCTTTGAAAATGATCTGGCACATTGAAGAATTGGCTAGGCTGAATCTCGTTATGGACAACGAGTTAACTGTGGATTTGATCCTCCAATCTTTACCTGATTCCTTCTCTGGTTTTGTTCAAAACTTCCACATGTATAAGATGGATAAAACTCTCACTGAGTTACATAGCATGCTGGTAGTTTATGAGAAGGAAATGCATAACATAAGACTAAATGTAGTGGCTATGGCTAAGGCTTTTTCTTCAAGGGGTAAGACTGTTTTAAAGAAAAATAAATGCAAGAGGCCTGTCAAACCTGTTGTGCAACCAAAACCCAATATCGATAAAGGGAAATGTCATTTCTATGGTGTCAAGGGGCACTGGAGGAGGAACTGTAAGAAATACCTCGCGAGTTTGAAGGTCAAGCCCAAAGACCAACCTTATGAAGGTATGGTGTCTATGCTTATTGAAACTAATCTTATGGTTAGTGCTGAATCCAGCTCATGGGTTCTAGATTCTGCTGCAACTTCACATATTTGTATGTCTTTGCAGAATCTGGAAACAAGCAGGATGCTAGGGCGAAATGAGATTGTCCTGACATTTGCCAATGGAGCAAAAGTTGTTGCATTAGCTATAGGGACTTTTTGTTTATGTTTGCCTTCTAGACATGTATTGGTTTTAAAGAACTCTTCGCATTATAAGAATGATGTTGGGAACATCATCTCTATACCTCGTTTGGGTAAAGAGAATTATGAATTTTCTTTTGCTGATGATGTATATTCTATTTATCATGATATAAGATGTGTTGGTTCTAACTTATTAACCAATAATCTTTATACCATTACAATGTCTGGTAATGCGATTACCGATGTCGATAAGTAAAATAGAATTGATATAAATGCCATAACTAATAAACGCTCTAGAGATAGTCCAAATAAAAGTATGTTTGGCATCTCCGATTATGTCATATTGGAGAAGACAAAATTAACAAGTTGAGTAATGATTGGTACATTGATTTATCAAATTTTGAGTCATACTCGACTTGTGAGGCATGTCTTCTAGGAAAAATGACCAAAATGCCTTTTATGGGACATAGTGCGCGAGCTGCTGACATATTAGGATTAATACATACAGATGTATGTGAACCAATTAATGAAACTGCTAGAGGTGGTTATAATTACTTCATTACCTTTACTAATGATTAGTCACGGTATGATTATTTATACCTCATGAAGTATAAATCTGAATCATTTGAAAAGTTCAAGGAATTCAAGGCCGAAGTTGAGAACTAAACAGGAAAATGTATTAAGGCTCTTCGATCGGATCGAGAAGGTTAATACCTTAGTACTGAATTCTTGGACTATCTTAAAGAGAATGGCATTTTATCACAATAGACACCTCCTGGAACTCCAAAACATAATGGTGTATCTGAACGAAGAAATAGTACTTTATTAGATATGGTGCGATTTATGATGAGTTACACCAATTTGCCAATATCCCTTTAGGGATATGCCCTTGAGACAATTGTATATATACCGAACAGAGTGCCATCCAAATCTGTTCCAATTATGCCCTATGAGATATGGCATAGTAGGAAACCTAGTCTTAATTATATTAAGATTTGGGGTTGTCTAGCTTTCGTGAAAAAACTGAAAATGGAAAAATTGGAGGCAAAATCTAAACAAGGTCGCTTCATTGGATATCCAAAGGAAACTCTTGGATATTATTTCTATTTTCATTCAGACCAAAGAATTTTGGTGAGCAAGCACGCTTCTTTTTTGGAGAATCAGTTCGTCCAAGAAGGTAGTGCTGGGCGAAAAATAGTCTTACAAGAAGAAAATAATGAAGTACCAAACAACCGAGTTCAAATACGAATATCTGATTCAGTAGGAGTTTCTAATACACAACATCTTAGGAGAAGTGCGAGAACGTCTCGCCCACCTGCTTGTTATAGACACTCGATTGATCATATTGAACCATTGTTCATTATGAATGATGGTGATCAACGTAGTGATCCTAAAACCTATGATGAGGCGATGTCAAACATCGATTTTGGTAAATGGCTAGAAGCCATGAAATCCGAAATGGATTCAATGTATTCCAATGAAGTTTGGACCTTAATTGACCTGCCTGTGGTATTATACCAATTGGCTGTAAATGGATCTTCAAGAGGAAAATGAATGCTAAAGGTCAAATTAGAACTTACAAAGTACAGCTAGTAGCGAAAGGATATCGTCAGAAAAAAGGAATTGATTATGACAAAATTTTCTCACCTGTGGCCATGCTAAAATCCATTCGGATTATGTTGGCTATAACTGCACACTTTGTTTATGAGATATTCCAAATGGATGTCAAAACGGCTTTTCTAAATGGTTTTCTTGATGAGGACATCTATGTGGAACAACTACGGGGTTTTGAATCCGATAGTGAAAAACGGAAGGTGTGTAAGCTTAAGAGATCCATTTATGGACTCAAACAAGCCTCCAGAAGTTGGAATATTCGTTTTGATGAGGTAGTCAAATCATTTGTCTTCATCAAAAATCCGGATGAACCTTGTGTATACAAGAAGATCAGTGGGAATGCAATTGCATTTCTAGTTTTGTATGTCGATGATATAATTTTGATTGGAAATGATGTACCAATGATATCATCGATAAAACTATTCTTGTCACAGAAATTCTCCATGAAAGATTTATGAGAGGCAACCTACATTTTAGGTATCAAGATCTATAGAGATAGATCAAGATGATTGATTGACCTCTCACAATCTATGTACATAGACAAAGTGTTAACATGTTTTAACATGCAATGTTCCAAGAGAGGATTATTGCTTTTTAGGCAAGGGATCCGTCTTTTTAAGGATATGTGTCCCAACACTCCTGAAGAAAGAAAGCGAATGGCAAAGATACCATATGCATCCGCTATTGGAAGCATAATATATATTATGCTATGTACTAGACCTGATATTGCGCATGCTAAGTATTACTAGTAGATATCAATTTGATCCAGGAGAAGAGCACTGGATAGCGGTCAAGAATATTCTTAAGTACTTGCGAAGGACTAAAGATTTATTCTTGATATATGGAGAAGGAGAGTTTAAAGTTATAACTTATACTGATTCCGATTTTCAATCAGATCCTAATGATTATAAGTCTACATTTGGATTCGTCTTTACATTCAATGGTGGCGCAGTTAGTTGGAAAAGTTCCAAACAAAGCATAATTGTTGATTCCACTACTGAGGCAAAGTATGTAACCGTTTTTGAAGCAGCAAAAGAAGCCGCTTGGATGAAGAAGTTTATTTTTGAACTTGGAGTCGTTCCTTCAATCGAGTAACCGATTACACATTGTTTTGTGACAATAATGGGGCGATAGCTCAAGCTAAGGAACCAAGGTCTCACCAGAAGTCCAAGCACATTGAGATACGCTTCCATCTCATTAGAGAAATTGTTGGGAGAGGTGATATTGCCTGGCAAAAAATTGCCTCAGCGGAAAACGTGGCAGATCCCTTCACTAAGGCCTTACCTCAGTCTTCTTTTGAAAGATATATTGACAAAATGAGTTTGAGGTACCAGATAAGTTGGCTTTAGTGCAAGCGGGAGATTGTTGGATGTATGCTCTAAAGCTACTATGTAATAGTTACATATTAAATATTTCAGTTGTACTATCATTATTATTATTTATTTAATGGCAATGACGTAATCATTCATTTGTTCAATTATTTTATATTTATGAATGATTCCATAAGATCAGTTGCAACTACATCTATTCTTGAGATGTCAAGAATATATGTGACGGGTTCATAGTTAGGCTGAATCTTTAAACGGTTCTTGGTCAATGGATTATTGAGTGGATATTTATAATCCTGTTAAGACTGGTGTGCTCTTAACTTCACCACTGAGTATTGGATACTTAAGGGAATGGTGAATCGCATGTCATTGGGTATTATGATGCCTGAGTTAGAACACAGGTGTTTGTATTAAACAAGTTCACTGAACGTGACGCATATGGAAGGATTAGCAACATGAAAGCTTTTAACGTGGTCAATGTCTAATTGTTCATGTTTTGGTCTTGTGTAAATAATCCTTAGACTTGAGGCACAATGTTAACTTGTGTGTCGAACAACTATGATTCACGGGTGCACGTAATGTCGGGTCGTTGATCCGTCTTTATATCTGATGGTCATAGTTTGTTCATATACGACGTTGCACGTGTGCGCAATATGGAATCTGTCTCATTGTTAAATGCAAGGTATAATAATGATGTCCTATGTGATCTAATTATGACACTGCATTGAAATCATCGGCCGGGGTTGAAACCGAGAATAAATTGTTTATGTCTCGAATAAAATACATGTCAATTAGATTTGTACATTTGATCGAATTGGTGACTTAACAAATATTCCATGGTCTTTATTTGATCGGGACATAGTAAGACAGAGGGATTGAATTTGACTGTAGCCAAAACTAACAGGTTCATTATGTTTTTAAAGCATTCACATTATCTCGGTAGCCATGACATATTGCTAGATGTCAATCATGGCTTGTAGGACCCAAAGATTAATCAGGACAATTAATTCTTTTGGGAGCACTAATGTGTTAGTACAAGTCTTACTACTAGGTTATTGACGAACCTAGGATGTCACACACCATAAACAATTAGGATAACGTGGAACAAGAGAGAAATATTGTTACAAATGTGTTTGCAATTATTGCAATCGAATTGAATCGATTTGAAATTAAATTAAATGAGATTTAATTTAATTTGTATTATTGTCATGAGCCTACTTGCATATGATGCACACGCATGCCTAAAGTGAATATATGTTAATGTATTCCAAATGCATACGTAAAGATTATGTCCTTTTTATTTTTATTTATATATATAAATAAAAAGGGGCTTGATTAATTATTTTTCATTTAATTAATTAATTAAAGTGCACGTGTGCAAAGATGTTCTTTATTTTGAATAAAAAAAATTAAAGCGTGCATGTGCATGAATTCGTGCATATGCACGATTTGCACGATCGTGCACAATTGCACTTCAAGAGAATAAAAGTGAGGATCAACAACTGTTGCTGATCCCACGATCAGCAACCATTGTTGATTCGTGAAAATAAAAAAAACTATCCGAAAGTCCGCAAAAAAATTGTTGAAAATAGAGCAAAGTGTGTGTTTTTGTTTTTTTTAAACGCGAGAGATAGAGGGATTCTCTCGTTTGTGCCGTGACTAAAAACATTAAGGATACGGCGGATTGTCTCCACGAGATTGCTAGCACGATCATAGTGGTGATTATCCGAAAGTTCTCTCTTACGTTCGACGTCTATTGTTGGTGTGTCTAAACTAGAGGTCCGATGTCTGTGGGGCTCGTATTGTAGAACATCCGAACCAATTTGTATAAAGCACGCTTCGAGAGGTAATTTATTTAACTCCATTTTTATATTCATATTTTTGATTAAAAAGCACGAATAACGCCTTCGGAGAATCATGTATAAAATATATCATATTTATTTCCGTTGAGTTCTTTTTGTTAATTTTACCTATACATGATTCATGAAACCTCAACAGAAGGATCTCATCTTCTAACATTTTTTCTCATTTTCTTTTCCATTTTTTAATGGAAAGATTCCGCAGCAGATAATTTTCTCTCAGCTGTATACCGTCCAAGAAACTCTCAGTTCAATATTCTCTCTATTTCTTGCGGAGAAAGCCTCTTGCTGTAGTCAGAAAGCTTTAATAATGGGGTAGTTCAGCCAGAGATGCCTCCGGCTCCACGTATATTAAAGCACCGAACCCATTAGATCTCCACATCCAATCTCAAATTCAGAGAGAGAGAGAGAGGTTCCACAGTAGATAATTTTCTCTCAGTTGTATACCGTCCAAGAAACTCTCAGTTCAATATTTTCTCTCTATTTCTTGCGGAGAAAGCCTCTTGCCGTCGTTAGAAAGCTTTAATAATGGGGTAGTTCTTGGAAAACAAGCCAGAGATGCCTCCGGCTCCACGTATATTAAAGCACTGAACCCATGAGATCTCCACATCCAATCTCAAATTAAGCGAGAGAGAGAGAGATGGCGAGCAAAGTAGTTCTTCACGGAATGTGGGCTAGTCCGTACAGCAAGAGGGTGGAGCTAGCTCTGAAAGTGAAAGGGATCGAGTATGAGTTCGTGGAAGAAGATTTGACGAACAAGAGTGAAGCACTTTTGAGGTACAATCCTATTCACAAGAAAGTCCCTGTTCTTGTTCACGATGGCAAGCCCATCGCCGAGTCACTGGTCATTATCGAGTACATCGATGAGACTTGGACGGATGGTCCTCGCCTCTTGCCCCAAGATCCCTACGAGAGAGCGAAAGTTCGCTTCTGGGCTAGCTTTTTCCAGCAGCAGGTCAGTGCAAATTTTTTAGCAAAATGTTTGAGGAAGTTCCTCAACATGCACATAATCATTTCTTGCATTAATCCACCGTCGCAGCACAAACAGATTATGCCTTTTTATTCGCATCTCTACATGATTTACCATGTTTATCAATCAGTTTGTGCACTTGTCCGTAGTGATAATCGATTAAATGACATGGAGTAGGAATTGAGGACAAGTTTTCTTTTTTCCCAGTAAAATCTGACCATGACCGAGGGAGCTTTTTGTAACTATGATCATAAGATGACGCTGATACAATAGTTGTATCCACATGCTGCTGTCTTTAATTGCCATTACCTAGGTAGGCTGCTGCCTAATTGTCATTCATGAAGCATGAAAATATTTCAAAATTACGTCATGACAAAATAATTTCTCTTTGCAAAATCGAGCGATAAAACAAAAGTAAGATGAAACCATAGTTCAAGCAAGTTTTAAGTTTGGAAGTTGTTAACTGCAGTTGTTTGAGGCCATGTTCTCTGTGGTCAAAACTGATGGAGAAGCGCAAGAGAGAGCTGTCAAGGAAGTGCACGAGAAACTGAAGGTGTTGGAAGAGGGAATCAAGGGCAGTTATCCCGAAGGATCCCTATTTGTCAACGGCAACAGCATGGGACTCCTAGACATTGTTGTCTTCTCAATATTTGGTGCTCATAAGGTTCAGGAAGAAGTCTTTGGTGTAAAATTGCTGGACCCAGAGAAGTATCCAAGGGTGACATCCTGGGTGACAGCTCTAACTGAGTTGCCGTTTGTGAAAGAGGCAGCGCCTCCTCATGAGAAGATGGTTGGCTTTCTTCAGTTCTTTAGGGCTAAGGCTCTTAAACCTGCGGCAGCTTAATGCATATAAGGGTCTTCTTGATAATAAGGGTGGGAACTTTGTCGGTCAATCTTACATATCATGTTTGATTGCACTTCTACGTCTTCTGAATGTATTTGAGAAAAAAGCTAATGCCCAATAAAGTTTACTTCAAATGTTTCACTACATCTTTCTTCAATTATTTTACTGCGATAACACTGAACTAGCTATTTGATCCATCCTACTGGGCTACGTTATGTAGCTATTAATTATTGATACTACTAGCTGCATAGAAATCTGGCTGCTTGCAACTTGCAACTTCGCCAAACACAACAAATGATATAGCTTTGATCAATATAGTTCATTGCTGGGAAAGAATTCTGCTTGAAGTCAGATGAATTGGGCAATTTAGATCATGCTATTGGATAGCTGATCTTTGTATCACTAGGGATATATATATATATATATATATATATATATATATATATATATGTGTGTGTGTGTGTGTGTGTGTGTGTGTGTGTGTGTGTGTGAATTGCCCAAAAACATTCTTTCCATTTTCCAAGCTAATCTGAAATTATTATTTTTTTCTTTTGCTAAGGCACGAGGTGGAGGTGAGTGGTAATTTGCGGAGATTTGGAGAGATCGATCTTACAAAAGTGTGGCATTGGCGTAGCATCATCGTATGTGAAAGATAGGTACTTGCTTAATCTTATATTAATTTATTTTGATGACTTTGAAATCCTATCATAGTTGGATAATTAGGTTATTTTATTATTTTGTGTAGCTTGTTATATTATGTTATGTGGAACTAGACATGTCAAAATAGGTTATATAATAATCCCTTAACCCATAATTGATGGGTTGAATTATCATATGATTTAGAATGATAAAACCTGGTTGTTAAATGGATCTATAACTTATTCAAACTTAATTCACTTTTATGGTCCTCTCTTCACCCTCACTCCGCACTACAATCTTAGTTTGGATATGATTTTTCTTAAATTAAGTTAGATATGGAAATGTTTTAATAACACGAGTCCAGTTGAGTATGAATTTTGTATGAGTTACTAGATTTATATTATATGAAAATGGGTTAAAACATGTTAAATGAATCAATTTGGATTAGACCGTTTCCGACTTGGCCCAAACCAGATTCAATCCGCCCGTTTGACAGGTATACGGTAGAACTTTAAGTTTCAGAAGTTTGGAGAAATTACGTAGTTCGCAGCTTGATATATTCGCGCCACGTGGAACGACTGTCATGAGCGAGAACGTTTGGACTATTACAAGAGAGCGCATGGGCCCATGGCTTTACTTCCCAGACAAAAACTGACTCCACGAAATTCTCAGTCAGCATCATCCTGCGATGTTGCTAGAATTTACGGTCATAATCAGAAGATCAATGCGCCATCAACGTGAAATACAACCAAGAGCACAATCTTGGTACGAGCAGCAGCATGAAGATGAAGATGATGAAGGCGGAAACGAGCCCTCGCAAGCGAGCTTCGATCCGGTTCATCAGCCCATGTGCCGCCTCCGGCGACCGGGCCAGTCCGATCTTGTCGGCCGCTCTTTCACTCGTCTCCTTTTGTTCTGATTCATTCCCGCTCCGATGCTCACTCAAACTGGTGGCCTCCGATGCAGTTACATCCCGATGCTTTCGCGCATTGTCCCTCGACTCTGTAGTAGTGAGCATCGGACTCGAGGTCCTGTCGTATTTTCCGTGGCTAAAGGGTTCCGTTCCCGCCGGCGTTAACGTATCTTCAAACGCCGGTTCTAGATTCCTGACGCTGATGCAATCGTTGAAAGATACTCTCCTCAGGCAGGACGGAATCTCCGGGCTCGGGGACTCTAAAAGATCGTTCTTGCTCGTCTTCCTGGACGCATCAATGCCGAAATTCCACCTCGCTTTCGAAAGTCCTTCGGGGACCACCGACGTCGAAAATCTCAGGATTAATCCCTGCCTCGCTGGAAATCTTTTGCCAGGAGACCTCTCCGGTGATGGATCCACGGTAATGTCCCTCTTGCTCTCGTTCCTCCACATCTTTATCTTAGTGATCAGGCTAGACCTCTTGCTCATGCTGCTCTGGCTACCCGAGGTGCTTCCAGGGGTCGAGCTCGTGTCGTCGATCTCGTGGCTCTCCAGGGAGGTCTGGGACGAACCACTGCTGTCCGATGCGGCATGGCCGGTGGATTTCGCTTCCTGCCGCGACCCGAGACTCCAATCCTTGCTGGGATTGCGTTCGGGAGTGCGCGGCGGCGGGGTTCGGTAATCTCGGATTTCGAATCTCAAGCAGCTGTTGAGCCACTTCTGGTACACCAGCTCTTCTACCATGCCGAATCTCTGCTTCTGCAGCGTCTCTACCTGCTTCAGGAGGTCTTCGTTCCGACGTTTCAGCGCGCTCGCCTCTTCTTCGGCCCTGGCGATTGCTTCGCCCTGCGAGACGATAGAGCAGAAACCCAAAATTTACGCTGAAAATAACATCTAACGCATGAACATCATGCTTATATGCTTCCTTAAAACTAACGGATCAGAGAAAGTACACGCATGTTTTCCGGCAGAAGCAGTCGGTCCGGAGGCGCGTCGAAACGATGAGTTTTCTCCGTACCTCTGTCATGGCGGAAAGGGAAGCGGCTTTCGCCCGAGCAGAATTCAGCTTGAGCGCTAGGTCCCTCTTCTCGAGCTCGAGTTCCTTGTTCCGCCGATTCATCGCCATGACCTCCAACTTCACGTCGTCCGCCGTCTTCATCTTCCCCTCGAACGCGGGTTCTCTAGATGGCTTTCCTCTTCTGTGATAGCCGTGGACTCGCTCTTCGATCGTCTCGAGTCGCGCCTTCATTTGGATCTCCCCGGCCTTCATCTTTTCCAGACACTGCTTTATCATCTCGTCCGCCGCCGCTAGCTGCTTCTCCGCCACGAAACTCTCTCTTATTTCCTTCTTGAGATGTCTTTTCTCGGCCTCGAGCGAGCCGACGGCGGCCTTCAGCACGTTGGCCTCGGATGAACTGACCCTCAATTGCCTCTTCAAACGGGTGATGAAGGAATGCTGCTCTCTCAGCCCGTACAGCTCCAGCAGCTTATGCTCAACTGCTATCTCTCTTCTCCTCAGCTCGTCAAGCAGATGCTTCGTCTCTTCCTCTTCGTCGACGGCATCTGTATTCTCATCTCGCCGGGCAGTCACCCGTTGCCGGTTTGCATCTGCAGCCTCGGCTTTCCGCCATTTTCGTCAGCTTTGCGACTTCCCCACCATCATCTTCGTCGTCTGAAACCATGCAAAAACCATCATTTCCCAAAAAGAAAGCAAAGAAATCTTCGAAAAGAAAGAGGGAATGACCTGATGATTCGAGATGCGGTTTCCGCTTCCTCGAAGGCTTGACGACGCCATTACCAGACACCGCAAGAGCTGCGACGGTGGCGAGAATCAGCAAGCTCGCTCTGAGTATCACGTAATACAACCCCGGCAGCTTTTCGCCCCGACAGGGCCTCGGAAAGCTCGTGAATTCAGCTCCAATCTGCAGAGTTTCGTCGCGAAAACGACACTGCCATTCGTTCATTCGATCTGCTGCGCAGCTGATGCGGACGAATCTCATCGCCAATCGGCGGTCGGTTTTCGCTGCGGACCGCGAACATTAAATGCCCTTTTGGACGAACTCCGTTTGAAGAAGAAGGGCGTGCAAAAGGAGCACACGACGTCCACACAAAAGCTCTAGATAATGCGTCCGTCTCGTCCATCGTTTCTTCAGTCCTTGAAGATCTTTTTGCCGCCAAGCCATGAGATTTTTGCGCAGATGACAGAGGCAATCAACTGTCAAGAATGGTAGTTGCAAGTCTCGCCATGGCGGTTGGCCGCTAAAGCTTGCTCCTCAAGTTGCGAACGAGGTGGCTATGGCCCGAGCTGGTTTGAGTTACAACATAAGTTTTGATGTGGTGCTTCTCGTGTCAAAATATAAGTTGATGGGATAATTATATAAATGGTTATTGAACTTTGAATCAATATGCAATACCATCTCTAAATTTTTGATTTATTTATTATGGTTTATGAATTTTTAATAAATATTTAACCTAATCTCAAAATTATATGAAAATGTCAAATGTTAATCTTTTGTTAATTCAAGTTCAAGTAAATCGTTAAAAAAAGATTTATGAACAGTATTAAACATATAAGTTTAGGAACTATATTAAATATGTACTGAAAATTTACAGATCACGTTGTACAAATTAAAGTTTAAGGTATAGTGAGTTAAAGTTCAGAAATTATGTCAAATAATTAAAAATTGAAGGTCCATATTGCATATTGAAACTATTTGCGTCATTTTTCCGAAAGTTAAAAAGGGTCGTCAGTCTGGATTTGGTGTAAGATCTTTCAACACTCTCAATTTATAAAGTAATTCGATAAATTTTTAATCTTTGTTTTTCCAAAGATAAAACTTTTAATCTCGGAATATCGCTTTTATGCGCGGAAAAGGTTCTTCACTTATAATAAATAAATAATATTCCTAAATCGAATAATCTTATACGGCAATTCGATTATGCTAGCGTAAAGATCATAAATCGATTTCAATTCCTGAACTCTTCAAAACCCTAGCAATCTCAATTCTCTCTCGCTAGCGCACCGATCGGCCGTCGCCGGACGGAGGAGCAGATTCCGACGATGGATCCGCGGCGGATCCCCCACGCCGCCATCAAGCCGAAGGTCCGGCAGGTAGGCTTCGTGCCCCGCAACGCCCCGCCGGAGCCGCCGGCCCGGTCCCAGTCCTACCCGGCGGAGGCCAGCTCGCCCCCGCTCTCCGACTCCCCCGCCGGCAACTCCCTCTCCCCGGTCATGATCCCGCCGCCGCGGCACCTCTCCGACAACCTCGCCGCCTTCCGCACGCCCGCCGTGCCCGTTCCCGAGACGGCGCGCCGGCGCGCGGGCCACTCGCCGGTCGTCGGGAGCTACGACCCGGCGGAGTCGCTCCTCGGGACGTCGTCGCCGGCCCCGTCGCCGCCGTCGAGCGGCAGGCTGATCGGCGACGGGGAGTTCTCGGAGGAGTCGTGGCTGCTGCGGCGGAGCAACTCGGCGAAGTTCGCGTCGAGCTTCCCGGGCGGGGGTTCGATTTGACCGGGGGCGGTCTCCGCGGCTGGCCTTGCGTCCGATGCGAATGTGAAGAAGACGACCGGTGAGTTTTGACTTCTGTCTTTCAGTTGATGCGTTGTTTCTGTAATCTTTGTATCAGTGGCTTGTCAAGGATGGTTCTGTACCGAGAAGATTGCTTTTTGGCTGACAGCATTTGCAATTCGTGCATGTCGGCGTTTGAATTGAGCATCATAGGCAATATGGACAAGTCCAGTTTGTTTGTCGCGTGCTTTTGTCTTTGGCTTATTTAGGAATTCCCTGGTCCCTAATGGGTCATAGGTGTTACGGGAGCATGATGCTATAGCGTATGCTAGTTTCTGCAGATTCCAATTCCATTTGATCTGTTGGTGCGGAGTTAGTATGGTGTCATGGGAAGTGATGTGAAAGGCAGGTCGCTGTGGAGGTTATGTTTCAGAACTATGCAGTAAGCTGGGGGCATTGGGAAGGGATTAGACATATCATATAGACTTCTCGTGATGTAAAAAGACCTTCCAAGGTGTCTTGGCCATATATATATTTTTATGTGTGTGTGTGTGTATGTATGTATGTATGTATGTATGTATCCTGAATCTTCACCTCTGATGCGCCTCTGTTTATTCATGGCTTTTTGCAGAGAAGAGTGAGGGGAGTGCTCTGGAAGTGAAAAATGAAGCAATACCTAGTTCAAAGCCACTGAAGGCGAAAACTACAAAATCTGAAAGGCGGGCCTTGCAGGAGTCTCAGCGAGCTGCAAAGGTTGCTGCAAGAGGTTATTTCTATGACCTTTAATTTGTGGACCATTAGAATTGCAGAGGCCAAACTCCTCCTTATTTTGGGCCAATTGGAATCAATTTTGACATTGGTTGGCTTTGCATGAATAATGCATAATGCGCCCATGACATGATGTATGGAAATACTGCTTAAATCTGATTTTGAGCTGGAGCATAATCCATTAGGAGGCACCTTTCAGGTTGAGGCTGCTTTTATCTTTTATAACAATTTTGAGTGGTAAGGAGAAATAGAAAGAGGGTGTAACAAGTTCAAAGCTCCAAGCATCAGTCTTGCTCCCTGGCTACAATTTATTGTTGGTGGTTACTTATAGAGCAGCCAATTCATTTCAAAAGAAATTCTTTGTTGCAGTGGAGGGAAATAAGTCTACTGCCGCTGCATCTGGCGGAGTCACTTCTGCTAAAGCAGCAAAGCAACCCACACAAAAGAAAGATGTTGTTTCAGCTGCACCCTCTGTGGCAGCTTCCGAGAAGAAAGGAAGTGACCGTGCACCAGAGAAGGACAGAAAGAAAGATGCCCCTGCTCCACGCATGCAATTTGATGACAAGAGTCGGGTGGAAAAGGCTAAAAGGAGAGCTGTTGTCAATCAAACTGAAGCTAGAAATAGAGTTGAGTTGTTTAGACATTTGCCTCAATATGAACAGGGAACACAACTTCCTGATCTTGAGTCAAAGTTTTTTCTGCACGAGCCTATGCATCCTGCTATTTACAAGGTACTTCTAAGAACACAGTGCTTGTTGTATTTCCTGAACTTCTTGGAGGTGGATCTTGGAATATTGTTGAGATCTCAGCAAAACCCTTAATATAGTTAGACAAGATGTGCAGCATGTAATAAAAATCAGTTTTGCTATGCAACTCCAGAGCACCAATATTAGGGACCTATGTGTCTTAAGAGATGTGATTATGTCCTCTTGTTTAAATTGGACGTCACTGCTTGGTTCTATTTTTTTATATGAACTCTATGCAACAAAGTTGTACTGAGTGGTTATCTACAGAAATAGGTATATGCTCGATGTCCTGCTAAGCTTGTTCATGTAATTTACAGGTTGGATTACAGTATTTAGCAGGAGATATTTCGGGCGGCAATGCTCGTTGTATTGCAATGCTGCAAGCCTTTCAAGAGGCCATCAAAGACTATGTAACGCCACCCGAGAAAAATCTCAACAGAGATTTGACAGCAAAAATTAGCAGTTATGTTTCGTTTTTTACTGAGTGCAGACCACTTTCAATCAGCATGGGAAATGCAATTAGATTTATAAAGAATCGAATTGCCAAGTTACCATTGTCTCTTTCTGAATCAGAAGCAAAGACTTTGCTTTGCTCTGATATAGATCGCTTTATAAATGAGAAGATTATAGTGGCTGACCAGGTAATAGTCAGACATGCGACAACTAAGATCAGAGATGGGGATGTTCTTCTTACATACGGTGCATCATGTATCGTTGAGATGATTTTGCTGTACGCCCATGAAATTGGGAAACAATTCCGTGTAGTGGTAATTGATTCGCGCCCCAAACTTGAAGGCCAATCATTACTACGTAGGCTGATAGCTAAAGGGCTGAGTTGTACATATACACATATAAATGCAGTTTCTTATATAATGCATGAAGTGACAGGAGTTTTCTTGGGGGCTTCGTCTGTATTGTCTAATGGTACTGTATATTCAAGGGTCGGAACTGCAAGTGTGGCAATGGTTGCTAATGCTTTCCGTGTTCCCGTTATAATATGCTGTGAAGCATATAAATTTCATGAAAGAGTGCAGCTGGATTCAATTTGCTTCAATGAATTGGGTACGTTTTGGCCTCTTTTATGATTCTTTTACGCTCCTATAATTTCCTCATAAAGTCATCTAGTGAAACTCTTAAGTTGCTTGCAGGTGACCCGGATGCCATTTTAAAGGTTCCTCAAAGAATGGATGTGAATTATTTGAGTAACTTGCAGAATAAAGAAAATCTTCAATTGCTGAATCTCATGTAAGCTTTCAGTGTTTTTGGAGTGAGGACGTCATTCGTCATAGGTTGATTTGATTCTTGGCTTTTTGATGTGATGCTCAAATAGGTATGATGCTACTCCTTCAGAATATGTGTCCATGATTGTCACAGACTATGGCATGGTAAGTTCTATGTACTCCTTGAATTGTTGAAATTCGAATTGTAATAGAGAACCTTTCAAGGATTTTGTCCAAATCATGAACCCCAACTCGTAGTTACTGTGCTATGGAAAGTTTTGCCGTTCACCTTATTTCTATGGTCGCAGATTCCTCCAACAAGTGTGCCTGTGATTGTCCGAGAATATCGGAGGGAGCAGTTGTTAATATAGACTCATTGGAGCAGTAAGTCCACAATTTTGGAGCTCGATAGGCTGGATAATGGGGAGATCTCTTGCTTTCATTTGGACTCTCAAGCCGTGCACCAACAGAAATAAGCATAAATAAGCATGGCGGGATTTGCTAACTCTAGGTTTACGTTGTGGCTTTTAGTTTCTAAATGATGTTTCCTTTCTAAGTCATCTTTTCTTTGTTTGGCAAAAGCTGAGCTGCCCATGTTTTACTTGTGGTTATATTGGAAGTAAAGTTAAGGTCTTGTAATCGAATAGTCCATTCTTTGTATATACTGATGATTTTGTTAGGCTTGTCAAAGATCCTTTGGTTGATTGATTTTTCGATCTCTGTGTATGGTAAGGTGAATAGAACTTCCAGGGAATACGATGTAGAATTCTGTTTCAAAGAACTTGTGTTATTAACTCAATAAGTAAATCTCGGTGTGGTTGTCAAGAGAGGGTTTCTTCTACTCCTTGTCTCTTCCATTCGGCGAATGCGATGGAGACTCTGGGACGGGGTTTCACAGGATGCGCGCTTATTGTAAGAGCAGAATATGTACCATCAGGAGCATGAGAAATCTTCAGTATTCCTTGTGGGGTTAGGGTTCGCATAACATTAAAACTGTACATCAATCAGTAGTTTTCCTCAGTATGAGTACACCATTTTCTCCTTGCATACAACAGAGACGTAAGGGTGGAAAAAAAGGTTGGCTCTTGGGGTTTTCCTGCTTGATGATGTGTAAGTATCACGTCAGGAAGGCGTTTCGAGCATTATCGTAATTATTCTTTCTCGTACGTATCTCGTCATCATTTGGGTTTCTTGTCAATACAGGTGCTGCTTTCTGCGGCAGCGGCTGCCATCTCCATCAACCTCTCATAATCTATTTCGCTCGACTTGTACTTCAACTTGATCCCACCCTGAGACCACGACCTTATACACAGTAGAGCCTGGGTGCAATCATGCGGCATTGTATACCTCTGTCTATCTATCTCATCGCCCTTACCGCAGAATATATCTTCAGCCGAAACTGAGGTTGCCTGGGTGGCCAAGAAATCCCGCGCCATGATACAGAGACGGGGATACCGTGTACTATTGACCTTCCACCATTCGAAAACGTCGGTCGATAATGGAGCCGGAGGTTCCGACAGATACTGGGTGAGCTCATCAGTTGTGGCATTCATGCTCGCCCTCCGTTTCTTTCGAGCGATTTCCTCCGCAAAGGAGACGCTTCCTCCATCTTCAACTTCATGAGGACCGTATGTGCTAGGCAGAGGCGCGAAATGGCTAGTTGAGTAATTTCTCATGAAGTAGGCTCTTGCTTCTTCTAGATAATTCTCCAAGTTGAGACTCTCAGGAATTAGTTCGCTCTTGATTCGGGGATCCAGAATCGCTGTCATGTAAGTGAAGATGTTGCAGACTTGGCCGCTGTAACTCCTCGACTTCTTCACCATATCCTCTGCCACGCTCTTCAGCCAGTCTGGGTGGTGTCGCGAGTCTCTGCAGGAAGCGATCATCTCAGATATGTGCTCCATGAAGAAGAGAACCAGCCCGATGGTGGGGACTTTGTTCGTGCATATGTTGTTTGTGGTCTTGTAGAAAGGCTCGAGATAAGCATGGACGACGCTCACAGCATTCTTCTCCGCGGAGTTCAACAGCAATTTAGTGCCTAGAGGTTCATCGTACTTTCTGATTACAGCATCCATAGCCTTACTAGCCTGTGTTTTGTAAGCACCACCAAAAAGAACACGATGTGAATACAGGACTTCTGCTGGAGGAACAACAGGATGAAAAGAAATTGGGACCACATTGCAACCTCACTGCACAATTCTGCCGAATTCCTAAACTAACATAAGCCAAAGAGAAACGTGATGAGCTCTATCTGATTGTTCCATTTCGTTAATCAGAGAGAAATATACCTTCTCTAATGATGCTAAGTGATGGTAATTGTCAAGAAAGACAAAAAGAAAATGTGATTTTTACTCTATCTTAATGTTAAAAAATTAGTTTTTTTGGCTGCAATTCTACCTAATGCTTCCATCTTCAAATATGGATAGTGTTTAGATGCCTAGACAGACAAGGATAGACAATGCCATATGCCTAAAAGCAATCATAGGCGAGACCAAGGCTTAATATTGTTGTAATCCATACTCATTGGATTATACGTTAACAGCCCCTTTCACCCTTTTTTCATACTGCACAGGAAATCTCAGAATAGTACCTTGCGGACCATATCAAGCATCTGGTAACTGCCACTCCACCGTGGTGATGCATCGAGGGGCAATTTCCAACTTCCTTCTTGATAAGCAGTTGTCAGTTGAATGAAATCGTCTGAGATCTCTGGAGAAGCGTTCAGTTCGAGAACAAATTCCCGGACCTTGGATAGTATTGGCTTGGTTGTTTTCAATCCATCATCAATGATCGAGTTCAAAGTACGAGCAGCACAGGGAATATAACAGAAGGGCCCCATTTTCCTACCATCTAAATCTTCTTTCAGTGTTAGACAAGCATGCAAGGCATTCGTACTGTTATCGTGGGTGCAGGAGAGGGCTCTTCCTTCGATCTCATATGTTTTGAGAACCTTCACCAGAGAGTGGTAGATTTCAGTGTCCCCACAAGGATGAGGTACACGACAGATATCAAGAAGCATCCTCTGGAAGGACCAAGTCTCATCAATCCACTGGCTAGTGACACTCATATAGAGGATTTTTTGATAAGAAGTCCAGAAGTCAAGGGTGATTGAAATCTTAGAAGAAACCTGCTCTAAAGCCCCCTTAACATCTTCCTGCATGCTCCTAAAAACTTCGCGAAGTACAACTTTGTATTTGTCTCCAGGCCAGAGATGTATGGAGGGGTTTAAAAATTTGTAGGAATTCACAAGCCACTTCTCTTCCAAGGTCGAGGGAGGTAGAGAAGTTAGAATGAGCCACTTGATGATCAACCAGTTTAAGTGATCATAATCCACCGGAATGGTTGGTTTCCCCTGGGGCAGAGGTTTTTTAGCAATGGTGACAACTGGCTGAGGGGTTGAATTGATGAGACCATCCCCTGCCTTGTCATATCCCGGATGGCGATTGCTAAGGTGCCTCCCCAAATTTCCTTCACCAACAAAAGGATAGATGGTTGAGATAGTTTGACTAATGTGCCCCTATATCATGGCCTCTACTATTGCTATATGCTTGTTATAAAAAATGAAGCGACTTAAACCATTGTCTACACCACACATAATTGGAGAAAAGCTTGATCTTGTTGCTATAATAAAATGGACCACAAGTTAGCAAGAGACTGTCCTGATGATGCTAAAAAGGAATAAGGAAATGATGGTTTTGGACATCACACTTTAGAGCCCTGAACTATGTGATTTTGCATCATAGAGAAGAAATTAAAAAAGAAATACGGGAATTATACCAGTGGCTGTGGCAATGGAGTAGTTCTGCCCGCAGAATTTGCAACTTCTACTTTTCCCATCAGCAGCAGTCTCAAAGTACTTGAGATAAACCGACGTCATTGTCTTCTTTCTTGGTTTGGATGAAGGAACAGCATTTCCCTTTTCTGAAGAACCCAGCCCACTATCTATTGAATCAATTGTCGGAAGAAGTGGTATGTCCATCACGGATTTCGGCTCCATATCTATTCCAGGAAACAAGATTAAGAGAATCACAAACCTAGTCAAAAACAAAAGTGATGCCCTTCTGGAACAGAGAAATTCAATGTCCAAAAGTATTTGAGATCAAAAAATCACATTTGGGATGATAGGACTGAAATGATTTAAATCAATTCAGCAAAATGAGAAGGATGGAATGGGATTTAGGTAAAGAAGATGGATCTTTGATGCAGAAGTGCCATGAACTGCATAAAGCGACAGACAAAGAGCTTCTGCAGAAATTTTGCCGCGCCACCATGGACATGTCATTGAGCCAAAACACCCTTACCCGGTCCCTCACAATGCAAGCAAAATTCCAGTCCACCGATAGTGATTCAGTCTTTGGGGACAAAAGTGGTGAAATTTCCATACGAATTTAAATGAACATCACAACGCGGACACTGCAGCGAACCATCGAGCCCTGCTAAAACTTAAACTCAGGAAGTAATGCTGCCAGTAAAAGTGCGGGGAACTACTGATCCACACTCATGCAATGCAGTCTTTAAAATGCGTAAGATCAAAATGCAATTGTCTACCCCGACACTCCGGGTTTTACATGCAATCATGAAACACCTGAGACTTCAATGTCGGGGTTTCGACGAATTCAGTCGAAGACAGTACACATTAAAGTCGAACTAGATAACCATACGACACAATCTGCAGATTACCATAAGCTTACGAAGGAACAACTGCCGCCAAAACAAATGGGAGAGATCTTTACCTTTGTAAGTCTTGTACGCATTATTGACATTCCAGTCCATCTGATTCGCCCCTCTTCCCCACCAAGAGCTCCCGTCTGGCAGACCAGTCGCAGCGCCAATTCAAGAAATCTATCCTCACAAGGAAGCGAAGCGAGGAAACGAAATCCGAAGCCGACGATGGCAACCCGCTTCTGGAACCAGCATCTCCCTCAAAAATCACTTCTCGAACGAGCTTCAAAGCATGAACATTTCGAACCGCGCCGACCAAAGGACGAGGATTTCGGATCCCTCACCGAGAAATTCACGCGAAATCGAACTGGCGGGGCGGAGCGCCGGCGCCGGCGGCAGCGCGGCTCACGGTCTGACGCAGCGACTGCAAAAGGGCAAGCGACGATAAGTCCAAAGAAGCAATCGACATGATCGAAAGCAAAAAACTAGGGCTTCGATTCGCGATCTCGCCGGAGCGCGGCGCTCACCTCGCCGGCGGACGCAAAGCGGGAGCGCTCTCCGTCCACGGACTCCCGCCCTCCCTCTCTCTCTTACTCCAGGAGCCGAACGATGCTCACGGGCAAGTGCGCCGCCGATCGGACGAAGCTCAGGAGGAGGGAGAGGTTCGAGAGATCGTCGGGACTTCCATTTTCCGGGAAAATTTGCAGGAAGGAGGGAAAAAGAAAGAGAGGGAAAACGAAGAAGAAAGGAGGGAGGGAGATTGAAGCCGAGAAAAAACCGAAAACGCCCGAGCCGAATCGAAGCCGAGAAGAGAGAGAGAGAGACAGACAGACAGAGATCAGCTCGAGGGAGCCGCGGGATCTGAGGGGCGATCCTCGGCGGCGATGCGGCGGCGGCGGCGGCGTCGACGGCTTCGGCGAGTTGAGTTGAGTTGAGTTGCGATTCGACTCCGAGTGAAGCCGCGAACTGCGAAGGGGAGCGAGGGGATGATGGAGCGGCGACGAGGAAAACAATAATTGAGCGGCGGCTGAGTTGACTCGAGCGGGGGGGGATTGACTCAGCGGCTAAAGGGTGTGGATTGGACTCGAGTCGAGTCGAGTCGAGTCGAGTCAGCTCAGCCTTTTTCGGATTCAGCTTTTGCTCGGTCTGTTTGGTGAGCCCCAGGCCCAGCTTTGCTACCGCGCTGGCTCTGAGCTTCAGCTTCAACTCGCTCGTTTTTTGACTCCGTTTTTAACAATTCAAATTAAACGGTCGAGCCAATCTTTGTTTTTTTTTTTTTCCCCTTCTTTTTTTTTTTTTCACCTTTTGTTCTTGCTTTGTTAGGAAAATCATTTTGTTCAATTTGTCTCTTCGCTTTTTTTTTTTTTTTTTTTTACTATTTTCTGTTCCCTTAATTTAAGATGCTGGAGATATCGAATTTCGGATACTGGATGTAGGAAATTTATGGAGAGTTTTTTATAACTTATTTTTTGCACGAATTATTGAGCGGAGAATGCTGTCGAAACATATTTAGAATTCAATTCTCATTTCATTGGTATCAATTACTTATATCATATATTTGTTTCTAACTGTGACAATTTTTTTGTTCTCATATTCCTCCTCAGAGTTGTGTATCATCCGTGTTTCATGACATTTATGTAGTAATAAAATGTTGTGATGCATCAATTTAGGGCAACAATAGCATAAGTATACAAAATTTTATCTATCTTATAACCAAGTAGCTACATTTTTTTGGTTTCTTTGCTTTTTTCTTTATTTTTTTAGAAAAGTCATTTTGGCATTTTTGTATCTTTGCAATTTTTTTTTTTTCTATCTCTTTAATTTAAAAGGTTGGAGATACTGGATTCCAATAACTAGATGTATGAAATTTGTCAAAAGTCCTATGAAGTATCTTTTGCATGAATTGCCAAGCGAAAAACGCTACCAAAAAATGTTATCGATTCAATTGCTTATTTAGTTGTAAGACTTGATCATTGTCTGTCTTTCATTAGATTTGTGTAGTAATAAAATGTTTTGATGCATCAATTTAGGGCAACGATGGCATAAGTATACGGATTTTTATCTGTCTTATAGTAGAGTATCCAATTTTTTTTTGGTTTTTTCCTTTGTTTTTTTCTCTAAAAAAATCATTTTTCCATTTTTGTATTTCCTGAATTTTTTTTCTGTTTATTTAATCTAAGAGGTTGGAGATATAGGATTTTGATCGCTAGATTTGTGAAATTTGTCGAGAGTCTTAGGAATGATCTTTTTGCACAAGTTACCAAGTGAAAAATGCTACTGAAATATGTCATCGATTCAATTGCTTATTTCGTCGTAAGACTTGTATATTGTCCATCTTTCATGACATTTATGTAGTAATATAATATTGTGATGCATCAATTTAGGGCAATGATAGCATAGGTATACGAATTATTTCCTGTCTTATAATCGAGCGTATAGTTTTTTTTTTTTCCTTCTTTTTTTTCTCTAGAAAAATCATTTTGGCATTTTTGTATTTCACAATTGTTTTTGTTTTATTAATTAAGAAGTTGGAGATACCGGATTCCAATCGCTTGATGAATGAAATTTGTCGAGAGTCTTGTGAAGTTTTTTTTTTTTTTTTTTGCACGAATTATTAAGCGAAAAATGTCATCGATTCAATTACTTATTTCATCGTAAGACTCTTGTATTGTCCATCTTTCATGACATTTATGTGGTAATAAAATGTTGTGATGCATCGATTTAGAGCAACGATAGCGTAATTATACGACCTTTTATCTGTTTTATAATCGAGTATCTTAATTTTTTTTGGGGGTCCTTTCCTATGTTTTCTTTCTAAAAGAAATAATTTTTGGCATTTTTTTTATTTCCTGAATTTTTTTTTCTCTTTCTTTAATTTAAGAGGTTGGAGATACTAGATTCCGATTACTAGATGTAATAAAATTTGTCCAGAGTCTTACAAAATATCTTTTTGTGCAAATTACCAAGTGAAAAACACTACAAAACATGTCATCGATTCAATTGCTTATTTCATCGTAAGATTTGTGTATTTTCTGTCTTTCTTGACATTTATATAATAATAAAATCTTGTGATGTATCAATTTAGGGCAACGATAACGTAAGTATACAAACTTTTACATGTCTTATAATTGAGTATCTAATTTTTTTTTGGTTTTTTCCTTTCTTTCCCTTTGTTTTTTCCTCTAGAAAAATCATTTTGGCATTTTATATTTTGCAAATTTTTTTTCTGTTTCTCTAATTTAAGAGGTTGGAGTTGGAGATACCGGATTCCGATTACTAGATGTATGAAATTTGTCAAGAGTCTTACGAAGTATCTTTTTGCACAAATTACCAAGCAAAAAACGCTATTGAAACATGTTATCAATTCAATTGCTTGTTTGTAGTAACACTTGTATATTGTCCATCTTTCATGACATTTATATAGTTTTAAAAATTTATGATGCATCAATTTAGGGCAATGATAGCGTCAGTATACAAACTTTTATTTGTCATATAATCGAGTATCTAATTTTTTGTTTTTGTTTTTTTTTCCTTTGTTGTTTTCTCTAGAAAAATCATTTTGGTATTTTTGTATTTCCCGATTTTTTTTGTGTTTCTTTAATTTAAGAGGTTGGAGATACGGGATTCCGATTATTAGATATATGAAATTTGTCGAGAGTCTTACAAAGTATCTTATTGCATGTATTACTGTTTAAAAACGCTACCAAAATATGTCATCGATTCAATTGCTTATTTTTTCATAAGACTTGTGTATTATCCATCTTTCATGACATTTATTGTGATGCTTCAATTTAGGGTAACAATAGCGTAGGTATACGAACTTTTATCTCATAATTGAGTATCTAATTTTTTTTTTTTTTTATTTTTTTCCTTTGTTTTTTCCCTAAAAAAAATCATTTTGTCATTTGTATCTTCACGCTCCTTTTTTTTTCCACTAATTTAAGAGGTTGGAGATATAGGATTATTATCGCTAGACGTATGAAATTTGTCGAGAGTCTTACAAGTATTTTTTTGCATAAATTACCAAATGAAGAATGCTGCCGACACATGTCATCGATTCAATTGCTTATTTCATCCTTGTTTCTTACGATGGCAATTTTTTTTTTTTCGTTGTAAGACTTGTGTATTGTTCATCTTGCATGACATTTATGTAGTAAGAAAATGTTGTGATGCATCAATTTAGGGTAGCAAGAGCGTAAGTATGTGAATTTTTATTTGTCTTATAATCGAGTATCTAAATTTTTATCTTATTTAATAGAAGTACCTCAACTTTTCAAATTAGCTCGACGCGATGCATTTATTAAAAAAAAATTCATTGTAATTTGATTTTGCTGACCTGGCTGGCTTACCCAGTGAAATTTGCGCATAATTAATGATGTGGATCTCTTACCTAACAACCATTTTTGTAGAGGTTTTGGGGAATTACGTGAGGGGGAAAGTGTAGGCTTACATGATTTTAGCCATCCAATATGTCTTATTCACGTCACATCATTTCAAGAGGTTATATTAAAGCCAATGTGGATGGTCAATGACCTTTAAACGGCATTATTGTACACGTCAACATTTTCCATCTGCGATATTAAGGAAGTTCTCATTTTGACCCAAATGTAAAAAGTTAAGTAACTTGATTGAACAAACAAAAATTTTTTTTTTTTTTTCATAACCGAGGATCTCGCCGAGCCCGCCGGGCTTATGCCGGGCAACCCATAGCCCATAGAGTGCGCAGTGCACTCCGGACTAAGTGTCGATACCTCAGAGGAGGCTAGCTTAGGATCCCAACATCAGGGCCCCCCACTTAAGACACTTTAGCAACGAGAATGCTCGAATCCCAACCTCTGCGATGGAAAGGAGAACGCACACCAACTGTGTTGCCTATGGTTGGGTAACAAACAAAAATCTTAAATGCTCAATTGTATAAAAAACAAAAATTCAAGTTCTTGCGGCGTTATTACTACTCAATTCTACAAGGAACTGCATTTTACTTAAATCCGTGAACTCGGTGAATAAACCTTAAACTCATGGATAAGAAACAGGAAAGCCGAAGCTCAGGCAACAGGCAAGAGTTCAGAGGATTTGTCCTCCTTTCTTGGCCAAGAGCCAAGAAGACTCATTTGGTCATGATGTCCTTCCTGTTATTCTTGCCTTTGATAGCAGAATCTAACAACACTCGATTTTCTTCAGAGCATCGTTGAACAGCAACGCTTTCACCGACTGATACTCGTCGTTTGGCATATTCCCAACACATGCGCATGCAGGTTAATGTAAGCGTTCACTGCTTGCGATTACCATCTTACTGGTGTGCGCTTAAGGAGTCAGTCCCGGAACAGTGAGGTCAGTTCCTTAGCAATGTCAAAGTACCGACCTCGAGTTATGAACTATGAAGATGAAATATGTGAAAGATTAGAAGAGTAGAGAAGAGTAGGAAAGTGAGATGAGCTAATCAATCAAAACAGTAAGGGTGTGTTGTCAATCTTCATCTATTTTCAGTCTTCTGTAATCTGAGGGTGTTGTATCATCTGTGAGAGTGAGTTGATGAGAGAAGGATCATACCATGGACCAGGACTAAATGCCAGTCCATCCAACTCTCCATTGAGTAAGGGGGCAAAAAAAAAGAGAAAAAGAGAGAGAGAGAGAGAGAACTGTGTGTAAATGGGTTCGAAGAGAGAGAGAGAGAGAGAACTGTGTGTAAATGGGTTCGACCATCTTTGATAGGGTCATCTTGAAGAACCGCCTCGTCTTCTCCTCGGTTTCCTCGATCTCCAGATGATGGCCGAGGGATTTGGGCATAACCGGTAAGGGATTTTCGGCGGATGAATATCAGGTAGGCTGCAATATGTCCATTCAAGCAAATGCACTGTTTAGAACCTCATCTGAGAAAAAAGTCTAAAGTGCAGGATTCTTTTTCTTTTCATTGTATTGATATCATGGAAGTGTTCGATATGTTCAAGAACTTTTAAGGGACGAAATCTTACTCCAACGGGGTCATATCGACCTGGGAAAAGTCCAAGTTGATCGACGATGCGTCCGTCGTAGTCACATGAGTCTTGGTGCTGCTGAACGGGGAAGAAGGCGGTTGCCTGATGGCTAGAACTCTGCAGTTGAAGTTGCTCGCAATGTCGTCGTGGGTCATGGCCAACCTGCAACACATGCCCAAACAAGAATGTCCGGTTTTAAGTTTCCGAGCATTTGGAAGTACCTCAAAGAAAAATCAATGCATTTGCCCTTTTGCAGGTACTAGGATTCTGCATGATGCTTCACCAAACCCAATTTCCATAATTAGCAGGCCACTTAAAAGCAATAAAGAGCTTCTAATCCCCCGTCTTGGTGCATAACACGATGACATTTCACCCTTTTTTTCCTCCTCGACTCCGATTAAAGTACCCAGTAATCGCAGATGACAACTGCAGACCAACTCTATGAGTCGGTTCTCTTTGTCCCGCGAACGAGAATCGAATCGATCAGCTCTTTTCCAGCTCTCGGACGAGCTAACGATAGCAATATGATGGACAAACACTGTAAAAGATGCTACAGTTGCTCACGATGGTTCACCAAATCCCCCACTTGACAGAGCCTTTTTGGATGTGGAACCCAGTACACAGTGTCTTAGCTTGCCTCCAATGAACATAACACGTGAGCTCTGTATCACTTTGATCAGGCCATCCAACATGATCCTAATCCCCTAGCCTCGGTCAAACCCATTATAGAGAAATATTCACTGCACATTTTATACGAAGGTCCTTTATATTTTGCGAAAATTAAATAATTTAAAAATATATATTTTTAAAATGATGGTTTTTATCTTTTACGGAAGTGAATGAATGGAAGAAAAAAATTGTCATTGGCTATGGAAATTTTATTGACGAATTATTTCAAGCAATTACTTTTAGAAAAATATTTTTTAAATTATTTATTTTTCACGCAAAAAAAAAAAAAAAGCCTATGGCAATTTCCTTGATGCGTGGTGATGGCGCATTCAAATGTCATTTTCCTTCCATAAGCCAAGCAATTGGCCTCTAATGATTAATGAGAACGTGTTAATTAGTACAAATATATAAAATAGACGGGTCGCGTCATCTCGTACTCGAATTTTTTCGTCGTGCTTTGTCTTATCTCATTTTCGTGTCCGACATTGCCCGCTCATTTTGTGGAAGTCCTTTTTCGTACCCTTTTCAAAGTTAAAAAAAAAAAAAAAAAAAACCATTTATCGCTTTTCCATCGAAATGAAAAAAAGAGTCAATTTTGAAATTGTGATGAAATCTAGCATGAGTGCAAATAACTTCAATAATGGAACAAAAAGACAGAAGTGAAAAAAGGGGGAAGAATAGGACGAAATGAATGAACGAGCACAAGCACATGGTCGGTCAACAAGGGCTTGCCCTGCTCTATCATTGGCTCCATCCTGTTCGAGTCAAGCAAACCCCCAAAAAACCCAAAAGAAAAAGAGAGGAGAAAGATGGAAGATTAGGTGGTCGAACTCGACATTAGATTGCACGTCGTCCGCCGGGTAGGTTGACCTGTTCTCGAATCATCTCTCCCTCTCTCTCCCTCTCTCAATTCGCCGCACACGAACGGAGTTTCGCGATTCGCAGGCATTCAAATCAATCGCAGCTAAAAACCCATCAAGCGCAGGGGTCAAATTTTGCAGAGTCGACGAGCTCTGTTTCGGGAAACAGAGCAAGAGCGATGGAACCGGGAAGTTTCTGCAGGAAGAGAGAGGCTTACTTGTAGAGGAAGCTCCGATCGTGGAGCCCAACGACGAGCGCCGACGCGCCCATCTCCCTCACCAGCGACGCGATCTTCGCGCCCTCCTGATCGCCCTCCGCGACCACAATCTCTATGTTGGTCTGCAAAACAAATTCCCCCATCACTGGACCGAACCCAGTGGACTTTTATCAGGAGGAAGAGCCGAGCAAAAAATGGAGCTTACGTTGGGGAAGCTGCTGCAGATGTCCTTGAAGGAGAGGGCCAGCTGGTATCCCCGGAGGCGGAGGAGCCGCAGCTTCTTCCTGCTCCTGGAGCCGCCGCCGCCGGCGGCGGAGTAGACGTGGAGGAGGGTGATCACGTCGCCGCAGCGGAGCAGGTTGCGGAGGGCCCACCCGAGCGCCGTCCTCGCCGCCTCCGCGTCCTCCACCACCACCGCTATCTTCCTCACGTCCATCCCCCCCCTCCCCCTCTCCCCCTCCCTGGAATTACCCTTCTGGGGAGTTGGGTCCGTCACGAACTCCGCACACCTTGCGGCCCCTCTCTCTCTCTCTCTCTCTCTCTCTAGGACAATGCGGCTCCCCTCTCTTTCTCTCTCTATCTCTAGGACAGGAAGAGGGAGATGTCTAGGTGGGGACGAGGATGGGATTGGAGAGGTTGAGGAGGAGGAGGGTGTTTGGTTTATATGAGGATGGATCGAACTGGATCATTAAATTAGTGTTTTCGGGGCTACGAGGGAAGGAGGGTGACCATGGCATGAAGCATTATTGCGCGATCGAGTGGGGCGATGTGACGTACCACGACCGGCCATTTTGAGTAGATTATTCATTAGTCTTCTTGATTTAATGTGGGATTATGGCGTTAATTAAGCCCTTATTTTATGGTATGTGATGTTCGTGCCTTTTGTTTTTACGGTATGGATTTTATTGTGCATTTCTTTTGACCTTAAGTTTATGTGCTTTGTTCTGGACCATTAGATTGAGCTCGCGCCGGCGACGTTAGAAAATTCAACAAATTAGATTAGACATGATGTGTGGATTTCGATGAACAAGGGGGACCACGCACACTTAATAGTCTAGAGGATAAATGAAGAGAAACTACATGTGTATAAGTTGTATTTGTTTTTGAGAAGATTTAATGATAAAAAGAAAAATGCTTTCTTAGAAATTCATTTTTTTGGGAAAATGTTTTCCCTTTTTTCATATAAAAAAATTCCTTTTTCTACTAAGCATAGATATTTCTTTTGAGGCTTGCCCTATTTACACTAACTTTTGACACCCAAATTAACCATAGAGTCTCACTCTTGATTTAAGATTATTTCTTAATTGTTTTCTTCTTTTTGTTTCAATTTTATTGAAAGACAAAACTACACACATTCATTTCAAATATTTTTTTTCCCACCCTAACCACTTCTTCCACACCCATTACATTCCAATATTTCATTCATGTTTATCTTTTTCTAAACTCATTCACCATTGTTGTAGTCTGAGCAAGCACTAATCATATATCCGAGTAAATAAATCTTAGTTCTATTTTTCAAATTGTTTACTTTATTTCTCTTGATTAGTCTCACGATCGTGGATTTTTGCACTTCGATACTATGGCTAATGTATGCATTATACACAATTTACTTATCTTTTGTTACTATGGAATACAACATTGTTTTTTTTTTTTTGCTTAAATGCATCTTCAATCAATCATGTCAATAAATTCATTCAAAACTTTACCAAATAATTTTATAAAACGAGAGGATCTTTTGACTAGTGTGAGGATATATTTTCTTACTCAAAGTTATGTTGTCTCTATAAAAAAGGTTAAAAGAGAGACAACTATGTTCTTAGTTGCGATAAGAGAGGTAACTATTGTGATCAACATAATATTTCTATTGCAGGTTATAAAAGAAAGACAAGATATCGTTTGATTGATTACCTTTTGAAGTTTCTTGCTATAACACGGATCAAGTTCACTTAAAATATTTAATGCATCCACAATATATAATTAAAAATTTGATTATTAATTCACCAAATAAAATGAAAGTTGAGAAATTGAGATGCACAAACTACAATGTAATGAGACATATTAAAGTTATAATTAAATGGAATGCGAATCAAAACTAGTTGGTTTTTATCACTCTTCCTCATGCTTATGTTATTTTTTGAATAATATTTTCCTACTACAAAAAAAAAAGAAGAAGAAATGTACAGTTCATTAACACAATAATTAGTTTTTTTGGTCAAATAATTAGTCAGTTATCTACCTAACTTTTTTTTTTGGGAAAAGAAATACACCAATTTTGTTTCAAATGAAGAAAGAAAAAGAAAAAAATGAAAAAAAAGAAAAAAAAAGGCAAGTGATAATCTTAAATCAAGAGTAAACCCCGCATTTAACCTTAGTAAATATTATTTGAGAGGAGTATGGATAGTTCTATCTCTAGTAAAATTGAAACAAAAGAAAAAAAGAAGAAAAAATGCAAAAAAAAAAAAAAAAAAAAATCTTAAGCTAAGAGTGGCACTTGCAAGGAATAATATAATTAATTCAATGTGAAGGGAATATCGAGAGCTAATAATAGGGGGAAATAGCGTGAACCTTCTTTTTATTGTAAATGATTTTTGAATATCATTTTCAATAAATCAAACGCGTGAAAGTTTGAAAATTAACTCTCGAAAATCTCTTTCACTAAAATAAAAGCACTTATAAAGGAGATATAAATTTTGTAAACGAGCGATGTTGGGTATATTACATCCAATACCATCCGAGCCATTATAAATGTTATCTGTGATCCCAATCGTAATTATTAGAAGTACAAACTCAAAAAGAATAATCCATGGCACTTAATAATAAATTATAGAAAAAAAAAAAAAAAAAGAAAAAAGAAATGGCATTGGCTCTCGACAATCTATGTACTCCGGAAATTGCACAGATAGAAACAAAAAAGGACAACTCATTTTTCTTTTCCGTTACCCAGACACAGACAGTAAGTGGCAGTTCTTAGGATTACGTATTTCCACAGTAATTAATCAGGATATTTTTAAAAGAGCATCCTAAGAATCCGATCAAGCAATTAAGTTAAATAACAAAAGTTATATTTAATATTCTCTCGGTATATGTAATCAATTTTTTTCTCATTTTATATTAATATTCTATCACTTATGGATGATACCCTAATAAATATACCATTTTCATTTTAATTTTTTGGATTCAAGGACAGATTCTCGATTGACTCGATTCACGCCAATACTTAAGTCAACCATCACCGTCCTTTTGCCGTTGCCAATTGTCGAGAGCACTAAATTTTTTGATTTCATTAACGTAGAAATCATAAAATAATTAAGTACATAAATAGGTAAATAAGTAAATAAATCTGCAGCTCAAAAAGAAATGTTAATGATGATTGTTCTGGGGAAGTTAATACATGCTACCGGACCCAAATATATTACAAATCTCATTTTTAATGAGACAACGAAACAACGAAAACAACGACACGCCCCCAAGGCTTCTTGGCTTACTCTTGTCGCATTCTCATGATGCTTTCTAAGAGTGCAAATTTTACCCAAGTGATGCTTATACGTTTCGCACTCTAATACTTCTTAAGCAGGCAATTAGTCAATAAGAAAGATCAATAGAGTGTTAGCGCCCGCTCCGTTGCTTCGGCCTTGAATTTCGTGTCAATACCATCAAAAGTTCTCAAATTGATGTTTTCACGACACATTTACTCAATCCACCAACCACGTCAAATCTAAAATTGCAGACATAGGGTAAATTTGAGGTAAATACGTTACGGAATATTGGTTTGAAATATTTTGTGAGATGAAAATTAGGTTTGCCATAAATGTTTTATGGGATACCAATTGAGTTCGTTTCATTTAGTCCGCCTTGAATTTTGAGTCACTACCTTTGAAAACTCCCAAATTGATATTCTCATGAATATTCTCAAGGTTACCTTGATTCCAAATTTGCCGACCGCTTCAAATTTGAAATTACAAATGGCGAGTAGATTTGAGGTGAATGTATTATGAAATACTGGTTTGAAATGTTTTGTGTGATGGGAATTATTATTGAGACAAATGCTTCATGGAGCATCGATTTAAGATTTTTAATGAAATGGAGTTTAGTTCGGGATAAATACATTAATGTGTTAATTTTTAATCTTTACATTTTCCAAAAGCACTCTTTTTTGTACTCTCAAAAGCAACTCTTTACCTTTTTGTCAAAATTTGAAAAATTACCTCTACCTTCTAAAATATTTATGGAAGCATGACATGGTAATCAAAATGTCAAAAAAAAGTGATAGATTGGAGCGCTCTAGAATCAAAATTTAAATTTGGAAAATCCTTTAAGCAAGCTCTTAATAAATTGAGATTAGTGGGAGGGTCACGTCATCAGCTGACAAACACATGGGTCCCACTCGCACGGCAAGGCAATACGTGTGCATTAATTATTAAAAAAACGCTATCGTAATAAAAAATACAAAGAGGGGATGTCGTGTCGGCTTTATTTTATTATTTTATTTATTTTTCAGTTTTGAGTTTTCCTTAGTTCGAAAATGATAGTGTTCCCCTGTTTTCTTGCATTTGTCGCTTTACGTTGTAGTGCGGTATCTCCGCAGTCCACGTCACCGTCGGGCCCCACCAGGTCGCTTGATCCGACGACCTAGCTGAAACAAAAGCCCCTTACAGGGATTCCAACGCTTTTTTCAAAAACTGCGCTCCGTTTTGGTTCCCCACCACCATTGATGAAGTGATTCGTTTATGATTCGTTTTTAATGGTAATAGAGACATTGCTGTGGGGACAAAGCCCCTTCTCTCGTACTCTGTTTTTTTTTTTTTTTTTTTTTTTAAATATTATTATAATAATTTCACAAGAAATGCTAAAATTATCTCTTGAGACATGGATATCCCAATCTTATATCCTTAACCTTGCACGGTTGACCTAGAAATACCGTGAATTATAACTGTTAAAAACTGACATGACAACTTATATCAACAATGCCATATAAGATTTTAAAAGGATTCGAAGGTATTTTTTTGTTTTAGGAAAAAAATAGTTGTGTATTATATTACGCTTTTATCAATTTAGTCTTAAATTATTGTGTTAATTGAGTTATAAACCTTTTTACGTTTTGCTAATTGAGTTTATCCGGTCAATTTTTTTGGAAATCGTTAATACATATGTTAGGCGTACTATGTAGCATGACCAACGCTGACGTGTATAATTTTTAATAATATTTTAATACTTTTTGATTTTTATAAAAATTTTCTTTCTTTTTTAATAACCATCATTGGTGGCTTGTATAAAAAAAAGGAAAAATAAAAAATTCAAAAAAATCATAAAAATTGTATATGTCGGTGTTGATCGTGTCACGTAAAGATGGCCGGCATCCACATTAGCGGATGAACTCCATTGACAAAATATAAAAAATGCTTGTAACTCAATTGTCCAAATAATTTAGGACTGAATTGACAAAATGCAATGAATTTATGACTTTTTGGACAATTGCAAGGGGCAAAATTTCAACTTTTTGGTGGAATTAACCCTTTCTTTCCCTTCTTTCTCCCTCCATTTGTCCTCCTAGCTAGCCCCTAAATAAAATGAGTTTGAGCATAGAAAGGTCAACACACTCACCAACTCCTACAAATGTAACGTGCCTATAGGCTATACATATGTATCTGTGTGTTTGACTAATTACCACTAAGAGAGAAGTAGAGGGATTTGTGTGTGTAGTGATCAAAACAATGTTGTTGAACCGGAAAAAACTTTCTGGTGAGGAACCCGACGTGATAAAAGTAGTTCATAGCACGTACCAGCTAAGACTCTACATTGGCCGGTGAAAATGAGTAAAAAAGATAAGACGCCAACGCATTGACTCTTCAGACTTCCGATGTGCAGCTCGTGAAGCTGTCGTGCTTTCACGAAACAACAGCACCTATCGGACCCAAGATGTTATTAGAGCGTCCTAGCGGTCTCACTGTACTCTGCCTTCGCTCGAGTGTTGACACGGAAAGCTGTCGTTAGTGTCTTTCGACTAGGAGCCTAGCAAACGACGTTTCGAAACATAAAACAACTAGCGAAACACACCGAAGTTCCTATCATGCACGACTCAACTCACTGACAAGTCTCCTTTCACTGAGACCTGAGTACCTCCCTAGTTGAGTTTTCTCAGTCGCCCATCTCAGTATGAGTTTAGGTTTCCCAGCCTGACATTGCATTCTAGAAATGCTAAGTGGCGTCTCGCTTTAAATTTGATACATTGCCCTATAAACTTCCAATTTGCCGGTACCATTTTCTCTTCCATCGGAAAAGACCTTTGGATTGCCACCAAGCCTCGATGTTCGGCTACTGTGACTCCTTTGATGCACTTGGAAATACCCAAATGTCTGAGGACCAAGTCAAGAAAATGTTAGAAAATAACAAGAGAACAAACATTGGATAATCATTGAAAGAATCATGAAGTGATCCCTCCATGTCCAACTTTCTTTGTTTAGATATTTTCAGCTTCCATGGCCCAGGTGGACCGGTCGAAAGCAAGCCAAAAAAGTCGTCCTTCACATAACCAGGCTACCACCCAAAAGGGAAAAGACGTCTCCATCTAAAAAAAAAAAGAATGAAAGAGAACCTATAACTCTTTAAGCTTGCTAATGACTCACCTTCTTATCCGATTTCATTGCAGCATCTACATGGTTAGCATCCTCAGCAGGAAGATCACAACCATCCACTTTTGTCCTTAGGTGAGCTTCATTCTGCAATGTGGAATCTGGAAAGTCAAGCAAGAAAAGAGAAACAGCCCATAAAGAAGTGTAATAAGATCCTAAGGTATGTAAAAAAAATAAACATTCGTTGGATATTTGTCTTTAAGATTTTCAGCCATTTGTTTTCCACATCTTTGAAACTAAATCTCTTTTCTGGGCTCTTGGTTTCAGGAAGTGCTGTCTACATTTTAGAGGTATTGCGTCTTGCACCTTTCTAGCTTTCTATATGGTTTGTTGGTTCCTACACGCGTCTTACTAGTCGCTGCTAAGTTTCAACTATCTGGAGCTACCCAGGAAATATAGAAAGGCACAGAATCAAAGATAACAAGCAAACAGCTTTGAGGCGAAGAGGAAAGTACATGAGAAATCTCAAACAAAACGACATTGAGTTTTGGTATTACGTTCTTTCCTCCTTTCCTCGAATTGCTTGTGTTATGGTTAGTTTTTGACTCAGCCTTAGTCATATGAGATTACGTGGTAACATGGAATGAAAATAATTGACTGCACTTTTCATTAAATTTCTCCAAATTAAGTGATAGAGGCAGAAATGACAAGAATATCGAGAAGTATTTGTATACCCAGTTTTCCCTTTCCCCTGATTTGCTCTTAGTGATTTGAAGAGTCCATGAATCAGCTCTCTTGATCTGATAGAAAGTTGACTGTGCAAAAACAAGAAACATACAATACAAGTATAAGCAAATGAAATATTTAGGTACATAGAAAGTCCTAGTAAACCATATAGGCAGAGAGAGAGAGATTGCAGAAGAATTTGTAGAAACCCAAGAGACACGAAGAAGAGGACCCATATACGGGTGAAAGAGGGCGTGAGAAATAATTTGGCTGTCTCTCTAGAAGGTTAAGCTATTAGAGGTGGCAGGCATCATATACTAAATCTCCTTAGAAATAAAGTTTCCTAATATTCCTGTGTTTGTCAACTTGCATATCATCTTCCACAAGCGAACTTTGTTATTGGCTGAGAACAAATGATGAATAGACCGATCCTGGTTTGGGTTTGTTTTACTTAACCAGTAAATACCGGATAAGCTTTTTACATGTTTGCCTTGAGAGTTCATTCAAGCATACACTAGTTTTCAATCCGAGTGACCATTCAGCTCCTCAAAGAACAGTATGGAACTCTGTTGGAATTGCATCATTGCGACGCTGAGCTCGCTTTGGTTTCAGGAAGTGCTGTCCACATTTTAGAGGTAGACAGCACTTCCTGAAACCAAGAGCCTAGAAAAGAGAGGATTGAACCTTCCATATTTCCTAGAAAATGTAGACACAACTAAATCTCTTTTCTAGGCTCTTGGTTTCAGGAAGTGCCGTCTACATTTTAGAGGTAATGCGTCTTGCACCTTTTTAGCTTTCTACGTGCGTCTTACTAATTGCTGCTAAGTTTAAACTATCTGGAACTACCCAGGAAATATGAAAGGCACAGAATCAAAGATAACAGGCGAACGGCCTTGAGGTGAAGAGGAAACATGAGAAATCTCAAACAAAAAAAAAATAAAAATTGAGTATTAGTATTACCTTCTTTCCTCCTTTCCCGGAATTGCTCGTGTTTTGGTTAGTTCTTGACTTGGCCTTAGTCATCCGAGATACATGGTAACATGAAATGAAAAGAATCAACTGTTTTCCCCTGCTTGCTGCATCAAAAACTAAATCACAAGCTTCTGATAAAAAACGAGCAGTTTTAGTAAGATTTGTAATATGAATACCTTTACGCTTGGCATAAATATAAGGTGCCATCCTAGGATTCAATTTCCTAGTACCATGACCAAAATAAACTCCCAGCTTCCATCGTCTCTTCCAAATTAAAATATTCCCAAATCGAGTGATAGTGGCAAAAATGACAAGAATATTGAGAAGTATTTGTATACCCTGTTTTCCCTTTCCCCTGATTTGCTCTGAGTGATTCGAAGAGTTCTAGAATCAGCTCTGTTGATCTGATAGGAAACATACGATTACAAGCGCATGAAATATTTAGGTACATAGAAATTCCTAATAAACCATATAGGCCGAGAGAGAGAGAGAGAGAGAGATTGCAGAAGAATTTGTAGAAACCCAAGACGGACGAAGAAAAGGATTTATATGTTAGAGAAGACTCCTTATTGTTTTGAAGCTGACAAAACCTTTCCAAATAGTCAAGTTTGAAGGGTTGCAGACTCAAGTGTTATAGTCTGAAGAACTCAAGACTTATCTGTCAATAACTGAAGACCGTTAGACTTTAAGCTCAAAGTCTGACCTCACTGACAGATTCCAGACCGACGAAAGAAGACTTATCCGGATGTGAGTTTATCTTCAAGGATTTGGTTCGTACGGTTTGTGAAAGATCTTACGGCTGGAGATAGCACATTGTGATCAATTATTCCTATTGAAATCAATTCGGATAATCAGATCTTTTGAAAGGCGAAGTATACTTGGAAGGTTCTACTTATGGAAACCAAGATCCTGATTGTATGGGCGAGCAGGATTGATGGACTATAATCACATTCCTTAAATGACTCGAGATCTCCTTGATTGATTATGTCCAACGGGTAGATTGGAGGAACTTCTTTGGAAAATGCCAACGGTTGTAGAGGCATGGAGGAGTATATAAGGAAGACTCAAGTTGTTCGAGTGTGTGCGTGAAAGAAAAATTGCAAAGTCTGAAGCTCTTAGTTCTTTGCTATTTCAATCGTTGAGCTTAACTTGTACTCAAAAGAGAGAACAAACATTTGTGAGACTTTGAAAGAGTGTAGTAGAATTTCTACATTGTGAAGTCGAGGACGTGAGACTGTAAAATCTTTTTTGATTCATAGTGAAATTCAGCCAGTGGGCTGTCAGTGCGGGAGAGTGGACGTAGGCTTGGTCTAAGCCGAACCACTATAAACCTTGTGTTTCTATTCTCTTTCCCTAAACTCCTTACTTTAATTCACAGCTTTATATAACTGCTTGTAGTCGTTTACTTCTTCAGTCTATTATCTTCTAAAGATGATTTGATTTATTAAGTCTTGCGAAAATTTCTTTTAACACCTATTCACCCCCCTTTAGGTGTTCGTACTAGCCCTAACACCATAAACGGGTGAAAGAGGATGGGAGAAATTTAATTTGGCCCATCTCTTTGGAAGGTTAAGCTATTAGAGATGGCAGGAATCATATACTACATCTCGATACATATAAAGCTTCCTCATATGTTCCTGTATTTGTCAACTTGCGTATCATCTCCACGAGCGAACTTCATTATTGGCTGAGAACAAATGATGAAAAGGCCGATCCCGGTTTGAGTTTGTCTTGCTTCAGCAGTAAACTACTAGAGAAGCTTCTTACATGTTTGCCTTGAGAGTTCATTCAAGCATACACTAGTTTTCAAGCCCCGAGTGACTATTCAGCCCCTCAAAGAATAGTATCGAACTCTCTGTTAGAATCGCATCATTGTGAAGCTGAGCTTGCGCCAAAACGACCATCTCTTATCCCGTGAAAAGTACTGATTAGCATCCACCAATTGTCTAGTGAGAGATTCATCTTTTAATGGCAAAACATATATTTTCAAAGAGAGTTACACCAAGTGCTGATTAGCATCAACCAATATGGATTCTGTCCTTGCTTCATTTTATCCGTCAATATTGCCCCTTCCCTAGGACCATCAATCTGTGACTCCCAAGAAAGAGAGTCTCCTTGGTGCTGCACGGAGCTTCTGGCTTGTCTGAGGAACTCATCAAGGTAATCAGTACATACTCGATGCAACGCCTTCGCAGGCAAATGTTTCTGAATGAATGATTGTGATGAGGCTTGAGAAAAATGTTCAAAAGCTAATCAAACGAACTCGAATGATTCAGTTCCGACCAGAAAAGGTTTGGCGTGAACATGGAGCTGCGAAAGGCGGACATGGAATGCTTGAGCGAACCCAAAAACGATCTGTGATGTCCGTGAGGGAAGCCATGGTATTTGATTTAACAAATGAAACTTCGGGTGCTCAGATTGCACAATGCACAAATATAGGGAGAAATATACAACTATCGACTTTTGATTTTATTATTATAGTTAGCCTCCGGTGCGTTTGACTTTAGATCGATAATGAGTACGCATTCTCCTCGTATTTTTTAGGGGTAAGCATATTGGATCAATCAAACCAGGAACTACCCAGACCAGACTAAAACCGGACTGGTTTGGTCCTGTTCCTAAGGGGCATCGATCCGGTTCTTAGATCCTAGAGGAAACTGGACCAACGGACTGAATCAACTCTTTTTTTAAAAAATATTTTTTTATTACTTAAAAATAACAATAAACCCTAAAATAGTGACGGCTCTTTTTTTAAAGATTTTTTTTTAAAATTTTTTTTGGCTAAATGATCGTTTCCGGATCCAAAGACCATTCAGTCTGGTCCCCGGTCCCAAAAATTGAAAACCGGTCCTCCCAGTTCACTTCCCGCTTCCTAGGTGGAACCAGATCGAACCGGAAACCGATCACCCATAATATTTTTAATAAAAAATCATATTTGCCTTTGTTTGTTAAAAAGAGGAGAAAGCTTTAGTTTAGTATCACAATCTTGAGGTCCCATGACGAAAGGACCATATTTTATCCAAGAAGACTTCCTAGAGTCGCCTAGGGTTTCCTAGACATTCCCAGGGACGACCGATACAGTAATTATCCTAAATTCTAGAGCATTCTTAGCATAGATGCCGGTAGTTAGTAGATGAGGAGATGCAATTTTTTTTTTATTAGATCTAGGGTTGATCAGCAATTTTAATGAGAGAGCTTCTTGTATAAAAGGGGGAGCTCTTCCCCTCATTTGCATCCATCCAAACGTTTCAGCAACACAAATTATTCTCTCCTAAAGCTTCTCTCTCCAGACTTTCTCTATTTACGATTTGGGTGAGCAGGCGAGCTTAGGCACTCCATTGATCCAAGGAAGGCTAAGTCACTGCATGATTTTGATCCCAAATGATCAACCCTTGATAGACATTGATAATGATAACCAATCAAAAACAATCCTTAACTTATCTGTGTTAATTTTGCAATCTAATAATTTAACTTTGTTATGTATTAAACACTTTTATCTCACATAAGATGTCATCAAGAGCATGAATAACCTGAAGAGGACGAAGTGATCAAGGCAATACATATTTAAATGACAATAATAACTTCAAGAGCACCGATTGATCAAGATTAAAGTTGTTATTTATTGAAAATGCATATACTGAACGTTGTCTTGAAAATTCAAGACTTTCTATTCTTATCGAAATAATGTTATTTGTTCTACTACCTTTTCTTATTTTTGGTTCATTTTAATACGAAGTATATTTTCCTCTCTTCTATTTACTGATGTGACTAAACTGAATTTTATGAAGAATTATTTATACGAAGTATTCTTTGTTAATTAAAGAATCATAGAGGATTTTATCTGATTTGATGATGATGTATAGCGTGAAAACAGATTAAGGGACGAGAATGCGAGGTTGGATCGTACAAAGATTCTCATGTGCAAGCTCTAAATGGTAATGCTATTTGGTTGTAGGACATTATTGCCACCATGTTAATATGCAGCATGTACATTGTGATATGCATTTGGAGAGAATGGTTGAAAAACTGACTATTTCCCCGATAAATTGGCTTGTCACATATGATGACATTAGGCTCAAAGTGTTTCCAATAGAATGTTCTTGATTCGACCGATTACTTTCCCATGCGCTACTTTCATATATGCTTTCTCGAAATTGAAGGAGGAGGGGAATGTCACGTGGAGCAATATGAAGAGTAAGTAAGATTAATAATTACTCTTATTCTCTTCGGTCTCTGAGGACTAAATACTCTTCCCGATAACAGGACACATTGAGGAGTGCCTCACCTCATCATTTGAGGGTAAGATCGATCAACTAGAAGAGTCCTTGAACAATCAATGGACTATGATCACAATGTCTATTTTCGACAAGTGAGCTGAATGGACGGCAGTGAAGGCATGGGATGACAACAAGATGCTCTCCATTTGCTCATTACACAAGAAAATGGTGAGTTATCTATGGCTGTTTTTTTCCCTCTCAATTTATTAAAGAGAGAAACTTATAAGGAAACACACTTAATAATCTCGGGTTCTATTTATATACTTCATCTCTCAAGAAGCAATTTCGTTTTATCCTACATTTGTGCTCGGAGTTTTCATTGTCTGATTTGGCTTCTGTCATTAGGCATGTAACAGTCTACTGCATTCAAGTTTGAGGTACACAATCCCTGTTACTTAGCTCTTCTATTTTCATTTCCCTTTCTGCATTTGCAGATTTGTTTGACTTTATCACATTACGATGAGCATATTCATGGATATTATGTGCACTTCGCCATCTGAGAAACTAGTTGATGTCACTCCTGCACCAGAATGAGATCGTTCAACGGTCGGAGCAGGCTGAATTTGTTGAGTTCCATCCGACAGAACCATGGTGATGGGTATTTGCTTATGCTTCTTTTGTTTACATCATTCATTGCTCTAGCATGGTTAAAAAGGAAGCTTAATAATATGTCTATGTTGACTTAACCAAGATTAAGGATGTTAATTATAAGTTTCTTACCGGAATGATGCTATTTGTCGTGCAGGATTCTTGTAAGCTTGCATTCAGAAACTGTCTAATTTTGAAACTACCAATCCCAGGTAAATAACAGCCTCCTCTGCTTTCCCAGCTCACATTACGTAGAAATCTCCAGTTTGTTCATCATTACTTAATATTTCGTTGACAATAAGTACTTACATTGATCTTATTTTTCTAATGGACGTCGATATTGTTTGGTGGTATTTCAGACTACTAAGAAAACATTCAAGGTGGCTGAGTCACTAGGTAAATATCAGAACGCACTAGATTAAATTCATCTATGCTCGAGTGTTTTTGATGGTTCATGATGCCAAACCAGAGAATTGTCAATCCTAATCTATAATGCTCGTCATATTTGTAGTGAGGTCTGCCAAATTCATCCCTAGCAAGCACTGGGTAATTGTTGCATCGGGCGATGCAGTTATTAGTGCGTACGACTATAGCACGATGGAGAAGATCAAAGAATTCCAAGCGCATAAAGATTATATCGGATGCGTGGGTGTCCATCCTACTTTCCCTGTGTGCTATCAGCATTGGATGACGCGGTTATAAAGCTCTGGGACCGGGAGAAGGACTGGATGCGTACTCAGACATTTGAAGGACATCCACATTGTGTGATGCGAGTAGCCTTTGATCATCAAGATCCTAATGCTTTTGCAAGTGCGTCCCTTGATAGAACTATAAAGGTACTCATTTTGGAGGTCTTGCTCTTAGTAAAATACATATTTCAATTTCCAAAGACGCTATTTATACTCTCAATATGATTCCCATTTGTTGCAGATTTGGAATGTTCACTCCTCTGCGCCTAAGTTTACTTTGGATGCACATGAGAAGGGGCTGAAACTTGTTGATAACTTCTCCACGCCTGATATGCTTTATTTATTGAGTGGTTTGGATGATTACACTGCTAAGGTTTGCAAACTTTATTGCTCTTAATTTAATACATCTGTGCATTACTAGAAAGAGATCAATTGATATATGATTCGTCAAATAACAAGTCCAGGTTTGGGATGATAAAGGAAGAAAATGTGTACACACACTCCAGGGATACGAGCACAATGTTAACGCCGTATGTGCGCATCCTGATCTGCCTATAGTAATCCCTGGTTCAGAGGAGGAGACTCTTCGCGTATGGAATGCAAATGGCTTTGGGTATGCATTGTGGGAGTTTGCACAGTCATAGCATGCTCTAGAATGCAGCTTCAGTCACAGCAGTCGAATGAAAATACCGCCTCTATCCTTTCCAGATTTTCCAAAAGTTACCATAGGATAAGACTTGTCAATTTGTGAATGACTCCGACATTATGTCGCATACAGGCTTAAGCACGCACTGAAATTCGGTCATGGAAGGATTTGGAATACCGCATATCAGAAAGGATCACGCCGGTACCATTCATGCCTGCTCTAAATGGTTCATTTCCTCGTTATATCCGTGCTTCAACAATAATAAGCTATTATGATGGTCCAGGGTTTTCCATTGCCACTATAAAGACATTCATGTAGGCTCTACAGTTTCAGTACAAAGATAGAATCTTCCATATGCTTTAACAACATTTTCGTGGCTTTCGCCCTACTAGGTTGCAGTAGCTTGCAACAAGGGAATAGCCGTAGTCGAGCTAGAGTGCTGATATTATGGAGCCTTAAGCCAAATTCTATGTTGAATACAACAGATCCCAGCCTCTATTAACTGTTACTTTCAATTTGAAGTTCTAATAAAAGTGCATATCGTTGTTCTGTCAAAAAAGAAAGTGTCTTGTTGTACTAGTTTATGTGTATACTCTTTGCGTCCTGTCAGTGGTAGGATTTTCCAGTCTAACCCAAAGATCTCTCGAAGATTACTAAAATCGCCCTAAAAAAGGAAAAAAAGGGAAATAATGGCAGCTTCGGAACATGAAATCGACAATGCAGGAGTCTACAATAGTCACATATGGGGCAAGGCATGTTCCTAGACCTCTGTACAAATAAAACAAGAAAGATGCATATCAAACAGGTTGATACTCGTAAATATGACTTGAAACAATTCTTAATCTCTATTGACTTTGAATGCTTCTGCCTAAATCATGTCAACCATTAGGCGATGCTTCTAATACTTCAGGTGGGAGGGATTTGACTCGATCTTTGTCCTATTTCCCTAACACAAGTTTTAATAATTCTTTAGCAAATGGGATATGAAAGTGGTTCGCATCATGCTAATATTATGGAAAAAGCATATTCATTTTGCTCACAAACGAAAGCATGGATGGGATTTCGGATTGGGTCGGGAGCAACTCAAAAGAGCTACTCTACAAATAATTGGGGCCATTTAGCTAAATTAATACTGAGATCAAAGCCTTTCGAACGAACTTCATCACCAGTCAAAAAGACTGGAGTGGAATGCAATGCTACTGCAACTTTTTCAGATTGACATGTTCGTACAAACCTTCTTGTTAGTATGCCTCCGGGTTCTCTTCCTTTGCCCAAAAATTGTTTTCACGATCCAATCTTGAACTCTCATAGTCGTGTTGTGTCCCATAACCCCTCTGATGACCAGTCCATATTGCGACTCATCAGACACAATTTTCCAATCTAGTTCTTCGATCTAGATCCTCGAGTACATTGTTCGGTTGTGGCCGAACACGATTTTGGCGAGCACTTTTGATTTGAATTTAAACGGAAAACTAGAAAAATTTATAACAAAGAGGGTCTCATTATGCCGATTCCTCCAAAACATGGAGGCCATGACTCATTACCTTGGTTGATCGAGATTAGAGAAATGAGGCTAAGGAAACTTTTGCATAATGGTTTATCAAAAATGAGTAAAGCTAAAACCTTCTCTTGCCGACATGAGATATTGTATTTATAGCTATCAAAAGAGAACATTGAGTCAATTTCATCGGAACGATCACACATTTATTGTTGGTTGATGAAACTGGAGACACTTTCCTTGAAATCTAATATCTAGGTGGTTGATGCTTGGATGCTATCATGACGCACGGAACATATCAAAAAAGGTATGCCACAATGCGCACCTGGCAATAAGCGATCCAGTTATTGAACTTTCATGATATACTGTAATTCACACAAACCTTATTTGGTGCATCCGTCTTCGTTGCCATCCTCTATAGAACCTCAGGAACTGACGCTCAATTCTAGAAGTCGTGTTTAGCCCAATGACCAGCCCACTTCCAAAACCCATCAGGACAATCTTCCAGTCAAGCTTTTCTGATAATGCACTAGATGGTGGTGGCAGCGGCGGCACTTCAACAGGATTTCCACATTTCTTTGTCAGAGGAACTCCACACAATCCTAAGTTCCCTCCATAGGAGTCAATCTTGAATGTGGTGAACTGGTTTACTTGAGGTATGGACCCAGAAAGATGGTTGTCTGAGACATTGAAGAAAGCAAGGAAACTAAGTTGGGCTAGTGCTGGAGGGATCATTCCCGAGAGCTTATTGCTTGAAAGGTCAAGAGATTCCAGTTCGGTCAAATTTGCCAGGGACAAAGGGATGGAGCCAGTAAGAGCATTGTTGGAGAGATTGAGCATCTGAAGTTCAGTTAAACTTCCAACAGAATTCGGAATTTCCCCAATAAAGTTGTTGCTCGAAAGATCAATCACATTGAGGTATGCCAATATCCTTTGTACTCCAATAAAATGCCTTTGTTGATTATTGTCATATAGTAGTCGTAGTTTCCTCCTTCCAAGGAAAATACGTAGAAATTGGGCACCTGAGTTCCATAGTAGTGTGCATCATCTGCAGTGTGGACTTTCATGGCACTCCACATATCAAAGTATCCATATGGAAGGCAACCCGAGAAGTTGTTCATGGATAGATCAACGATTCGTAGGTTGGGAAACTGGTCACGAGCTTCAGGTTCCCTTATGACTCCATGAAATCTATTGGAACGCAAAATGAGCACCTTCAAACAAGAAAGCGAGCCCATCCATGAAGGAAAGGTGTCGACAATCTGATTATTTTCAATAATGAGAAATTCCAGATTGCTACAATTAGCTAATCCCTGTGGCAGCAACCCTTGTAGCTGGTTATCACTCACATCTATCATCTTCAACGAACTAACGTCATTCTGCAATTGAGGAAATCTTCCATATAAATCATTACTATTCAAACTCAAGACACGGAGGCTATCGCTCAAATTGCTCAGACATGGCGGAATGACACCAGCCAACTTGTTCTTGGACAAATCAAGGATGCTAATAGAGCTTAGCCGGCACATCTCTGGTGAAATTTCTCCGGATAGCTTATTATTTGAGACAAGGTAGAATTCAATGGACGTCGGGGGAAGGGGAATTAATCCTTGTATAACGTTGAATCGAAGGTCCAATGTCTGAAGATTTGACCAATTCAAAGCTGTGAAACTGGTGATTGAGTTTCTAGAAAGATCCAAAGATAGCAGTTGTGACACACTCACATTTAAGAACCATGGAGGTGTCGACCCATAAATTCTATTTTGGGATAGGTCCAGCCATTGCAACTTACTTTGGTATGATAGGAAGATGGGGAGCTCACTTAAGTTGCTAGAAGCCAAGCCGAGACCAGACAAGTTTGGAAGGCTAGCGTTCATGCCGGGTTCGATAATCGATGAGAATTCATTGGATGAGAGTTGCAACATATTTAGATGTTGAAGTTTGAGTATCACATCTAGCCGCAAAGTACCACTTAAATTGTTTGATTGCAAGTTTAGGTGATCAAGACTCTCGAGGTTAGAGATGTTTTCAGGAATTGGGCCAGTTAATGTGTTGAATGATAGGTCGAGATAAGTTAACCAGGTGAGGCTAGTGATCACAGCTGGAATTTGACCAGTTAATTGATTGCCATAGAGATTTAAGGAAGCGAGGTTAGTGAGGTTAGTCAACGAAGCAGGAATTTCCCCAGAGAGTAGATTCATTCGAAGATCCAAATATGAGAGTTGGATGAGCTTCCCTAGGGAAGATGGGATTTCACCCGAGAATTTGTTAAGTCCAAAATCCAACATGGTCAGTTGAGTGAGGTTACCTATTGAAGATGGAATGTTCCTTGAAAAATTGCATCCACTGATATCGAACTCGCTGAGGAAAGCCAAGTTTCCGATCGAAGCTGGTAGCGAGCCTGAAAAATTAGTCTGCAGAAGAGACGGCGACTTAATGGGACTGCCCAAGCGAAACTCTGGCAAATGACCTGACAGCTCTGGATTTTCACCCAAATCAAGAAGTTGTAGCCTTGGCAGCTCGAAGATGGTTGTTGGGAATGTCCCTTGCAAGTAGCAATGATAAAGTCCAAGTGATGTCAAGGAAGATAAATTTGCGACGGCATCAGGCACCGGAGCTGACACACTCAACCGGCTAAGAGCGAGGTGTTCCAATTTAGTCAAAAATTGAACCAGTGTCTCCATGCTAGGATTCCTTAGCTCCAATCCGGAGTTCCCAGAGAGATCGAGGGAGGTCAAGTTAGTCAACTTTAGGACTTGAGACGGGATTTGACCTTCAAACCTGGACGAAGAGAGGTTCAGGCTCATCAACTCCACTAGATCACCTATGGCGGACGGTATTTGAGAGTAATTGAAGTCGTTCCAGGCGAGATTGAGGCTTTGCAAATGAGCGAGGCGGAAGAGGCTAGCCTTCGAGTTGATAGGACCGGAGAGACAACTTTCGCTGAGGTCGAGGCCAGTCATCTAGCCCGTCCCTTCATCACACTCCACGCCTTCCTAGCTACAGCAATTGCCGTTCTCCAGCCTCCACGATTCTAGCTTCGACGACCGGCAAATTTCCACATATGGATATAAGAGAGATTGCTTGAATTCTAACAAGGCAGACCGCTCCTGCTCATGGCACTTCGTTGAGCTCGTTGAAGGCAATGTCTCAGAGGAAGCAAAGTGGAGTGGAATTATGGCGAGGAAAACCACCAAGAGATCAAATGGCGTTCGTTTCATGATGATTAAATTATTCAACACTCTTCTTGGGTTTTGGTTTTGCTGGGTAGGCAAGGTGAAGATAAAGAAGTATTGAAACCGCGTGTGAACTTTATGTTACCTTTAATCTTTTGTTTTAAGTCGACTTTATGTAATAGTAAGTCTAGCCCTCCCCGTAGACATGGAACCTGAGTTTGACCGCGGACCAGGCGAGGTTTCGAGGAAGCTTCAGCGGTAATGCTAATGAAGACGACGAAGATGAGGACAACCTTTGATCGTTCGAGGGAGAGGAAAGGGGCCAAAAAAGAAGGGAAGGAAAATGCCAGAAAGTTCCTGTGGAGCGTGAGGAGTGGGTTGTGCGCAGGTTTAAATTGGGTTTGGGGCCCGAGGGGGTGCGCAGGATAAGGACTTTTTCTCCTCCCCCTCCTTCCTAGTTTCGGGTCCAACAATGAGAGAGAAAACGAGCGCCCGACATGCCGGCGGTTTCAAGTGAGTTATTTTTTATTTATTTATTTTTACTGATTTTATTTTGGAGAAACTTGAAAAAAAAGCACTTTTTTTTTAGTGCAAGATTTCGATTTGGCAAGAGAATTATGGTTCTAACACTCTGCTTGGGTTTTGGTTTTGCTAGATGGGCGAGGTGAAGATGGACAAGAACTGAAACCGCGTGTCAACTTTATATTACCTTTATTCTTTTGCTTTAAGTCAAGCGTATGTAATAGTAAGTCTAAGCCCTCCCTGTTGACACAGAACCTGAATTTGATGGCGGATCAGGCGAGGTTTCGAGGAAGCTTTGGCAGCGACACCGACAAAGATGACGAAGACTGCGACGACTTTGCCCGAGAGAGAGAGAGAGAGAGAGAGAGAGAGAGGAAAGGGTTTAAAAAAGGAGGGGAGGAAAATGCTAGAGAGAAAGTTCCTGTGGAGCGCGAGGAGTGAAGGGTGTGCGCAAATTTCGGGTTATACGATGAGAGAGAAAAAGCGAGCATGACTCGGGCGCTCATTTTCACACCCGCGATCTCACTTTTTTTTTTTTTTTTTTTTTTAAATTAGTAATTTTCTTTCAGAGAAATTTGAAAAAAATTTCAACGCGAGATTTCGATTTTGCAAGGGAATTATGGTTTGAAATTCGAATACTTCCTCAATTAGATATTTGTTTGACGGGTACTTTATCAGGCCACCACCTTGACGAGCGGGAGTTCGAAAATGAAGTCTTTACTTATTTAATCACGTTGTCTTATGAAACTTTTGTACTGTTTTTGGGGAAATGACTCGGGAAACTCCATGCGAGAGACTTTTGTGGTGGTTATTTTTGTAACGTGATAGTTGGGCGGATTGACTAGTGAAGGCACTCAAGTCTTATGTGACTTGACATTATTACCTGACGTTTCTTTTGCTCCATGATTTTTTTAATCTACAATTATTGGAGTGCTCCACCCAGACGAAGTTGATGGAATTCCACATTCCATAAGTTGGTGCATGCGAAATACTTTTCTTTTTGACCGAACAAACGCACTTTATGTCTGTTGTTTATATGAATTTGACTGATCCTCACTGACTATACTAACTGTACATTGAGGGGAATGGAACTTAAGTCAATTAAGAAAAATCAACAATGATAGTAGCCTAACTTATGTGATTAACAATCCTATTAACCAGGCTCATGTGGGTAAGAACAAATCACTTGTTGATTTAGTGATGCATTATTAAAATTTATTTTCCCTCCTAACTTTTTTTAAGCATGAATTTTGAAAATGTTGTCCCTCTTAACTTGGGAAACAATCCTCAAGGCGTGATTGGTTGCCTGGACAATAGATAAGATCACTCATGTGATGGTCATATTTGATAGGTAGCATCGCAATGGTGGTCGTCTCACTGACAAACGACCACCACAAATGATGGTTGCCGCTAAACAAGTGGCCACTATGACAATGTTCTCTTGTGTAGGTCGAGATCAACCTTGAGATTTAGATCTTAATATGGTTTCCCATGTCTATGTCGTCGTTTTTGGAAGAATTCCACATCGATAAATGCTTGATTATGATGTACCGTATTAACATGAGTCTCCTCCAGCCAAATTCAAGTTATCAGGTTAGAGATTCTAATATAATATCAGAACATAGGTTAATAATTCATGTCCGTGATGCTCCAATTGGCTCACACAAATATTAAACGTGTTAATTTCACCATAGTCGAGCCAAGTCAAGCACGTGTGAGAGAGTGACTTACACACAAGGAGGAGTTTTTGTATAATTCCATATCACTTAAATATGTTATTATAACATATTTTATGTGCATGTAGTTAAGCAATGTGCAATTGTAATAACATGGGTTGTGGCTCAAGGCAACTAGTGCGACAAATGCGACTACCACCAAAGTGGTCGCCCATTTGTCCACCGGCGACCACCACCATCAAGCTAACCACTTTCAACGATAGTAACTCGCTGTAGTTAGCTATCCACAATTCTCCTTCCCAATATTTTCATTTTATTTTTGATGTTATGAAGAATTTTTTTTTTTTTTTATCTTTCTATTTGTATAACTATATCCAACATCATATCCGATGTTTTACAAATTAAAAAATAAATTGTCACAATTCCTCACATTTTTTATGCTAACTTGTTTTATCATTCCCTAATCATTGTTTTATGTTCAAATACAGTAAGAAATATTACTGTTTGACTTTTCCGAATAATTGTCTGGAGAACGACCATGGCAGTAGCTTAGCCGGGCTCTTTGCTCCTTGACAGCTTAATCTTTTAAAGAAGCACCGTGTGTGCCTCAGTTTAACACAATCGATCGTTATATGGTGATCCATTGTGGTAGTGTTAAGACGATTTGGTGGTGTAACTTAGTTATAAAGGATGACTCTGATCCATTTTCGCTTGGCCCCCATATGATAGAAAGTACTTGAACAAGTGAACAAGTGATGATAAGGAATCATAGAAAAATGAATACCGGATAGTCTATAGATTACATAGATTTAATCCATCCAGACTGAATCAAGCGGGCCTCACATCGAGATTCATGTAATCAATGAGGCAAACGATATTGATCAGCGACGTGAACTTAACTCTCCAAATTTGACCTTTGACCACTTGGAGAACTCTCTCTGAAACTTCTCATGACAGCTAGGTTCAACGCAATTCGTTTTGACCGAACAACCTTTGGACTTTGATCTCTACCGTAAACTGTGTAACACGACAGCGGAGGGGACGTTCTCGGAGTCGCGGATGACAGCATAGGAGAGACCACAGCGTCTATTTTGACAAGTCAGCTGAATGGATGGCTGTGAAGGCATGGGATGACAACAACGTGCAGAAGAATTTCCTTGGCTAGAGAGAGGGAGAGTAAAATTGCATGACCATCCTTCATCGAAAAGCACACCTTAATTTACGTCCAACATTGCAGCAACTTCTAGCTATGTATCTGTTAAAATATTTAAATAATAAATCAAGCTTTCATCTAACGGTTCAAGTTTTAAAACAATTGGCAGTAGTTTCACAAAATCTCCCAAGATATAAGAGCTAGTCATCCTAAGTTTGAATTTTTATATTAAATAATAAAAAACACTTCATCTAACAGCTTAATTTCGTTTTACGCTATATTTGTGCCCGAAGAGTTCTGAGTACTAATTTGTCTTCTGTCATTTGGCATGTATTGGTCTACCACATTCAAGTTCAAGGTACACAATCCCTTCTCCTCAGTTCTTCTCCTTTTCATTTCCCTTTCTGTTTTTGAAGATTTATTTAACTTTTATTTATCTGAGCGTATTCATCGATATTAAGTATGCACACCTCACTGTCTGAGAAACTAATTAATATCACTCCCACACCAGAATGAGATCGTTAACGGTTGGAGCGAGCTAAATCTATCAAGTTCCATCTGACAGAACCATGGTAATGAGAATTTGCTTATGCTTCTGTTGTTGACATCTTCCATTGCTCTAGTATGGTTACAGAGGAACCTTTAACCGTATTACTATGTTCACAAAACCAAGCTAAAGGACGTTAATTATGAATGTCTTACCAGAATAACGCTTGTTGTCATGCAGGATTCTTGTAAGCTTGCATATTATCTTCCACAAGAGAACTTCATTATTGGCTGAGAACAAATGATGAATTTTCTGATCCTGGTTTGAGTTTGTTTTGCTCAACTAGTATCTACGGGAGAAGCTTTTTACATGGTCGCCTTGAGAGTTCATTCGAGCATGCACTCGTCTTCGATCCCAAGTGACTATTCAGCCCCTCAAAGAACAGTATCGAACTCTCCGTTAGAATTGCACCGTTGCAAGGCTGAGCTCGCTCCAAGCTGAAACACAAAAGTTATCTGAGACCTCTTGCTCTCTCTCTCTCTCTCTCTCTCTCGGCATGCGTGTTCTCTGGCATTGCATCTGTGTGGCAGATCCTTCTGAGAGTCTGCAGATCAACTTTAAATTTACTTTTAATTTGTTGTTTCTTAGCCATGTGTAAAGTGCAAAGTACTTCGCTGTCGGAAGGTACGCTTTTCTCACCAATGGATGGACTAGCAGAACTTTTTTGCATTTTATTCCATTCGACTATGCTTCCTGGAAATGACGCTGTTGTGATTGCTGCTGCGCACGATTCTTCCCCATTTGATGTCTCAGAGGGGGCCAATATAACAGTCTATTGTTGCACCATTATGTGCGAGAAAATTCTGAAGATTTACCTGCTTCGTAGTTAAGCTAAACGGCGCTTTTTTATCAACCAAAAGGAGCTTTAGCCTATATTGGCGTCAGCTCACGGACTACTCAATAACATGCAAAGCTGAAAAGTTTTTGTTGAGTTAACTTCGATGATGTCCTCAAATCAGATGGCAAATATTTCTCACAACGGTTCATAACATAGACTAAGTTAGTAAGGTATGCCAGTGGCTGTGGCAATTGGTTAATCTCATATTAATAATTTAACCCCGACACCGTATATACACCGAAGTTCCTGGCGGACACAACTCACTCACAATTCTCCTTCGACCAGAACCTGGTTACCTCTCCCTAGCTACATTTTCTCATGCTAACCATCTCAAAATAAGTTCGGGTTTTACAGACGGACATTGCATTCTATAAATCCCAAGGGTCTTGCTAAAATTCGATATAATGCCTGATTAACTTCCAATTTGCTGGTAAGTTGTACTAGTCTTAAGAACCATTGACAATCACGCAATGAGATTTGAAGTCTGGCAAAGTGGGTGGGGGTGGGGGGGGGGGGGATGCTCACCAAATTTGTATTTGACAATCACTATCTTAAGACTTCGCTCTATTCCCCCAAGCTAAGGGAAAACAATAATCACCCGTACAGAGCTCTAAATGTATGTGTACAGTATTTATAAGCATCCCATCAAATTTTCTATGTGACATGACTCCAAGTGGGATGCGCCCGGCCTCTCCTTGCATTACCGTTTTCTCTTCCGTCAGAATAGACATTTGGATTGCCACCAAGCCTCGACGTTTGGCTACCGTGACTCCTTTGGTGCACTTGGTAATAACCAAGAAAATGTTAGAGAATAACAAAAAACAAACATTGGAAATCTTTAGAAGAATCATGAATTGATACCTCCATATCCAACTTCCTTTGTTCAGATATTTTCGGCTTCCATGGCCCAGGTAGACCGGTCGAAAGTGAGTCGAAAAAGTAATCCTTCACATAACCAGGCTACCATCCAAAACGGAAAAGACATCACCACCTCAAAAGAAAGGACGGAAGAGAACCATCGACTCTTTAAGCTCACAATGACTCACCTTCTTATCCGATTTCATTGCAGCATCTTTATTCTCAGCATCTTCAGCAGGAGGATCACTAGCATCTGCTTTTGTCTTTAGGTGAGCTTTGCTATGATTGCCAAGCTCACCCAACACTTCGTCCTTGTTAAATTTCTTGTTCATTGCCACGAAATCAAAATCCTCAGCATATTTGGAAGCCAAATGTGGAATCTGGAAAGTCAAGCAAAAGAAAAGAGAACAGCCAATAAAGAGGTGTAATAAGATCCTAAGGAATTCTCAAAATACCTATAGCTACAGCTGTGGCAATAGGCGCGTGATTTTGTAACACACCCATTTGTCCAGGTTTACATCAACAACCACCATAGCCATTCCTTTTCTTTTCACCGTATCTTAACAGCGATACACAAAATCACCAAGGAGCTCTAGATAATAAATTGAATACTCCTGATATCAACTTGCAGCAACATTCGCAAGTTAAACAATTTAATCAACCAACTGATGATGAAATTCAATTATAATTTGACCTCTACACTTCTAAATTACAAATTTTCACTCCTAGTTAGTGTATTCTTCCTTTTCTTCTATTTTCCAGCTTGTTTGGGATTGCAATCAATATTGTCGACCAGTCGCTCCACATTTTCTTACCTTGTCTATCATCTGCTCATAAAAATGATTATGATTACTAATTCCAATTTCTACTTTTTTACTCTTAAGCAAAAAAGTTTATATAATTCAATTTAATTATTTTGAGAATTTCATGTGTATTCTCCAATTTCTTTTGGTTCCCAAGCTGATCATTTCTACACATTATTTGTGGAAATCTTCCTACTCATATGTGGTACATCCATTGGACATTCTGTGCCTTTCTATATTGTTTGTTGCTTTCTACATGCTTCTTACTAATTGCTGCTAAGTTTCAAGACATTCCTTAGAATCATAAGAAGAGTCATACCAATGACTAGCAGTTCCAATCAACGACACAGTTGTGAAGAGCAAAAACAGCATCAAACTTAAACTACTCATGTCATGGGGCTATACAAACAATTATGACTATAAAATGTGATCCCTTCTTTCCTCTTCCCACTGAGATGCTCTTGCTAGTTTGATGATGCTGCCTGTCAGCCCTATCTATCTGGAACTACCCAGGAAATGTAGAAAGGCACAGAATCAAAGATAATACGTAAACAGGTTTCAACGTAAAGAGGAAAAGTACTTGAGAAATCTCAAACAAAAAGATATCAAGTATTAGTATTACTTTCTTTCCTCCTTTCCTTGAATTGCTTGTGTTTTGGTTTGTTCTTGACTCAGCCCTCGTCATCTGGAACACATTGTAAAATGGATTGAAAATAATGAAATGCACTTTTCACTATCTCCAAATTTAGTGAGTTGGCAGAAACGACAAGAACATTGAGAGGTATCTGTGTACCCTATTTTCCCTTTCCCATAGTTTGGTATTAGTGACTTAAAAGAGTCAAGAATCAGCTTTCTTGTTCTGATAGAAAGTTGGCGGTGCAATAACAAAGTATAAGGACATGCAGAGATGGCAAACAAAGCCACTGGGCTTCTGTGGTTGGGGTGAACACAAGACACCTTCAGGACCTACAACACGGTGTGCTACATTGGGAAAAGCTCATAGATATTTAAAAAAAAAACTTTACCTTCTCTCCTTTTCCCTCTCCATAGGCTTTATAATTGTTAGGGTACTGAGGAGCACCTGTATGCTGTAAGAGAGAGAGAAAGGCCTCACGAGATTAGTTGCTGTAGACACTCGCATTAGAACACACATATAAGCATGTGTAATACCCTCTTTCCTCTTTTTGCCAACTTGCTGGCGATGCTATTATGGTTCTGCAGATTGCCCTTACACACCTGAAGTAAAGGATAAAACCAAAGGTTTTAAACTACGAAGACAACGGGAAGGCAATTTCAAGGCAAAGAATATGGACTGGCAAGTTCATAGGAAGAAAAATCTTAGCTGTATTTCCCTTTGCCAGGCCATTAGTTTTATGACTGTTATTAGAGTCTAAAGTGGCACTATTATGCAGACAAAAGGAAGCAGAGGGAGATTGCAGAGGCTTTATGAGAATCCAATTCCGACAAAGAGATTTAGACATGACAAAGGCTGGATAGAGAAAAGAAATGCTATGAATTAACAAACAGACATAAGTTAGCTTTGCCCTCTATATTATTCACACAACAAGGGTAATGTTAGAAAAGAATACCAGAAAGAGGCTAATTGAGAAAGTACAAGAGACAACTCTAACTCCAGAGATATTACAAAAAGGCAATCCTTTAAAAAGTTAGATACATTGACAACAGCTAAGCGAGAACTGCTAAGCACATAATCTTCACCGGCTCATTTACATAAAATCTTTGGCTTCAATAAGCCTACAAGGTGGGAAGAGGGTGTAAGGACAGCTAATGGAATTGCAATCAAAACAGGTCAAAAGACGAACATGATCTATAAAATGTGGGTGCTTCTTTTGGTTTCTATTTCCTTTTCAACCAGATTATACATGTAACAACCATTACAGATGATATATTTCCACAAAGCTGCTTTTTTTAAGTGCAAGCTATTTCCGAAACCACTAGCAAGCATGTTGAACAAATAACTTTTGAAGGAAAAAATGTGTCGAGAAACGAGCAGGCCAAAAAGATTCAAAGTTTCAAAAGGTCCTTCCACTGATCTAGAGAGCACAAGTCATGCAGTCAAAGATAAGAAAACTAGAATTGGAACCCTTCTTACTAGCCATGGACAAGTTTCCTCACTAAGATGCATCTTCTTAAGACAAAATTGACCATGTGAGAGGTCTAATTCATAGATGTTATTAAACCGGGATATATTTCAAAAGCAGTTGATAAGAATGAGTAAAAATCATAATATTCATAAGGAGATGCAGCGCCTTTTTCTCCAGGAATGCAGTCTGACTTGACAGAGGAACTAGAAATTCGGATGCTTCTTTTTAATAAAGGAATAAGGAAGCGAAGCAAGAGACTGAAAAAGTTCTTTAGGACCGAAGAGTAAATGTGAACATATAGTTTACTGGGCAAAAGTCAAAACAAAACAAAAAAGATATTTTTTTTGGGGAAAAATAAACAACTGGTATACTGAAAAATAGCCCAAAAGTTAAGTTGCCCCCATTAAAAATTGTCATGGACGAGACATTATAAAGAATGGGAAGGAAATATTAGTTGATTCAATTGAAACGCCACCAATCATGATTGTATGTGGATTGGAGTTTCTGGAAAATAAGCATAAATTAGACAGGTATTTAACGAGATAACAACCAAGTATTTAATCTTTAACAAGAGAGAGGATGTAGCTTTTGTTCTAGTCTAGTGTTTCAAAACATATTGAAGGGAAAAAAACACAGTAATAACCTTCCGAGGGATGCTCCATGTATTTGGAATATTAAGAAGGGCTAAGTGAAATTCCACAGAACATAATTATATAATCATAATCCTCTGGACTCAAGTAAGAAGCCACTAGCAAATAAAATCCAGAAATAGTCAGTATCAAATAATGAACCGAGGTTCATACATCATGTAAAACAGATGCATGGGTTTAGTTCCATTTCCATAGCTCTCATATCTACCTCTATATATAAGCTACTTGCTGCCATCAAATACCAGCACTCGAGTCAAAAATGTTTGCCGCAGCTAGGATGGGCTTCGCCTAGGTACCCTAGTCTGACTTCTGTTTCCCAAGTCCTGGGAAGAAAGTATAGTTGAAATTATATTCTTAAGGTAAGTGGAAACATATGGGGAAACCACTGAAGTGATTAAGCTACGATTTTGAATTACATGAAGCATATACGAGGCTTATCAGCAGGACAAAACTAACATGTACACCTTCTCAGTTGCAGTGGGCTAGACTCCAGAAAGTAGAATCCATTAAGCCCCCAATACCGAAGAGTCGCCACATAAGCTCTATTGCATCCAAGTTCGAATTAAAGGACTTATTTTTATCATTTTTTTGCATACTAGAGATGCGAATACCAGATCGCATCCCTGAAATGAATGTGCCATGAATTTCAGGCCAAGCTTCACAAAAGCATTTCCTGCTATAAGCACAGACACGAATATTTTGTCTCGCACCATCTCTTATTCTCTAAATCAACTGTCCCATGAACTTGCTACTCGACGTTATAATTGCGTGATCACCAAAATTTATTCACCGCCAAATTCGACATCATCGAACAATTACAATCGTCCATCACAGGAAAATCTTTGATCTCTCATGAGCACAGTCAACCTCTTTCGTCATGCGTACGGTCCGTGACTTCTGCTTCTACCAAGACAGGAATAAAACCATCGGCTAAGCCGAAACTATATCCGCACATTAACCATTCGTCTACACGCAACAGCCATCGGCACAAGTCTTTGCCGCTAATCCTTTTTCCCTTCTCGTAACGAATCGAAACTTCGACATTTGTTCATCACAAGCGACATACAGGCGAAACGCCATTAATCCACAACCATGACACGGCAATCGCCAAGCACCGCTGTGCACGTCCTAGAGCTGACCGATCGACGACAACGGCATAAGAAAAGCGGAAACTCGGGCTCCATGAGGAGACGACGAAAGAAGCGATGGAAGACATCGCACCGTTCGCGAGGCCGATGACGGCGTCGTGCGGGTCGACGCGGTAGAGGACGACTGCGTATCGCATCTCGGACTTGGACACTACGCCTGTGATTTGCCGCCGCGGCCTCCGCCGAAGCCATTGCCGTCTTCCTCCGTCCGTTTGCTTCGACGCTTTCTTTCGCCGGCAAAAGCAGTGGAGCAGAAGGAGGGAGAATATGGTTTTTTTCGGAATCGGTTTTCTTGCCGGTAAAGGAAAATGGGAATCCCCCTCGTCTTTTGATGAGAAAAGAAAATGACAAAAAATGGGAATTAAATAAAAACGTTTCCTCTTTTCCGCTTCGTAAATTTGATGAAAAATGAGACTTTTAACTCTCATTAGTCTACTAGCCTAGATAGATGGCATGGACAAATCAAATTATTAACGAATTCACGTAAGCTCATTTTATCATTATTCATTATATCGATAGATGTTCTTTTTTACTTGAAAATCATATCATTCAAGGGTTATGATATACTGAGTTTAAATGGTTTCAATGCATTTAATAGCTACTCCATCGAACTACTCTTTTTTTTTTTTTTTTTTTTTCTGGATCGTTAATAATTTCGAATAGAGTGAAGAATTCGCACTAGGGATGGTAGTGAAATAAGATCGTGACGATTTATTCCCTCATAGATTTGTCGGGATATCTATCTTATTGTGTTTTCGAATCACGCTAGAACCTTCTACATAAAATTTCAAACGCAACTCAATGAATTGAAATTTTTTAGCATCCTATGAAATTCTAACAAATATGATATTTTACTTTCCTAGCAACTAAAATACCTTGTCACGCCCCGAACCTTGGGCACTCGCACATCCTTTCGATGGTTGACTAAAAATGCGACGTTCCCAGGACGCATCGCCGACCCTTTCTTTTTATCTTTCAATTAAGCATATGCGGAAGCGAATTAAACAAACACAAGGATAATCAAAACATGCTAACGCCTTTTTCGAAAACCACACTTTATATACATATCAGGTTGGCCCTACAAGTCTATATACAAAAGTCTGACTCAAAAAGAAACTACTAGACAACCTACATTTCGGACCCTTCTGCCTCGAGCTCCAAGTTCTCCATGGCACCATTCGGTATATCGATGTCCATGGGATGAGCTACCTCCCATCCTCGTTTTCGATGGTAGGTCCATTAAAACCCTGCAAAGGACCCTCTCGAACCCTGTTAGGCTCATTAAGGAACCACGCTTTGAAACGATGAGGTACCAAGTGAAGGAGGCCCCCGTCGACCAAATCGTGGTCACCACTAACTCACGGGTCCAGTAGTCCCGAGGATAGGGAAGAAAGTAGACTCGACTCCATCTCCCATGGGCACCCAAAATGGACGTGACGTATCTCCATACTAAGGACCTGAAAATATTTAACCACGACGGGGTGAGATAAATCTCAGTGAGTCAAAATCCTAAACCCCGATTAGGAAGCAAATTCACCTAGAGGCAGCCTAAACATGCGTCACAAACCACTTACGTCGCCTCAGCACGTCCCTGCATATTAGCGCGTCGCATAATTCATATGAATACAGCAAGCGCATTTAATAACTGGAATACATCATATCATACATCAAACATTCACATGGGTCCCGATTATAAGGGAAAATCGTTATGACATGTCTCATTCCGTGCTACACAATTTTGCCCTATAATTAGGCGCAGCTATCACAACCACTCAGACGTGTTCCGGTTATTTACGACTCACCGGCCACAGCCAACTCAATAGTCGGCGGTCATCCGGCATAATCGGACGTCGTTCCGCTTTGTCGAGCACGGCAATGTCTACACCTAGACGGCATTCCATAAAGGAGCATCGGCCCGGCCTCTACTCCGACCAGCATCTGTTGACATGGGACATCCGAGCTTAATTAGGCATCGCCTCCTTGACTCTCATCGGGTGACGGGTTCCAATAGTGACCACACGCACATCCATACTTGGCCAAGAACATTGTGCTTTGCACTCAAATGCCTCAATTTCAAATAATGGATTTGGCCCATTTTCTTTGTATTAAAAATTCCCGGTAAAATAATTATGCATGGTCACATATTTAAATCGAACCATTAAACCTGGTACGCTCCCAATTTAAAATTCCACGATTTTATATAGTACATAAAAATTTGGAGTCAAAAACCAACACCCGGTATTTAGCTAATTAAATATCCATAAAATCAAATTTTGCAATAATAATCCATAACGATCACCAAGCACTCAATTGCACAATCAAGCAATCAAATTCACATATAAATTTAACCACGAGAATCGGTGTAAAATTTCACTAAACGGCTATCCCGTCACAATTTATGCTAAATACGGTTAATTAAATAAATAACAATTAATTAACCCAAGCTAACTAAACTAACCTAGGGTAGACTAACCTAATTAACCACCTAACCAAACTAGCCTAGGTAACTAACCAACCTAACTAACTAGTTACACTAACTAGGATTAACACTAATCATAATTAACACTAAACTAACCTTCTAAGTGCAATTAACTACCTAATATGGGGTTATGGAGCTAACTCACCGGATTAAGACGGCGGCGGGCTCACGGCGACGGCGACGCAAAGGCGGTGAGATCCCGAGACAACCGTTTTTCTAACGGAGGCTCGACCAAGGCTGAAATCAGCCGAGCAAGTCTTAGCCAAAGGCTGAGATTCAGCTCTGTGGAATGACTGGACGGGTAGGCTGGGTGGTCGGACAAGGGCTAGCGGGCGGGGACGGGTAGCTGGATGAGCGGGGGCTAGTGGCGGATGGCCAGGCAGTTCGGTTGCTGGAGTTGGAGGCGGTGGCGAGCTGGAGGTGGCGACGTGAGGTGGTGAGGTGGACAATGGGACTGGCGAGCCGGCAGCTGGTTGCGGGGCTGGACGCGTGACGGGTGATGGACGAGCGACAGGTGATGGACGAGCGGCGGCGTTGGCGGCTGGAGCAATTGCTGCGGCCTTGAGCTGGTGGCTTGCGGCAACAAGGGAAATGAGATAAAACAAAACCAGAGGAAGGGAAATGAGAATGAGGAAAAGAAAAAGAAGAAGAAGAAGAAGAAGAAAGCATAGGGGTTCGGCTGAAGGTAGGAGGGGTTCATGCGCATGGGAGAGAGAGATTTGGAGGGAGAGAGAGAGGCCAAGAAGGTCAAGGCTGCAGCCACTAAGAATTCAAGAGAAATATCAAGCCACTCAAGTGCTTTGCCCTAAAGTCTTCAGCCCACAAAGTCTTGCACCCCTCCAATGGCAATTTTCCTTCATTTCCTCACCTAATAAAGCCTTTTTGGAGGTCAAATTACCAAATGATTCAACCCATCCGAATTTCCAAAATTTAATTTTGCCGAAATTGATTTTTCCGTAAATTTTCGGGCTCAACGAAAATTCTCCAAAAGATGAGACGACATCCTAAAAATGAATCGTGACACGCTCGAACGTTCGATTCCGAAAACGAATTCAATTTCATGGTTAAAATTGATCGAACGCGATTTTAGTACGACCTAACCTATCGAGTAGCTTTTAGGGATTTTAGCGTGTTTGACCCGTGGTTGATAATTTTTTATCCACGTTTGTGCATCTTTGACTCGTAGGCGACTCTCGGTTGTCGTAAAAATCGCAAGGTTTTAATTACGTGTCCCGAGTATAAAATTGATAGAAAATCGGGTTAGTGCCATTCGACGTGAATTTCGCAGTCATGCAGAATCACCCGCAATTCAATTACATGTTTCTGTCGAATCGACTTATATCCGATCACTAATCGATTATAATGGTGTTGTATTGACCATTGCCAATTATTATGATCAATCAGTCGATTTATGATCGAATTCTCAAGTCTGCCGCGTTTATATCCCTTAACGGCTTCATCTAATAGATTAGTTAACTCGTGAGTGGCCAACTCATAGTAAAATTACCATAGACACATCGACAAAACAACCATTTCGTATTATCGAGACGGGGTCGAAATTCAAGATGTAGATTTGTGATACAAATAGATCCACCGTGTAAAAAAAGAAGAAGAAGAAGAAGAAGAAGAAAAACTGGTAAAATTTATCCATGTTAACGCTAGTCATGCTATGTAAAATGACCAGAGTCATGTTATTGATTTCTAGCTAAAATTGATTGAATGAACTCATTTGGTATAAATATAAAAGGTTTAATATTAAATTTATAATAGGTTTAGAACATTTTTAATAATTTCCCCAAACTAAAGGCAACCATGATTTTCTAGATGGGATTCCAAAACTATTTGCACCACTCAAACTAAACCGAATTGATTGGTTTGTGAAATTATCAATCCAAATCAAACTAAACCAATGACTTCAATTTAATATCGATTTTGTTCGATTTCAGACCATTATCATTGAGCTGATTTAGACTATCTAACTTTGTGGAAACTGACACAAAAAGAACCTATTTCTACACACTTATTGGGCAAAAAATAAATATAGTAACAACTAAATTGGATTAAACTAACAAACGTGTAAAAATAATACTATTTAAGTGAATGGAAAAACACTAACTATCATAGAAAACTCCTTGGTACTTATTAATTGGGACTTGGGAGAAACTATACAAGACTGCCTCAAACTCCAGAGATTGTACAAGTATATCCCTAAAATTTCAACCATTATATATCATCTCTATGAACTTTCATTTTATTATAGTTGCTAATGCTTCTCATATTTCGATTAGCATATGCAATACTCATAAATTTTAAGGAGTAAATTTGCATATTTATCTCATTCTTTTGGATGAAATATTTTTTTTACCCTTGACTTTTATAAAAATGAAAAGTAAAGAAAATTGAGAAAAATAGATTAAGTAAAATGTTAATATTAGGAAAAAAATTGACAATAATAAACTAAAAGATTTATTAATGCAAAAAAACGATTTATTAACCAAAATTGTTCAGGAATATTGTGATTTTAATCAATCATTTCCTTTCATAAGTTGGAGACATCATTTTCATTTTATAATTTCTTTTAAAAGTACTTAGCCATCTATTATATTTTTACATCAAATTAACCACTAAATATACATTACGGGTAACCAATTTTTGGCGTTTGACTTTTTTGGTATTGAGGCATTTTCCTTTTTAACTGATCTGTATTTACTCTTTTCCTTATAATATCTTAGACAGTTCTGTTAAAGTGACTATTCTATTAAATTTTAATAAATTTTAGTCGTTTTGTATGGTTATTTTTATTTATTTTCTCTGATTAATTTTAAGGGAGGTTTTTGCCTGCTTGTCTTTTTTATCGGAATCCACTGAACTGATGACCATTAGGCTAGGCTCGAAACCTGGGCTGGAGTTGGGAAAGTCCCGGTTCGAGAATGTTGAACAGAAGGAGTCTCCTCCTCAATTGGATCAATTTGATCTGAACTTTGATATTGATGTGAATTGTTTTCCTCCTCGTTTGAACGTTGATTTTTTATCATGGTATCAAGAATGAATTCCTACTGGGTGCTGTCTTGTTTTGCAGAATAAGAGTCGCAACAACAAGATAGAAACAAGACGGAGGGAATTCGAATAGAAAAAAAAAAAAAAAAAAAAAAAAAAAAAGAGGCGAAAGCTAGGCCAGACCAAGGTTGCTCTAATACCATGTCACAAAATGTAATGGTGGAAAGTTTAAGGGAGGAAGATGAAATATAGAGAAAAGTATTCCTTTTCTTATATCAACAAGTGTGTTGTACATCCCTATTTATAGTACAATTAAGCCTAATAATCTTGGCAAGAATTTACAGAAAAGGAGACAAAATAATTCTCTAAATATACATTATCAATCAAAAGGAATTGTATCGAATATACAATATCAATTAGAGCTAAAAATATCTTCGTCATATCAATTAGGGGCAATAGTATCTCCAACAAAATGTGTTACGGAGTATTGGTTTGAAATGGTTTGTGAGATGAAAATTAGGTTTGAAATAAATATCTTGTGAAATACCAATCGAGCTGTTTCGTTTAGTTCGCCTTGAATTTTAAGTCAATACCTTTGAAAACTCCCAAATCGATGTTCTAACGAAAATTCTCAAACAGGTTACTTTGGCTCCAAATTCGCCCACCGCTTCAAATATGAAATTGCAAACGGCGGATAGATTTGAGGTAAATGTGCTGTGAAATATTGGTTCAAATGTCTTGTGAGATGAGAATTATATTTGAAATAAAAGCTTCATGGAGCATTGATTTGAGAATTTTAACGAGATTAAGATTAGTTCGGGATAAATGCGTTGATATATTAGTTAGTAATTTTTGACCTTCACAATTTCCCAAAAACACTCTTTTTTATTCCCAAAAGCATCTTTTTATTTTTTTGCCAAGATTTGAAAAATTACCTTTCCATTCTAAGATATTTACGAAAGCATGAGATGGAAATCAAAACATCAAAAAAACAAAAGTGACAATTAGAGCAGTTCAGAATCGAAATTCAAATTCAGAAATTCTCCAGAGAATGAGGTTCGTGGGAGGGAGGGCCACGTCATTAGCTGACATGCACATGAGTCCCACGCGCGCAACAAGGCAATATGTGTGCATCAAATATTAAAAACGCTATCGTAATAAGAAAATAAAAAAGGGGCTGTCATGTCGGCTTTATATTTTTTTATTTTTTTTATTTTTCAGTTTTGAGTTTTCTTAGTTCGAAAATGATAGTGTTCCCCTGATTTATCGTGTTTGTCGCTTTACGTTGTAGTGCGGTTCTTTCTAAGTCTTTTTTGCGAACCGAGGAAAAAAAAAAGGAAGCTTATCGTTATCAGACAAATAGAAGCTCGACCAGGGAATTTCCGCAGTCGACATCACCGTTGGGCCCCACCAGGTCGCTTGATCCGACGACCCAACTGAAACAAAAGCCCTTGGAATTCCTTAATAAGGATTCTAGAACCACTAGAGTTTGCCATGATGGCCATCCTTCCAAGATGATGGCCATCCTTCCAAGATGAAATAGAGAGCTGGGGGTTTAAATTTCCACATTCTTAGGGGAAGATATAATGAGAACGATTTAGTTTTAAATGTGGATTTCGACTCTTATGCCCTACAAAGAGATAGGACAAAACTCTAAGAGTAAGAGTTAAAATAGAAATAGAGTGTGACCGACAAAAAAAAAAACATTCCAGCACTTTTTTCAAAACCTGCCTCGCGTTTTGGTTCCCCACCATCACCAGTGAAGTGTTTCGTTATTCATGGTAATAGAGACAATTTTTTTTTTTTTCCGTGGGGACAAAGCCTTTTTCTCTTGTCCTTTTTTTATTTTATTTTAATTTCACAAGAAATGCTAAACTCATCCCCCGAGACATCAATATCCCAATCTTATATATCCTTAGGGCTGCATCGTTAACCCGAAAATACCGTCCATTATGGCTGTTAAAAATCGACATGGTGGTGTGTAACAAACAACGCTACATACGATTTTTATAAGGAATCGAAGGTATTTTTGGGTCAATGGGGCTTTTAAGGGTTTTAGCATGGTGGGACAAAAAAAAAAAAACAAAGTTGTGTATTAATGTTGTAGGAAAATTGTCCAAAAACTTATTAAATCTATTATAGTTTTGATTATAAACCTTTTACTTTTACCAATCGAATCATAAATATTTTTATGTTTTGCTAATTGAGTCAATTTGATTAATTTTATTTTAAAACCGCTGAAGTGAACGCCGGCCATCCTACATTGTAGAGTTGCCGTTGAAATGTACATTTTTTTTTTACTTTTTTTTTACTTTTTTTTTACAATGTTGGCCAATGACTCTTGCCTGATTTGGGTGAGGGCCTCCACACCCTTAATAGCCATAGTTGGAAAAAAAATTCGAAAAAATTTGAAAAAATATTATTAAAAGTTGTACATGCCAACACTAGCTGTGCTGCGCATTTCCCCTTCTTTCTCCCTCTATTTGTCCACCTAGTTAGCCTCGAAATAAGATGAGTTTGAGCATAGAAAGGTCAACACACTCACCAACTCCTTCTACAAATGTCATGTGCCTATCCATTTGTATTTGTGTGTTTGATTAATTACCACAAAGAGAGAAGTGGAGGGATTGGTGTGTCTAGTGATCAAAACAATGTAGTTGAACCGGAAAAAGACTTTCTGGTGAGGAACCTGACATGACAAAAGTAGTCCATAGCACCTACCAGCTATAAGACTTTATATTGGATGGTGAAACTTGGTCAAAAAAAAAAAAAAAAAAGACGCCGACCCATTGACTCTTGACTTCCGATGTGCAGCTCGTGAAGCTGTCGTGCTTTCGCAAAACAACAGCACCTACCGAGCCCAAGATGTTATCAGAGCATCCTAGCGGTCTTACTGTACTCTGCCTTCGCTCGAGTGTTAACATGGCAAGCTGTCATTAGTGTATTTCGACCCGACGTTTGGAAACATAAAACAACTCGCGAAACAGGCTGGAGTTCCTGTCATGCACGACTCAACTCATTGACAAGTCTCCTTCCACTGAAACCTGAGTACCTCCCAAGCTGAATTTTCTCAGTCCCCGTCTCAGGATAAGGATCGGTTTTCTGGCTTGACATTGCATTCTAGAAATCCTACGCGTCGTCTCACTTAAAATTTGATATTGTCACACCCCAAAACTTGTGGGGGGTAACACGGCCGTCCTTCCACCTGAAGGACGCAGCCTCAAACTTCCAAAGGTCCCCATCGATAGCACTCTTTAACCTACTAGCTGCTAACCAAAGGACCTGAAAAGGTTTGGAATAGAGGGGTGAGCAACCACAAGCTTAGTGAGTAGTACATATCTTCTAAGCAGATCGAGCAATTACTATGCATGTTTACAAAATAATATCAAACTTCATAACTCAAACTCAATATATAAAATGCATATCAAATCATATAAGAGTTATTTCTTATTATAAAAGCCTTATACTAATATGAAAACTCATTTATGAAAACTCATTTAAATCACCATCAAAGGTCAAGTATCAATGGTCAAGTCCATTGAATAATCTCCATTAAAAATACATATTAATGGTCTATCCATTGATTCATCTCATATCAAACACATGTTGATGGTCCATCCATCAACTAATCTTTTGTTCAATACCTAACCATGGCCACGACACAACGCCTTGTGACAAGGCGACCAAGATTCCCCCCTTGGCAAGGTCTCCACCTACAAAGCCGGTGACTTGGCCCAAAAGGATATCCTAAACTTGGTATGCATACCCCAAAAACCCCTCACTGGGTTCATAGTCATATTGAGCATAAATAACCATTTTCCAATACCAGAAATCAATATCTTAAATCAAACAAATAACATTTGCAACATAGCCCATCATCCATTTCATATCAATTTCTCAAATCATCATAAACCTTTCCATAAATCAGTCGCAAAACAATTTCATATATATTTCTCTACTTACTTTGTATAATACGCTTTTCAAACATCCACAATCAACCAAAGAGTAGCAATTGCTTGATCTGGCTTTTATGCACTAAAAATGCTCTTCTCGATTCAATATATATATAGGACATGATTTTACAAAACCAAAGAAGATATAGTACCACTCACCTCGTTGTCTACGACCAAACGACAAACGATACCCGTATCGTCGAACTCACGGTCCTATCAAATAAGCGATAAATAATGTTAAAAACAAAATAAAACTCTATCTCAATTACGAAACGACTAAACTACACCTTAACTCTCACAAAAGGACTCCTACAAGCTAACAAATCGCATAACCAAAGCGATTGTTCAAGCCGTTTGCAACATAGAGTTTAAGCGCAAAACTTGATCGCGACTTAACTTTCTCCTCCGAACCCCGATCCAAATGTAATTATAGTCAATAGAAAGCCTTTCAAACATACTACAAGAATCCCAACTTGACCGTCCCAAATTCAAGCAGAAAAATGACAAAATACGGGCCCAAAGCTGCTGGACGCGTACTGTTCACTGCGCGCGGGAAACTTTGAAATTTTGTTTCGGACAAACCATAAGCTCAAATCACGATCCGTAAAATCCCACAGCTTCACAACACCCTAAACTACCATTTCTACAAAAATATGCGGCTCAACGACTCCAAAATCAGACTTCGCCGCTCGATTTTCCAAAAATTTCGAATTTGAGCCCTAAGCCCAAAAATTACTTCAATTGGATGAACGAGGGGCTAATCTCTTACCGGGTGCTGCGATATGGAGTTGAGTCGGCTTGGCGAGGCATCCAAGGCATGCACATGCCAAAACCCCTTTCCTTTCTTCCCTTTCTTTTCTTCTTCTTCTTCTTTTCTTTCTGGTTGAGGGACCTCTCAGCTAAGGCTGAGCCCTCTCCCCTCTCCTTTTTGCTTTATTGACATTTTAACTTCTTTTTCTTTCTTTATTTAAAGTGGATCCCACCACCTTTTCTTTGACTTAGTAAAAAAATCTCAAATATTACAGATATGATGCCCAATAAACTTCCGATTTGCTGTTAAGTTGCACTAGTCTTAAAGGAGCATTGACAATCATGCGACGTGATTCGGAGTATGGCAAAAGCCCCGGGGCGAAGGGCTACCCAAATGTGCATGTAACGACATTCTTTGCAATCCCTACCTTAAGACATTGTTCTGTCCCCCAAAACTAAGGGAAAAGAACAATCCCCTGTACAGAGCTCCAAATGTATGTATCCAGTATCTACAAGCATCCCATCAAGTTTCCTTTTCGACATGACTCCAAGTAGGATGCGCCCAGCCTCCCCCTGCATAACCATTTTCTCTTCAGTCGGAAAAGACCTTTGGATTGCCACTAGGCCTCGACATTTGGCTACTGTGACTCCTTTGATACACCTGGAAATACCCAAGTGTCTGAGGACCAAGTCAAGAAAATGTTAGAAGATAACAACAGAACAGACATTGGATAATCATTGGAAGAATCATGAAGTGATACCTCCGTATCCAACTTCCTTTGTTCAGATATCTTTGGCTTCCATGGCCCAGGTGGACCGGTTGAAAGTGAGTCGAAAAAGTCGTCCTTCACGTAACCAGGCTACCATCCAAAAAGGAAAAGTCATCTCCATCTCAAAGGAAAGAATGGAAGAGAACCTGTAACTTTTTAAACTCGCAAATGACTCGCCTTCTGATCCGATTTCATTGCCGCATCTACATGCTCAGCATCCTCAGCAGGAAGATCACAACCATCCGCTTTTGTCTTTAGGTGAGCTTCATTCTGCAATTGCGAAATCTGGAAAGTCAAGCGAAAGAAAAGAGAACAGTTCAAAAAGAAGCGTAATAAGATCCTAAGGAATGTCAAAAAAAGAAAAAAAAAATGCGATGGATATTCATCTTTAAGATATTCATCCATTTGCTTTCCACATCTTTGAAACTAAATCTCTTTTCTGGGCTCTCAGCATGAGGAAGTGCTGTCTACATTTTAGAGTTAATGCGTCTTACACCTTTTTAGCTTTCTACATCGTTTGTTGATTTCTACGCGTCTTGCTAATTGCTGCTAAAGTATCAACTATCCGGAACTACCCAGGAAATATGGAAACGCACAGAATCAAAGATAACATACGAACAGCTTTGAGGTGAAGAGGAAAGTACATGAGAAATCTCAAACGAAAAGATATCGAGTTGGCTCCATTCGTTTCACGGAAAATGGCTTCCAGGAAAACGTTTTCCGGACTTTCCGGTGTTCGTTTCACGGAAAATAAACTATTCAAGGAAAATGTTTTCCATCATTGAAAAAAACAACCTTCAAAGATGAGGAAAATGTTTTCCACTTCTTAAAAGGGAAAACATTTTCCATAACTTCTTCTACCTTGTTTCTTTTCACCAACACATTTTTGTTTTATTTTTATGCTTTCTTTTTCTTTTTTTCCTTTTCTTTTTTCTTTTCTTTTCTTTCTTTCATTTTCATCTTTCTTCCTTAGCCTTGGCCAGTCGCCGGCCATGACGGCGGTTGGCGACCGGCCGCGGCCATGGCTGCGAGCCAGCTCGAGCTCCGCCCCAGCCGGCGATGCTCCGCCTAGCCCGATCCGGGGAAGCCGAGCTCGCTTGAGCCCGGCGAGCTCGGGCCTCACCGGATTGGGCAAGGCGAAGCCTCGTCGGCTGGGACGGAGCTCGCGGCTCGCCAGATCCGGCGAGCTCGTGGCTCCCAAAGCCGGCGAACCTCCGGCGAGCTCGGGCGAGATCGGCCGAGCCTCGAGCTCGCCGGATCGGCGATCGGGTCTTGGTTGGCCGCCGGGTAGCCGGCCATCGTCGGGCGTGTGGCGGCGGAGGAAGGAGGAAGGAGGAGGAGGAAGGTGGAGGAAGGAGGAAGGAGGAGGAAGAAGGTGGAGGAAGGAGGAAGGAAAAGAAAAAGAAAAAGAAAAAGAAAAATAAATAAATAATTAATTAAAAAAATAAAAAAAAAAAATACCACCCACTGCGGTGGCGCAGCTGCTCGGGTTCCCTCCCCTCACGAAGGGGAGGTGTTCGAATCCCAGAGGCGTCGCGTTCGTGCGACTCAAACGCGGTTGGATTTGTGGTGGTGGCTCAGTCCGCCCAGGGTTTACATTTAGGCCGCCGCCGACGACATAGGTTCCCGAGTCATAAAAAAAAAATAATTAAAAATTCAATTTTTTTTAAAATATAAAAAAAATAAAACTAATTTTTTGGTCAATTAAAAATATTAAAATTCAATTCTTCAATAATTTTTCCCAAACAATTAAATTAGCTAATGAACGGTGGAAAATATTTTCCACTCAAAGTTTAGGTTTCAGCCGAACACCGGAAAATATAATCATTTTCCTGGAAAATGACTTCCGGGAAAATATTTTCCGAAAATGGCTCATTTTCCGCGAAACGAACGGGCCCTTAGTAGTATTATCTTCTTTCCTCCATTCCCTGAATTGCTTTTGTGTTTTGGTTAGTTCTTGACTCAGCCTTAGTCATCTGAGATACGTGGTAACATGGAATGAAAAGAATCAACTGCACTTTTCCTTAAATATCTCCAAATTAAGTGATAGTGGCAGAAATGACAAGAATATTGAGAAGTACTTGTATACCCTGTTTCCCTTTCCCCTGATTTGCTCTTAGTGATTTGTATATCCTATCTGTCGAACCGTTGTTAAACTAAATGTTTCAGTAAGATGTTTAGATCTAATGAGTATGTTATTCATGTAGACAATGTTTTTTGGGATCACTTGAGCAGCCATGAAGAGGTAACAGAGTAAAACCGTGATCCTCAGATGCGGGGGTGTCCACCCTACTTGCCCTACGTGCTATCAGCATTGGATGGCGCGGTTATAAAGCTCTTGGACTGGGAGAAGGACTGGATGTGTACTCAGACAATTGAAGGACATTCACATTATGTGATGTGAGTCGCGTCTGATCCTCAGGATCCTAATGCTTTGGCAAGTGCATCACTTAATGAAACTAAAGGTACTCATTTTGTAGGTCTTGCTCTTAGCAAAATACATATTTCAATTTTCAAATATGCTAATTATACTCTCAATATGATTCCCATTTGTTGTGGATTTGGAATGTTCACTCCTCTGCACCTAAGTTTACTTTTGGATGCGCATGCGAAGGGGCTGAACTTTGTTGATTACTTGTCTATGCATGATATGCTCTATTTGCTGAGTGGTTCGAATGATTACACTGCTAAGGTTTGCAAACCTTATCGTTCTTAATTTAAGACATTAGTGCATTATTAAAAGGAGATCAATCGATATATGATTCATTAAATAACAAGTACAGGTTTGGGACGATAAAGGCAGAAGCTGTGTACAAACACTCCAGGGACACGAGCACAACGTTACTGCTGGTTCAGAGGATGAGACTCTTTGCATATGGGATGCAAATGGCTTCGGTTATGCATTGTGGGAGTTTGTACAGTCATCAATTACAGCAGTCAAATGAAAATACGGCCTCTATCTTTTCCAGATTTTTCAAAAGTTGCCATAGGCTAAGACTGTTTATGTCCCTGAATTATTTGTTGTTTTGCGAATGAATCCGGCATTGTGTTATTTACAGGCTTAAGCACGTTCTGAAATTCGGTCATGGGAGGCTTTGGGATGTTGCATATCAGAAAGGATCCTGCCGGTAACATTCATGCCTGCTCTAAATGCTTCATTTCCTCGTTATGTTCATGCTTAGACAATAATAAGCTATTATGATGGTCTGGGGTTTTCCATTGCCGCTATAAAGACATTCATGTAGGCTCTGCAGTTTCTGTACAAAGATAAAATCTTCCATATCCATTGTCTCGCATTTTCAGGGCTTTCGCTCTGCAGGGTCACAGTTGCTTGCGACGAGGAAATAGCCGTGGTCGAGTTAGTGTGCTGATGCTGTGGATCCTTAAGCCAAATTCTATGTTGAATAAAAAAGATCCCGACCTCTATTAACTGTTACTTTCAATTTGAAGTTCAAATAAAATTGCATATCGTTCTTCTCTCAAAGGAAGAAAGTGTCACTTTGTACTAGTTTATGTGTATACTCCTTGCAGCCGGCCAGCAATAGGATTTTCCAGTGTAACCCAAAGACCTCATACTTTCCTTTTGTGGTGTGTCCTGGTGAAAGTTTCGTTTACGATCTGTGGTGTATCATGCTCTCAGTGGAATAAATGTCTCTCGAAGATTACTGAAATTGCCCCAAAAAAAGGGAAATAATGGCGGCTTCCGAACATGAAACCAACGATCTAGGAGTCTAAATTAGTCATACATATGGCAAGGCATGTTTCCAGACCTCTGTACAAATAAAACAAGGAAGATACATATCAAACGAGTTGATACTTGTAAATATGGCTTAAAACAAATCTTAATCTCTGATGACTTTAATTGCTCCTGCATAACTCATGTCAACAACCAGGCGATACTCCTAAGACTTATACTTTGAGGGATTTGACTCGATCTTTGTCCTATTTTCCTAACACCAGTTTTAATAAATCTGCAGCAAATGGGATATGAAAGGGGTTCACATCATGCCTATATTATTAAGAAAGCAGATTCATTTTGCTCACAAAGGAAAGCATGGATGGGATTTCGGATAGCACTGGGAGCAACTCAAAAGAGTTACTCGACATAAATTTGGGGCCACTTAGCTAAATTAATACTGAGATGAAAGCCTTTTGAACGAACTTCATCACCACTCGAAAGAGTAAAGTGGAATGCAATGCTATTGCCACTTTTTGAGATTGAGGTGTTCGTACAAACCTTCTTCTTAGCATGCCTCCGGGTTCTCTTCCTCTGCCCAAAATTTTTCTTCGCGACCCAATGAACTCTCGTGGTTGTGTTGTGTCCCATAACCACTCCGATGACTAGTCCAATTCCGCGACCCATCAAACACAATTTTCCAGTCTGGTTCTTAGATCCAGATCCTCCAGTACAATGATCAGTTTTGGCCGAACACAATTTTGGTGTGCACTTTTGATTTGAATTTAAATGGAAACTAGAAAAATTATAACAAAGATGTCTCGTTATGCCGATTCCTCCAAAACATGGAGGCCATGACTCATTACCTTGTTTGATCGGGATTAGAAAAACGAGGCGAAGGAAACTTCTGCATAATGGTTTATCAGAAATAAGTAAAACTAAAACCTTCTCTGGTCGACACGAGAAATTGTAATCATATCTATCAAAAGAGTACATCAAGTCAATTTCACGGGAACGATCATGCATTAATTGTTTGCTTGATGAAACTGGAGACACTTTACTCGAAATCATATGTCTAGATGGTAGATACTTGGATGCTATCTTGAAGTCACTGAACATATCGAAAAGGTATGCCATGATGCGCAGCTAGCAATGAGCAATCCAGTCATTGAACTTTCACAGCAGACTGTAATTCACACAAACCTTATTTGGTGCATCCGTCTTTGTTGCGATCCTCTATAGAACCTTAGGAACCAACGTTCAATTTTGGAAGTCGTGTTTAGCCCCATAACCACGCCGATGACTAGCCCGCTTCCAAAACCCATTAGGACAATCTTCCAATCAATCTCTTCAGTGAATGCACCAAATGGTGGTGCCGAGGGCGCTTCAACGGGATTTCCGCATTTCTTTGTCAGAGGAACTCCACACAGTCCTAAGTTCCCCCCATAGGAGTTATTCTCGAATGTATGGAACTGGTTCACCTGAGGTATAGGCCCAGAAAGATGGTTGTCTGAGACATTGAAGAAAGCAAGGAAATTGAGTTGGGCTAGTGCTGGAGGGATCATTCCCGAGAGCTTATTGCTTGAAAGGTCAAGAGACTCCAGTTCGGTCAGATTCGCCAGGGACAAAGGGATGGAGCCGGTAATAGCATTGTTGGAGAGATTGAGCATATGAAGTTTAGTTAAACTTCCAACAGAATTTGGGATTTCCCCAATAAAGTTGTTGCTCGAAAGATCAATCACGTTGAGGTATCCCAATATCCTTTCATAATTCGTTAAAATGCCTTTGTTGGTTATTGTCATTGAGTAGTCGTACTCTCCTTCCTCCTGGTTACATATGGTGCAAGAGGACATATTAGCAAAATAACCTACATGGTAGTATGCGTCATCTGCATCGTGGACTTTCATGGCACTCCAGATATCAAAGTATTCAGATGGAAGGCTACCCGAGAAGTTGTTCATAGATAGATCAACAATTCGTAGGTTAGGAAACTGGTCACGAGCTTCAGGTTCCCCCATCGCTCCATGAAATCTATTGGAACCCAAAATGAGCACCTTCAAATAAGAAAGCGAGCCCATCCATGAAGGAAAGGTGTCGACAATGTGATTATTTTCAATATTGAGAAATTCCAAAGTGCTACAATTAGCTAATCCCCGTGGCAGCGACCCTTGTAGTTGGTTATCACTCAGATCTATCATATTCAACCGACATACGTCATTTTGCAATTGAGGAAATCTTCCATATAAATCATTGCCATTCAAACTCAAGACGAAGAGGCTATCGCTCAGATTGCTCAAACATGGCGGAATGACACCAGACAACTTGTTCTTGGACAAATCAAGCATGCTAATAGAGCTTAGCTGGCACATCTCCAGTGAAATTTCTCCAGATAGCTTGTTATTTGAGACAAGGTAGAGTTCAATGGACTTCGGGGGAAGGGGAATTAATCCTTGTATATCGTTGAACCGAAGGTCCAATGTCACAAGATTTAGCCATTTAAAAGCTGTGAAACTGGTGATGAAGTTTCTCGAAAGATTCAAAAATTGCAGCTGTGACATACTCACATTTAAGAACCACGGGCCATTGCAACATACTTTGATGTGATAGGAAGATGGGGAGCTCTCTTAAGTTGCTAGAAGCCAGGCCAAGAGCAGACAAGTTTGGAAGGCTAGCGTTCATTCCGGGTCCGACAGTCGATGAGAATTCATTGGATGAGAGTTGCAACTCATTTAGATGTTGAAGTTTGAGTATCACATCCAGCTGCAAAGTACCATTTAAATTGTTTGATTGCAAGTTCAGGTGAACAAGACTCTCGAGGCTAGAGATGTTTTCAGGAATTGGGCCAATTAATCTGTTGAATGATAGGTCGAGATACATTAACTGGGTGAGGCTAGTGATTGCATCTGGAATTTGACCAGTTAATTGATTGTCATAGAGATATAAAATAGTGAGGTTAGTGAGGTTAGTCAACGAAGTAGGAATTTCCCCGGAGAGTAGATTCATTCTAAGAATCAAATATGAGAGTTGGACGAGCTTCCCCAGGGAAGATGGGATTTCACCTGAGAGTTCGTTAAGTCCAAGATCCAACATGGTCAGTTGAGTGAGGTTACCTATTGCAGATGGAATGTTCCCTGAAAAATTGCATCCACTGATATCGAACTTGCTGAGGAAAGCCAAGTTTCCGATCGAAGCTGGTAGCGAGCCTGAAAAATTGGTCTGCCGAAGAGACAACGACTTAATGGGACTACCCAAGCGAAACTCTGGCAAATGACCTGACAGCTCTGGATTGTCACCCAAATCAAGAAGTTGTAGCCTCGGTAGCTCGAAGATGGTTGTTGGGAATGTCCCTCGCAAGTTGCAGTTGTTGAGTGCAAGTGATGTCAAGGAAGATAAATTTGCAACGGCATCAGGCATCGGAGCCAACACATTCGACCCCGTAAGATCGAGGTGTTCTAATTTGGTCAAAAATTGAACCATTGTCTCCATGCTAGGATTCCTCAGCTCCAATATGTGGTTCCAAGAGAGATCGAGGGAGGTCAAGTTAGTTAATTTTAGGACTTGAGACGGGATTTGACCTCCGAAGCTAGACCAAGAAAGGTTCAGGCTCATCAACTCCACTAGATCACCTATGGCGGATGGTATTCGAGAGAAATTGAAGTTGTTTTGGGCGAGGTTGAGGCTTTGCAAGTGAGCGAGGCGGAAGAGGCTGGCCTTCGAGTTGATAGGACCGGAGAGACAACTTTCGCTGAGGTCGAGACCAGTCACGTAGCCCGTCCCTTCATCACAATCCACGCCTTCCCAATCACAACAATCCCTGTTTTCCAGCTTCCACGATTCCAGCTTGTGCCGATGGCCATAAAGCCCGCAAACTGAGGACTTTGCATCGAAGAAAGATTGTTTGAATTCTAACAAGGCAGACCGCTCCTGCTCATGGCACTTCGTTGAGCTCATTGAAGGCAATGTCTCAGAGGAAGCAAAGCGGAGTGGAATCATGGCGAGGAAAACGACCAAGAGATCAAATGGCGTTCGTTTCATGGTGATTAAATTGTTCTAACACTCTACTTGGGTTTTGGTTTTGCTGGGTGGGCGAGGTGAAGATGGACAAGAACTGAAACCGCGTGTCAACTTTATATTACCTTTATTCTTTTGCATTAAGTCAACAATAGTAAGTCTAGCCCTCCCTGTTGACACAGAACCTGAATTTGATGGCGCTTCGGCAGCGACACCGACGAAGACGATGAAGACTGCGACGACTTTGCCCAACAGAACCTGAATTTGATGGTGGATCAGGCGAGGTTTCGAGGAAGCTTCGGCAGCGACGAAGACGACGAAGACCGCGACGACTTTGCCCGACGGAACCTGAATTTGATGGTGGATCAAGCGAGGTTTTGAGGAAGCTTCGGCAGTGACACCGACAAAGACGACGAAGACTGCGACGACTTTGCCCGACAGAACCTGAATTTGATGGCGGATCAGGCGAGGTTTCGAGGAAGCTTCGACAGCGACACCGACGAAGACGACGAAGACTGCGACGACTTTGCCGAGAGAGAGAGAGAGAGAGAGAGAGAGGAAAGGGTTTAAAAAAGGAGGGGAGGAAAATGCTAGAGAGAGAGTTCCTGTGGAGCGCGAGGAGTGAGGGGTGTGCGCAAATTTCGGGTTATACGATGAGAGAGAAAAAGCGAGCGCGACTCGGGCTCTCGTTTTCACACTGGCGGTCTCACTTTTTTTTTTTTTTTTTTTTTTAAATTTTAGTAATTTTCTTTCAGAGAAATTTGAAAAAAAAATTCAATGCAATATTTGGATTTTGCAAGGGAATTATGGTTTGAAATTTGAATACTTCCTCAATTAGGTATTTGCTTGACGGGTACTTTATTAGGCCACCACCTTGATGAGCAAGAGTTCGAAAATGAAGTCTTTACTTATTTAATTACGTTGTCTTATGAAACTTTTGCACTGTTTTTGAGGAAATGACTCGGGAAGATCCATGCGAGAGACTTTTGTGGTGGTGGTTCTTGTAACGTGATAGTTGGGCGGTTTGACTAGTCAACAGATTGACTAGTGAAGGCACGCAAGTTTGATGTGACTTGATATTATTACCTGACGTTTCTTTTGCTCCATGAGTTTTTTAATCTACAATTATTGGAGTGCTCCACCCAGACGAAGTTGATGGAATTCCACGTTCCATACGTTGGTGCATGTGAAAACACTTTTCTTTTTGACCGAACAAACGCACTTTATGTCTATTGATTATATGAATTTGACTGATCCTCACTGACTATACTAACTATACATTGAGGGGAATGGGACTTAAGTCAATTAAGAAAAATCAACAATGATAATAGCCTTCTTTCCTCTCCTCGAATTGCTTGTGTTTTCATTTGTTCTTGACTCAGCCTTCGTCATCTGGAACACATGGTAACGTGGAATGAAAAGAATGAACTGCACTTTTCACTATCTTCATATTAAGTGATGGTAGGCAGAAATGACAAGAACATTGAGAGGTATCCGTATACCCTGTTTTCCCTTTCCCCTGGTTTGGTATTAGTGATTAAGAATCAGCTCTGTTGATCTAATAGAAAGTTGATGGTGCAATAACAAGAAACACACAAGTATAAGACCTGCAAAGACGGCAAACAAACCACTGGGCTTCTGTGGTTGGGGTGAAGACAACATACCTTCAGGACCTACAGCATGATGTTCTAAACAGTCGTGCGAAAAGAATTGGAAAGAGTCATGATACCCTTTTTATTGTTTCTGCCCCCTTGCTCACAGCATCTCTCGGATTCTGTACATTAGATGTTCTCATCTGAAAGATAAAACAATAGATATCAAGGCAAAATAAACCATGAGTCTGATTAAAAAAAAAAAGAAAAAGAAAATAGAGAGAAGCTAAATTCAGGAAAGCTCATAGATAAAAAAGCTTTACCTGCTCTCGTTTTCCCTCCCCATAAGCTTTATAATTGTTAGGGTACTGAGGATCACCTGTATGCTGTAAGAGAGAGAGAGGCCTTGCGAAATTAATAGTTATAGACTCTCACATGCATTAGAATGCACATATAAGCATGTGACAATTTGCTCTGTGAATGTGTAATACCCTCTTTCCTCTTTCTGCCGACTTGCTGGCGATGCTGTTGGGGTTCTGCAGATTCCCATCATACACATGAAATAATGGATAAAACCAAAGGTTTTAAACTATGAAGACAACAGGAAGGCAATTTCCAGGCAAAGAATATGGACTGGCAAGTTCAGAGGAAGAAAAATCTTCACTGCATTTCCCTTTGCCAGGCCATTAGCTTATGACTGTTATTAGAGTCTAAAGTGGCACTATTATGCTGACAAAAGGAAGCAGAGGGAAATAGCAGGGGCTCTATGAAAATCCAATTCTAAAAATCCAATTCTAACAAAGAGATTTAGATATAACAAAGGCTGGATAAAGAAACAGAATGATATGAATGAACAAACAGACATAAGTTAGCTTTGCCCTCTATATTATTCACACAATAAGGGTAATGTTTGAAAAGAATACCAGAAAGCGGCTAATTGATAAAGTAAAAAGAGACAACTATAACTCCAGAGATATTTTTTTTAAAAAAAGGCATCCTTTAAAAAGTTAGATACATCTACAACAGCTAAGTGAGAACTGAAAGCACATAATCTTCACCGGCTCATTTACATAAAATCTTTGGCTTCAATAAGCCTACAAGAAGGTGGGAAGAGGGTGTAAGGACAGCTAACGGAATGCAATCATAACAGGCAAAAGACGAACAGGATCTATAAAATGCGGGTGCTTCTTTTGGTTTCTATTTCCATTTTCAACCAAATTATACATGTAACAGCCATTACAGATGATATATTTCAACTAAATCACTTTTTTTAGTGCAACCTATTTCAAAAAAACCACTAGCAAGCATGTTGAACAAATAACTTCTGAAGGAAAAGATGTGTCGAGAAAAGAGAAGGCAGACAAAACTCAAATTTTCAAAAAGTCCTTCCGCTTATCAAGAGAGCACGAGTCATGCAATCAAAGATAAGAAAACTAGAATCGGAACCCTTCTTACTAGCCATGGACAAGTTTCCTCACTAAGATGCATCTTATTAGACAGAAATGACCAAATGAGAGCTATAATAAATAGATGTTATAAATCTGGAATATATTTCAAAAGCAGTTGACATGAATGAGTAACAATTGTAATATAAGGAGATGCAGTGCCTTTTTCTCTAGGAATGTAGTCTCACTTGATGGAGCAACTGGAAATTCAGATGCTTCTTTCTAATAAAGGAATGAGGAAGCGAAGCAAGAGACTGAAAGAGTTCTTTAGGACTGAGGAGTAAATGTGAACCTATAGTTTACTGGGTAAACGTCAAAGCAAAACGAAAGTTTTTTCCTTTTAGGAAACAAAAAACAGCTATGTTAAAATATGATCCATTTTTGGAAAACTCTAGACTACACTAGACTACACTTGCTTAAGAATTAAGTATGTTTAATGAAGAAGTCACAAGTTGGCGGCAACAATTTGTCCAAGTTAAAGAAGACTCTCATATGTTGGAGAATTTTCTGGTACCATGTGGGCAGCAAGTATTCGTATGAAGGAAGAAAGCTAGCAAGAAGTTGGTTGAAAAGTCAACAAAAGTGGCTGGGAGTTGCAAAGAATAGAGTAATTGAGAATAATGGAGAAACAACTACAAGAATCGGAAGAAGCCGCAACAAGCACAAGCTAAAGAACGCAAGCTGAATTTTATATTCATCCTTGTACAGTGTCAAAGTCGGTTGAAGCTTGTAGTCGGTGAAACTTGTCTATAAATAGGCAAGAGTACTCAGCCTTGTAAATAGAACAAAAAAACTAGAAAAATGAGAGAGATCGTGAGTTGAGAGAACCACAAAGTAGAAACTAAGAGACAGCCACTTCATTATATTTTGTACCTCAAAAGTCCTTGAATAAAATTTAGTTTGTGCTTTCATTTATTTTTTACTCCATTTCTCACCCCCTTGCCATAGTTCATACACACTTGCACACATGCGCTTCCGCAAAAACCCAACAGAGTATACTGAAAAATAGCCCAAAAGTTAAAACTCACCCTAAATAAAAACTTGTCATGGACCAGACATTATAAAGAATCGGAAGGAAATATTAGTCAATTCAATTGAAACGCCATGACTTGTGATTGCTTATAAAGGAGTGTGGGCTGGAGTTTCTATAAATAAGCATAAACTATTCAGGCATTTAAGAAGATAACAACCAAGTAGTTAATCTTTAACAAGAGAGAGAATACAGCTTTTGTTCTAGTCTAGCGTTTCAAAACATATTGGAGGGAGAAAAACACAATAATTACCTCCCGGACGATGCGCCATGTATTTGGAATATTGAAAAAGGATAAATGAAATTCCACATAACATAATTATATAATCATAATCCTCTAGCCTCGAGTAAGAAGCCACAAGAAAATAAAATCCAGAAATAGCCTGTATCAAATAATGCGCCGAGGTTCATACAGCATATAAAACGGATACATGGGTTTAGTTCCATTTCCGTAGCTCTCATATCTACCTCTATGGATAAGCTACTCGCTACCATCAAAGACCAGCACTTGAACCAAAAAACCATTTGCAACAGCTAGGTCTGTAAAATTTTGTGCATTCAAGGATTGCTGCTTTGAAACATACCAAGTTTCTAGAAAAGTTAACTAGCTTGAGTAATGATATCTCGTCGATTTTATGGGAACGCACTAAGGTTCAATTGAGCCTTTGCCTATTGGGGGTTTACAGGAAAGAGCAGCCCACAGAGTCCCACCTTTCTTTCGTTTGGTTCCTGTTTTTTCTTTCTGTGTGTTGGGGATAAGGGTTTGAAGGCGGATGATTAATAACTTAAACCTATAGTAGGGGTATCAATATACATCCTTAATCAAGAAAAAAACAGAGGCACGAAAGTCGCATTGTCAGATGCCATGACATGTATACTATCTACTTTAACACCATAGAATATGCAAATTACTATTTTGAGAATCACAATGTCACAGATATGAACTGAGTGGACAGACCTGAGAAAACCTTTGTGGCATATGGTTTTGTAAGAGGCAAAATGGGTGCCCCAGCACCTGTTGGCTCCCTCAGCAGCGATTCAGAAGTCAAAGATTTAATGACCTATTTATCTTCATAAGTACTTCTGGAAAAATGAGATGAAGAAAGTGGCTGGGCCCCAGTTTGTAAATTTTGACTAGGGGTCGTTAATGATGGCTTCAAAGTTTGCTCCATTCATAGCTAGAGGCAGACTTTCCGAAACCACTCCAGACCCTCAGACAAAGTTTTCTCCATGGATAACTTGAGGCATGGGGTCAATATTCAGCCCAGCAGTACTAGAACACTTTGCCGCAGAAGACATCGATGTTATTCTAGAACTCAACAAATCCTTTGCCACATTAGGCAATGTGTCCAAAATCAATAAAGCAGGACCCGATGGCAGATCTGAAGGAATCAACATTGGTGTCGATGTCAAAGAATCCATGATAACGAGGGGCTTCAAAGAATCAGATAATCCATACGTTGCTGCAACACTCATCGTCAATGGATTTGTTACAGGATGTTGCATTGGTTGCTTAATATGATATGCAGCCAGACCGGGCGGCAGTCCAGCCAATAACTCTGCTGAGGATAAGGGACTTCCCCTGTACTCCTACCAAATTCTTGCCCATGTAATAGCATGGGCTGTCCAGCAGCAAGTGTATTTGTAGACAGCAATGAACTGAATGATGTTAAGTTCTGTTTGGGCTGATATGAAGAAAGAGTCTGGTGGACAGCCAAATTTGGAAGTCCTAAACTGGAACCGTTGGGTCTGCTTATTGTGGTGGCCTGTGGAGTGATTGAAGATGCAGATGAAGAGTGGAGGAAAATAGCCTGTATGAGAAGCTAATGCAACATGAATAGATGGCTTGTTTCCGTCTCAAGCATCAGATCAGAACATAAAGTTGATAAAACCTTTATGATGGCTGGATCTTCTGGCAAGTCTGATGTAACCTTTTCAGGTTGAGACCCTGAAGATAGAACCTGCAATTCCTGAAACAGGTGCACAAGCATTTTTGTTCCTCTGCTTTAGTCAGTCATGTGAATTTTAATACAAGAATTGACATAAGTACATCAAAGACATAGTTGGATCACCAAAACAACGCTTCAGTATCTAGAAGTTACCAATGCTAGCATGAGTCAGAATTACGAACTGCAATACACCTGTGTTTATGAACAACTATTCTACAGTATAGTCAATGAGACAATATATGCTTTGCTTATGTGAAGATCATGGATGGCAACTGTCCAAATATAATGCCAAACTTTATGTCACTCCCTCTAAAATTTACATAGTCGAAAACCCTGTCGTCAGGAACAATTCGTCTACACGCAGTAGCCATCGGCACAAGTCTTGGCCGCTGATCTTTCATCAACGCCTCGAAAAGTTCCTTCTGCAACCGTACCACGGCAATTGCCAAGCACCGCTGTGCATGTCCCAAAGCCGACCGATCGACGACCACGGTACTCGGGCTCCCTGAGGAGACAAAGAACCGAAGAAGGGATGGAAGACATCGCACCGTTTGCGAGGCGGATGACAGCATCGTGCGGGTCGATGCGGGAATCCCCCTCTTCTTTAAACGAAAACGTTTCTTCATTTTGGCTCCATTTAATAATTATTATCAATAATAGAAATATTATTTATTAACTAATTATTTTAAATGATAAAAACGATCATTTTTTAAAAATATTTATCAAATCATCCATTTTATGTGAAATAAACGGAGTCTTTATTTATATTATTTCTCCTTTATTTTTTTTGGGTTTGATAGGCCTTTTGGCTCCCATTGGTCTAGCCTAGGCAGATGGCATGGACAAATCAAATTATTAATGAATTCATGTCGACTCATCGTATCATAAATCATTATACCTATAAATGTTCTTTGTTTCGTGAAAATCACATCATTTGATGGTTATGATACTCTGAACTTAAACGATTTCAATGCATTTACTAGGGACTCCATTAAACTATTTTTTTCTTCTGAATTGCTAACAATTTCGAACAAAGTCAGAATTCGCTTAGAATGGAAGTGAAATGGGTTTATAACGATTTATTTCCTTATAAATATGTCATGATACCTTCTTGTTACATAATTTTTCAAACCCAACTCGTGAAGTTTTCGAGCACCCGATCAGGTTCTAACAAATCTGATATTTTATCTTCCTAGTAACCAAATTACCCACGATGTATTATTTATAACGACACAAAAGAATCATCGAGTGACCCTCACCAATCACAGTGTAAAAAATAATATTAATAAAAATTCAAATAATGTTTACAAATTTTAAATTTTGTCCATATCAACATTAATTGTACCATATAGGATAATTAGATTCAATGTATGCGATTTTCAGCTAAAATTGATCGGATTGACTCAATTAGCATAAATAAAAAATGTTTGGACTAAATTGGTCCAATTAAAAGTTTTAAGACTCAATTGCTATTAATGCAATAGGTTTGTGACTTTTTTGTGACTTATCCCTAACTAAAGGCAACCATGATTTTCTAAATAGGATTCCAAACTATTTGCACCACTCAAAATAAACTAAACTTATTGATTTGTGAAATTATCAATCCAACTCAAACCAATCCAATAACTTCGGTTTATTATCAATTTGGTTCGATTTCAGGCCATTATTATCGAGTCGCTTTACAACCAAGAAATTTAGGGCGCGTATGATAAAATTTCCGTTTCTCTATTTCTTTATTTTTTTCTTGAACAAGTTTGGAAAAAAAATCCGTTTGGTAACGTAATTTTAATTTTTTTATTTTTAGATTCTATTTCAAAAATAGATATATATTTGAAATCGAAGCTAAAATTTTCAACTATTTTATCTCTTGAATAAAAGTGAAAAATAAAAACTATTTTCATCATTCACTCTCGTCACCACCCACCGCCCACTCGCCACCCATGAGACGCCGGCCGCCATCCCCCTAGAAAAAGAAATTTTATTCTGTTATCAAATGAATTTCTTTTTCAGAAACAGAAATTTTTTGTCATTATCAAATGCGATTCTTTGCTCAAAAACTCGTCTAGGGAGTAGAAATTGAGAAATGGTAAGAAATCGATTTTTGTTCTAGAAATTTTGTCATGTGTGCCCTTAATTTATATTTATGGGCGTGTTTGGTTGGACTTTTAAAGAAAGTTTTTGAGAAAAAGAATTTTAAGTTAAAAGAGTTTTTGAAAATGCAAATTGTATTTGTTAAATTGTAATCTAAAAGTCCTTGTGAAGTACTTTGAGTAAAATAGTGTTTGGAAAAATTATATTTACAAATGACTCTACTTTTAAAAAAAAAAAAATTGGCCCTTTGCCAATTAAGGGCAGGTGGCTCCCGGTAATCTAGATCTGTCACCTATAGTCGTCGGACAACCCCAGAGACCATTGATGAGGGTCGCATGACCGCACAACCCCTCACGGAAGTCACTCAACCCTAATGAGGGCTACCTAGGTTGCGCAACCCCAAGCAGCCCCTCGCCGAGGCCGCGCGATCGCCGTTTGCCGTTTGGATTTAGCAACCTCCACCCACCTCGAGAGGGTCGCGCGACCCCTCGGCGATGGTTTCCGGGTTGTCGTGACCTCGTCGGCCTCTCTCTAGCCCGTCGCCAACCCCTCGTAGCCACACGCAACCACCCCCAACGGACCCTGTAGAGAAGAAGATAAACAGTCACAAACGAGGGCAACACTAAAAAACCAAAAAGTCAGTGAAGATGATTTTGGAAAAAAACTTTTTAACTTACCAGCCTTCTTGCAAGCCGAGAAAGCTAAAAGCCCAAGGCAGCCTAAGACCTGCCTTGAGCTTTCAGCCTCTCCAAGGCAAACTTTTCCTCAATGTGGTTTTCAAAAATTTTACTAAACACTCAATTAGACTATCTAACTTCAACAAGTGGTGAAACTAACATAAAAAGAACCTATTTCTACACGCTTATTGGACAAAAAGAAAAAATATAATAACAATTAAATTGGATTGAACTTACAAATGTATAAAACATATTATTTAAGTGAATGGAAAAACACTAAGGGCCTTTTTGTTAATGTTCCTATGTCTTTATTTATTTGTTCTTTTACTCTATGTAATAAAAAATAAAAATAAAAATCCATTTGGTAACATCAACTAATTTTTATATTCCTCGGTATAGAAAAGTAGTCAGAGAATAAATCTGAAACAAAAACAAAAAGTACAAAACGCTAGCTTATTATTCTTAGGAATAATTTCTAGAAATAAATATTTTTCTTTTCTTTTCTTCTTATTTCTTGTTGCCTCTTGCCCCGCCGACCACCAACTACCGGCAAAGAAAAAAAGGAAAAAAAAAAAGGAAAGTCTAAAAAAATTAAAAAATTAAAATGAATTTTACAATACAAAAAAATTTATGGGTAGTACCAAATGTATTCCTATTTTTTTCTATTAAAAAAATAAAAATTTTATATAGTTACCAAACGTGTTCTTTTATTCATAAATTATTCCAAAGAGTAGAAATAGAAAAATACTATTTTTAAAAAGAAATTATTCTTCAAAACAGAAATTTGACCAAACGCACCCTAAATATCATAAAAACTCCTTGATACTTATTACTTGGGAGAAATTATACATTAATGTATATCCCTAAATTTTCAACTATTTTATATTATCCCCAATGAATTTTCATTTTATTATAGTTAATAACCCTTATTATATTACAGTTAGCATGCACAATGCATGTGACTTTAAGGAGTAAATTTGCATATTCATCTCATATTTTTTTAATAAAATCTTCTTTTTTAACCCTTAACTTCTATAAAAATGAAAAATAAAGAAAATGGAGAAAAATAGATTAATAAAAATTTTAACATTAAGAAAAACAATATCAACAATAATATACTAAAATATTAATTAATGATAAGATGATTGATTAACGAAATTCTTTTAAGAAAATTGCGATTCGATCAATCATTTCCTTTCATAAGTCCACGTCTTTTTTATTTAAAAAATTTTAATTGTACTTAGCCATCCGTCAACTAATCATTATTAATTTTTTCCTTATAATATCTTGGACAATTCTATTAAAGTGGCCATATTATCAAATTTTGATAAATTTATATCGTTTTATATGGTTATTTAAATCTATTTTTATGATTAATCCTCATTTTTCTTATTAAAAAAAAAAAAAAAGAACACTCGCCATTTTCTTTTTCTTTCTTTTTTTTTCCCGTTTCCTTGTCTTTTCCTGAGAAGAGAGGTTTTTGCGTGCTTGTCGTTAGGGTTTAAGCCCCCTGCAAAGACCCGCGCGATCTTCTTCCCCCACCTTCCCGAGCTCGCAGCAATGGCGACTTCCCTCTCCAGGCTCTCCTCCCACCTCCACCGCTGCCTCCTCTCGAGCCGCAGGGCTCCTGCCGCCGCCGCGTCCCTGTGCACGACGGCGGCCTCGTCGCCTCCGGTCGCCGCCGCTCCGGAGCCGGAGGACGGGGGCCTCGAGTCGGAGGCCGACGCGGCTCCGTCGCAGCAGTCGCCGGAGCCGGCGTCCGGGGCGCCGGAGCCGGACCAGCAGCGCACGGTCTACGACCGGCCTCTCAAGGACGGCCTCGACGCCGGGATTTACAAGGTGAGGTTCCGATGGGGCCGGCTCGGTGCTCTCTCGTTCTCCGTAACACGCGCTGTAAGCGCGCTTCGTTTTGTTTTCCTTGCGATGCCGGCGCGTGAATCGGTGAAATCGGCCTTTTTGTTCAATCCGCGATGCGGTTGTATAGGGTGCCAGAATTACAATGGAAATGCAGCTTTTACTGTAGTAGACAATGTGTTTGTGTGGATTCAATTCCTCTATATGTGCCTGCTGATAGCAATCAGCGGCTGGCAGCTCGTTCCTCCGCGAAGCGCAAAAGTCTCTCTTTTTATCTCTTCCTGGTTTATCCGTGCCAGTCTCTCCGTTTGATTTGCCCAATTGCGCTTCGTTTAGTGTAATAGTTTGCAACTTAAAGGCTTTTTAATCGGAGGCTCTGCTTGCGAGGTTTGCTAGGCTATAATAATGGGGCAGGTTGGGCAAAATCCAGTTGTGAAGAGGCTGAAGAGCGGGAGGATGGTAACCCTGTTCTCGGTCGGGACAGGTGGCATTCACAACAATAGGAGGCCGCTCCAAAACGAGGATCCCAGAGAGTATGCAAATCGCTCTTCGGTCCAGTGGCATCGGGTTGCAGTCTATCCCGAGGCACTGGGGGAAATGGTCAGGAAGCATGTTAGTCCTGGGTGAGTGTCTTATCTTCCTATCTGACGTGTATCTCTGTGCAAATTGTGACTCATTTGGCAAACTTTGGCATGTCAGTCATTATGTCCTAGGTCACACTTTTTTGAGAAAGCTAGTGCTTATATCCAGCTGCAGTTCGCGGTAGCACATGTGGGTTGAATAGCAAGGCCTCATGTGAGGTTTGACTAATGATCTTTGGATTTTTTTGAAGGGTTAAGTGGTTTTTAAGTAGCAGACTTGTCTATTGAGGTCCCGTCATGCTAATGATAAAAGTAATGTCGGTCAGTCGACCTGATAAAGCTGTGGGTTTGATGTTTAATTAATCTTATTTTTGCTCACTTTGTATTGGCTAAACTTGAATGTAGTTATGGGAGTAACATTTGAGATGAAATTGATGACGCTGATCAGTGAACCCTTAATATGATACGTAATAGAAGGTTTTACTGTTCTTATGAAGAATGTGTTGCAAACACTACATTGCTCTAAGTTCAGTTGTTACAGACTCTGAGCTAAATAATGTACGTTCCTTTCCATAATGTTTGAGTCAAAGATTGGTTTGTGGTTTAACCTGTTTGGTGGTGGTCCTTGTACCATGCCGTGCGTGATGTTCATTTGATGCTTGATGGCTGAAAATTTAAAGGTCAAGGAAGGAGCATATCCTTGGCCAAAAAAAGGAAGGAGTGTATCATTGGCCAAAACAGTGGAAAGAATATATCTTGCTGAATATTTGATTTGAGCTGGGATGTTGACAATATAAGATGTTTTTTTGCTTTGTAAGCTGGGTTTGAGATGGAGGGGGAAAATAGTAGTGGCGCCAATGTAACTTATCCAGAATTAGTTTCTTGGGATCTGTAGCTGGGCAACTTCTGCTAAATGACCAACCCATATTTTGCAGTTGTTATTGTTGTTAAAAGCAGCTCTTTCTGTAATTTAGTTATTCTTTTGATTGCTTTATACTTTAATAAGATTACTGACGTGCCACACACTTTCATATATTTTGGTGACTGTAGCATGATCTTGTACTTGGAGGGTAATTTGGAGTCCAAAGTCTTCACCGATCCTATAACTGGTCTTGTTCGACGCATAAGAGAGATTGCAATCCGTCGAAATGGTATGTGCAGTTCTGTACTTTTCTCTTTTAATGGTTGTTTGGCTTCGGTTTACTGATGTGACAGGGATATGAGGTCCTTTGTGTATTGAGAAGTTGATTTTTTTTACTGGAATCCTTAAAGCTAATTAATTCTGTCCTTGGTAGCCAAAAAGTTTTTGTTTTAGCCATCTCTTATATGCTTTTCCTTGGAAATGAATGTGGATGACGTTCATTTCACCTTTCAAATTTATGAATGATTTAGGAATTGCTAGATGGTTAAGCAAATGACTTTGAAGTACCCATCGTGCCAAAATGCCAAAGATAGTTTCTTGTTGCATATGTAAATATATATCCTAGTTTCTTGGATGCGTAAGCATGTTGCCTAACTGCTGCAGAGTTTGTTTTGGAAATGAGCTGTCTCTGTTTATCTGTCGCATCTCAGCATTTCTTTCAATTATCGATGGAGTTCCTCAAAAAAAATCAGGCTTCTATTGTAGCTGTTTGGCCCTTAGGTTCTAAAGTTAAGGAAGAAATGAGTTCTCGGGGAAAATTGTTAGTTAGAGAACATAATCTAAGGTGCAGAAGATTTTCTTTTGTTGCGCTATCTTAATTCAATTGTGCATGTCATGCAGGTCGCATTGTGTTTGTTGGGAAAGGTGGCGATTCCCAGCAGGCATCACAGGGGGAGATGAGAGGTGTTGGCTATTACTGAAGGAGGATGAGAGAAAAAGAGAGAAGGGAGGGGCAGGGGGATGTTTGACGAGGTGCTTGTTTTCACTTTCGTGCGTTTCTTTTGTAACCTCATCTACATTGAGACTTACAGGGCCATGCAAAAGCTGATATTCTCACTTCTTACTGTTGCACGGGTCATGGCCTACCCATGTATATTCTTTTGTCCTGGGTGGGGCCAATGACATCGAGGGAAATTCATTATCATGAACCGGAGCTGATTATTCATCGATCTCTGAAATTGTCTAAGGTTGTACGCAGAGATATTCTCCTAATGTCTGCCTCTTTGTTAATTTGTTTTGACGTTGCTCTATGTTGGTTAGCCTTTCTACATTTGCTGCTTCAGAGTTCTCCCAAAATTTTGACATACTGAAGTGTAACTGGTTCTGACCAGATCAATGCAGATTGCCTGATGTTTTTCGTTGGCATAAAGGAGAAGTGGATATCGGGGAATTTCATTTAGTTAAGAAGGTCATTTTTCCTCTGTTCGTTGTTTTCTTCGTGACAAGGAAAGTTACTACATGTTAGCTAAATAGCAGTGGCATCACTGTAATGGGTAATCCTTAATACATAGCCTATTGAAGGGGGAGGCATTGGAGACACTGCCACGGAGATGCATCCAAAGCCAGCCCATTTGGACGATATGATGTTGGGAGACAATAGGAGAGTGTTGCGAATGTCTAGAATCAACTTGGGGTCGAGTTCGCCTGAAGATCGTACCAAAGCCATTTGGAGCAGAGGGTCGACACTTCTTTTTTGTCGAAATAGGGTCGACACTTGACAAGCTGCAAACGACTTCGTCACTTGTGCACCAATAAAGAGGGAGATTGAACCACGAACCCAATTCCCATTCGAGTTGTAAGAAGTCCTCCAGTGCTGTGTTTTTGCCTATTTTAAAGAGGCTTAACGAGATGAAATAACCTCAAATCTTATGGAGAACTCCAGAGCACTGTAGCAGTGAAGCTTGAGAGTTTCAACGAGTTCTAGAGCGCTTATAATTCCCTATGCATTAGACATGGGGTTGAGGTGCAAGTTTCGCTACCCCCACAGGCGACTACGTATTTCATGAGGAACAAAGAAAGAGAGACTTGGAACATCTAGTGATTCCAAAAGTTCTGTCCCTGCTTATTCAATGGACTCTCTCCGTTCTCCTTACTGTGGCTCCGTTACATGTATATCGATACCCGTTTGACGAAACCGCAAGCATGTGGCACATCATGGTCATCAAAGTTATGACGTACAAAGTTAGAAGGCGAAGCATTCCAAAACAAAAAATTTACGATAAGCACGAAGGTCAGCGACCTCCGAGCCTAGGAATGTCGATCGTGTAGCAGTTGACATGCTGATGATGGATTCAGTACACATCCACCGCGTGAACTCTCGAAGAGTTTCTCGTCATAGCATCAGCATCTTCATTTGATGGAGCCAACAGATAACAAAACTGAGGGACGGCTTAATAGTGAATGCCTCGTGATATCAGAGCAGGGCCAGAGCAAACTTGAAATTGAAATTGCAGGGTTGGATAAAGTTCTTCTCTATCACAGTCTCCCTCTCTCTGCAGGACCCGTACTGGTGGCTTGGCGTGGAGACTTAGGTTTGTGAGTCGAGTCTGGCGACTGTTGTGCGAGGGAAGAAAGCAACCAAAGCAGCCAAAGCAATGCTTTTGCTCTAGAATAATGAAGAGAGAATAATGATCCGTCGTTACTTTAGCTTTAGGTTGTACTTTGCGTTACATTATACACAGTTCACTGGTATGATGCAGTGTCTAGAGTCGGCGCTAAACCATGAAAATAATGTCCTAGAGCTGCTTTAGTTAAGTTGCTCAACCAAGCACATGAAGCCTTTCTTTTGAATCTCATCAACCAGGCATATGAATTCGACAATCTAATGTAATTTTCTTGAACACGACTGGGACCTCAAGTGTGGACTTGTTTTACCAATTATGTAAGTAGATAGAAACAATCATGACGCAAGAAATACTTTAAAAGGTTTGAACTTGAGATCTCTTGCTTTAATATTCACCTGACAGGAGTATTGAAATATTATTTCACATGACTTGACAACGGATTCTAAATATTTTTTATATTCATGTAATCTTTTTCCACTTATCGACTAAGTTTTTGGGTTGAGCACTCTAAAATACGCAATAATTTTCTGTTTTGATTACAACTACGCAAACCAAACACAAAAGGGTGCATCATGAATGTGCATTGATTGTCATTGTGCATCTTCAGATTAGTGGGCTAGAAGCTGAAATCCACATTAAAGAGGGGTGAAAAAGCTAGATCCCCGACCCGAGAAGCAATGAATAGACCTGCTCTCGCTCAGAAAGCACCGAGAAACGAAAACCAGAACCGTATCCCCTGTCTGGTCTGAACCAATCTTGGTCACTGTTTTGTTAGGCGTTGCGCAACAAAGGAGCATGATAGGCCTGACCTCGAGCACAAAAGATGTCGTCAACAAAAGCTAAATAGCTAGTTTCTTGATGATGGGCCTTCAAGGAGAGAGAGAGAGAGAGAGAGAGAGCACTGGCATTATACCAAAGAAGATGGTGGAAAACGACCTCCCATTTGTTCCTTGTAGCCCTGTACAACAGAGTACTCCCCACTATTTAGATTAGATCACAGCTCTCCCTCTCTCCCTCTTCTCAAAAGATGGTAGGGTGGTCCAAAGGTTTAGGCACCCAAAAGCTTTTAAATGCTCTTCTTGCTCCTCTCTCTCCTTTTGTTTTTTTTTTTTAACCCACTTGTGTACTTGCCATAGTGTTGTTTTCTTGGGGGCCTTTGAGAAAAGGGAAAAATTACTGGATGTAACCGGAAGTAATCCTTGTTTACCAGCTAATCAAACAGTTCGAGTGCTTTAACCCTCAAACATGCATATAGGGAAGACGATGCACATGCTGTTTGATTAGTGAATCTCGCTTTAGAGGATATTGAAACAAATTGTTTATGAACTTCAATCCGATATATAGTGTAGTTTCTAGATTTTTAATTTGCTCAATTTAGTCTTTGAATTATTTGTAAATGTTTCTTTAGTCCATTTGTTTGTTTAAAAAACAAATCAGATGCTATTTGATAACTTTAATCATCATATACTGAGTTTAAGTTTTAAATATGATGAGGCAAGATGTCTACATTTTTTTATTTACCTACTTTAGAAATGGAAAGAAAAAGAATTAAGACGTAAACATGTCAATCGCTATTTAATAAATGATGTGAATTATTATTTTTCTAATTTGAAATAAATATCTAATGATCCATGTGAAACTTTTTTTTTTGTCACCTGTTCAAACTTAATCAGATTGAAAGCCACATCAACAAATTTTATTGAGCTGAATTAACCGAATGATGATATTGAATATTTCCATAGAGTTTATGGACTAGATTGGACATTTGTTAATAGTTTATGAGCCACATTGAACAAATCTAGACCAAATTTATGAGATAATTATGTTTTTTTTTCTAGTGCCTAGACTAATAAACATGTTGAAGGGATGAATTCTCAAGCCCCTTCAGCTTTACTTCTTTTTACTCTAAGGGATCATGAAGGTTGTTTTGCGTTGTGTTCAATTAACTTGTATTTTTATTTTTATTTTTATAAGTACATCGACAGTCCTATAACTTGTCAAGAAAGTGTGAATAAAATTTAAAATTTGTAAAAAATGTAATTTAATCCTAAAACTTATTAAGATGTAACCAAGTCCTTTCATTAACTCTATCTAACTTGGCTAATAAAAAATGCTAACGTGGCTTTTTTTAATTTTTTTCCCTCCAATGTGACGAAGATGTGGCTAAAACATGATATATATATATATATAAAAGATTAAAAAACAACGTCATTTTGGTCCAACATTGATTTTTTTGTATAAATCTTATTTAAATTCAATTAAATTAAACTATATTAAAAAAAATAGAGAGATGGAAAATTTCTTCTCCCTTTTGTTTATTGGGAAAAAGTCACAAAAAATCACATACTATGTCCACTATAACATATTTACCCCTATTTTTTTTTTGTGACACCAAAAATCTCATATTTATACATGGCACATTTACCTTCCATCAAGATTCTATCAATAAACTTTATTAAAAATCTGCCTACAGGAACGCTAGAAGACACACGGTGTTGACACAACACCCACATGACTATGACATTGTTTTAGCTAAAAAATCATCTGATGAAATCTTGACGGAGGTTAAATAAGTCATTTAAGTTTAACTTCGAGATTTTTTATGTCACAATAAAAAGTTTAGGTATATGCAGTGGTTATATTTTGGAATTTTTTATGGTTTTTTGCTTTTTTTTTAAATTTCATTGACTATTATTTTGTGGATCGTTGACCCGGCCGGACGATGAATGATATATAAAAGGTTCAAACTACAGATGCGTGCATCTTTTTTTTCATTGCCATTGGCCCATTGCCAATGGAAATTCAAGAAGATGCGAGTGCCACGTCATCTGCATGTAATTGTGAGCCAAAAGAAGCTCGCTGGCAAAGCGCATGGAGCCGTCTGTGCTCGGCAGGAGTAGGGTGAAAGTGCAACAGCCATTAGCTTCCTCTATAGGCTCTTTTAGTACAGTCGCAGAACATAATGCAGCCACAAAGAGCCATCCGTACCATGCCCGAATTCAAGTACTCATCAGCCATTTCTAACATTTTCCCTAACAAAACCAATAGCATTTGTTCTAATTCAGAACTGATTCGAAAGATAGTCACGAGCCCTTTAAGTTTCTCCTTTCGGCTATGAAATTTTCTCGTAGCAACTAAGACTCATCTTAACCCATAAAGAAATTATTGCATAAGGATAAGAATAAAAGTTTATTCTAGATTACAAAAAATCAAATCACAAATAATTATAAATTGTAATGGACCACTTTTTCATGAATTTGTGGTTCAAAATAGACTGTTATTCTCATAGTATCTCAATAACTATTATGCCAACGAAGCCCTAACATATATAAATGTTAAATAAGTCATAAATTGGTTAATTATATTTAATAAGTAAGTCATAAATGTGTATAAACACAATATGGATGTTAAATGAGTTTACAATTTATTTAAACCCAATTCAACTCTATGACTCTCTTTTCATTCTCTCTCACCCTCACTCGATCTCACTATGTTCCCTCACCTTAGTTTGGTATGAACTTTTGTACACTAAGTTAAATGTGAAAGTGTTTTAGCGATATAAGTTGTGTCAAATATGGATTAGGAAATTTGCATTACGGATAAATGAGTCATATATTAGTTACTAGATCATTTATGACCCGATCCAAATTCAATCCGACCCACTCGTTTGACAAGTATAATCGCAACTTATGCGTGATTTCTTGTCATACGGCGCATACCCCAATCCTTCGAGAGGATGGAAGAGGATGTGTGCGTCTAGCTTACAAGTATGTTACATAGATCCTTCGTTTGGTCACTAGATCAAGTGAATGTAGCGAAGACCGCCATGAATGGCTTGCTGCAAGAAAAGGAGTGAAACTCGGGCCCCCTACCGAAGGAGAAGGGCATTAATAAATCCAGTCTTGTGCCTGCATGCGACACCTACGCATGCATGCGTGGCAAGTCTCATTATAACACCCTCGTTTCTACATTGGTCCCCCGATAAGAACCCTAGCCCCAACCGTAGCTATATGTAACTCAAAAAACAAGAATTTGTATGTATACTAAGATAGAATGAACCTCTTTTGTGCACGAAGTAATGCGACGAGCTCTTGTCAAACGCTCGAATATGACTTGATTATTTGAATATTAATCCACAATCCGCCACATGATTTATGAATCGAGTTCTATATCTATTGACCATTTGGTATGAAAGATGAGCATTGCATCCCAAAAGTAGCGTCACGACAAGTCCTGGCGTTTTAACCGGAACTGGAAAACCCTAGTCCCATAGCTCCGATATGGCGCTTCGATCCGCCTGCCAATCTTAACATAAATTCTTCCCCGACAGGGAAACAGAACCCACATGCAAAAGAAGGGCTCGCGCCAAGGCCACCTCGTACTTTGCGAGAAGGAAACTCCCGATATCAAAAAAAGCCCACACTCAAATTTCACTTTCGCAACTGAACTCGTACTACGTTCTTGGCATTTACGGTTTCCTTTTCCCTTCGAAAGTCTCTTAAATTTCTTTCAAGAAAGTGGTTTTAGTACTTGTTTTCGTTGCGGGAAAGAAGACTCCGGACTAGATCTTGCTTGTCCTGTGTAGTTTCTTGCTTCACTGTTTGCGGGATCGGTACGGAGGTCGTGTAATAGAGCTTTTCATAATCCTCCGTCTTTCTCACTCTACTCGGTCTGATAGGAGCTTCTCTTCCTGTGCTGTCGGTGTTTTCCGGGGAAAGCAGACACGCTGACCATTGCTTTTCTTTCTTGTCATGTTCTTCTCTCTTTATGGTAGTGTGACTGGCGATGAGCTTAGCGTGGCCCTTTCATAAACGTGCTTCTCTCTCTCTCTCTCTCTCTCTCTCTCTCACCACTTTTGAAAGGGGTTGATATATACGAGTTTTGACTAGTGCTAGTTACTTCTTTACTGATCCTTGTGGCCTTTTTTGTTTTAGATTTGGCCATGAAGATGTCGTTTAGTCCTCCTCTTTGCTTCTTGATCATGCTATCCTTGTTGTCCTTGTCCTTGTTCAATGTTTCCTGTAAAGGACAAGAACAAGAGAATGGTTCCTCAGGGGCTCCAATGGAGAGAGGAGAGCAAGAGGCGCTGTACTCTGCAATTCAGGGTTTTGTGGGCAAATGGTGGAATGGCTCTGATCTGTATCCTGACCCTTGTGGGTGGACGCCAATTCAGGTACTTCACTACTTTTTGAATAAAATGCAAGAGATAATGGAGATCAGAGATCGATCATGTTACCAACATTTTGGCATGCATTGTCTCGGTTTCATAAGGACAATGGACATCTATGCATTACTTTTTGTAGTTCTTGAACGTGGTTACTTCAGATACTGGAGCAATAGCTAAGACATGGAATGGTAAAAAGAGTAGTTATCATATCAATGTCCAAATCTAGGTCAACTGTCTCTTGTTTTAAGTAGAAAAGAAGGTTTTCTGTCTGTTGAAAGATGAGAGGTGTGACTTCTTGTTAACTAGGCATTATAATGCTTGCTCTTCTTAGTTAGAAGACGAATCGCTTGATCTTGTAACTTAGCTAAGTAATGATGTCTAGTGAGTTCTTGGAGTTCCCCACGTGCAATTGTTAACAGCAAGAAACCCCTTTGAGTTCCAAACCACATTTAGAAATTTCCCTTACGATACATGTATCTTGGAATCTTTCCTTAAAGAAATTCGCCCTCTATTTTTGTTTTATTATACCGTGGTCTACTTGTGTGATTCCAAATTACAAAAGCAGTGTACTAGGATCAGCGACGTGTCCAATAGTTTACTTCCGTTTACTCTCAATGGAACATTTTTTTGCCCAAGTTACTCAGCCAAGACCCGCAAATCTATCTAGTAAGTACCGTAAAAGGATTTTGCAAAAAATGGAAAAAAAAAAAAAGGACCATAATCCAATCCATGAGCATGATCATTGAAAATGAGCTTGAGCTTCATCAATCTTGAAGATCATATATGATTCACCAAGCATTGCTTAATCCTGTTCTCCTATATCTTTTTCCATTTTCTAGTCCAAATTTGTGCTGTCTTTCCCTGATTATATAGATTTACTTTTTTTTTTTCTTGAAATCTGCTGGTCTAGTTGTTCTCTTTGGCTCGAGATTCGTAGGCTCGATTAAAGGAGGAATTTTCATCTAGATCAGCAGCATATCCTCCACAAATATAATTTCCAAGTGTTCGCTTCAAGAAATATGGGAAAGAAAGACCAACGAGATTGTAAAAGAAAAGCAAATGAAGAATGTGAAGGGCGTAAGCCTGGGATTGAATAGGGATACAAGGCAGTTTGAAGCTCACTGCTTGTGTAATCGGGATTACACCATGTATAAAATAACCCTTTTTCTTCTTTCTGCAACATAACAAGTCAACCCCGGCTTCTTCGTTTTCCATGATCAATGCAGGGAGTGGATTGTGATCTCTACAATGGCTCGTGGTACGTGAGCGCCTTGAACGTCGGACCGGTCTACGAAAACTCTCTGAGGTGCGCCCAGGATGCACGACTCACGCATCACTTGTTCGAGCTCAAGCACCTCACGACACTCTCCATCTACAGTTGCTTCGCTTCCCCGCGCCGAAACCCTGTCAGACTCCCCATCTTCAGCTGGGGAGCCTTATCGAACACCTTGGAGTCGCTGGAGCTCAGATCAAACCCGGGACTCGTCGGAACCATTCCTGCCAGCATCGGCAGCCTCAAGCGGCTCCAATCACTGGTCCTCCTCGAGAACGGACTGACCGGGCCTTTGCCGATGGAGTTGGGCAATCTGGTCAGCCTGAAAAGGCTGGTCCTTTCGTCAAACGGGTTCGCGGGCCAGATCCCACCGGCTCTCGGAGGACTGAACAGCCTCTTGATCCTCGACTGCAGCAGGAACAACCTATCCGGGCCGCTGCCGTTGACCTTCGGGGGGCTGACCTCGCTCCTGAAGCTTGACCTGAGCGGCAACAGCAACCTGGACGGGCCTCTGCCCCGAGAACTCGGGAACTTGAGGAACCTCACGCTCCTGGACCTCGGGGGCAACAAGATCTCCGGCGGGTTGATCCGAGGCATCCAAGAAATGGTTTCCTTGAAGGAGATGGTGATGTCCAACAACCCGACGCTGCGCAGCGACCTCACGGGCATTGAATGGGCGAATCTGGAGGATCTTGAAGTGCTGGACCTGTCCAACACCGGGCTGACAGGCCGCATTCCGGAGTCCATGACGCAGCTCAAACGGCTGAGATTCTTGGGACTCAGCGATAATTCTCTCTTGGGGACTCCTCCTCCCGAGCTCGCATCGCTGCCTTGCATCAGCGCTCTTTACCTGAACGGCAACAATCTGACCGGCCAACTCGATTTCCCGGGCACGTTCTACGGCAAGATGGGCAGGCGTTTCGGCGCATGGAACAATCCCAATCTCTGTCATCGGCTCCCATTAACTTCTTCGTCGTCGTTGGCTGTCAACGTGCCGTTCGGGGTCAGGCCATGCTCACCAGGAGGAAACGCCAGCAGCAACCGCACGGTGTCGTCTCTATTGATTGCCGAGATGAGCGAAGGAGACGACGATCTGCATCGGGATTTGCAGATCGAGGTCTCTTCAGGGTGCCCAAGTCGGGGTGTTGATGCGTCGGGCTGGGGCTCGACATCGAAGGAGATGATGGCGTTGGTATGGGTGTTCCTGCTCGTCATGTTCGAGTAGGTCGAGAGAAACTATAGGAAATATTTGATGTATATGTAGCTTTGAATTAGAAGAAGAGTCAAAGGTTAAGAACTTAAGATCTAAGAGCAGATGATGTTGTTTTTTTTTCCCCTTATTTAATCGCTAGGGATTATAATTAGGACCCGTTTCTTTAATCCCCCACTTGCAACCTAATGAATCGATCAATTACCAATTTTACTTATTTTAGGGCTCATTTGACAAAACAAAAAAAATTCTTGAAAAGAGCCATATTTGCCAGGAAAAAAATTACCAAAAAATACCCTAAACCTATTACGATTATATCAATTCAGTCTTAAACTTTTTTTTATCAATTCAGTTTTCAATCTTTTGTATTTGTATCAATTCAGTTCATCTAGCTAAATTTAACTAGCCGGCACTAACGTAAACGCTGGCCGATGCCGATCATCTAGCCGACGCTAACATGGCAATTTTTTTAAAATATTTTATTTTTCAAACTTTGTTTATTTTTTTCTTTTTCTTTTTCTTTTCTTCCTACTATTCCTCTTCTTTCCCCTAGCAAGGCTTGGGGCAGCAAGCAAGACCAGCCTTGCCATGGCCTTGACGGTCATGGTGAAGTTGGTCTTGCCCGCGGCTAGGAAGGCTATGGCCACCTTCGCCCATGGTCGATGAACCCTTGAGACCCCCAAGCCATCACAAGGTGCCTCATGGTCCTCCCCCTCCCTCCCTCCCTCTCCCCCCACCCCAAATGGTGGTTGAGCCCAATTGAGCCTCGCCTTCGCTCTTCAACCTCGATTCAAGACGGCCGCGCCTTGCGAAGGGCACTGTGGGGGATGAAGAACAGTAGCAAGAAAAGAAAAAATAAAATATTATTAAAAAATTGTCACATTAGCGTCGGTCAGATGGTTGACACTGGCTAGCATTTACATGAGCATCGATCGGCCAAATTTGATCGGATGGACTCATTTGGCACAATTACAAAAAGTTTAGGACTGAATTGAAAAATTGCAATAGATTTAAAACTATTTTGATAATTTCCTATTTGCCGACAATCCTAAGCACCAAAAAATATATGTTTTTCGGTAATAATGATAAGTTCAGTACACAAAATCTCTAATTATAGATGACACAATAAATTTTAGCAACATAATGAATCCCAAGTGAGTCAAAAAAAGTTATGGTTTTATATGGATATCAAGATGATCATTGCTCTCCATGAACATGGTGTAAAAATAGGAGGACGTTAATAACAAATTGAAACTCGAAAATAAATTTGTCTAAACTTAGATTACAATACCGTTTAAGAAAAAAGATAAAAAAGAGGTTCTTCTATTTGGTGAAAGTCTACAAGGTAGGAATCACTATAAATTGTAAAAAAAAAAACTCTAGCTCCCTAGATTTGGACCGATTGTCGGCCCATGTCAATGAATTTCAACCCCTAATAGTAGTAGGCTAAGATCTTGGCCCATATGAAAAATTAGAAACGGGTCGACCCATGAGACTCCAAGCCCAACTCAAACCGGAGTTCGATACCATCCATTTGAAAAGAGCACACAGTTCGACAATTTCTAAACTAATGAAAGTCATGTCTACACACTAGTTTAACATGTGAAAAAGAAAAAAAAAAAAAATTCCACCCACCAAACCTTTTTTTTTCCTACACAACCATTTTTATTACCAGCCAAATAGACTCAATTGATATAAATACAAAAAATTTATAATTAAATTGACATATGTGCAATATATTTGTAACTTTTTGGTACTTTTTTTCCTCTTGAAATAGCTGCTGGTCTAAATTGCTCCTCAAAAGTCAATATCTCGTATAGTGGCATGGTTGGATCAAGTTGAGTGAAAACGATTTAACCGGCTCATTTTTCGTCTCTTTTCTATTCTTCGAAGTGCTCGAGCTTCGACATTCGAGGTTTAATTTTTATTTAATTCCATATGTTAAACGCTTTTGAGACACATAGAAATGATGACAATAGTGCTACGTGCCCACACATAGGACATGTAGTTAGGTATGATTCTCCTATAAAAAAAGACTAAGCAAATTGGACTGCTCATTATGTTCTGACTTCAAACCTGGGGAAAGCCGAACGAGGGGGGCGGATTAGAAAACGTGAAAGTAAAGATAAAGGCGTTGGTTTTAAGATCAGTGATTATTCCTCCAAACATAAAGCCAAGGACAAATTCATGGTTTCTCATCATTCGTCCAACGTGGTTTTAGCCGATAACAATGCCATAAAGCTAAGGACAAATATGCTCACACGCGGCATCCCCCACCGTCCATTAATCTGACCATGATTCTAATGATAGTGCACTAACCATCAAATGATCATACCGACATTATAGTATGATCATCTAATCAAATATGATGCGCCACAAGTGAGGATTGTTAGAGTGATAACTAGGGGTGAGCATTAGTCTACTTTGATCCGAAAATCCGTTAGGAGCGATCGGTTTTAGAGAAGATGGGGTTTGTTCCCGATTTGACAAATTTATAATCAATCTAAGACTAATTCGGTTCCTAATTCAAAGGTTGGAAAGAGGCGCTAAAACCCGGAAATCATACTAACCGGTTTTGAGCCAATTTTGTTATCCAATTGAGATGGTTTGAAACTTCTTTTGGAGAAAAAAATTACTTTTTTATTCAATGAGAATCAAACCTTTGCCTTCAACATGAAAAAACAACAATACCATTATATTTATTATCTTGAGTGTAAGTTTTTGATGCCGTGATCTTTTGTTCATTGGCATTTCCTCAATATATTTCTTACCTTTTACCAAAAAAAAAAAAAAAAAAACAACAATACCATTATATGTTTTTGTAATAAAATGTTGCATCTATTACGTTTTATTAGATGAATATGATTTCTTATAAAAATTTTAAAAAAAGGGTTACGTCGCGTCCAAGAACAGACCAATTTGGTTCGTGATTCTAGAAAATTTGAAATCGCAAGTCACAAGGGTCAGTTCCCTATATTAGGCCAAGAACCCAACTACCCAGGATATGATCATCTTTAGTAATAACAGATTGTGATCTTATGTCCCAAAACAAAGAAATTTTAAATTTTGATTTTAATTCATTGTATTAATTTGGGCTCATGCCACATTAAATTGTCTTCTCACAAAGTTATTGATCGCAGCATGAGTGGCATGCCTTTGATTAGACTTAGGAGGTAGGCTTATCTTGCTATGTGAAAAATAGTCCATGATGATAAGTGATATTCAATGTAGCCATGGGGTAGCAACAATAATGGTGATCATTGATGATTGATGATCATTTCATGGCTACAACATTCTTAAAACATAGCACTTTATTGTTACCTTTAAATAACCGTTTCACATTATCTCGAGCTATTAAATAATTTAAAATCATGTGTTGCCAAAATGCTCAAAAATAAAATAAAAATGCAGCCCTTTATTTCTAATAGATCCAAAACGATAGAGAAGTCATGACGAATTCAACCTGAATCCCAGCAAACAAAGAAATAGATTTTACATGCTTCGAAAAAAGACCTTATAATAATAATAAAAATCTCAGAAGCAAGCCCTTAATTTATTCACATAATTTAAAAAAATAAAAATAAAAAAGAAAGAAAATCAAGAAAAGATTTGACTATGCCCTTTGAAACATAAAGAACGAGAAACCGACCGTTTGGGGTCTCTTCTCTGACACGCAGCAGTTTGAACGTTACGAGGCCGGATGCGGATTTCAAATTTCTCTTCCCTACGAGCACTCCACTTCTCACTCCTTCCACTCCCCCGGTCTCCCCACCCCGCACGGGGTGTCCGGCCGGAGTGGAGTGCTCATAGCCATTCCCGTTCGAAAAAAGCCCCACGCCCCTCCCTCCCCATCAGCCGTCCATTATAACCAGCCGCTCCCTCAACGGCCGAGATCCCACCGAAATCATTCCCCGGATGTCCCGCACTGGATCCCCGCCCTTCCCTCCTCTTTCCGAAATTTCCCCATTTGTCAAGAGCTCGTTGCGCTGCCTTCTTTCTCTTCGCTTCAGCTTCTTGAAACTGTGCTGTTCTTGATCAGAGTTTCGCAGTCTTGTCACTAATCCCGCCAGCAACGCGCGCTGCGGGATCAGTTTTCCGGGAAAATTTCCGACCTTGGGTCTGTTTTCCGGGAAAATTTCCGATCTTTGGCCACCGTGCGGCTTGTTTCTGCAACTAGAGCGCTTCGGGATCAGTTTCTGCAACTGGGTCGGCGGAAGATTGGTCGTTAGCTTGGTTTGGATGGTGAGGAAGCTCATTGGAACATGCCGGTGTCGACGCGGTCCCACTCGCAGAGCGGCAGCCGAGGGCAGAGCAATGAGGACGACGACTCGTGCCCGGGGCCGCGGGCGAGGGCGGCCCAGATGAGCGGCCTGAACCTCCCGCTGCGGAACCCGCACCACGGCTTGAAAGAGAAGATGAAGGAGCTGACCCTCCTCTACGAGCAGCAGAAGCAGGCGAGGAACGTTTCAAGAACGATGACGGCGGAGGAGCAGAGCGGGATCTCGACCCACCCGAGCGTCGAGCTCTTCGGATCGAACCGCGGGGAGGACGGAGGGGCGAAGGAGCCGAGATTGGAAAACGGGTCTAGGACGGGTCAGGTCATGAGGGAGAACACGATGACCAACTCGACGGTCACGAGAACGTTCGTCCTGCCCCAGCCCAGCAAGCCGAACCCGAACCCGAGGGCCGGGGACGCGAAGGAGAACATCGGGTCTGGCCAGGACAGGATAATCTGGTTCTCGACCTGCCCGAGGAAGGCGGTCCCGGTGGCTGCTGCCACCACGGTGGCCAGGAGGCTGTCCTTGGGGGGTGGGGCCGCGAAGGTCGTTCCGGAAACGGAGAAGGCGGAGGCGGCCAGGGAGAGGAATTGCAGCGGCGATCACAGCCGGATTCTGGTGTTCGTGCGGCTGCGGCCGATGGCGAAGAGAGAGAGGGAGGCGGGGTCGAGGTGCTGCGTGAGGATCGCGAACCGGAGGGACGTGTACTTGACGGAGTTCGGGAATGAGAACGATTACCTGAGGCTCAAGAGGCTGAGAGGGAGGCATTTCGCTTTCGATGCGTCGTTCCCGGACTCTGCTACTCAGCATGAAGTTTATTCCACCACGTATGTATCTCTCCCTTTTCTTTCTGAAAATGTTTCGAGTTTTTAATGGTTTGATGCATTTGAATTGCCGGCGAAGAGCTCGATTGCAGTTTTGCCGATATAGTCCTAAGCTTTGGTGAATGGCAATCTGCTGAGAAGATTAGCAGTCCCTAGACGCCCTACTTACTAATTTTAGTCGGTTCATCACTAAATTGAAGCTGGTGGCAGTTTGTCTTTCTAGTGCTCAAATTCTGGTAGCTGGAAACAAGGGACTATCAGGAGAGAGTTTTGACTCTGTCGATTGATAAGTATTGCTCCATTGTAGCTTTCTGGAACATTTAAGCTTCGGATGAGCGAAATTTTCAATCTGTTTTCCCACCTAGAGAGTTCTGATGTTATGATGAATTCTTGCTAGAGATCCCACCTCGGAGTTTTTAAGGGGTTCTGCTCTGTGTTGCTCTTTCTTCTTTGAATTCAAGCTTTTCAGACCAGTTTTCACTTCCATTGGTATTGACAACAAGCATACTGTTTGGTGGCGCAGAACTACCTAAAGAGGAAGGATGTGATTATGTATCAGATTTTGGAGTAGGAATCCAAAATAATAGAATAGCAGTTCAATCTTTTAGACATTCTCAAGCTTGATATTTCTAATTACTAAAAAGAAATAGGAAAGATTTAAATGTGCATTTGAAGGAAGCTGAAGTAATTCTTTTGTTGAGTAGGTCTCCAAGTTCCCTAGCATTGGAAATGCTTTAGTCTTCTTTTCTATTTTAGATCGAAGCAAAGAATGATGCTGTTTCTTACTTTTGTCAACAGAACAGCGGAATTAGTCGAAGCAGTTCTGCAGGGGAGGAACGGATCCGTATTCTGCTATGGTGCGACTGGAGCTGGAAAGACTTACACAATGCTTGGTACTGTTGAGAATCCTGGAGTCATGGTTTTGGCAATTAAGGATCTCTTCACCAAAATCAGGCAGAGGAGCTGTGATGGAAACCACGTGGTTCATCTGTCCTATCTCGAGGTCTACAATGAAACCGTCCGTGATTTGCTTTCTCCTGGAAGGCCTCTTGTTCTCAGAGAAGATAAACAGGTTGGATCATGGATATATCTGAACACATTCGAGAAAAGTGTACTTTTTTGCATTATCATCAATCTAGTCAATATCACTCCTTCCTGGCCTAGTGTTTTGTATGAACTTGCTTCATGGAATAGAAAATGATCATTTTCAGAATTTTTAATTCTCAAGAATCGCATGAGGAGTTCGGTTTATACTATCGCAACCTAGAATTTTGGATCTCCAATGTGATAAAATTCAGTGATCCCCCTGTAATATAAAGGAGAGAAACTATTCTCAAAACTATTATGAAGAATACTCAAGTATTACCGTTGCCTCTTTTACTTTTTATTTAGTCCTAAATGGTCTTTCTGTTCATTATCCTTTGTAGCAATTGTTTTGCCACTATGAAAGCCTCTCAGTTGGCTAGGATTCAATTAAATATTTTTTTTTCCCTTCTCAATCTCATTTTACTTCATAAATTCAATCAATATCTAAATTGCGGTTGACTGTTCTTCAGGGGATTGTGGCAGCTGGTCTCACACAGTATAGAGCTTATTCAACAGATGAAGTAATAATACCGTTCCCTCTCAAACTTTCCTAATCTGTGAGAGTTTGTTGAATGTAGAGGCTGATAATCTTCTTTCCTCATTTGCTTGCGAGACAGGTAATGGCACTGCTTTTCCAAGGGAACCAAAACCGAACTACTGAACCGACACGGGCCAATGAAACATCTTCCCGATCCCATGCCATTCTCCAGGTATATTTGCAGATGCATATACTTAACAAGGTTTCCAATTGGAACTGAGATTCTGAGTCTCTTACACCCTGCTTTGCCATAATAAGGTTATGGTTGAATATCGAGTAAAAGATGCAGCCATGAATGTGATCAACCGAGTGGGTAAGTTGTCATTGATCGATCTTGCTGGGTCAGAGAGAGCTCTTGCCACAGATCAGAGAACTCTCAGATCACTTGAGGGTGCCAACATTAATCGGTCTCTTCTTGCACTAAGTAGCTGCATTAATGCTCTTGTGGAGGGAAAAAGGCACATTCCATACCGAAACTCGAAGCTCACACAGCTGCTCAAGGACTCTCTAGGGGGATCTTGTAATACTGTGATGATCGCCAATATCAGTCCAAGCAATCTCTCATTTGGGGAGACACAAAACACACTTCATTGGGCAGACCGGGCCAAACAAATCCGTGCCAAGGTTAAATTCCTAGCAATCATCGTCTTCCTATCTTTAGATAACTAATGATGTTCCACCCTGATGCATTTTCTTGAAACTTTTCGGGGCTTCTCCTTGGAGATGTTGGCAATCATTATTGATACTTGCTCATACCTTCCCAGGCAAGCGAGGTGAATGAAGAAACATTGCAGGTACCGGAATCAGAAGCAGACCAGGCCAAGCTCTTACTGGAGTTACAGAAAGAGAATCGAGAATTGCGAGCACAATTGGCTCGGCAGCAACAGAAGCTCCTCACCCTTCAGGCGCAGTCCTTGGCTGCCCAATCATCTCCCACCCCGTCCTCCGTGACCTCTCTGTTGACTCCTCCTACATCAGGCCTGCCGAATGAAAAACGGAGACCCAGAGCTTCTTTCTTATCGGGCACTTGTTTCACTCCAGAATTCAAACGGAAGGGAGCAGATGAAGTGATTAAAGACCTTCGACAGATCGTCAAGGCCTTGGAGGCAGACATGCAAAAGATGAAGAAAGAACACGCTTTTGAATTGAAACAGAAGGACGACTGCATAAAGCAGCTTTCACGAAAGGGTGAAAGAACATCATCGATAGGAGTGGCAAGGGAAGGAGCGAAAAGGGTAGCCACAAGGGCTAGCTCGAGACCTAAGGAGCTGAGCACTGGCGAGTTGAGGAGCCCGAGTCACCGGTTTAAATCACCAATTCCCACGGCTAAGAAGCGCAGCTTTTGGGACATAACAACGGCTAATAGCCCTTCGGCTGCCACGTTCAATGGAAGAAAGACCAGAAGCCATGTTGTTCCCGACCTGGCTGGAGCTCCCTCCATGCTACTTCAGGTAACGTAGTTAACCCATCCCTGCCACTTTCCAGAATGACACTACGCCATTTCAACTTACATGCATTCACTGAACAAGCATAATATAAGCACATCCAAACTGTGCCTGAGTTTCTCCTGCTGCTGATCAAGTTTGCATATCCTTTTCTTTGACTTGATTTATTCACGAAAGAAATTGTGTCATACAGCCGGGTTTCACCCGTAGAAGGCCCTGAAAATGTTTCAAGTAGAGGCGACTAAAGAAAGATAAAGCGGGAGAGTTGGAGCTCCAGCATGATGATGCGTAGACGAGGAGAGATGGAGAAAGCAGCATGCTGGGTGGTATTCTATAATTAAGGACATGCGCTTTGTTCGCTTTTTTTCACGTCTCTCTTCCTCTATGCGTGCGATCAAGCAAGCCTTATAAATTCTGTTTGTATCCATACCGTTTATTCTTTCACAATAGTTTCGATTGTGATCATAGCAGATTCTTTTATTAGTTTCATTAGATCATGTTTAATATAATTCTTGACTATGAAATGACTGCGCAGCAAGTGTTGCTGGGTATCCTAGATTTCGACTATTGTGAACTCGTGGTCGGATCTTTCGTTTAGTTTAGAACCAAGAAAGATATATTCTTAATAGTTCCGCTATGCGATTGCCGACCAGACATAAAACATGAAAATTAGCAGCCGGACCAAAACATGTTTTGTTTCCTCTTAAGAAAATATAGAGTCAAGACACTGAAAAGGAGTAAGGGTAAATCTGTAGTCGCTCAAAGACTCCGAATCAGGATGGCAAGATTTTCTTTCAAAAACTGATTCCTGGTATCATCAGCATCTTCTTCTTTGACCGAAAGGTGTCCTCTCCTTTTACATAGGAGAGAGAATCTGTCAAAACAACTTGACTTTGGATTATGCGGTACTCTATAATGGTGAAGCCGTGTGTCGGCATGTGCCATTTCAGAATCAGTAACCAGTTCGAATAAGAAAATACCAAACATAGTGTAAGCTGACATTTCCAAAATAATTACACTATTTCCAAGCAACAGACAAATTATCGAAAACAAAAAGGCTGGACTGTCTTCCTGTTATTCATCCTTGAGGATTCGATACCAGCAATCCCAATTCTGGCCGTTTCCAATTTGGGAGAAAGCATTTCCCGGAGGAATCAAAACTGCATCTAATAACATCAGCAGCCACAGCTCTCAACAACAGCCTTCAATTCTTAAGAAGAGTAAAATAACTTCATTGCACGAACCAGGACGTATAGAATAGTAACTACAGCGATCACTGACCGGAAACAGAGAGGATTTGAGCATGTTAAGAGCTCTCGCTAATTACATTAGGTAAACATCCATACATAAAATACAAGCTCGAAATGTATAATGATATCAACAAAAGCCAGACTACCTCCCAACTGGCTCTGTACAAAATAAGAGGAGATCAGAAGCACATATAAAAGAGTTAGAGATGCTTGCCTATGGTTTAACGAAATCAAGGTCCTAAAATTAGCTCTCTACATTAGAGTCTACATCTGCTTGTTTGGGGACAGCTGCCCCACCATTCATCCTGGCACGTGCCTCAGCAAACATCCTTTGCTGTTCTGCTAGCAATGCTTCTTCAGTCATGTCGGCTCCATTACTCCATTTACCACCTTTAAGAGAATCCTGCTGTACACATTTAAAGAGAAGATGTTAATGCTCTCCTGCCATCTTCTGAAATTAACATGGCCCAAAAGCAATAATCAAGAAGGGATCAAAATGCAAAATGAGTTTCCAAAAACAATAGAGCAAACACAGCTTATGTTTTGCATCTTGCCACAGATGCACAGTTCAAGTAGTTTTTGGATCCCTCCACTTCATTATTCTTCTCTCACATTGTCTTTTCAGCAAATGGATTTTCTAATCCGATCATCAGAAGCCCAACTAACATCACTGTAAGAGTGGGAAAGATAAAGAAAACAGCTTCATGTATTCTGTTCCCAACACTCTAAGAACAGGACCAACAGACTCGAGTCACCCTCCATAACAGGTGCAATATTGAACTAACATTTTGATAAGAGAACTCTCATCACAAACCATGAGATCAAGAAGTCCCTACGGAAAAGCTGGCTTCTTTACATCTTACGCTAAAATATAAGAGTCAGACGATCAGATAACATAAAATTTTTACTAGCTCAAAAAACTCAGTGGCTTTGAAGTTTAGACAGCTTTAGAAATTGCAGCACGATTCATCTCCATAAAGTTTGTTAGGGATGATGACATCTACTCAAAGTATCTTTAAGTTCCAATGTACCAGCTTTTAGAATGTTAACAGCCGCACACGGAGCAAATGAGTGGCAGACTTTTTCAACTTGTCAAAGACAGTTACCCAAAAAAAAAAAAAATATACAATTTATTGAAGAAAGAAAAAGAAAAAAACCAGTACCATCGTCTCGTGCTTATGTTGTTCATAAGCTGCATAAACTCTTCAATGTACTCCCCAAACCCAAGAACCTGAAATTCAATCAACTACTGAATCAAATCTAGAAAATCCTGAAACAGCAATTACCATGAGCATCTAAAATCATAATCCTAGAAAAGAGAAAGTCAAAATATACAAACAATATCAAAGAAATATTTGCTTCTCTTCAACATCTGTTTTGAATGTTCCCTTATAATTAACAACGTAATGGTAGACCTGCTGACAGTTCCACTAATGAAAAATATTAGGAACTTAAGCCAAATCACTGGCATTTGAATTGAAAATTATTTACTACTAGAATGGCATATCCATGTGATCTGTGCTAATGCTGCCACAAAATATGCCAGTTTTGCTTTCAGTAAGCATGCCGAGAACATAATATATTCGAAGATCTTAATGGATGTATGCCAAGGAAGGAAGACAACAAAAATCATTGCCATCAACAGCAATTTAATGATAACAATTCAAGTATTGGTTTGTATGATTATATATTAAAACAAAATGAAGATAACGCTGCTAGAGCCCATAGATTCTCCTGTTGAAGTACAGATTTTGGCATTGCGAACTATCATTCACCAGGACAGAACTCAAGCACATGGTTCTTCTGATAGCTAGGAGAATGTGTAGGATCAAAAGAAAAGCAATTATCAATGCGAGTGTGTTCAATGAAGAAAAAGAACAAGAACAAGAAGAGCACCTCTAATGCCTTGAGTACATGCTCAGGAGCAATCGTTCTTTTCTCCTCTCGATTACAAACATCATTCGATTCAGACGACACAAGGTTTATGAACTCTGAAGAGTACATCAAAAGGAAAAGATGTCAGATACAAGGCAACCAGAATATTGTAAAATTTTTGAAAAAAAGGAACGCAATAGCTAAGGTCCAGTGAGGGCAGGAGAAAGGCAAATCATATGAAGACATTGCAACAAGTCAACTTAGCAAAAACCTTTGTATATGCACAACTTCCTATACAACAGCTGTTTCAGAGGGATAAAGTATGGTTAACCTATCAAGAAGCAAAGATGGACATAAAAGTATAGTTGGCAAAAGAGCCCCAGTATAAAGCCAATCTTATCTCAAATATACCAAATGCACCAGGTCAACCTCTGGGAAGAAAAATAGGGATCATGCAAATGAACCACTATTCCATTGGAAATATTGACCCCTTAACAATTTAGTACCTGAAACCCAAAAGCTAGGGTATAGAGCACACAGAACTATATCTTTTATGAATACGGGGCAAAAATTTACTAGCAATATCCATCAACTATTATGATCAAATAACTTTTTCTGCCATCCATTGGAAAGCAGTGAAGTACCAGCTCAACTCAACATGATCTATGACTAATTTATGCTTGCAATTAAATCATATTCAATCAAAGCAGCAATTTCTTACCTACACAACACTCGATTAATAGATCTTGAGCATCTCGTGCAACACGAACATCAGGCGGTAGCATTTCCTTTATAATTTTTGTCATAGTTGCTGCAAAAACGATAAACAAACAGACTGCTTTAGTACTAAGTAGAGCATCAGTAACGCACCAATTTGACAAGTATAACACCACATGCTCAAATCAAAATATTTCAAACTACTGTAAGTGTTATGAAACAACCCATAGCAAAGTTTTACACATATGCAAGACCTCCCTGCCGCCAAATTTTTGCCTCATCTGCAAGGATTGGTCCTCACACAATCGTTCCTTTTAATCAGCTACTGCATTAGAACTGGCTAAACTACTAGTGTCACGGGCTTCCCGTGGCTACGCTCGCAGTAAGTGGATGTATATCGACATAAAACTAGGCAAAAGAGGTACTAAAGCAAGGTCGAAACAATTTGTATATGTGATGTTTCCCATCCCCATTTCCTAAACCCATTAACTTTTACCCGGGAAAAAGGAAAAAAAAAAAAAAAAAAAAACATATTTACCAGAAGGAATGCCAACTGCAGAAATCTGACTATCTCATGCTGTTTCAAGATTAACACAAGGGATCAACCCATTGACTTTGCCTGCCTAAGGGTTCTCCAAACACAGTGTGCTCAATATCCCCAAAAATAAATAAATAAATAAATAAATTCCACTTCCACTCAAAAATGGCGAATGACCAACACCGCCACCGCGCTTACTTCCAAGTAGTCCCCCACCCCCCCCCCCCAAAAAAAAAAAAAAAAAAGGTCACTCTCACTGACTAAGCCAATCAAGCAACGAGAAAAGAACGAAACCCCAATTCAGCCATTCAACCCCCAAATTAGAGACGCGAAGCACCATCACTCACGAACCAACACGATAGAAATCCGTCAAATACACATCAGGCGAAGCAAAATAGGAAAGAAAGAAAGAACCGACCTTTGGGGAGCGACGCATCCTCCTTCGATTTCCCCACTATATCCATCGGGTCCATCTTCGAAACACCCCCAACCGAACCGAACCCTAACCCAAACACGCCGGCGTTAGTTGAGGGGGCCAATCAGACCACAATCCGATCAAACAGCAGCGACGCCGCGAAGACCTCCAGAAAAACACGATCCCGACACTCACCTACCTCACCCGGCAGCGCGATTCGAGCCGGAAAACGCGAAGCAGCGCCGAGCAACCGATCCTCCGCCTCCGCCGCCGAATCGGAGCCGCCGACGATCGACCGCCGCGATCAAAATCGGATTTCTATCGTCGAGGAGGAGGAGAAGAGCGACACGGTTCTTCAGGAATCGGAGAGGATAAGACGACTTCGCAGCGGATTAGGGCAAAGCGAGAAAGAGAGAGAGAGGAAAAAAGGAAAAATAAATTTTTGTTTTTCGATCCGCCCCGGGGGATTTTTTCCCCTTCCTTCTCCCACGCGCGGGGATGGCGCGTGGGGCTCCATCGCGGGGGACGGGGAAGGGGGCGGGTCGCGCGGCGAGGATCGCGCACGCGGCTCCCGAAGCGCGTGGGATGGGCCCCATCGGGCTCCCCCCGTCCTTATTTTATTTTCTCCCAGGCAAAAATAAAAATAAAAAATCGAAAAAGAGAGAGAGAGAGAGAGAGAGAGAGAAGGGATGATAGGGAGAAAAGGTCAGAAACTAAATTCCGTGCACGAACCGTCGTTGCGACGCCGTTTTCTTTTTATTTTTTTTTTTTTTTTTTGGGGTGGGGGCCGGTTTTGACTCCTGGGATGGGCCTGGCCTGTTGGGCTTTTGCATCTTGGGCCTAGGGGGTGGGAATGGGAAGGCCGGGCCGGTCCGGTCCGGGCCAGAAACGGGCTTCGGATTTCCTCTGTCCAAACACCCCGGGGGGTTGTATTTGACCCGAGACTCGAAAGAGCGATGAGTAGTTTTGCTATGCTATGCTATGTGCTTCATTAACTATTGTGCGATGGGTTAGGTTAGAAGCGTCTCTAATTAGCCTTCGCACACCAGATTTAAAGCTAAACGATTTAGCCTAGACCAGGGATGAGTTGAACTAATTGGGCTCGGTCTCGAGAAGCCGTTAGAGGCTATGTCTTGCTTAGACTCGTTAAACGGGTGGGTTGGGTCGGGTCATAAATGGTCCGACCAAAATCGACCCATTTAACCCATTTATGACTCATTTATTAGAAGTGCAAAATTTTTTACCCATACCCATCCATTTAACGAAACTTATATATAAAAAGCTTTTATATATATATTTATAATATAATGGTATTGCTAAAATGGTTTTATATAACACAAATTTAATGGATAATTTTTATAATTTTTAAAAAATCGAATTTTAATTATTTTTTATTTTTAAAAATTAATTATTTTTATTTTTATTTTTAAGAAAATAATTTTTCTTTTTTTTCTCTTTTTTTTTTCTTCTTCTTCTTTGGCCAACCGCTAGCCACGACGACAGTCGGGTGACCGGCCACGAGTGAGCCTCAAGCTCGCCCGACTTGCCGACGCCAACGAGCTCAAGGCTTGCTAGATTGGCAAGGCTCAAGCCTCGCCGGACGTTGGTGAGGCCTTCGCCTCGTCAAATCCGGCAAGCTCAAGCTAGCCCGACACGCCGAGCTCGAGGCTGAGCTCGATCGGCGAGGCTCGAAACGCCGACGTGAGTTCGAGTCTTGCCAAATCGACGAGGCTCGAGCCTCGCCGGACGTCGGTGAGGCCTTCGCCTCGCCAGATCCAGCAAGCTCGAGCTCGCCCAATACTAGCGAGCTGAGGCTCGTTCGGCGAGCCTCATTCGGCGAGCTTGAGGCTCGCCTGGCCGATAGCCAGCCATCGCCGTGGCTAGGCCTCGCCGATGTCCAAGCAAGGCCACTAGAGAAGAAGGAAGAAGAAAAAAAAAAAGAAAAGAAAAAAAAAATAAAAAAAAATTATAAATTTTTTTATTAAAAAAATTATAAAGTTAAAAGGAAAGAGAATTGTGTGGTTTTGGTTGAAAATGGGTTCTAAATCTAATCCATTTAAGACCTACTTAAGATCCACATATCTTAAGTCTTTAATTGTTAAACCCATTTAACTAGTTTTTTTCAAAAAACAAGTGTTTATGATTTAAATGGGTCATATATGGCTTGTTGTAAGGCGATGGGTGGGCCTAGGTAAGCTGCTGGTCAACGAAGGCATCATGTCGTGCTGAAGACGTACATTTAACTCTAGCATATTCAAAAGATCGTCTTCCCCAATTGTTGTTGACTGTTGTGAGAAGGAAGGAAAGTAGGGTTTCCTTCTAGGAACGGAGGAGGTCAAACTCTGGGCGGTTTGCCAAGGCTGTTGCGTGCTAGCACTTACGTGTAAGTGTATTTTGAAACTTTGAATTTAGAGGGTTGATTGTCAAAACTATTAAACTAGTCTCCTGACATTTGAAGATGCGAACCACAGAATAAACCCAATTCATCAATGGGCTTGACCCAATTGCATTTTCTATCGATAGTCTATGACGAGCGTAAGCTCGTATTTGAACTATTTTTCGAGAGATACCCATTGCAAATGAGAGTCATGCTTACTAAAGTACATATCTCTCAAAAGATCGTGTCAAAAATTGCCTGTATCCTAATTTTACTTTGGGATAATGATATAAAAGGTCATTAAGCTTTGATCCAATATACAACGCAATCTATAAACTTTTAATTTATTGAGTAGTCCGAAACTTTAGACAATTCATGATGTAGTCCCTAAATTTTTAATTTATTCAATATGATCCCTAAACTATATAAAAATAGTCAATATTATTTTTCATTAATTTAAGTTTAAGGAATACATTCCACATTTTCATATAATCCAAAAACATATTGAACATGTAGCAAAAGTTTAAGGATTCTATTAAATAAATTGAAATTTAATAACTGTATTAGATATTAAGTTAAAGTTTAAAATCATATTATATATTAAGTCAAAGTTAAGGAAATCGTGTAATTAAAAATTTTCTATGGAAAGAGGCGGCTTCTTCCTCCACCTTTCTCTAGTTTCTGTTCCCTTTTTCTCCCCAAGGAAGTGGGCAAGGAAGAGAAGTAGTTGGGCGTGTCTGGTTTAGTCCTACGGCATGCAAGAAAAGTCCACTTGCCGTTTCCAACCTACTGGTCAAAATGAAGGAATGAGACAGGAAGGTCCCGAGCTCATGTGAAGGCAAAGAAGATTGAGAACCTCGTTTGACAATGACAAAATCCCAATTTACCAACTGAAAACAAAGCAAAGTTTCGCAAAGGAACCGCAGTTCCAAACGGTCTTCCCTCTTGGGGTTCTTTGTAGGGTCATTCTCCGCCTTTGAAGATCAGCTCTCTACAGTATTGAATCCGAACCCCTTTTGAGCACACGTTATTCGTTTCTTTGGCTCTTCTTCAGCTGCAGCTTTCATTCCATCCTTCCTTCTTGGGATTAGCTAGCTGAACTGCGCTTCCACCATCTTTTCAAATCTCTCTCTCTTTTTTAGTTTCCAACCAATCCCGTTCCAAGGCGGGGATCGGTTGGTTTCCAATGCTTTATCCTTCCCAAGCTGGTTCATATATCAACATGGGTTTTGGTGCTCACTTTGGATCCGACAGTACAGAGGAAGCTGATTTCAGGGTCTTTTCGATTCTTGGAGGAGGGTTTGTGTCCTCTGGAATAGCTCTTCATGGGGCCTGAAGCTACACATTGTGGTTAGGAGTCGAAGAAGTTGGAAGGCAATGGGCGGGGGCAGGAAAAGGAAGCACCACTTCGGCCGTATCCACACTTCTTCGAGCGGGAAAGACTCCTTCTTCGGCGAGCATTTCCTGATCGGAGGGCCTGGCTTTTCGAGAGTGGTGTTTTGCAATGAGCCGGATTGCATCGAGGCCGGCAATCAGAAGTATGCTAGTAATTATGTGAGGAGCACTAAGTACACGCTTGCCACATTCCTTCCCAAGTCGGTGTTTGAGCAGTTCAGGAGGGTGGCCAACATATATTTCCTCCTCTGCGCTCTGTTATCTTTCACTCCGATGTCTCCTTACTCTGCCATGAGCAATGTCCTTCCTCTGGTTGTCGTTATCGGAGTCACGATGGCCAAGGAGATTATTGAAGATTGGCGGAGGAAGAAGCAGGTAAGCCTCCATTAGTCACCACTTGCAGAGAGACGAATTTATCATCTCCATTTCTTTCATATGTTCATTGGGATACACAGCAAAGTTTTCTTGCTTTTTCTATCTAGAGATCATTTCAGCTTTGATAATTATGTTGACGTAACAGGGACTGCTTGCGTTAAGTAAGAAAAATTGCACAGCATAGGTTAATAAAGTTCTCCAAAATTGTCTAATCATCCAATAACGTGTGCTTTTGTGTGTGTTCTATTTGTGCATTATGTCTATTTCATGTTATCCAATTGACATTGGCATTTCATTTTTGATATTCAAAACTCGTAAGTCATAAAAACAATTTTCTGTTGGCTGGTTTTGCTGGCACTGTTGGGACAGGATATCGAGGTTAACAATAGGAAGGTAAAAGTGCATTGTGGTGATGGTGTTTTCGACGATACTAAATGGCGAGATTTAAAAGTTGGAGCTGTTGTGAAGGTAGAGAAGGATGAATTCTTCCCAGCTGACCTGATCTTACTCTCATCCAGTTATGATGAAGCAATTTGCTATGTTGAGACCATGAATCTTGATGGAGAAACCAACTTGAAGCTAAAACAAGCGCTTGATGCAACTTCGAATTTGCAAGAGGACTCAGACTTTGAAAATTTTAGGGCCATGATTAGATGTGAAGACCCGAATGCAAACTTGTACTCTTTCATTGGGACCTTGGATCTTGGGCAAGAACACCACCCTCTAAGTCCTCAGCAACTTCTGCTAAGAGACTCCAAGCTACGTAATACAGATTACATCTATGGGGTGGTCATTTTCACAGGACATGACACGAAGGTCATTCAGAATTCAACTGCACCGCCCTCCAAGAGAAGCAAGATCGAGAGAAGAATGGATAAAATTGTGTACTCTTTGTTCGCATTCCTGGTTCTTCTCAGTACCATTGGCTCGATATTCTTTGGAATTTCTACTAGTCATGACCTTGATGGTGAATTTATGACAAGGTGGTATCTACGACCAGATGAACGACAATCTACTATGACCCCAAAAGAGCGGTGATTGCAGCCTTATTGCATTTTTTGACAGCACTAATGTTGTACAGCTATTTCATCCCCATTTCCTTGTATGTGTCCATAGAAATCGTCAAGGTTCTTCAAAGCATCTTCATTAATCATGATCTCCATATGTACTACGAGGAAGGAGACAAGCCTGCTCAGGCCCGTACCTCGAATTTAAATGAAGAACTAGGCCAGGTTGATACGATTCTTTCCGATAAAACCGGCACTTTGACCTGCAATTCCATGGAATTCATAAAGTGTTCTGTGGGTGGGACTGCTTATGGCACCGGAGTCACAGAAGTTGAAAGGGCTATTGCCAGGAGAAAAGGGTCATCTTTAGATGAAGGGATGGCAGGAGAGGAAGTCCACACTGAGGACAAGACATCTGTAAAGGGATTTAATTTCACTGATGATCGGATTATGAATGGTAACTGGGTAAATGAGCCTCGGGCAGACGTCATCCAGAAGTTTCTGTGTTTGTTGGCAATTTGCCACACTGCAATCCCAGAAGTGGATGAAGAAACAGGAAGAATCTCATATGAAGCCGAATCACCAGATGAGGCAGCATTCGTCATTGCGGCGAGAGAACTTGGTTTTGAATTTTTTGAGAGGACTCAGACGAGCATCTCAGTGCGCGAATTAGACCCAACATATGGAAACAAAGTGGAAAGGTCAGATTCTTGTCAATAATTAGTAATAAATTACCTTAACAAAGTTTTACTTTGGTTGTTGGGATAGTTATCCTAGTAATAAGTTGCTGATGCTTTTTTGTATTCAATATATGTAGTGCTGGCATATTGAGGGCGTAATTGCTATATCTTGCTTGAGTTAATCAAACATCCTTGTGGTATGAGTCACACCAGGTATTCGTTTTGGATTTTTGCAGAACCTATAAGCTGTTAAGTATATTGGAGTTCAGTAGCTCGAGGAAGCGGATGTCTGTAATTGTGAGGGATGAGGAGGGGAAGCTATTACTCCTCTCCAAAGGAGCCGACAGGTTTGATAAATTACAGATCCAATTATCATGGACTACTCATGGCCTCAAATTGGAAATGCTGACTTATGCTAATAAATTCTTTCTCTCTTCAATCAAACAGTGTCATGTTCGAGAGACTTTCAGAAACTGGAAGCGAATATGTAAAACAGACGAAGGAGCACGTAAATGAATATGCCGATGCAGGTTTGAGGACAATGGTGCTAGCATATCGTGAACTCGATGAGGATGAGTACAGTGAGTTCAATGAGGCATTTACAGCTGCAAAGAATATAGTTAACGCCGATCGTGAGGAAGAGATTGAGGCAGTTGAAGAAAGGATTGAGAAGGATTTAATTCTCCTAGGGGCCACAGCTGTCGAGGATAAACTTCAAAATGGGGTGAGAACTTGAGCTGAGACACTTTAAATGAGTACAAATATCCAGAAGGGACTTACTATAACTGGAAAATGACTACAGAAACAATTTCTTTTAGTGTTGAAAGATAGACAAAGCTGCATATTGTTTTCTCACCAAAATAATGGTCAATTGGCAAGAAATATAGCCTCGACCTTCCATATCTTGACCCATGTTTTTGAATTGTTAATAAAGGTTTGGATTACATGTAAAGTTACTTATGTTGGATAGGTTCCTGATTGCATTGATAAACTTGCTCAAGCTGGAATCAAGATGTGGGTTCTCACAGGAGACAAGATGGAGACGGCGATCAACATTGGGTGGGTCTTCTTTTTATATATGGAGCAAACTAAGGCAATATTTGAAGAATTTAAACAATATGTGAAGAATTTAAACTTACTGTTGGATTGTTTGCAGCTTTTCCTGTAGCTTGCTTAGACAAGGTATGAAGCAGATAATAATAAACTCTGAGACACCGGAGAATAAGTCCTTGGAGAAAGCAGGGGACAGTTCTGCCACTGCCTCGGTATTTTCTTCTATATTCTTATATTTCCTTTGGCTACATATTCAAATATCCCTAGTAGTGAGGTTGGCAGAGATTGCTTGCTTTTTCAGGCTGTCAAGGCAAGCGTCCTCCGTCAGATAAGCCAAGGCAAAGCTTTGCTTGATGCTTCTAGGGAAAGCCCTGACGTGTTGGCATTGATCATTGATGGCTACTCACTTACTTATGCTCTGGAAGACGATGCCAAGGACACGTTTCTCGACCTTGCCATTGGCTGTGCATCTGTTATTTGCTGTCGCTCATCTCCCAAACAGAAAGCATTAGTAAGTTGCGCAATGATCATCATATTGCCCTATCAGTCCTTCTAGTGGTTTTACTATGCCTTGTCGAATTGAGATAATTTTTAAACAAAACCTGCCTGTACTTATATTTTCTCTTGGTTCCATAGTCTTCTAAAATCGCTAGGGACTGCATATAATAATCTAGACTTTTGTCCAGCCAATTGTGATGAATTGTGTAAGAAACATCATAGGGGATAATCTTGTTATGCTAAGCAGAATCGAAATCAAAATGAGCTCTGTACTTCACTTCATTAATTATGTTATGCTGCAGCAGGTTCTTGATGCCCAAGTCAATATTTCAAGAGAATCCTGATAAATCTGTATAGATGATAAACTAGCTTGATTTATTATAACATTCCTGTCATTGAGAGCTCAAGCAGAAACAATGCATCAGTTTAAAGGTTGACTATTTAAAACATTCTGTGTCCAAGTTGCATTATCTACAAATTGAAGATTCATTAGTTTCTCTACTTGAAATGTCCAGGTCACAAGGCTGGTTAAACTCAGAACAGGCGGTACCACTTTAGCTATTGGTGATGGCGCAAATGATGTCGGAATGCTTCAGGAAGCGGATATCGGAGTTGGCATCAGCGGATTTGAAGGAATGCAGGTAACAGCTCTGAGAGTTTCTCCTTTTCTTTGTATGCCAGTACCACTTCTTGTTGTCTGATCAGCTCACTGTCACTGTTCCTCCAATTTTTCAGGCTGTTATGTCTAGCGACATTGCGATTGCACAGTTCCGGTTTCTGGAAAGGTTGCTACTTGTCCACGGGCATTGGTGCTACCGAAGGATGTCATCAATGGTAACAATCAACAAGAAAGTTCATTCTCTAGGCTTAGAGAAACATCTTGCCGTAATTAGAGACCCAATGACTCTCATATTGAAAAGCCACAAATTTAGATTGCTTCTTAGCCCCGTCACTTCTCCCCAATGGATCTATTCACTCGTGTTCTGCTTATATCTCTTAACAGATCTGCTATTTCTTCTACAAGAACATTGCCTTTGGCTTCACGCTGTTCTACTTTGAGGCCTATGCTGCATTCTCTGGAGAAACTGCTTACAACGATTGGTATCTCTCGTTTTACAACGTTTTCTTCACCTCGCTCCCCGTAATTGCCCTCGGAGTATTCGACCAAGATGTCTCAGATTGCTTATGTCTCAGGGTAGTTTCCTTAACGCAACATCGTTATGTTCCTCATAGTTTCTGTATGCTATTAATTATATCTTTATTGATTGATCTTATTCGACGTTACAGTTCCCACTTCTATACCAAGAAGGCGTGCAAAACATGCTTTTCAGCTGGAGCAGAATCCTAGGATGGGCGCTAAACGGAATCCTCAGTGCCACCTGCGTCTTCTTCTTCTGTATCTGCGCTGTGGAGACTCAAGCATTTAGGAAAGGGGGTGAAGTGGTCGGCTTCGAAATCCTTGGAACGACAATGTACACCTGTGTCGTTTGGGTTGTCAACTGCCAGATGGCGCTATCGATCAACTACTTCACCTACATTCAACATCTCTTCATCTGGGGAGGGATTATATTTTGGTACATATTCCTCCTAGCATACGGAGCAATGGACCCTGACATATCCACGACCGCCTATATGGTCTTCCTCGAGGCATGCGCACCGGCTTTCTCATTTTGGCTCATCACGCTCTTCGTTCTGGTCTCGTCGCTCCTGCCGTATTTCATTTACTCAGCCATTCAAATGCGGTTTTTCCCAATGTACCATCAGATGATACATTGGATAAGGAATGATGGGCAATCGGATGATCCCGAATACTGTCGACTGGTGTGCCAGAGATCGTTGAGGCCCACCACAGTCGGTTACACGGCTCGTTATGAGGTGACATCAAAACGCTTCGAGGAGGTCAAGGTTGAGGAAGAATGAGGAGATTCTCTCTTTTTTGTAGGCTATCATTAGGATAGCTGTAACTTCATTTGCAAGTATTAAGGTCCCTAAGCATGTGTACCATGGGAGATCGATTCTCGAGCTGCTTTTTCTCAAAGGAGGCTTGCAAGATGATGGTCTGGACTGTGATCGTGCTGCTGTGACCTCCAGTAACATTTTTTTGAAGCTCCAAGACAATTATTTGCTGTTTTGGAAGCATGGAGAGACATTAGACAGGATTTTTCGCCAACCTTGTCACGGATGAAGTAGTAAGCTGTACTTGCCATTACTCTTGTAACCAACATTGCGTGAGATTTCTCTCTGTTCTGAATAGATCGGCAATGTGATTTGGGAAAAACCAATAGCAAAGAAAGCTAGTTGCTGTCACTGACATGTGAGTTCAAATCGGCAAGTTTAGGCCTCCAGCAGTAAAAAAGACGTCTTCCTTTTAGTCAAGAAATGACCCAGCAAGCTCCTCTTCCTGGCCACTATTCCTGTCACTAACATCACACGGTTTAAGAAATCTTAATCTGGGCATCTCAGTAAACTTAGCATAAGCAAAAGACAAGTCATCTTCGTGCCGCTGCTATGTCTTTTACATAGAATTTACTGTGTTATTTTCGCTCATTTCCGGTAGCAAATGTTGGTCTGGAGCTGGGCATATCTCTCTGGGTTATTGTCGAAGGTCCGAATACATTCAAGATGCAAAACGGGTCGATCAGTATGCTATGCAGCACTCTCTCAGCTGGTATGACTATTACTACAGCTCTACAATGAGTGCAAACTCTGACAATCACGCTCTTTGGATTAAAATGGCGTATGGCGACAGCACAGGTATGAACTGCTCTTGCCAACCATGAGACAGAGCTTTGAGTTGAAAATCATGCAGTGACCTTAAGAAGCACATGGTCACAGCCAAACCTGTCTCCATCCTCGGTCAACACTCACCATCACAAACGTTTAAAAATTACATAAGACAACTCACCTTCTCCTGTCCGAAAGCAAAAGCAATAAAAAACAAAGGGTGGTTTGGAGCGAAATTGCAGATCTTGAGAAGAAAAGAATACAGCGAGCAAATTCACACACAGGATCAGGACTTGCACAGAAGGAGAAACTCCAGAAATCAATAGATCTAGGAAACGAATTGTCAGCTGACAGATCTTATCTACATATAAAAGAATTAATCGACAGTCAAGGTCGACCCGAGTTCTCGGGTTCTCGCCTCGTGCGCATGAATGGTGCGCATCGCGAAGCAAGAAAGAACTCGCTTTCTTGAACTCTAACTATCTAATCAACATCGGTTTTGCAGAGAGGCCACGAATCTGCACAAAATCTCTACAATGTGGATGACCATACGTCGTTCTTGCTTGCCAAAAGGTCACCACATTACCAGTGGAAGGACCATCTACATTACGAAAAGGATTTGCCGAAAATATCGGAGGCCGACTTCGCCATTACGGTAGCAAACTCGTTAAAGCTGATCACGCCATCCCCATCCGCATCGGCCTCCTTGATCATCTCCCTGAGCTCCTTGTACGTCAGCGGCTGGCCCATCTTGGCCATCGCCCCAGCGAGCTCCGCCGCGGTGATGTACCCGTTGCCGTCGCGGTCGAAGGAGCGGAACACCTCCAGGAGCTGCTCCTGGTTGACCAGGGCGTCCTCGTTCATGTCCGGCAGTATCACGCTCGCCAGCTCATCGAACTCGACGAGGCCATTGCCGTTGGCGTCCATGTTGCCGAGCAGGACGTGGACCTGGTCCCCCGACGGCTTGAGCCCAAGCGAGCGGAGGAGCGCCGCGAGCTCCAGGATCGTCAGGCTGCCGTCGGAGTCCATGTCGAACCGGGCGAATATGTCCCGCAGCTGGCTCAGCGAGGCCGCCATGACCAAAGGGATTCAAAACGTCGACCCCACGATGTCCCGCGACACCGAATCGACCGGCTTCCTCGCCGGGAGCGAATGCGACAAATGAAAATGCGGGTTATTCTTCTTCTTCGGAGGCGGCGACGGTGGCGGCAGCGGTGGTGGAGGAGGAGGAAGGAGTGGATCTTGGTATATGAGGCAATGGAGGGAGGGGAAGGGGTGTTGAGGTTGGTTATGGATTTGAGGTTCATCTTGGTCCTAGTGGCATGGAGTTTTATAACTGAAATAGCGCGTCGGTGATTATAAATTTTGTGACATGAAAGCTCAGAGATCTTCTGGACGTAGGCAGGTTCAAGGAAAGTGTCCACATTTGTTCAAATTTTAATGTTGTTTGAGAGCATCTTCATGGACAGTTCATGGACGTGTTGGACTTTTGGCACGGAGCGGAGGATCTGGGCATTTTGTAACTTTGGAGTGTCTTGTTCAGGGGGGACCAGCCATTGGCAACGTTGGTGGTGGGTGAAATCTAAGTGCTGGATGAATGTTAGGTGCTGGATGAATCAAAAGTGAGAGAATGGATGGGAAAAGTGCAATGGACTTAAGTGTTTTTGTTTCATGAAATACTTTAAAATTTCAAAAATATTTTTAGAAAAGTAATTACTTACATCGCTTACGAAAATAAATGAATGAAAACTATCTTGGGCATTCACTTAAATAGTTAGGTATACATTGTTGTCAATAATGAAAAATTTTTCTCGTTGACTAATATTTCCAAGCTACATAACCAATTATTTTTAAAATCTTGAGTTTTTCTTCAAACAAACACACCCTAAAGCTAGGTTTTTTTTTTTTTTTGGTGAAAAATGAATGAATCGGAAAATATTTTCGTAAAAATGATTGCTCGGAAAAATGAATGAACGATTTGTGAAAATTTTTACATAAATTATTGTTGGTAATGGAAATATTTTTATTTATCTAATTAATTGAAGCGTTACAAGCGATCATTTTTTTTCAAATAATTTATTTTCAAGCAATATTAAAAAAAACCATAAATGTAATTTTATGATATTTATTACATGTCTGCAATAGAGAAAATAGTTTGATGGTTCACAATTAAACATAAATGGGTCAAAAGATTGGAAATATTGCGTTTTGGTCGAGGAGTCAGGAAATTTGCAACTCGAGAACTCGAAGTCCTGTGTTCAAATCTATAAATTACATGCAAACTGCTCTAGATCAGCATTGGCTACATGGGCTAAAAGTTTAGAATTAATGGGTTCATGAATTTTGTGGGGGTGTTCTAAAATTTTTCAGGTGGCCGAGCACATGTGCCTGTGTCCCACGAAAAGGAGTTGAAAGTATTGATGATAAATAGTTTGCAAAACTAAAATAATAAAAAGAAGCTCATAAAAATGAAATTGAGTATATATTGAAATACTAGTATTACATACATACATATACATACATCAACGGATGGAGTAAAAATACAAACAAGAAATGGGGAATCAGAGTTTTAAAGATGAAATCAACGAGAGCCCTATGGCAAAAATAGTAAATTTCAAATTTACACGTTCTTTATATCATTTACTAGAGATTAAGTTTTTTTATGAAAGCACATTTCACGTGTTCATAAGATATAATTATTTAAAACAATTTTTGCCGAATCAAAATTATATTGCTTTGTCTACATTCATTGTAAGAGGAGTTTGGCACCATCAGTGGCGGCCTAGGGACCAAACACGTGTCCATCAGCCCCAGCCACGCAAAAAGCCTTTTTTATTTTTATTTTATTTTTGAGACAAAGAAATCCAAATGTTTGGAAATCGACTAACTCCGTACTTCTCGAAAATAACTATTGATTTATGACCAAAATTACTATTGATCGACAACGTTGAAATTTGAGCACAAAATTCATTACTTTTAACTTAGGCATTTAACAGCATTTTAAGAAGTTATTACTTGCTCTTTTCAATTTTTATTTTTTTCCACCGTCTTATATGAAATTTATCTTCATCAAGAGAAAAATATTATTATTCTTTCATAAAAAATAATAATTTAAAAATATTTTTTAAATGGCTGCTCAAATAATTAATTTAATGTAAATATTTTTTTTAATTATCAAGAGCAATTTTTTGATAATTTTTGGAAGAGATAATTTTTCGTTCACTCTTTTTATAAGGGATATGTGATTGATTTTAAGAAAAATGTTTTTTAGATTATCCAGTTTCACAAACAAATAGAACATAATTTTATGTTGACCTACAAACCGACAGAATTGATTCATAGGGCATCAATGATGGTATATTATCCATGAGTCTCCTCTCCACTTGATTATTCCAACTGGGGCAATTTTAAGAATATTAAAATTCAATTAGATAATATGACATACCGAATGATGCGATAATTACAAATCAACATTAAAATAATGCCACCCATTAGTTTGTTCAGTCCATATGGTGTTTCGATCTTGTAACCTGAGGTCATTTAACGTGCACGCAATGTTTATCTTGCAAGTAGCACAATCACATCTAATACTTTTGTTTAGCATGATTAATTTATGAAGCTCATCCAATCAATGTAATTAAGAATTTCGGCCAATTCCGTATTTTCCTCTCTCTAGCTTATATCTTTCTCCCTTTTAAAATTATAGAGATTTTCTTTTCTTTTCTTTTCTTTTTTATCGCCGTCAAAGGTCTTCGATAAATAATAAAAAATCGCCGCGTTGAATTTTATTTTATTTTCCTTTAGTTAACATTAACTTAAGAGTTATGGGTAATTCATAGGAGGAATTTTTGGATAATTTTCTTATAAAATGTCAGGATTATTGGTGGAGTTATCAAAAAAAAAAAAAAGGAGAAAAATTTATGCAATTTTGCTAAGGGCAGATATCTGCCCTCTCTAAATATCTACTTCCACCATTTGCAAGAGTCCATGTCAGAGAGAGAGAGAGAGAGAGGCGGAGGCGGAGGCCGAGGCGGAGCGCCGTGCGACGGCGGCGGCGGCGACGCAACAGAATCTTGGGGTTCAGCCCTTCAAAATCCGTCGCTCCCCTTTTTCTCTGTACCTCTCGTCGTGTGCATTTCTCCTCCTTGGGTACTACTACTGTGCATGGGTCGGGAGCTTTTTCTGCGAATGCGATGAGCTCCAGTCGTCCGGATCTGCGTTCTTTTTCCGGTCATCTTCTTCCTGAATATCGTGTTTCTCGGGTTGATTTCTGGGTTCTTGGTGGTTTGACTTGTTGAGGGAGCTCTTTTTTTTTTTTTTTTTTTTTTTACTTTTGTTGATGGCGTTGCGGGGGCGGTGGGGGTGAAGTCACTGGAGGCAGCGGTTCATCGATCTCTTCCTGGGGAATTTTGTTGGTTCGAATGGACAAGACGCATGAATCGGTCGATAAACCTCTGCATCCAGCGCTCACTCCTCTCTTTTGTCTTGGGTGCGTTTTGCTTTTTTGTTTTTTTTGATTTCTTGGTTTCGATCTTTTTCGGCTGGATGAAATCTTGAGATGTGGAACAGGGGCGAGTGGTTTGGAAATTGGGGTCCAACGGATGGGAGATTTTCTGGGAACCCTTTGGGACATTTTGTTGTCTTTGATGGAAGGTGACCCTGGAGGCAGTTGATTTTCTTGTCGGTGGAAATCTCTTCGAACGGAGCAACGAGCGAGGGAAGAAAGTGTGTTGTGGTTCTTGTTTTGTTTCCTTGGTTTTTCAGAACTGAATGAGGTTCTTGTTGGCGCTCCTGGCTTGATGATGTTTATCTTTTTGAATGGTTTAATGAGGCGAATTATCAGCTTCCGTTTTCGCTCGGCTTACTGTCGTATTTCTTAGAAAGGAAAAAACTTTGCTTGATCTAAGATGGAAGTGTGCTGTGATTTGTAAAAGAAAAAACAGAGAGAATGATGGTGTGGATCATTCGAAAACGGCTGCTTTCTGGAAGGATTTTCTGCAGTTGTTGTGGTGATTTCAGTATGCTTGCAACTGTTATAGCCGTGATTTGTTGTCGAGACTCATTTGACCATATAAAGTTGACATATTGTTGGCTTAGGTATAGATTTCTGTGAGTCAATTGATCTGCTTTGAAGATGTGCGGAGTTGATTTCTCCTCTCGTGTTTCATCATCATGATCATTTCAGTTCATTTCTGGTTCTTCCTCTCAGTCCCAGTTTCTTGGAATATTTGCCGATGAAGGTTCTCTAATGTGAAAATATGTCGAAATTTGTGGGAACTTGTGGTTTTATTTTTTCGAGTACAAGTTTGATAACATTTGCAAAATGGTCATTATCTTTATTACAAGCCTGCATACATTCAACAATTTGGTTAGCTTATCTTTCTAGATGCCTTCCTCAAAGTGAGTTGTACCCTGATTCTTCTTCATAATTTTCTTTGCACCTTTTGGCCGAAAGTTGTGTCCTTCGTGTTGACGCATTGGATTATTTGCAAGCTTAAGCTTGTTATTGCTTCTGCACCTTTTTACATAAGTACTCCAGAGAGTGATTTATCCAGAAGTTTCTACATGGTCATGCGTAGTTCGAGTTTTGGGAAGTCATTAGGTTTTTAATTTTTTTCTACTCTGTTCCTATGTTTCTGAGTGGAAGTGTGATACTGGCTATATGCAATGTACCATGTAGTCTTCCCGTGGTCGCCCGTTGTTGAGTTTTTGGATGAAAGTGGTTCCCATGAATGTGTCATTTTCTTGATCTGGTGGTAGAAAAGTGGTTCCTTGGTTCCTGTTGGCGGCCCAAGGGGACCATCTTTGAATGAAGTTCCAGCAGCAGGACAATCTACGGCTTCAAAGTGAGGAAAGCAACAGCTTGTGGACTACAACTTGGGACAGAGAATCTGAAACATTGAAGGAAGCACTTTCGGAATCTGGCATCATGTTCTGCGTATGAAGCTAGTTTGGAAAGGAAGAAAAAGATTTGCGAGGAAAGATTCTTTGTGTACACCGTCTGAGGAATCACCAATATTGGGAAATTGGGTTTGTGGAAGAATCTAGGATGACATCTGCAGGTTGAGGATACTCTCTCTCTCTCTCTCTCTCTCTCTTCTTTTCCTTTTTCGGTTGGTTTTCATTCTGATTTTGCCGTCTTAAAATGTTTATGCTCAGCCATAATTGCTGATGTCTAACTCTGTAGTTGTAAATTGTAATACTGCAACTGGTGATGCTTTTGCATTCATTGTGTATTTGTCAGCTACAAGGCACCTTTTACCTATAGTAGTTCGTTTTTCTAGTTTAACTTTCGGGCTTCTTTTCGTTATATGTTTCATTTTTCGCTTCCTCTCTCTCTGTCTCTCTCTCCTCCCTCTGCTGCCCTCCATGATGCTGCCGTCAGGTCGGCAGCCTTAAAGCAGCTGCCCCATCTGCCGCTCGAACACTCTCCTTTGTCGTTTTTCCTCCCCGGTTCGAGCACACAGTTTGTATAATACAGGGCCTTCGGTTTCGTCTGAAGAAAACGAATCGCTCTTCGTCATCAACTGAGCTGATTCATGCCGTTTATCGCTTGTCCTTTGAGAAGACAATAACTCTGCCACGCGTCTCTTTCCTAGATGAAGTATTTCCCAATATGATTTCAAGATGTCTAGTGCATTGCCCAATGATGGTGAGGTTGAAATTATTGGCTTTAGATAGTGGACACTGTTCCAAGGAGTTTGACAGGTTAAATTCTAGTTGCCTGTCAACTTGGAGCTGAGTTCTGATTTAGCTTTCGTGGGGGGGACGGAGTAGGACGCATTGTCCGTTTCGTTAAGGACAGCGAGTTTAGTAATCCTGTCGCCATCAGATGTGCTCCGTCAATCTTGGGGCCCAAATGGCGTTTTCGCGACATAAACAAAGGCAAAACGTGGAAAGCCCGTGCTATGATCAAGAAGGGGAATTTTCGCAGCGAAGTTCTGGGGTAGTGACGAAATTGGTGATGATGGTGGCAATGGCTGCTTGATTGATAAATTCCACTCTAATAATCGTTGTGCGCACGATCGTCTGAAGGGTTTGTGCAGTTAGTTCGTATTCATGAGCTCAGGGAAGACTTTGAACCGTTTGATAAACGCAAGATCCATGAGGTCGGCTGGTGGTGGTCCGGCTTGAGACGACGTGCTCAGGCGATGGCCTGGCTGCCAGTGTGGCTGGGGGAGGGCAGGGACATGACTCGGGATCGAATCTCGCGTCTAACGATTCTAGACATGTGGGTACCAATTATCAAGGACTCTGCTAATTTGATCCGGGCTTCATGTTTTGCCAACCTTCCGGTCGATGATTGGCGGACTTATAAATGAAAACCTTGCCCTGCCTCTTCTCTCGCTGACGAGATTGTGCAACATATCCGTATGCTCACATCGGGGCCATGGCCGGACCTGTAGTCCGAGGATATGTGAAGTAGAGAGGTTTACCGTGAGATTTTGGAGGGGACATGGGACTCAAGTAGAGGTGTAGGTCCAGAAAAGCTCAGGTTTAGCACGCTTTCTTTCTCATGTGCAGGCCTTGAGTTTGTCTAAAAATGAGCTCGGTTGAGCACCCTAGATGAATTTCATCACGGTGAATCAGCAACCACGGCAGCGGACCGACTGCCATCATGTTTTCGGAGACTAGATAATAGTCCTCATAGCCATCTACATCTTTCCCCATAGCCACTTGGAATCAGTCTCTTCGCGCGAAATCTGAATGACCGGTTTGTGTGGATACGCTAAGCTGCCTTTTCATTATTATGCTGTGATGTTAGCCTTTCATCAACGAGAGATTTCGTCTTGGACCGATCTAGTTAGACAAATAGATGTTGCATCCTTAAATGGTGTTCAGCTCAAACTTAGAGACTAGGATTCATGGCAAAGCTATTTTACCGAGCATTCGCTTGTTCTTTGTCTTCTGTCTCATCTAGATGCTCAAGATTAACTGGTGAAACGTTCCTTATCGCCGGGAAAAACCATGACAAAACATGGAAGCTAAGTCCTCCAAATCTAAATCGAGTATCCCCCGATTTGAGACTTCAAAATTACATCCCGTATTTGTATCTCAGCTCAGGTCGAGTTTGAATCAAGATAAGCTTTTCGCGTCCTGATTATGATCAAAGCCGAGAGCATACACATAGCAGGTAAACATATTTTTCTTCTTCTGCATTTCTTTTGAACAAGAGGTGTTGAAGCTTACAGCAACTTCATATCATACGATTGCTACAATCAGAGAGAGCATACACATCGTCGGGGACATTATTGGAGTTACCAAACAACTGATGAAAACGCCAGACCAGCAGGCGAAGGTTAATATACTTACGACGATTGCGAAGCGGTGTTCACCACGAGCTTAGATTATCGGTTAACTAAGCCTCTTGAAAATCGTATTGTCCTCTTTCTCCTTGATGCGTCGAAGAACTAAAAGAAGGAGCCACAAACACTGAGGAATAAACCTTAGAACTACCAAATAAGGAGAGCCCACGGGACTCGTTTTCTTGTATGCCACAACGGTCCAAACCTTTTTTTGGTGAGGCCGGGGAGCAAACTATCGTTTCTTCGACGAGGGTATTGGCATCCTTCGAACCACCTTCAGTGCTCCCGTTCCGATCCCGCCATGGATGATTGAGAAAAGAGTTGAGAACTGATGACGACGACGATCTTGCTTGTTGCTGCTTCATATTTGCATGCTGGAGAATCTGGTCGACTTTCGGATGCTGCCCTATGAAGCTGCAGTTCACCTCGGGGTGATTACCGATCAGCTGGTGGCACGGGAAGTTCGTCTTCGCGTTCCTCCCTCGGAGAAGCCAGGCTGCGCTGTCGTAAGCCAAGGCGGCTTCCTCGGCGCTATTGAAAGTGCCCAGCCACAGCCTCAGCTTCAGCGTGGAGTCCTTGATCTCGGCGACCCATCTTCCCGAAGGCCTTTGTCTCACCCCGAGAAACCTTCTCATCGCGTCATCGCCCTTCGCTCTTCTCTTGATGTTCTTCCTCATGGCTATGGTGTTCTCTCCTCCTTGGCCAGAATCCCTCGCTCTTTCGACGGACGTCGAAGTGCAACCGGATGAGCTTTTGGATGGGATTTCTGGGACCGTCACGCATGACGAGGGTTCGTCCATAGCAAAAGAGGAAGAGAATGGGAGAGGAATACGTTTGTACTGTTGTGGTAGTGAGAACAAGGCCAACGAGAATGATGACAGGAATAATTATGGGAGAAGTTTATTTGTCTGATTGGAGTTTGTTTCCATGTAAAAACAAGAATAATAACGTCACAAAAAATTGCAGCTTTAGCTCAGGGACAGAGCAAGAGATTCCTATGAAGGTGTCAAGATTATATTCAAATTTCCAAGGGAGTGTTAGGTTGGTAGTGGTAACAACTGTGGAGAAAAATGCTCGTGTTTCATTGATAAGTCCTGTTCATCATGGATTGTCTGTAATCTGGAGGACCACAATCCATGGTGCATTTAGTCACTGATTAGCACCATGCTCATAATGTATCCTTTTGTACTTCTATGAATAGGGAAGGCTTACCTGGTGGAGTAGGTTAAAGACAAAATGAAAGACAGGAAAATTTGCTGGATAAGTGTGCTTTGTCCAAAATGCTCTATAGACATTGCCATTCTTTTTTTGTAGAAAGAGGAGGTGTTTTGTGCAGTAATAATGTCATGTGGCAATGACGCGTCAAGAAGATGGCCATTGAGAAATCGAGAGTTCAAAAATTCAAACTTAAAAGTTGGATGTAATATAAGTCATGCTAGCAAAGTGATTGGTTAGTTACGCCACGTCTTTAGTGCGACTTGATGTGTAAGACTTTTTTGTTAAGAAGACTTCTCCTCGATGGACATAATCTAGTTTTATTAACACGTTCCCGCTGAAATGAGAGGGTCATTCATTCTGGGCCTCGTCCTTGAGGTGATCTCAAGGTTCTATTGCTAAGAGACATGTTCTCAGCTACAAAAGTTCTTTTCACTTGTGCATGCTGTTCAGAGTTTCACTCCTATAAATTTGACTTAGGTTCTTAGTTCCACTTCAAACTTTAAGCAAGTTCAACCATCTGCACAGTAGGCAAAAGTGACTTCTCTACGAAGTTCTTAACATGGTCTTCATCCACGGTCGACGTGGTAGTACAGAAAAACATGTACGACGCACATCTTTAGTGAGCATTAAAGTCTGCTGAAATCTATGTAAGAATCTCTTGTTCTTGGCCTGGTACCGTCTGACGATAGGTCAAATATACCAGAATTACATGTAGTATAATATATTATGAAACCAAATTTCCAAGAGGAACTGTTTCAATTTTCAACCCTAGTCTTGAGTGGCCCATTTTTATGTACTCCCCAAGTACTAAAGACAGGCGGTCCTCGACTGCTTATCACACATCTTGCAGATCGCATATGGAATTCTAAGCAGCATGATGATTTAGGATGCACATGCCGGAAGCATTCTTAATGTATCCACTTGTAATGAACACGAGTCCAAAGCAGTACACCACGTTACAGTACGTTACAGTTAAAGGCCAAATAAGGAATCTGGGAAGGAGAATTTGCCAAGGTTTATAGATCAGATTGCAATGGACACAAGTCTACTGCAGAAAGATCCAAAGGGATATGAGGTAGGCTCAGCAAACCACTCAGGGAATTAATTTAAGCACTAAACCCTCTCTGTAATTCAGACTTAATGTCCCTGGTGCAATACATCCAACAGCCAGCAGACAAAAAAGCACACCTCAAAAGCCTAAATACGACCAAAACAGGCACGTTTGCTTCTTGACTTCACCCCCCACCATCTTTCTCTCCCTCACATTAATTTAATTTGACTAGAGAGGGAAATTGTCCCTTCTATGTTATGGTAGTCCCCACTAGAGTGGGAAATCTAAACAAACCGATAGTCCAAAATAAAATAAAATCAGCACATCGACGCATATTAAATAACCTTTGTTTTACTTTATCCAATGTATTCTGGAAAAGAAAGAAACGTACAGCTGAATTACCCTATGAACCAGAATTCTCCGAAACAGACATTCCCACAAAAGCCAGGCCTACCCAAATGAATCATGAAGTATTACAATTGATAAGTATAAATCGTCCACAAAGACATTACTCTGTACGTAAGTGGGGTATGTGCTGAAATTTAAATGAAATCTCACATAGAAAGTTATAGGTTACAGAAATAACATAGAAGCAAATATGAGAGATGTTATCCCTTCGATACTCCAACTTTAAAAAAAAAAAAATTAGTCATAAAAGATACGCCTGATCAAATTAATACTCTTGACAAAACTACTAATGATTCAGATAATGAATTTGTCCCCGAAATAAATAAACTCTCATGGAAAACCCCACAAAAATTATATTATTCTAGAGCTATTCCAACCGATATAGCAGTAGACGAATCCTCACGACGGATTCAGAAAAAATAATATATATTCTTGAAGATGAATTTTTTTTTAGGGTTGTCATCTAGCGGGTGTTGTCTTTGTTAGACCTTTGCAACGTATCAAACATGAGCTATATTCCCTGATTGTCTGAATTTTATCTTAATGAAATCCGAACAAGGGCTCGCGCATCTTTTTGGAATGCAGATCAACCTCAGAGCTTTTTCGAGCCTTTCTTGTCGGATTCTCTAAGGAGTACTTTTCACCATCACCCTCCAAGCGATCTCTACTCTCTCGTTATCCTGAGTTCCTAAAACCTAAAAGCTGAAGCGCACAAAGGTGGCTGTCGAGATGGTATCTTCTTCGATCTTCATTTCACGAATAGAAAAATCCGAGACCCCGCTTCATTCCGTCGAATTTGAGTTGGGTACTAGGCAAGTGTGATGGTTATACTAGGTTTGTATCATGTCCCATGCATTGTTTTTTTCATGTCGAATTCACTAAATATGCATAAACTTTTCAGATACTCCGAACACTCGAAAGGGTATGTGTTTATAGGTGAGTAGGAAAGTGGGAGTATAACTGAATTTGAATCACGGGATGTCACATTCTTAGAGGATGAATTTCCTAAGAAGGGCGAAATAGGGAGATTACTCCCTATTTGTAATCTTGGATCAAGATAATGATATTAGAGGAGTTCGTCCAAGTGGGAGTAATATGAGAAGTGATGAATTGAATACAACTCATTCTCATTGCAACCACATGATGAGACAACGTTATCATTATCTAATCCTAGTGGGAGCATAATGGGGAATGATGTGCTAAGTGTACAATCTCTCATACGGCGAACAAGTCGCCAAAGTATTCCCCGTCGACGTTTTGACATTGAAGGGAAACTTTTATGATTGCTCCGCAAGATGATGATGAGCCAAGAAATATTAATGAGGCTATGAATTGCCCTAGTAAGGAAAAATGGATTCATGCAATGGAAGAGGAAATGGAGTCAATGAAGTCAAACCAAGTTTAGGAACTGGTTGATCTTCCAAAAGACGCAAAGTTATAGGGAACAAGTGGGTTCTCAAAATAAAGCAAAAAGGCTGATGGCTCGATAGAAAAGCATAAGGCTCGCCTTGTGGCGAAGGGGTATAATCAACAGGAAGGAATTGATTATGAGGAAACATTTTCTCCTGTTGTGAGATTTACCTCGATTCGCATTATTCTGGCAATAGTGGCAAGTATGGATCTTGAATTACATCAAATGGATGTAAAGACTGCTTTTCTCAACGGAGAATTGGATGAGGAAATATATATGGAACAACCTGTTGGTTTCATTACAAAAAGGCCAAGAAGAAAAGGTATGTCGACTTTTGAAATCGATATATGGCCTTAAGCAGTCATCAAGACAGTGGTATATACGTTTTCATAATGCCATAATGGCATATGATTTTACAATGATTGATGAGGATCATTGTGTATATATCAAAAGATCCAAAGATCAATTTGTGATTATATCATTATATGTTGATGATATACTAATTGCCGGAAGTAATATGGAGTTTGTTAAAGAGTTGGTTGTCTTCCAACTTTGAGATGAAGGATATGGGTGAAGCTGCATACATTCTTGGAGTTAAGATTTCAAGAGATCGTTCGAAGAGATCGTTATCTCTTTCGCAAGAAACATTTATAAATAAGGTTCTTGAACGATTTCGTATGCAAGATTATAAACCCATAGACACTCCTATTGCAAAAGGTGAAGGATTGAGCCATTGATCGTGTCCAAGGACTCCACAAGAGAAGGAACAAATGAAACATGTTCCTTATGCTAGTGCTGTTGGAAGCTTGATGTACGCTATGATGTGTACATGACTGTCATATGTTTTGCGGTTGGAATGGTGAGTAGATACCAATCCAACCAGGTCCAAAGACATTGGAAGGCCGTTAAGAGAATACTGAGGTATCTAAAGGGGACTGCTAATTATACATTGAGTTATTAAGGAAAGGATCTGCGACTCTAAGGCTATTCGATGCTAATTGGGGAGGAGATTTGGATGAAAGAAAATCTACCTCACGGGTTTGTTTTCTTACCGAATAATGGCACCATATGTTGGAGCAGTAAGAAACAAAAGTGTATAGCCTTGTCCACGATGGAAACTGAGTTCGTGGTATTATCAGCAGCAATATAAGAAGATGTTTGGCTTAAGAGATTATTGGATCATTTAGGTGTTATTGGAAGTGCTGCAGATTCATTGTTGGTTAACTGTGATAGCCAAGTAGCAAAAGCATACACCAAAGATCCAAAATATCATGGCAAGACCAAACCTATAGATATCAAGTATAACTTTTGTCAAGGATATGATTGCACGAAAAGATGTGAACTTAGAGTACATACTACGCATAGAATTGTAGCGAGATCCTATGACAAAGCCAATACCTAGAGATGTGTTTTGTGGCCATATGAAATCTCTAGGATTGCGTAGAGGCTGATGTGCGAATATTGTAATTTCCAAGTGTTCACATTTGATGAATTTGTGTTTTTTCGTCATTAATGCTTATGAATCTTTGTTTGATCTTTATGCATCTTAATGCTCGGTGCATTATTTTAAGTTGAGAAAGTATGTCGGACAGATATAAGATTAGCCCACTCACACGAGTAATCGCCTCTATTTCTTTGTGTGATAAATAGAGATGAGACTGTTTTTAAGCTTATTATCTAGGTGATAATCGAGAGCTCAAGCTTAAAATACGTATGTCGCCTTAACTAAGTGTTAAGATGAGGACATAATATTTACTATGTCCGAAAGTAAAATAACCCACATATTTTACTTTATCGTCATGATGCCGATGTGAGTTCGATGAATTTTGTGAATGAGTAGATACGTGAACTCAAGTTAGACATTGGATATGTACGAACTATCATCCGTACGGTATTGAAAGGTGTAGACATACGCTCCATGGGAAAGGAGTTAATACCGTAATACGTATTTCATACTACGTATGCATGAGACGACCAATAAGAGTGGCAAAAGTTTGATCTCAACTTTTTATGCCGTGTGAGACTCTTGAGGAAAAGAGTTCCTCAATTTTAGTGCCCTCATGACTCTTACTTATTCTCAAGATTTTTATTTAGTGTTTGCTATCTTAGGATGTTGCCAATGGTCATGAGTTTGATTCGATCTAATGGGACATTTCTAGAAAAGCAAGCTGAATTGAAATTGAGAGTCTGAAGGAAAGAGGAAGATCGAATATGGAGAATCACATTATAGTTTTGTATTCTTTGGTTAACCAATTATGACTGTCTTTGGGATAATCATAATTGTGAATACAATATATATATCATTGTTTAAAAGAGATCAAGAGAGATATAAATGTGATCGTTCGATCTAGGGAACCGCATACTAAACCTACTCGGGATGTGATGCCCATTATGAGCTGCTATATATTCCTAATGAGATGTATGGCAACGAGCTCTCAAAGTATGCTGGTCGCACGGATTATTCACCGGTATGAATGTTGACGAGAGGTAAAGAGAATCTGTTCGGCCCACCATGTGCGAGTGGGAGATGATGGTTTTATGTGATGGGCCTAAGTTGGCCCGTCCGCCCATGTTGGGCCTAAAAGCCCGGCCCACAATATTAGGGCTCATGGATGAAGGGGGTACGTTTCTATTTTTGAGGGAACGTATATAAGGGATGAAAAAGAGAGACGAAGACACATTTTTGGCATTTTAACGTACGTACGTCCCTCTCCTCTCTCTCTCTCCAAAAAGAAAAACAAAAGTAAAGCACAAGGCGACGTTTTTCTTCCCTTCAAGACGAATTGGCGTCATCGGATCGAACAGGGCCAAATTCTCTTCCTCTTATCGGCGTCGGTGTTTAATCTGTGGCTAACAAGGTACGCTCGATTCCGTGGTGTACTTTAGGATCGGTGATACATGTGAATTTCCCGGGCTTGTCTTCCGCATTCGTTTTAGGGGTTCGATTTAGTGTCGAATCCGATTTTGGAAATCTGACATTCCCAACAAAGCGCACAAAGGTGGCTGTCGAGATGGTATCTTCTTTGATCTTCATTTCACGAATAGAAAAATCCGAGACCCCGCTTCATTCCGTCGAATTTGAGTTAGGTACTAGGCTTGTCCCATGCATTGTTTTTTTCATGTCGAATTCACTAAATATGCATAAACTTTTCAAAAGGCTAGTTGCGTTACTCACTTAGGATAGGAAAGGTTATATTAAAGTTCGATGGAATCAATTGAATGTAGCGTGAAAGAAGGAATTTGAGGTTGATGAGTCAAGTGGATCGAAATAAAGAAACCTAGCTAGGAGGGAAAGGAGCACATGCAAAGATATAGGAGATTTGTGCCAGGTTCACGTTATTCTAAGGCAACAATTCATCTGTCTATTACTTTAATTTAATAATGAGACAAGTTACTGTTAATAAGATCCTCGTATTTTTACTTAAAGTACACGTCTGCATGTTACAATAGAACTTCCGTCTCCAGGCATGTTGGTTGAATTTATGGAAAAATGTCTATAGTGAGCTGAATTATACTCGTGAAAGTACCTAACTCATTATACTCGGGTAAAAATACTTGGGTTTTGAACTTATTTCATGTATTTTCTTTAGTGAACGAATGATGGAGCATGTTAACAATCGTTTGTATATCCAACATGTGTAAGCATAATGTACTCGTTATTTCTCATTAGGTAGCACGAAAGACAGAGAAAACTGACCTATCATGTATGTTGTCTCTATGAAATCTTGTAATTTAAACAACCTTGTTACAACACGTAAGATTTTCTTATTTATATACAGTACGAATGATGTAAAATCATGATTTTCCTATAGAAACCTTGTCTTACAATCTTACTATAGTAACTCCGAACTTTTTTGACCTTTCTGAGGGAAAACAACGATGATATACATCCGTGTCGTGAATTTTTACAATTTTCATCTCGGTTATTATTAAGAGAGATAATTTAATTTCAATTTAATTGCTCCAGAACATTGTGCTCGGATCTTAAACGTGATGAAGAATTCAAGGCCGAAGCTTCTCTGGGCCCATTGTTGGAAAATGCGTGCTTATAGGCCCAATAGTTTGGTCCAACAATCATTTTTTATAGATAAACTATTAAACTTAGCAATCATAGAGCTGAAAATCAAGTAAGTGGCCAACGCATGTAATTAACTCCTCAAAAAGGTAGATGTCGATGCCAGCCTGCTAATCCGAAAATGTTAAAAGGGGTGTGAAACATTGGCCCGATAAATGAAATTTCAAGATTTGAAGGAGAAGGTCGATTTATGTGACTAATTGCAATTATGCACAAGAACAATTTCAACATGGATGCTATAGGCAATTTATGGCGCTCAAATGACATAAGCCCGAGTCAATCCACTCCATTGTCATTTGGGGAGAGACTCCTCTCGAAAGCAGGACATCACTCAAAGTAGCGGCACTTATGCACATAGCAATGCCCGTAGGTACCCAATCATTCAGTCGGTGTCAGTATTGACCGAAATCCAGTTACTTAAAAGTCGTGTAAGGACCACATCCATAAGAGCAACACAATGAATATCAATACCAAGGTCATGGCTAGGGCCCCTGCATATCAAAAGATCAAGGCCTCGTTTGCTTCCATCACAATTCACAAGTCATATATATAAATATACCACCAAATGTCACAATTCCTTAAGTCATGTGTAGCAAGACATATCATAATTGACCACTATGCATTGGATATAGTCATCGATCCACAAATATTATTAACTTGAATACTTGATTACTAAAGTTCCAAGGAGATCAATCTATTTCATTAATCAAGTTAAATATGACAATATATTGAAAATTGATTGCAAATATTCAAATTATTTCACCAAACAACATCAATAATCTGTTCGATGACGGTAACAAATCAAGATTAGTTGATGATATTTTGTTAGTAAATAATTGCGGTAGCAAAATATGAGAGAGAGAGAGAGATAAAACATTCGATATGGTGTCATTGAATTAGGAAATCACTAACGAATGATACATGCCCCATGCAACAACCAGAGAATCGAAATAAATCAAAATGCACCTAAAGCAACCCTACAAATATGCTAAGTATCAAGTCTGCTATCCAAGAAGTTTCTTCTATTTTAAGCACGACACAAGATGAACGTACACCCCGTCTGAATCGTCACGCGCAACATCCACGACGACCGAATTTATAGCCGTCCGACCGGTTGTTCCTGGCGGCGCAACACCCGACGCTGTAGACGAAGAGGACGACCACGACGATGCAGACATTGAACACGAGCAAGGCCCTCCATTGCCGCTTGATGCTGGCCAAGAACCCGGCCTTGCACGAGTTGCAGTTGTAGCACAAAATCTTCGGGTCGTTGCTCCACTTGGCGCAGTCGCCGTCCACCACGCCCGACCCGGGGCTAAGCGTCCAGTAGGTCGCGTTCTTGAACACGAACCCGCAGTCGCTCGGCGGTTTGCAGCAACCCGACTGAAGAAATTACGCGAAAAAAGAAAAGAAAAGAAAAGAAAAGAAAATAATGAGCTTTATCATATGTCATGAAGATGAAGATCTTACTGATTAATTTTCAAGAGTAGTAAAGGAAAATCTGTACAATGAAATTATAACTAGAGAAGTTGTAAATTTGAAGAAATTAGAAAACTGGAAAACATCTTATCTGTTAAAGAACTCCGATAACCGCTACTATAAAAATTACTCAAAAGGTTTGATTAAAGGAAAGGACTTTCGTATTTAGATCCGTAATATACGGAAACCACCTTAATCTTTTCGATGCAGACCGAAGAAATAGAAGTAAACATGAACAACGTGCGCGACAAGAACTCCATCTACGTCACCTGGATCGGGGACCAGTTCATCTTGAAGAACTGCGCCGCCTCCCTGCCGGCGCCGCCCTCCGTCAGGCTCCGGCAGACGTCGCCCTCCGCCAAGCAACTCCTGATCTCGTCCCACCGCTTCCCGCTGGCCACGTGGTTCTGCAGCCAGTGCGAGTAGTCCCCAGCCGGTACTCCCGGTAGCCCCGCCCTGACACGGCCTGGCCCGCGCCCTTGTTCGTCACCAGGAACAGGAACGCGGCGAGCGCGACGAGGGCGACGATGAGCACGAGCATGAGCGCCAGGTAGAGCCGGAGGAGCCAGTTGACGCCGCAGCAGGCGCCGACGACGGCCATGAGGGAGACGGCGAGCAAGGCCAGGCCGGCGACGAGGAGCGGGTCCTGGAGGGACTTCTGGCACGAGGTGGGGCTGCCGTGGACGTGGAAGTACACGGAGGCGCCGACGGCGGCGAGGGAGACGAGGACGACGAGGGCGTTCAGGAGCCCGACGACGAAGTTGCTCGCGCGAACCATCTTCTCCGCGGGATCACGAACTTCTGCAAGCAAACAAGCGACGTATGCGAACTTCTCTGTGCAAACGAAGGGATCTAGGGTTTTGTGCAGAGTGACGTTGATGGAAGAGAGAGAGAGAGAGAGAGAAAGATTGGAATCGAAAGGATGAGGAAGACGAGGAGTTCGGAAGGAGTAGGAGAACTTTTCTGGTTACTGCATGGAGGAGAGGTCTTATTGATCGTGCGGAAACTTCCTGCCACGTGTCGCTGGCGTGAATGGGTTGAGGATGGAGGTGGTGGGGCCCGTGGAACACGTGGGGGTGGTGGTTCTGGAGTTCTTGTCTTGCAACGGGAGTGGTGCTACGTGGACTCAGTTTTACGTGGTATCGTGATCATTAGCCGTTGATTGTGCAGATGTCGCCGCGGAGTGCACGCGATCGACGGCCACGATGACGTTGATATCTGTAAACTGAATTTGGACTATGAAATAACGAGATCACGACCGAGTGATGTTCGTGATCAGAAAATCGCATAGCGACATGCTGACCTGTCGGGGAGGTGGGGTCCGCCCCACGAGGACGTGGATGTTTTGGTTGGGACTTGGAATGGAACTCCTGCATGCATCACGATATTTATTTGATCAGAAATTCCGTGGCATGTTGAACTCCTAGAGAGGTCCTTATATAGCAAAAATAAAAATAAAAATTATGTACACTCAATTGACGCGGTGATATATTTTAGGATGGGTCAATTACTAGCTTAGAATCGATATACCAAACCTATTGGTTTTGGAACTATTGGTTTTAAACCAGTCGATTTTGGTCTTGTTTCAAGTTACTTGGAAACCGACACATTTATTATGTGAAAAAGCCAAATTTCTATGGTAAATTATAAAATCACGCCACTTCGTTACAAAAATATTTGTTGATTAAGTGATTATGTTATTTGTTCGTGTTTAAATCACAATTAAGTTCTTGATCTGTGCAAAAAGAAAAGAAAATAAAAAACTTCTCTTAAAGAAACTTCTAAACGGATTTAGATCTGGTTCAACGTAAATATCGATCGAAAAAGGTTTTCAAGTAAAATTAACTGTTCTAGCCTTGTAATTGAAAAGCGAACCGACCTTGGAACGTTCTAGGTCTGCGGAACCAGGAAGCAAATTTATTTTCTCTAAAATCAGTCTTGAACCTGTTGGCCTAGTTTCATCTAATTTACGGATTGAGCAGGACTAGTGCTTATCCCTAGAATTTGCTAAATCAATAAAAGTGAACTTTTAGATTTCATGGGCTATCCGGAAAAATTGGTGATATTTATTTGACTTTTAAACTCCATGATGCTTATCAGAGGTAATACTAAAAAAAAAATTAAATTCTTCCCATGATTATCCATTAACTTTTTAAAATCCAAGATGCCGTGATATAACCAAAAAGAGAAAAAGTTTCAAAGGCATAAACTACACTAAGCACAATCACTAAGGAGAAGATTTTAGGTGCATCGGACGGACGGGCACCCGTCGTAGAAATCATGGAGGTCCTACTAAATTTAAGAATGAAGCGTGCAATTAGATGCGTTATATCATGTGTATTGGAATTTTTAATTAATTAATCACGAATCCACCGAACAGTTAATGTTCTAAATTTATTGATTTGACAATGATCTCATAAAATTTTACACGATTCATCTAATAATTTCTCAAGATTGAAAAAAAAATTACCAAAAAAATTATAAATCTATTATAATTTTTCCAATTTGGTCATAAATTTTTCTTTTGTCATTTTAATCCTAAAACTTTTGCAATTGTGTTAATTTAGTCAATCGGACCAAATTTGGCTACTCAACACCGGTGGACAATTTTTAAATAATATTTTATTTTTTTATTTTATTTTCTCTCTCTCTCTTTTTTCCTTCTCCCTCTTTTTTCCTCTTGCTTCGGCGATTAGCTAAAGGGGAGGGTTAGTATTAGTAGTGAGCTTGCCTTGCCGTCGCTAGGCGAGGGTAATACGACTTGGAGGGACATATTTCTTTCATGTCTTGCCCAGTCATTAGGGAGGTAAGCCCCCATCGAATCTGGCAATGGCTATCCTCACCAATGGCTAGGCGAGGCTGACCTTACCTAGATCTGATGAGGCAAGCCATTGCTAGTAAATTGACAAGCTCGACCTTGTCGTTGCTGGGCGAGGGTGAGCTTACCACTATTGGGCACCTTAGTTTGACAACCAACCCTCCCCTTTGGCTAGTTGCTGAAGCAAGAGGAAGAAGGTGAGAGTAGGAAAAAAAAAAGAGATAAAAAAGGAATAAAAAATAAAATAAAATAAGACTAAATGGATTGAATTAGTACAATTAAAAAAGGTTTAAAATTGAAATGGTAAAAAAAAATTAAGACTAAATTGAAAAATTGCAATAGCTTCTGGACATTTTTGGTAATATTCCCCTAAAAATCAATACCGAATAATCAAGAATTTCAAAATTTTTAAACAATGAGGCATTGTTTCTGGTCAAAAAAGGAAAAAAATCAAAGCGTTTTGAGAGATTTTGAATCGAGTCAATGCAATGGAAGAAATTTAGAAGTTTCAGAGTCCAGCCGTAGGACTAAACGGGCCTTGTTTTAGAGACGGACCGCTGGAGGCCCGTTCAGGCCCCAAAAACTTCCCAGACCCCAAACTATAATGGGCCCACGTGATGGCCCAGCCCAAAACCGATCCCACTGACCGGGGCCGCGGCACATGGGTCTCGACTCTCAACGGGGACCTTAGCGAGTCAAGCTTGAGTTTAATAGCCTAATTGAGCAATTAATCTTTTGTATAGTTTAATTATATAGAAATTTATGAATTATAAACCAAACATGAAGTTGTTCACCTTTTTTTTTTTTTTTTTTTTAATGATAGCGTAGTTTTACGATTTGAGCTTGAGTTTAAGTGGCATTTGAGTTTCGGGTAACATTTATTGACTAAACGATTCGAGTCGGGCTTATAAAAGAGATTATACATATTGAGTTTGAGTTTTCAATTGAATTTGAGTAAAATATCGAGTCTTAGACATTTAAGTTGAGTCGAACTCGAGTAGTGAACCATTTTAATTAGACTTAGTATGTGTTTGGTTCAACTTTTCTAAAGAATTTTAGACCTCTTAAGGTCCATTGAGTGAAAATGCGAGAATTGATAATAAAAAAAAAGTTTGACCATTTTCTGGGAAATGCCAATATTAGTAAAGCAGAAAATGAGCTTTCGACATTTTTAGAAGGCAACTTTCAGGATTAATGAATTTTTTTTCTTCTTCCAACTTTGCCCAACATTTTCAAATCCTATTTTGCCCTCTTGCACTCACCTCTTTGCCATCCTCTCCGATCGCCTCCAATCCCTCTAGCGCTCCCTTAATGACGAGTCCCACCCCGTCGAATTGAACCTCCAATCCCTCATCTGACTATGAATCTTTTGCCGCCATGCTCATCGAGGAGATTTGCATTGCATGAGATTTGAGTTCAACGAGATCCTTATCATCGGATAAGCAATATTTGGTTGCACAACCCTAGCATCAGGCCATGCGACCTCAAAGCCCTCGCTTGAGCTCTTGGAGACCAGGGCCGGAATACATCTAGTGTTTAAAAGTTTATGCGAGCACCAAAAAAGTGAAACCCTTCCTTGTGAAAAATGACTCGTCTCTGAAATTTTTTATTATCAGTCTTTTCCGGTGAATTAATGTAAGCATAAGTCGAAGATGATCATACATAACATCTTATGTAATCTAATTATATAATTAATTATGATGTGGGGATTAATAAAGTGGAGACGACGAGGGTGCATCACGCACTAGCGCTCGGTTGGTATTTGATAATTTCTTTGCGGTGGTATGATAATGTCAAAGGGGAAGAAAAAGGAAAAGTCCGTCAAAAATGGAAATATGTCTTACATATTCTATTGAGAGGGGAAAACCGGAGAATGAAAGGAGACGATAGAGTTAGGGGATTGAGACACCTGGGAAAGAAAGGATTTTGACCATGCAATAATTTAATTGGAAGAAATTTAAATCCAAATCACAGTCCAATGAATTCGAAATCAATACAAAATGATACATTCAATTTGTTCACATTTAGGGATGATAAATAGATTTTAGATCGAAGCCTTGATATCTACCCTGATAGAGTCAATTCCCAATTTTTAGAATTGGAAATTGAACTGTTTGATTCTTGAATCACTAGGCTCCGAGGTTGACTCGAGAATAATATATCAATTTTTCTTTTTGGTCTCAAACTACAAAGACATAAAAGATTGATGATCATGATGATAACTCATGTTAACCTTAATGAGAAACGAGCAAGTGTTGAACAAGTTGATTCATTGTATAAAATCAAGAATAGAACCGATCAAGACAAGTTTCCACAATTTTTTTACCCAAAAACCTGACAATTTTGTATGAGCCGACCTAAAACTTGATTAATTTTGACTTGTCTACCAAGTTAAATCGCCCGATTGCTCATCACTAGTCACAATCAAAACATTTTATAATCAAATTGTAACATTCTAATAACTAAAACTCCAGTCAAATTGCTACCCCAAATCACATTGACTATCAACTAACCTGACTTTTTCCTCCTCTTCCTTTTTTTTTTTTTCTACCAAAAAAAAAAAAAAAAAAACCAAACTTCAGTTCCATCTTCCAATATTTTGGGACCCACGTTCTTAAAAATACAGTTTGCCGGCCCCACACAAGAAAGAACCAAACAACAATCCGCACGAAGACACCTAACCTCGTTTCGACTCCAGGAGAGAAAACGCCTCCTCTCTCCTCAACTTCGAGTCTGTCACAACTTCGTCTGTCTCCCCCACCACCAACCCCCACCAAAAAGCAGCCAACTTTCTTGCTCTCCGCTTCGCTTTCATCGCCCCCCTCCCTCCAGCGGACTTTCCCACGCTTTCTCCTTCCACTATATACGCAGAACCCTCCTCATTTTCCCTCTCTAGCCTTCTTCCATCTCTCTCTCTCTCTCTCTTTCTGTGTCTGTGTCGACCCATCATCCCTTGACCATCTGGAACCCAGCAATGGCCACGGCCCCGGCCTCCCGCGCCACCTCCGCGAATACCCTTTTGCAGAGACCCTTCATCTCCTCGAGGCCGCTCCAAAGTTCCCACCTTTCCGCCTCCGCGATCCCGCGGGCCAGGTCCGCCAAGAAGGCCTTCCGGGTCAAGTGCTCCGTGGCCCCGGCGCCGGCGACGGCGAAGGCGGCGGCGGTGAAGGAGTGTAGGGTGAAGTCGGTGAGGGCGAGGCAGATCGTCGACAGCAGGGGGAACCCGACCGTGGAGGTTGACCTGGTAACCGACGATCTGTACCGATCCGCGGTGCCCAGCGGGGCGTCCACCGGGATTTACGAGGCGCTGGAGCTGAGGGATGGGGACAAGAGCGTGTACGGAGGGAAAGGCGTGCTCAATGCGGTCAGGAACATTAACGAGGTGCTTGGTCCTAAGCTCGTTGGAGTCGATGTCAGGTACTGCTGGCGATCGCTGGTCAATGTTTGTGCTGTCGCTGTTAGTTTTCTGATGTTAAGAGTTTGTGAAATCATACGAAGTGAATGGAGTTGATTCGGGGAGTCTTTGGTTTCTGGGTATTTAGATGTGGAGTTGGTTGCTTCTTGATGAAGGGGATTTGTGAATGTTTGAAGTTCAAGACATGCTATAAGCGGCATTCGATACTCCGTGACAAAATATTGAGCTCCCCATCCCCTATAAAAAAGAGTGGTACCTAAAGCTGTACGAGATAAATGCCATTAGCGGTTACCATTTGCCATCAGATTCTTTGAAGGAGAAAAGTGACAGTCGTCTGCTTTTGTTCAAGATTTTCATCTGCACATGTTCCTCATGTGCCTATAATTAAGAGATTCAGTGAAGTATTCGAGGGCAAGCCACAGAGCGCCATAGTGTGAGCTTCAGAATAAGAGAGAGAGTAGGTGGCCCCGTGAGAGAGAGAGAGAGAGAGAGAGAGACAGAGAGAGAGAGAGAGAGAAAGAGCTGAGAGTATGTGTTTGTACGAGCTAGTTTGCCCTTAGAGTTTTGTCTGTAGTGTCAGAAAATAAGTTGTAGTAGTGAGGTGTGGTCTCTGGTAATTCACATATAGTGGCTGTAATAGTTGTATGAGACAACATTTTATGAGTGTTATACTTGTACCGTATTTCAATGTAAGTGTGTCTCTAGTTGGCTATTATAGTTTTCTCGTGTCACCATGCTTCCATACTCAACAAGTATTATCTAAGCCACTCGTCCACACTCAATAAGTGGTATCAAAACTGCACCTCTGTACTCAAAAGTGAATATCGATGAGTATGAAAGGATTGATTTTTAGATGAAGACAAGTTTGTTTGCTGGTGTTCTTTATGAAATGAGGGGCGAAAGATATGGAGATGAGTGGGTATCTGGATTACACGGAAGATTAGAATTTGCAAGTTTAGATGATTCGAGTTTATAACTTAATTTTTTGCTTGAACAGTCTATCGAGAGTCTTCTTTTTTATGTAAGATTTCGGAATACCCATCTAGCAGCTTCTGTAATTGAGTATTTGGTCATTCAACTAAATGAGTCATGGAGTCATGTAAGCATAACTTGCCTGTTCAACGGCTATGCACTACTTCTGATTAGATCGGTCTTGATGTTGTGTTTGTGGGCATCTACCTTTTCAAGCAATCCTCCTTCTAATCCGTGCTTTTGTTCATGGCATGTGGCATTCCACAGGAATCAAGCGGATGTAGATGCTATTATGCTAGATATTGACGGAACTCCAAACAAGTCGGCTATGGGGGCCAATGCCATATTGGGAGTGTCTCTTAGCGTGTGCAGAGCAGGTGCAGGAGCAAAAGGAGTGCCCCTGTACAAGCATATCCAGGAGATCTCTGGAACAAAGGAACTCGTCATGCCGGTACCGGCATTTAATGTGATAAATGGAGGCAGTCATGCAGGGAATAATCTGGCTATGCAAGAATTCATGATCTTACCTGTGGGTGCAACCTCATTTGCTGAGGCACTCTGCATGGGTAGTGAAGGTCAGTGGGCTGCTATTTGCATCAGTTGCCTTTAGCATGCTCTGTGTCCTTTTCTTTCTTCTTGCTGTTTTTCCAAAGTATGAACATGCGCTCATCTTTTCTTTTGTCGGATCGAACAGTTTATCATGTTCTAAAAGGGATCATTAAGGCCAAATATGGACAGGATGCGTGTAATGTTGGAGATGAAGGTGGGTTTGCTCCCAATGTTCAGGATAATAGGGAGGGACTGGTTCTCCTGATGGATGCGATTGAGAAGGCCGGGTACACAGGAAAGGTACATGCAGCTACTGGTCTAGGAGTTGCTTATTATCCTAATCTTAAAGGATCCTTCATTGAAAAAACTTGGTTAATGGCATTCATGGAAGCAAAATAATGGTGCAGATCAAAATAGGGATGGATGTTGCGGCTTCTGAGTTCTTCTTGAAGGATGGGAGATATGACCTAAATTTCAAGAAACAGCCAAATGACGGGGCGCACGTGCTCTCAGCGCAGAGCCTCTGCGATCTCTACAAGGATTTTGTCAAAGATTTCCCTATTGTCTCCATCGAAGATCCATTTGACCAAGATGACTGGAGCTCATGGGCGTCTCTTCAGTCTTCAGTTGATATTCAACTTGTGGGAGATGACCTGTTGGTTACTAATCCAAAGAGAATAGCTGAAGCTATTGGCAAGAAGGCTTGCAATGCTTTACTTTTGAAGGTAGCCTCTAATTCCAAATCATCCTACCCAATATTATTTCCCATGCCGTGAGTTATGTCTGAGCTTTGTCAATCTCTGCCTGATCCTTTTCTTCCTGTGGTTCATGCCTTATGGAATCTTTACTTTCATGTTATATTTGTTATGCTGTGTTTAGTAGCCTTTTCCAGATTATTGGGTCAAATGTCCCCCTGCTAGAAATTTAATGCGACAAATCTTATACCCTTAATATTCTAGATTTGCATTTCCTTTATTCGACTCGGAAATCATCATGCGGTGTGGATTATTAGAGATAGCCATAGAGGGCCTGATAAGAGGAAAAAGGATATGAAACTCTATGTACTATATAAACAACTAATTTTGAATCCAAACTTGTTCCAAGAAGAGTATATTCTAACTTTTATGATGATTTAATTACTTAGATATTTCTTAAGAGCAAAATAGCAGTTTGTTTATAGAGAGAATATGCCATGTATTCCAGTAACTAGTATAGAGTTCACCTATAGCCTTCTAAAAAGTGCTATGGGGATTCTAGTGTTGATTGGTCTCTTGGTACTCCTTTAGTAACTCTGGTTACCCCTTCGCCTTCTGTTACCAATTTGTCATATCTGATTTGATCTTATGGGTAAATGCATTATCCTAATGATTTATTTTGTCATTTGGATAACCTCGATGCAGGTAAACCAAATTGGCACGGTGACTGAATCCATTCAAGCAGCACTTGACTCAAAAGCTGCTGGTTGGGGTGTAATGGTCAGCCACCGCAGTGGTGAAACCGAGGACAACTTTATTGCTGATCTTTCTGTGGGTTTGGCTAGCGGACAGGTTTGATTTAACATAAATAAAATATTCCACCACTTGCCTTGCATCTTTTCTGAAACCATAGAACTAACACAAAGATGTTTCATATTTCGTTGTCAGATCAAGACAGGAGCTCCTTGCAGAAGTGAGCGGCTGGCAAAGTATAACCAGGTAATTGTGGGTCACTCTTGATTTTCTACACATTTTCGGTTTCTCTTTATCTGTGTAGCTGAAGTGTCACTTGATGTATCTATTGCCTTAGTCAAAGAAGATTTGGATTTATTAACAATAAGTACTTTGGGTTGCCTTAAACTAATACGAGAATGGTCCTGTGTATGACCTTAACTCCTTAAACTAATACGAGAATGGTCTTGAGTATGATCTTAAACTGCTTTGTCTGAGACCCCTCCAGACCTCAGGATCTCTAAACACTTAGTCAAAGTAGATTCAGATTTATTAAGGATAGGTACTTTGGGTTGCCTTAAACTAACATGAGAACTTTGAAGGATGTAACAATATTTTGAAGTGGAATAGGTGCTTCTGCACTGCACATCCGCAGCAGGCCTGTCTATTATGTATTTTCATCCAAACCTTGTTTGCCAATGCTCATGTGCATCTGTGGTTGCTGATCATTGCAGCTCTTACGCATTGAAGAGGAACTAGCAAATGTTCGTTATGCGGGGAAGCTTTCAGATCACCGTAGAGATGAGCTTGTATTCTACCTTCTGTACTCGTAATAACATGGCGCAATACCAAAATTTGCATTCATCAGAATTTGATGAGCTCCGAGGCAAAGTCAAGTTGCAGCTACCTTTAGAGAAGTTTTGGCGAATGTAATCATTATGCTTGTGATCAAGAGATCATACAAAGTGTAGGCAACTTACCTTGAGTTTCTGTTGGAATAATCTTTGTCCTTGAACATACCTTGTGGTTTTGTATTTGGTTTCTATATGAAATTGAAGTGACCATCAGCTGGTTCCAAACATGAAATACTTATTATTGCAACATTTAAGTGCCCTTTTATTGAATCAAGGCGTCATTCTAATTGCTTGTTCGCATGAACCTTTCCGGGGTGCTTTATAGGGCGATCAAATTATCATCCGAACACACACTCTGTCAGAAATATCAGCTAGAGCTTTATGAGGAACATAACCTGCGGCATTGTACAAGAGAAAAATGACTAACTAAATCAGAGAACGTTCACACCTTCCTTCAGAGGATCAGTTGGAGCATGGTGATGCAATTGCTCCAGATCAAAGTTGAATTTGGCAAGATAAATCTAACTTTGAGGATGCAAAAGTTGGTCATTCGGTCAGATTATCAACTTGCTCATGAGCGGTATAATTATCTCATACAGTACGAGGTACTCAACTACGCGCATACTCGCCATGGCTAATCATTGGTTAATGCACAGGCACAAGCCGGTGATTATCAACTTGGACCACCATTCTTCTCTGAACATTCCCTCCCCTCCCGCACCCACTAGATGATAGGATGAAACTTATTCCACATCGAAAACCTGCTTAGAAGTGCCTCCTTCGCAAGTATCTTTAAAGAGAGCTAAATCTTAATGGCAGGGCCATTATATTTGCCGGGCCGCATGTAGAGATCATCTGGTGTACCAGTCTCAGCAAGCCATGCGTAGTTTTCCTCCTCATCACTCTTCTCATCTTTATTTGCTGCAGATTAGTGATAAGAACTAAGAAGACCCCAATCGTTTCTGATGCAATTTATGAAGTCTGACTCCGTTTGTTGTAACATGCAAACAGAAAGAGGTACTTACCAAAGGTGAAATAGGGATAGTCGCAATAGTATGTACATCTTCGGCCAGCATCTTCACTGTAAGGAGGAGAGAGAATGTCCAGCACTGCACAAGGCGTGATTGCAGTAAAACAATGAAGATTGCCGCCAGTATTAGGGTACAAGACTGACGTAGGGCATGGCGCTGTTAGGACATTATCAACAGCTAGCTTAGACAATCTCACTGCCAAAGAAAGAGTCAAGAAGTAAGTATTTCAGCCATCTGCTCTAAAATCCATCTGCAAGAAGTAAATTATGTAAGTGGCTTAATTGACCAGCTGATAGAATTTCCCAGTAAGTACACTCTCAGCATTTGCTAAACTCCCAAATTATTGGGCTCCTCAACAACCAAAAATATTAATTGTACGCAGTAAAAATCATTTTATGGTTCTCTTAGGTAGATTCTTTTTTCTTTTGACCAGTGATAGGGTTTTCACCAGTAAAATCTCTGTTACTGCCCTATTGAAACAATTGAGTTCTAGTAATTTGTCATTTAAAGATATGTACAGAAAAGTGCACCATTTTCCTGAGAAAGTACATACAAAAGATCGATGATTATTAATTTCCTATTTCAAACAATTACACTCATTGAGGCCATTCACATTATTGGATCAACTCAGACAAATCCTAAATTGAGCTGTACAGCATCTCTAAAAGAACTAAGTGATGACCTAAGATAACACTTCCTCCCAAAATTTCCCAGCCACTGCTGATGCACCCTCCTTCCTACCCCACCCACCACTCTCCCTCCGAAGAAAATCCACTCATCCGATACTTGATAGGAAAAAAAAAAGAGGAAAGAAAAAGACATGTTAAGAGTGATTAAAGCACAAAACAACCTGGTCCCCTTTTATTAAGGACACGGGCTGGCTCAACCCAGTCATATGCTTTAACATGCAAAGAGCCGTAGAGAACTTTGCTGAAAACAGTCATGGCTGGATGGTCATGAAGAGGTATGACTGCAGAAGAAGGAAAACAGAATATACACATCTGCAAAGAAAATAATTAATTTTTAAGCATGTAATCATCAGAACAAACATATCTATCATATTTTTAGGCTTGAATCGATGGAGAAATTTCATTTTCCCAAATTCCTTTTAGTTTGAAAGAAGAAGAGCAAAATCTATTCAGATTAAAAGAAAAGTAACATCTAAACTTCATAGAAAGTTGCTTAAAAAGAATCATATGAAGAGCATCATAGAATTCAGAAGACAAACCAAGACAATCGCAGATCTTACCGTAAAACTTTCACATTCATGTATATCGACATATGTTATTGGTTGAGCCCAGCGAGGGACTCTGTCTAATCCATTAAGTTCAAAGAAACCATGCCCATGATCATCCTCCAAAGCATCCTCAGAAAGCCCAACATCAGCAGGGCCAATTGTGTCTGCGAAATAATATCTATTTAAAGTTATGAGGTGTTAAATAAATTAAATTTGTACTCATAAAGTCAGTTCAAGTACAATTCTAAAACTTCAAGTTATTAAAAATCTAAAAATAAGAATTCTACAATGTTCACAACCATGATTATGAAGAAAGTACATGTGCCATGTTGCCCAACACTAACAAACTTCAATTGTGCTTTAATAACTGGTACCTAAGTGTGCTAAGAAAAATGGAGAGTCAAAACAGTTTTTCTTTACAGCATCCATCAAAACATCAGAAACTACATCAGAAACTAGTAATCCATTTTCTGTTGATTGCACTACAACAGGATTGCTAAACATGGAAAAATGATTTTGTATGCATAATTAAGAAGCAGAGATGAAGCCTGATATAGATCAGAAACTCGCAGATTCTTCCTCTTCAATGTCATGCTTTCACGGGTGTTTTCTCTATAGTTTCCGGGATTGTGGCAAAAGAGCTGATTATTGGCCCTTGACTACTGCAGAACCAAACTTGATATCCTCCTCCTAACAGACAGAAAAATATTGAGAATGTTTTAAAACTTGATAGCTGTGGTCTTCCTTGTTCGCACAAAATGGACTCTAATTCCCAACACCAGTCAAGCTCAACAAACAATCTTCCTGATTCGCATCAACAACCCAAGCCTCGTTTGCTAACCAAACACAATGAGTTTTGCAACTAAAGAAAGGAAAAATGGGTATGGCAGAAATACAACAATACTTGCCCCTTCTTTCAATCCCGCAACACTTTCAAGTATCTATCAACAGTTTATGCAAATCCATGTTACAAACCAGTAGCACCATTCTATTCAAAATCTCTTCTCACTCCAATCGCACTCTAACTGAAGAAAATAATCACAATAGCTGATCCTGAATGGACAAACCCACCTCCTCCCAAACCATTCTGAGTCGACCCACGAAGCAAAACAAGAACCCTAAATCAAGATTAACCGAATCGAGAACACCCACATCAAGAATTGCGGACTAAATGCACCAGAGCAGCATCAAGAACAGAGGTGTAGCACCGAAACGAAGAACAGAGGAGCGAATCAAGAACGTACCCAAGAGGGAACAGAGCTTCTGGGCGGCGTGAGAAGACAGAGGCGGCGACCCCGAGGGGGTGAACGTCTGTCGGCAGAGGTCGTAGAGCGCCTGGACTTTGGGGCCGCGAGGGCTCTCCAGGGCCATGCTCGCTCGCTTGGTGGAGAAGAAGGGCGCTCCATTTTGTAGGAGCCACCTGACGCTATTATCCCTCGCGAATTTCCGCAAATTCCGAAGCATTTTTCTCGTTTGGATTGACGCCGGCTTGGTCCGGAGAGTAAGGAAAACAGGCCCAAGAAAGCGTTTTTGTTGCAGATCGACGCGCGTGTTTTTGAGGATGTAGTTCAGTTTCGGTGTCTCCGAGGTTGAGCCCTGTACCTGCGCTCCGATTCCACGCACGGGTTTTGAAAAGCTAAAAATGCATTATCTTGACCCCACTAGTTAACAATTTTGGAAACCTATGTATGACCGACATTTCCATTTCCAGTTACATAACATAAGGTTTTAATCTTATAACATTTTCAAATTTCGTTTCTAATCTTATTTTGGATCTGCACAATCTGCATGCCTTGATTTTCAGCTCTAATCCAGTCATGGTTTGAAATTAAACATATAGTTTATATTTTTCCTCTTGTTCCACAATAAAAAAAAAATTCCCTATTATTCTAGTCATACGAAATTGTTTTTCAATTCTCAAAAAGCAAAGTTTTATTATGATGTTGAGTGTGACCGTGTATTTAACATTTTAGATGGAAAGAAATAAATTGATAGCAGGGAAATTTAAAAAGTCAATGTTGACTTAAAGTTGGTCGTTAAAAATCTCATTTTATTAGAACAATGAAGCATCTATCTTTAAGCTAAAATAATTATTGAGAAAACAAGCTATTCATGCCTCACTTTAAGTAGTAGTAGTAGTAGTTATTATTATATACATAAGGCTACGGATATAAAGGTCTTTCAATAAAACTAAACAATCGATATGATAATTTGACTGTTGATGAAATAAGTTGAGCCCTTACATCAATATAACTTTACATCGTTATAATAATTTATTGATTATTTTAGTAAAATTCTATTTTGAATCTAGAAACTCTTACAACTTATATCACATGTATATTGCACATACATTGCACATATATTTCTCTTTGGTTGTGCATATCTTGATTGGGATATTATCTTAAAATAATTATCAAATAAAGCCTATAAATAGACTACTATATACTTCATTTACATTAGCAATTGAAAATTTCAATGAAAGATATAATCAAGGCACTTATAGATTTTACACCCATAACAACCAAGAAGGTTTCAACACTAAATAATATGTTGAAATTTAATATTTGCATTAATTATTGGAAGAGACATATAGTTGTTATAAAATTTAGTCAACAATCTCATTAGCAACCAAAAGTACATCCATTAGAGTGTAATAGAGTGCAATAAGGTGGAAGGATATGTTGCATTTCCTTACTCAATTTGGCTTTTTTATTTGATTTGGAGGAGACTTACATGATTGGTAGATGAAGACCAATGTCACTGGTTAGAGTTAATGTTTGGATTAACATTACCAAGACTCATTTTGTTAGCTGCTTGCAAGGGAAATTTGTTCTTTATATTGAAATTTAAAAGAGAGAAGGAAGAAAAGATGATGGATAGACTATTCGACTTTTGATGAAGTAGATGAAGCCAATGTCAATCTAGAGTTAATGTTTGGAGCTCATTTTGTTACTCTTTCTTCTTCTACTGAAAGTCCAGTGTGAACATTGTTACTTGAGGGTGATTAGTTTAATTTGTAAAATGAGTGGAGGTCATATATCTTCAGAGATAACATAGCTCCTATTGAAACTAAACCTTTCACTTTATAGTTGCCGGTGGAATCTTTTTTAATTTCTCAAGTATTTCATCATCAGGCATAAACTCTTTTATTTTCATTTTTTTTTTTATGTTCTTAGTTGAGCAATTCTTGGAATTTTACTTTTTGCTAGGTTAACGCATATTTTTCCAATCGTTTTCTCTTGGGTGACATATGAAGTTATTATATAGGTCAAAGGGTATGCGGTAATGTTCAAAACTTGATTAAATATGCAATAGAAACTCCCAAACCCTATATTGTATGTTTATTGCAAATACATTGCATATGTATCTGCTTTTGATTGTGCATATCTTGATTGAGATATTATCTTAAAATAATCATCTAATAAAACATAGAAATAGACTAGTGTATTCTTCATCAACATTAGAAGTTAAAAAAGTTCAATAGGAGACATAATCAAATAAACACCCCTAAAAGCCAAAAGAGTTTCAACACCAAATAGAAGAGACAATATTTGCAAGAAACCAATAATCCTGCCAACTACTAGTATACTAAATGCATAATGGATATGTTGCATTTCCTTATTTAATTTGGCATTATTTGTTGGGCGCGTCATTTGCATCCCTATTTTGGCTAAGACACTCCTTTTTTTTTTTTTTAATGAACTTACCGAAATACCCTCCTTTTTTTCTCTCTCTTCAATTTATTATTTCTTCTTTTATTGGGCTAACCCATTTCTTTTCTTATTAGGCTAACCCGCAAAACTACCTTTCATTTCGATCATCTCTTATCTTATCAACTTTACAATATAAATATCAAATTTCAACAATGATATTATCTTATCCTACATCCTATTATCACTTTGCCTAAAGAAGGTCGTTAATTTTAATTTATGATCTCATGTTTTTAATCACAAAATTTACAAAGGATATTAGAAATAGCTAGTATTACTGGCTTTTGAATACACAATTAATTGCTTAGTTTTTGTCAAATATTTTGAGGGAAATTTACTTCAAAGTTGAAAATTAAAATTCAATCTAATTATCTAGCCAATATTGACATTTTGGTATTTTTCCATAATAATTTCATAGGTTTTTTAATTTTAATATCTCTGGTTTGTGCTTTCTCTTGAGCTTTTTACATTTTAATAAGAATTGCACAATGATGGTTGACAATTTATTTACACCTTCTTCACTTTCCAAGTCACATTATAATTTTTTGGAAGCAAGTTTTAAGCATATTTTAAAGTTTTTAATCCACTTAATACAAGATTGAATTTACAATTGATATACAGGAAGAAGTTTCCTTTATTTTTTTCCTTTATGTGCTTATCTTTTGTTAATATTTATATATAATACAAATATAAAAATGTTTGTAATTTGATCATGCTTCTAACAAATTAACCTTTTTCTTATTTTGTTCAATTTTTCTTTACCATTTTGATAAATAATTAAATGACTTTAATTTTTCAACTTTAAAATATAGTTTAGTTCATATTATTTGGTAAAAAATATGCAATTAATTGTGTGTGCATAACCTGTCATAAATAAAAATGTCTTGTGATTGAAAATATGAGACCATATATTAAAATTGACAGCATTGTCTAGGCAATTTGATAATAAGATGATGATAAAATGATTTTTTATTGGGTATAATGGATCATTTGTATTGTAAAATTGATGTGAGAGATAATAGAAATAAAGACAGTTTTGTGGATTGGCTTGACAAAAAAAAAAAAGAAGATAAATCAAAAAGGGAGGGTAGGGTATTTCTGTTAGGTAACAAGGAAATATGAGTGTCTTAGCCAAAATCGAGGTAGAAATAGCGCCGCCCTAGTTGTTTTGCTACTAATTATCGAAAAGACTTACATGTAGTTGTTATAAAATCTGATTAATCAAATGTGGAAGGTAAGAATTTACAATCTTATTACTAATGGGGACCTCATTTGCCTTTTCAAATGGGGTCGTGAGTTTTATTCATTTCTAAAAAATTTCTTTCTCTAATCAATATTTTGATTGAAAAATTATAGATATGGACATTGCATATATTAATTTTTACTTACATGTTCATGGGAGCGATGTCCATATTTATAAAAAAATCAGAGCATATATCGCCAACACGAAGAAAATTTTACGCAAGCAATCTTATTTATCATTGAGTTGAGGATTATAACTGTCTACCCTCTCCAATCAAAGTTGCAGTAAAACCACTTGCATAAAACTTATTTTGTTACACCGGCTGTTGTTATATAGAATTTTATAAGAAATTCAATAGTTTCAATTAGTGATTAAAGTTAATTGAGGATGATCGATGACCAATTAAATCATTATATATGACTTCAGTTTAAAAGTAAATAGGTTCTCATATGCCTTGAAATCTCAAAGAATCAGTTGGAAACAAGAAGGGAATCACATGAACTTAGATGGGATTAGAACAAATTGTTTACATATTTGAAGGTCATGCTTATTCGGTGACTGAAATTTGACATTAGCTGCCTATGGAGATGATTGGAATGCGTGGAGGAAGTAAAAACCTTACAAATTTATCACCGAAATGTTTTTATATGCAAGGATGAATGTTGGAATTAAAAAACCTGATTTAATTCGAAATTCAAATTCAAACTTAGACAAAAATCTAATCTAAATCAATTTATTGGGAGCGATCTTGTCATTTTCATATGATATGCCGTTTTTAGTTCTTTTATGTTTTGATTGCTTATACTTGATTGATGCATACTTTGGTTCTTCAGGTATACTAAAATGGGCTTTATGTGTTCGAATATTCTTCCACAAGACTTTCTAACTGTCTTGACTTGCGTGCTGTTCTAGGGATGGTTTGTAATTTTTCCCTATTTGCTTAATTATGGTCATTCCTTGATTTTTTTTTCATATTCAATCTTTAATTGATGCGCCCACTTTGAGTCAATCGATTGTCACTGTGCATGAACTCCGCCCATTGGAAAATCATGATCGATGAACTCATCAGACATTCTATTCATACATCTCGTATGTCAACTATATTGATATGGTCTTCACGATCGATAAGCTTGTTAAACATTCCATCGATTGAACCTTATGGATCAAGTATATTGCCGTGGCCTAGTTTGGCCAATTAGCTTTCTTATGAGTGGACCTGCATTTCAGATCTGTATGCTATAACTATGCATATTTATAACCCTTCGGCGTACGGCGTGGGCAAGTGGATTTCAAATCTCAAAAATCTTTTCATCAAAGAGCTGCCTACTTCTTGCTGCAAATAGCATGCAATAATAGTATCTAATGCAATAACGCTCTTTATCCTCTCTTTTATCCATTACTCTCGTGGAGTCTACTCGTGCGATTTGCAGCGGCAAAAATTGAAGAGGACTAGCAATAATCGACCAGCAAAAGGCTGGTCGGGTCCATTGGTAATTAAGTAATCAGGTCAAGGTGAGCTTTCTCTCTTGCCCTTTTTTAGCCAAAACCAGATTGTGCTCGCACCTGAATTCATAAATGAAGATTGGCACAAACATTAATATTGCATATTTGCTAGTTAAAACTAGTATTCTTTATATGTATACAGTACGAGAGCATATGTTGAATTCGTCATATTGTGACGTATAGTGAGCATAATCTAAGTTCTCAATGACCATGAGTTATGTAACGTTCGTACGATGTCGGGAACATAAAGGCTCCTTCTCTAGAATCACGGGACGGATTATGATCGGAGATTTATATGTACTGAGTCTCATTCAAGTTTCTAAACACAACTTTTCAACGTTATATGTGGAATGGATCTCCACCCTAATCTGCCAACCTACTCCTCTTGATCTCTGCATAAAAATTCTCTGTAGAAATGGCAAGAGCCTACGTGCATGGTCCTCTCTCTCTCTTTCTCTCTCTCAACTTGGCGATGGCATGAAGCATATAAATACCCTCACGCACTGCTTCTGCATTCATCCCAAAAAAAACCAAAACCTACAAAACATGGCGGTCGTTTCTAGCTTCAGATCAGCTATGGCAAGCGCCATCGCCGCCTTCCTTCTCTTTGCATTGCCTTTGGCGATTGCTGTGACTGTCTACACGACTCTCTCGTTGCCACCAGGAACCGGAGGCCCCAAATATGTCGCCTTCGACCTCCGCGGAGGGGGGCCCTACACTGGCATCTCTGACGGCAGAATTGTGAAGTACACTCCTCTTCTCGGCTTCACTGATTTTGCCTTCACCGCAGGAACCCGGTAATTTCCTCTTTCGAACCGAAGGGCTCTTGCTGTATTTAGCCTGCTGGTTATAGTTAATCTTTGTCATATCCATAAGATACATGAACACACATCACACACCATTCCTTCACCAAACAATGCATACGCAGAATAAGGAAATGGGTGATTTTTCCGGTGCCTTTGGGATGATTTAGGAACAAAACGTTCTGCGACGGGAGAAATGCAACGGTGAACGCGACGGTGGGGTTGATCTGCGGGAGGCCGTTAGGGATTGCGTTCAACAGCACTCAGTTTCTCTACATCTGCGACGCTTACCTGGGGCTTTACGTGGTCAGCCCTCTCGGAGGGCAAGCGACCCCGCTCGCTTCTTCTGCCGAAGGCTCACCGATCCGCTTCTGTAATGGCTTCGACGTTGATCCTAATACCGGCGTGGTCTACTTCACAGATGCTAGTGCCAATTATCTGCTCAGGTACGAACTATTAGCTTCCGAGAGCACACTATTTTTATGAAAAATGCGAAGTTTATTAGGTGTCAGCGTGGTAAATTATAAGTGAACATTTAAATAAATGAGTCATGCTCAACACTCGGATAACACAGTTTGCTACATCACTTATAATCTTCTGATGTCGATGTAATTTAACTTTTTTTTATTTCTCTTTTGGGTTTGCTTCAGCGATACCACCCAAGCTGCCCTGAATAGGGACAGTACCGGAAGGCTGCTGAGATTCGACCCGAGAACTGGACAAGTTACCATGCTGGCGAGGGGGCTTTCGGGCCCTGGCGGCATCGCTGTGGCCAGCGACAGCTCCTTCATCCTCGTCACCGAGTTCATCGTGTTAAGGTATATCAATCAACTAAATCAGCTGTCCATAATGCTGATGCTGGAGAAAGAACAGATGCTGCTGAGACTAACGAAAGAACAAAAACAAGTATTGCTGATACAGGAAAAAGGAAAGAAGTGGCTGATACTAGTCTAAAGAAGGGGCTGCAAATGAATGGCTGAGATGAAGGACAATGAGGATTGTCATCGACGATGGTGAATTTGTGAGGAAGATTGACACGGATTGCTAGCCTATGAAGACATGTAAAGCTGTTATTCAGTTGGAAAGTTAAAAACAGAAATGAGTTCTGTCAGTTAAGAACTCCGTCTTCTTCAGTAGGAAAGTATGGGTAGATGTCAAGTTTTTAGGTGATTTGTTAAGAAGATATATATATATATATATATATATATATATATATATATATATATAGAGAGAGAGAGAGAGAGAGAGAAAACCTCCATTGTTAAGCGAGAGAGAAGTCGAGATGAAAAGATTCTTTCTGTTCATGGATGATGTACAAGTTCTGTTTTGATTGATCTTGGATCTTCGATATATCTTCTTGTCTCTGCATTTTTGGTTCTTCAATACGGTTCTCTCATCTTCTCATGGTATCGAGCCGGCGATCATATCCGTCGAAGGATCCATTCGGTAGCTATTCATTAGATCGAGAAAGAAGAAGATGAAGTTGCGGCAGATTGCGGTATCACGGTAATTGTGTTAGTTCTTCATAACATCATTGCTATCTTCTTTCAAAGCTGAGAGAATACAACAATGGCAGTAAGAGCACCAAAGTATCCCTTTCCTATACATGTGAATATCTCTAATTTTGTCACAATTAAGCTTGCCGAAGACAATTTCCTCTTGTGGCGAGCTCGGATCCACAGGTTTCTAAAAAGCCAAGAACTCTTTGGCTTTATTAATGGTGATATTACATCACCTCCTCGAATGTTGCAGAGTGTAGTTGAAGGTTGTGAGACTGAAGTTGTAAATCCGAGACTATATTGATTTGGACAAAAACGATCGGCTAGTGTCTTCATGGATAAGTGGAGCTATCTCGAAAAAATATGCGAGCTTAATAATTGGTTTAGAAACATCTTATGAAGTGTGGCAGACACTTCTGAATCGCTTCACACAAAAATCAGCAGCTAGAGAATTCGAATTAAGGGGGAAACTTCAAGCCTGTCAAAAACATGATCGAGCTCTTTCAGTTTATCTTAGAGAATGCTATAGGAAAACCTGTGGATGAAATAACTAAGTTGTTTGGTGTGTTGGAAGGTTTGGGTTCTGAATATGAAAATTTTCGAACCACAATATACTGTCTAAAGCCTCAACCTGAGTATGATGAGGTAATTGCACAATTAGAAAGGTTCGAATCAAGAATGCAGAATTACTCTAGGACTCAGTTTAACTCCAATATGGCTTATTTTGGGCAAAGACACTCTCAAATACAGTTTAAAGAAACTACTGATGGAGAGTACATCCCTCAAAACTCAGGTTTTGTAGCTCAAAGAGGAAATTACAGAGGAGGCCGTAGCTATGGTAGGGGACGTTTCCCTAATAACAGGGGTCGAGGATTTAGATATCCTGGAGAAGATTCAGGCTACAGATCTAGCAATATTAGTTACATGCAAGAAAGTCAGAAAACTAAACCTTATCACAATTCCTCTGACTCTGTTTTCACCTCAGGATTTCGTCCCTATGCTGGTCCATCACAGAGATACCAAGAAATGAGATCTTATCCTTCTAATCTAACTCTTTCTAAGAGTGTGCGGGATGAGAAACCAGCTAACTTGACATAAAATTAGAGTGTCAAATTTGCAAGAAACCGAGTCATGATGCTTTACACTGCTGGTATAGATTTGATAACTCCTATCAAGCTGAGGAGATACCAATAGCTCTGGCAGCTATACATCTTGAAGACTCCAAAGGCAACGAGTGGTATCCAGACACTGGTGCAACTGCACATATCACAGCTAATCCTGGTATACTTCATAATTCTTCTGAATATACTAGATATGACACTGTTATGATTGGTGATGGATCATACTTGCCTATTACATATGCGGTGATACACTTTGCTACATACCGGCGAAAGTTTATTGCCTCTAAACGATGTACTAATTGTTCCTAATATAAAGAAAAATCTTCTATCGGTATCCAAGTTAACGAGATGACTATCCATGCTCATTTGTTTTTGACAAATTTGGTGTCTATATAAAGGACAACCTGCACCAACACAACTCTCTTTGCTCGGAAGGAAAATTAAAGGGCTATATCAAGTGAATTCACAAACAACACAAGCTTTTCTAGCTCGAGAGACACGAAAGCGTAGGAGAGGACACATGGCATCAAAGATTAGCACACACCAATTTGAATACCTTGAAGTACTGCAGAATCAAAAACTCATTCGGTGTAATAGTAGAATGCGAGAATATATGTAGCGGTTGTCAAGTTGCTAAGGCTGACTTTACCATTTCCTTCATCGAATCTGTAACAACTATGCCCCTACGAGAAAATCCATTGTGATATATGGGGTCCCTCATCGTGACTTCTTTTCAGAATTTCAAGTACTATGTTACGTTTGTAGATAATTTCTCTCGATTTAGCTGGATATATCCATTAAAGTTGAAGTTAGACTTCTATAAGATCTTTGTTCTGTTCCAAAAGCAAGTAGAGAACCAATTTGGGTCGAAAATCAAGATCTTTCAGTGTGATGGTGGAGGAGAATTTCTTAGTCACAGATTTCAAGCTCATTTGCAAGACTGTGGTATCAAACAGAACATTTCTTGTCCTTATACACCTGCACAAAATGGCATCTCTGAGAGAAAGCATCGCCACATTGTTGAATTAGGTCTTGCCATGTTATATCATGGCGAGTTCCACTGAAATATTGGGTTGATGCATTTATAACAGCTAACTATGTCATCAACCTACTTCCAACACCAAAATTGCAAATGCAATCACCTCACAGAAAGCTGTATCAACAAGAACCAGCTTATGATCATCTCAAGGTGTTTGGATGTGCTTGCTATCCATGTTTACGACCCTATGCTCAGCACAAGTTCAATCCAAGATCTCTCACCTGCGTGTTCATTGGCTATAGTGAACACCATAAAGGCTACCGATGCCTTGTGCCTTCAACATGTCGAGTTTATATCAGTAGACATGTGAAGTTTGATGAGAATTTTTTCCCTTTCACCAAGATGTGTCTAACAAAATATGCACCACTTACAACACTTTATCAGCTATGGGCGAAGAAATACAACTTATGGAATCAACAAGCAAAACGGCTTCTACTTGTTCTCGGACATATGCAGCCCATTTGCAGCTGGATGAAGATAATCGCAAGGAATTCTCAGCCTTCACAACAAGTTACTATACCTTATACTGATCCTTTATCTTTACTACCAGCAATAACACAAGGACATGTCATCTCTACAACAACAACACAAGATGGAGTATCTTCACCTGTACAACATCAAGAGATGTCCTCTGCTGATACAGCAGTATCCAATAATACAAGCATTGGATCTGAACAAGTTGTCCCTTCTGATATATCACAAGGAATCATTTCCAGCTCCTTAATGCAGGGAACAACTTCCAGTCATTCAATGCAGACTCGATCAAAGTCTGGCATTATAAAACCTAATCCCGGTATGCATGTCTTCTTTGTTTATGATGTACCTTCTGAACCAAAGTCAATTAAATCAGCATTGGCACATGAAGGTTGGTATAAAGCAATGACGAGAAGAAATGGATGCATTGTATCAAAATAAAACACAGGAATTAACTCCTCGAACTGATCAAATGAATGTAATTGGCTGCAAGTGGGTTTTTAAAACGAAACTTACATCTGATGGTAGCCTTGACAGACTAAAAGCTCGGTTAGTTGCTAAAGGCTTTCATCAGGAAGAAGGTATTGACTTCACAGAGACTTTCAGTCCAGTGATCAAGCATGCCACAATTCGAATAGTTCTCTCTATAGCAAAGATGAGACAGTGGCCCATTCATCAACTTGATGTTAAAAATGCATTTTTACATGGCACACTAAATGAAATAGTCTTCATGGAGCGGCCTCCTGGTTTTCAAGACCCCCGAAACCTCCTCATGTGTGTTTGCTCGAAAGTCACTCTATGGCCTTCGACAAGCCCCTCGAGCATGGTTTGATAAGTTCAGTGATTTTTTACTTGAGTATGGATTCTTTTGCAGCTCTACAGACCCATCTTTATTCATATATCATCATAGACAAGATACCATTCTTTTACTATTATATGTTGATGACATTGTCCTAACTAGAAGTTCCTTTCAACTCCTCTCTACTCTCATTCATTCTCTAAGTCTCAAGTTTCATATGAAAGACCTTGGCCCTTTGCACTATTTTCTTGGCATTGAAGTCAAACAAAATTCTGATCATTTGTTTACGTGCCGGACCAAATATGCGAGTGACCTTCTCACTCGAGCCCACATGTCGAATGTAAACCAATTTCCACTCCTCTGTCATTAAGACCGCTCATTTTGCAAAATGATTATGATTCTTTATCCAATCCTACTGAGTACCGCAGCCTGGTTGGTGCTCTTCAGTATCTCACTTTAACACGCCCTGACATTGCCTATGCTACCAATTTACTCTGTCAAAAATTACAGACACCAACTATTACAGATCTCTATAGACTTAAAAGGGTTCTGCGATATATCAAAGGCACTATCAGTCTTGGCATATTCATTCATTCTCAAAGCTCTCCACATCTGTATGGTTTTTCAGATGTAGATTGGGCTGGATGTACTGAAACTCGAAGATCAACTACAGGTTTCTGTACTTATATTGGCTCCAACCTTATTTCTTGGGCAGCCAAGAAGCAGACCACGATAAGTAGATCTTCTACGAAGCTGAGTATTGTGCTCTTGCTTCAACCTCGCCGAACTTACGGATCAGTTTTGTCTTGCGAGACATAGGATGTGCTCTCACTCATCCCACACATCTGTTTTGTGATAATAAATCAGCCATTGCTCTCACTGCCAATCCTGTGTTACATGCTCGAACAAAACATATCGAAGTGGACTTTCACTTTGTTCGAGAAAAAGTCTCCTCGGGATCCCTTCATGTCCAATATATCCCAAGCAATTCTCAACTTGCGATATTTTCACCAAGTCTCTCCCACGGTTTTCACATTGTCAACTACGCACCAAATTGGGCCTTGGTTTTCTACCCATCCCCAATTTGAGGGGGATGTTAAGGTATATCAATCAACTAAATCAGCTGTCCATAATGCGTCTTTGGAGAAAAGAACAGATCTTTCTTGAGACTAACGAAAGAACAAAAACAAGTATTGCCGATACGGGGAAAAAGGAAAGAAGTGGCGATACTAGTCTAAAGAAGGGGCTGCAAATGAACGGCTGAGATGAAGGACAATGAGGATTGTCATCGACGATGGTGAATTTGTGAGGAAGATTGACACGGATTGCTAGCCTATGAAGACATGTAAAGCTGTTATTCGGTTGGAAAGTTAAAAACAGAAATGAGTTAAGTCGGTTAAGAACTCCGTCTTCTTCAATAGGAAAGTATGGGTAGATGTCAAGTTTTTAGGTGATTTGTTAAGAAGATATATATACATATATATATATATATATATATATATATATATATATAGAGAGAGAGAGAGAGAGAGAGAGAGAGAGAGAGAGAGAGAAAACCTCCATTGTTAAGCAGAGAGAAGTCGAGATGAAAAGATTCTTTCTGTTCATGGATGATGTACAAGTTCTGTTTTGATTGATCTTCAAATCTTCGATATATCTTCTTGTCTCTGCATTTTTGGTTCTTCAATACAGTTCTCTCATCTTCTCACATCGGCGGCACTGTCAAGAAGTTCTTCCTCACCGGCCCGAGCGCCAACACAATCCGGACCTTGCTAAATATCCCATCCCCGAGCACCATCAGGAGAACCACGGGAGGAGAGTTTACCGTTACAGAGAGGGTCCGGCCCTTCACGCACAGAGCGCTGAGGATCGACGCGAACGGGACGGTGATGGCGAACGTGTCCATCGGCGGCCCTTACAACGACGTTACCGTCGTCACCGGAGTTCAAATCTACGGTCTGTATGCTTACGTTGGGTCTCTGTATGCCAACTTCGTTGGCCAAGTGCTGGGGCTCTTCTAAAAGCTAAAACGCGAGAGCTTCTAAGGAATAAAGATGGCAACGAACGATGGTGATAGATGCTGAATCAAACCCGATTTCCAATAATGCTGAATAAATACATGAAATTTGTGCTTGAGTTCTCGTGTTCTCACTATATTCAACGACTCATTTTGACGACCAAACTTAAATTTTTAGAATGATTGGTAGTGGTTTCACAGAATTTTAAAGAATATTAAAGTAAGGTCCAAATTCAAATCTTTCTAGCCTCTTATCGTCTCTTTTATCGTATCTTTCCACACTTCATTTTAGGCCAAAGTCTCATCTACAGAGGTGAACTATATGAATTTTTCTAGATATCAGATCATGCCTTTATCTAGTAATTCAAGCTCGGTCCCAAGAAGGTTTATAGCTCCTAAAAAAAGTCAAATGCATTTTAGTCGTGTTTGGAAATGATTGGACTGCGTGGAGAAAGTGGAAAGCTTACAAAATGCGACCGGAATGCTGTCATAAACAAGAATAAAATGATGGAATCAAGACGCCTAATCGAATCTGAAATTCAAATTCGAACTTAGGCTGAATGGGATCCGGAGGTATAAACATCTCAAGTGCTAAAACTTGGTATGGGTAGATATATAAGTGACAAAACTTCATAAATATGTACTTAAATGCTAATATTGGAGAAGAAATAAATATTTAAATGTTAATGGCAAGAATTTCTGGCCAAATAGCCGATGTGGCATTTTTTGATGAGAACTTTAAATAATGTGGCATTTCTTTTTTTAAAAAAAATCTATCCACATGGAGTTGACGTGGCTAGATAAGGCCAAAACGGCATCATTTTAGGACAAAAATTACTGAGTGGACATTTTGGCAAGCCACATAGATGATTTTATCAATAAAATAATGCAATATTAGATTTCTGACAAATCTCATTGGAATTGATACTTAAGTGTTCAATTTTTTAAAAAAAATGGCACTTAAGTGTTCAATTTTGGAGTTTTAACATTTATATGTTCACCCGTTCTAAGTTTTGACATTTCGGGATGTGCTTCTTCATGAGATCTGTATTGGTTCGTAATGGGTGATCTTCTCTTCTTCGTATCTACAGAGTCAAGATATGATGTCGTTTTGGTTTTGTGGTGTCTTGATTGCTAATGCTTGATTGATGCGCACTTTGATTCCTCTTGTTTATTTAAATGGGCCATTCCTTCACGCGTCTTCATTTTCTTCCGAGAGACTTTCTAGCTGTTTTGATGAAATTGCAATTGCTTCAGATTCATTTGCTACTACCATCCTTTGATCTTTACCTTGACTTATTAGTGTTTCACTTCTATGCATCCTGTTGTGATATAATATGCGGAATTACCAGAATCTTGCGATTTACGTCAACGCGAAATCACTGCAGAAATAAACGGGAAAAATAAGGGCAGAAATTTACGTGGTTCGGTCCAGGAGTATCGGTCTTTACGTCACGGGAAGAAGCCGAAGACGAAATAATCCACTAAAATCGGAGAATCGAGTTCTGATCATTCAATCATTTCAGTGTTTCCCACACCAGATTTAAACCCCAAACCCTAAGTGTTTATAAATAAACAACTCACAGGTATAAACTCACTTGTATGCACAAAATTATCACGCCACTCCAAGATTCGTGCGGCTTCAAGAGCTTGCGACTCTTCTCAAGCGGCGTGGACGTGCGAAGGCTTCTCGGACGTACGCGAGAACGCGGTTCTCTGTGTGCGGCTTCGTGCGGCTCTTTTTCAAGACAGAGGAAGAAACCTGCAGTTTTCTTCTGCTTTTATACGTGTGCCCTAACCTGGGCCCACCATCACTTTTGTCTACGTGCAGGGGACTTCTTCTTCGGCGTGGAGTGTGTGTGGGCCCAACAAGTCAAAGTCTTGACTTGGGCCTCACGAAGAAATAATTCGGCTTCTGCAGGTGCGTGTGCCCTCTTGTTTCGCACGTACGAAGGAGGAAATCCAAGAAGAAATTATTTCTTTCTTCTTCATCCGATTTATAATCCGCTTGAAAAAAACTTTATCGACAAATTCGATTTAACAAATCGTTATCCGAATTCAAGCTCGAGGCATTTAATTTAATGATTCTCCACCTCGATGTTTGAAGCCAAAATTATAGTCTTCGCATTCATGCCGCTCTCCCAACGCCCGACGGGCGCTCACTCTCCATGACGCCAATAGAGCTCAAGCGAGCTTGAGCTTCATCAAAGGAACATACTTAGTCATCATAATACCGGGTTATCTGCAGTAGCAATCTTTTTAACAATAACAATACCCTTAGCTAAGACATCTCGGATGAAGTGGTACACGATGTTGATATGCTTCGTTATTTCGCTCGTGATAAACTGGATTATACGCCAAATATATCGCACCTTGGTTATCACAGTGTATATCCACACTTTTCTGTTCTAACCCAAAGTCCGAGAGCAAACTTTGTAACCATATCGCCTCCTTCGCTACAAAGGTTAGTGCCATGTACTCTGCCTCAGTCGAAGACAAGGCAATGTGATCCTGTAAGGACGCTTTCCAACTAACTGCACCACCCGCTAGCGTAAACACGTACCCTGCTAAAGACCTGCAATCATCCAAGTCACCGGCGTGATCCGAGTCCACAAAACCAGTGGTCTCACTGCCATTGCTGTCCCTCCGGTATACTATACCCACGTCTATTGTCCCCTTCAAATATCTGAGGATCAACTTCACGACTTCCCAATGAGCTTTACCGGGACGCTTCATATAGCGACTAACCACGCTCACAGCTTGTGAAATATCGGGCCTAGTGCACACCATAGCATACATAATACTACCCACGGCACTAGAATAAGGAACACGGGACATATGCTCCTCCTCCTCCTCCCTCAGTCTGCGGTGATAATTTATCGAAAGTTTAAAGTGCTTCGCTAAAGGTGTACTCACAGATTTTTCTTGACTGCATATTAAAACGTGCTACGATCTTCTCAATATATTTCTTTTGAGATAGACGTAAAACTCTGCGATCTGTCACGCAAAATCTCCATACCCAATATTTTCTTTGTAGCACCTAAATCTTTCATCTCAAATTCAGCATTTAACCGCCTCTTGACACATCAATATCGACATATTCTTAGCTGCTATCAACATGTCATCAACATATAAAAGCAGATAAATCAAAGAACCATCCTCCAATCTCCTATAGTAAACGCAGCTATCCATCTGACTTTTTGAATAGTCTTGACTAGCCATGAAAGCATCAAAACGTTTATACCACTTTGCCTAGGAGATTGTTTTAGCCCATACAAAGATTTCTTTAACAAGCAAACATGATCTTCCTTACCCGGAATAGCAAATCCCTCGGTTGCTTCATGTAAATCTGCTCCTCCAACTCACCATGAAGAAACGCGGTTTTCACATCTAGTTTGCTCTAACTCGAGATCCTGAAGCAACTAAGGCAAGTAAAACACGAATAGAAGTATGTCTTACCACGGGAGAGAACGCCTCATTGTAGTCAATGCCCTCACTATTTGTGTATACCCCTTCGCCACAAGTCTCGCCTTATACCTTCCGCCTCGACACCGGGAATGCCCTCTTTCCGTTTAAAGACCCATTTACTTCCGACAATCTTTTGGCTCTTGGGTACTTTGACCGGCTCCCATGTCGATTTCGATGGAGAGATTCCATCTCTTCACTCATAGCCCCAGCCACGCTGCGACGACTCGAACTAGCCATCGCCTCGGAATAAGACGAAGGCTCATCTGTCTCCACCTCATCACCTACGGTCAATGCATAAGCAATATCTCGTATAACCATAACGTAGGTGATTTAATTTGCCTTCTCTGTCTATCTGCGGTTATAGTGTGCTGCGGCTTTGATGGTTGTTCACTATCACCGACTTCGAACTGCGGCTTCATCTGCAGTCTCAACTTCTGTTACCTTCGAGGTCTCCGGAGTCTCCACCTGAAGCTCCACCTCACTCATGACACCACGATCTGTCTTCTCTGCTTGTTGTGTCTCAGAACTCCTCCGTTGAAGCATTGCAGTCTCGTCGAAGATCACATCTCTGCTGGTTAGAAAACCGGGTGATCTGAGATCAGTGCACCATAGCCGGTAGCCTTTCACCCCATGTGCATAACCCGAAATATGCACTTCTTTGACCTCGGCTCAAGCTTACCATCACTCGCATGAGCATACGCGAGACATCCAAATATACGTAATCCGGAATAATCAACGGGTTTCCCGACCATACTTCCTCGGGAGTCTTCCACTCGATAGCGAGATGATGGAGATCTATTAACTAGGTAACATGACATGTTCCTTTGCTTCGGCCCAAAATTCCTTGCCAAGTCCCGCATGCGAAAGCATGCATCTAGCTCGCTCAAGCAAAGTTCTGTTCTTCCGTTACGCCACGCCATTCTCTTTGTGGTGTCCCAGTCTTGTGCGGTGTCTCACAATACCTTCTTTCTCATAGAACTCGGTAAAATCTTTACCACGAGAACTCCATGCCATTATCGGTTCTTAGGCACTTGATTTGCTTATCGGCGCTTCTCAATCAATGCCTTAAATTTCTTGAACCGATCAAACACTTCATATTTGTGCTTGGAAAGTAAACCCATACCTTTCTCGAATAATCGTCGATAAATGTCGGCATATATCGGGCACCTCCTTTCGAAGGAACCGAAGACGGGCCCAGGACGTCCGAGTGAATATATTCAACGCTTGGTCGAATGAATAGCTATAGTAAACTTAACTCGGTGCTGCTTCCCATAGATGCAGTGCTCACATAAGTCCAGCTTCCCTGTTTTCTGACCCTTCAACAACCCTCTTTCACTCAGCATCGTCATACCTGCCTCACTCATGTGCCCTAAACGCATATGCCATAATTGTGTCAAGTCAGAATCGACTCACCGATGAAAGCTGCGGCGGTTCCGGTCACGGTCTCTCCTAGTAGATAATAGAGAGTATTCACTTTCTTCCCCTTCATCACTGTCATGGCACCTCGAGAGATCTTTAGTACTCCACCTTCAGCAGTGTACCTACACCCGATGTCATCGAGTGTCCCTAGAGAAATAAGGTTCTTCTTGAGCTCTGGTACATGCCTCACATCTGTCAATGTGCGAACCACCCCATCGTGCATCCGGATCCGAATTGTCCCTATCCCCACGGCCTTACGGACTGCATTATTCCCCAAAAGAACCCTACCACCATCTCGCAGCCACGGTAAGTAGTAAACCGGTTCTTATGAGGCGTCATATGATAAGAACACCCGAATCTAGCACCCATTCGTCTCGACGAAGTAGCGAGTCACACATAAGACAGCTTGGCATCACTATTGCTCCCTTCGGCAACGTTTGCCACATTACTTGTGGTATTCTCGCCTATCAACTTTATTCCTCCGCTTAGGACAAGTCTCTCTGATGTGCCCCTCCTCGTGACACTCAAAGCACTTCACGCGTCCCTTGGACTTTCTATGGCATGATTTCGATCTGCTTTTACCTCTGCTGCTACTAGGCCCACGATGTTGTTCTCTACCCCGAACCGTCAGTGCTTGCGCTGCTCCTTGCGCTTGACCATCATCTCGCAACTTTCTCTGCCACTCCTTAGAGAATAAGGCGGACTTTACCTCTTCTGAGGTAATAGTAGTACGCCCCGCTTGATGTGAATCGGTAAAGTGCTCCCATGACTCGTAGTAGAGGCTAACAACATCATGCCCTGCTCTTCATCATCAAGTAACTTACCGACGTTCTTCAGATCCAACATGAGTTTATTAAATTCATCTAGGTGGGTTCTGATAGACGTACCTTCTGTATATCTAAATTGAAACATCTTCTTCAGCATATACAAGCGATTGTTCAAACCTTTCTTTACATAGAGTGCTTGAAGTTTTGCCCATAATCTTTGCGGCATCCTTCTCCTCAAAGCAACCTCTAGTAAGACCTCATCCGTCAAATTTAACGAGATTATACTCTTTGCTTTTTCCATCAGCTCTACCCTCTCGAGGCTTTCATGATAATAGGCAACTCATCTTCACCATCCAGTGCCTTAGCCAAACCTTGTGTTGTCAATAAAGCTCGCATCTTTATGCTCCATAACACAAAGTTGTTACTCCCGCTAAACTTCTCAATTTCAGATTTCCTCTCTGACATAATTGCAATAATAGAATTTCCATATAATAATCAAACAAGCAAAAGCTCCAAATCACAATCAAGAAATCCAACCCCAAGCTCTGATACCAATTGTTGGGATATAATACGCGGAATTACCAGGATCTTGCAATTTACGTCAACGCGAATTCGCCCGAGAAATAAACGGGAAAAATAAGGACACCAGAAATTTACGTGGTTCGGTCCGAGTATCGGTACCCTACGTCCACGGAAGAAAGCAGAAGACGAAAATAATCCACTAAAATCGGAGAATCGAGTTCACAATTTCAATCATTTCAAGTGTTTCCCACACCTAAATTTAACCCCAAACCCTAAGTGTTTATAAATAAACAACTCACTTGGGTATAAACTCACGGCACAAAATTATCACGCCACTCCAAGATTCGTGCGGCTTCAAGAGCTTACGACTCTTCTCAAGCGGCGTGGACGTGCGAAGGCTTCTCGGACGTACGCGAGAACGCGGTTCTCTGTGTGCGGCTTCGTGCGGCTCTTTTTCAAGACAGAGGAAGAAACCTGCAGTTTTCTTCTGCTTTTATACGTGTGCCCTAACCTGGGCCCACCATCACTTTGTCTACGTGCAGGGGACTTCTTCTTCGGCGTGGAGTGTGTGTGGGCCCAACAAGTCAAAGTCTTGACTTGGGCCTCACGAAGAAATAATTCGGCTTCTGCAGGTGCGTGTGCCCTCTTGTTTCGCACGTACGAAGGAGGAAATCCAAGAAGAAATTATTTCTTTCTTCTTCATCCGATTTATAATCTGCTTGAAAAAACTTTATCGACAAATTCGATTTAACAAATCGTTATCCGAATTCAAACTCGAGACATTTAATTTAACACATCCTTTGAGCCAATTAATCGTTGCCACGCGTCATATACTCTATTTGAACTCTTTTCACTGATAATTCATGATTGATGAGCTCATTAGGCATTCCATCGATAAATGAATTGATGGATCAAATGTATTATTATGGTCTCATTTAAACCCAAATTCTATGCAGATCTATAATTTGATGATTGTAGTTTTCCATAAAAGGAAATACATTCTTTATTGTATTGATGGCTAGCATTAAAAGGCGATAAATAAATTCTCCTCTGGGGTAGATAAGCGGAAGTCAAATCTCCAAAATCATACCAAACACCTTTAATGTTGCGCATGGAGACTCAAAAGCTCATCGGCCGTTACTATAAGACTTTCTTGGTATTTTTCCCTGTTGTAATATGTAGGAAAAATTACCCAATTGATCTAAAGATTTTTATAGATGTCAATTCAAGTTCTAAATTTTTCATTTTTATTAATTAGTCATGAACCTTAGCTCGAACTTTTAATATAGTCATTTTAATTAATTTTCATTGAAATCGATAACGTGATTGTCTAGTCATTGTCAGTTATCCTAGCTGAATTTTTCTTGAATTTGAATTACTGTGCCATCTATAGTCAATCGCTTCTCTCAAGGCTTCCACTTGGGCCACACTAATCCGCCAACCCAACTCTTCTTGATATCGTGCACGAAAATGCTCCATAGAATCGGCATGAGAGTTACGTGCATGGAGCCTACAAAAACCCTCGTGCACTGCTTTGTCTCTTCATCCAAAAACACCAAAGCTACAAAAACACGGCGGTCATTTCTCACCTGAGATCCACGATGACGATCGCCGTCGCCGCCTTCCTTCTCTTTGCCATGCCATCGGCGATTGCCCTGCCTGTCTACACAACTCTCTCGCTGCCGCCGGGCGCCGGCGGCCCCGGAATCTATCGCCTTCGACCTCGTCGGAGGTGGACCTTACACCGGCATCTCCGATGGTAGGATAGTAAAATACAGTCCACCCTTCGGTTTCATCGATTTTGCCTTCACCGCACAAACCCGGTAAGTTTCTCCCTTGAAACAAAGGATAAAATGATTATATACTACAATATTTCGCGCTCGGACTTAAACTCGAACATCAAAGTCAATATCCAAAGAAATGGGCATTGACGATGTCGATCTAGGGGAATAATTGGGAAATTTTTCCCGTACATTTAAGAAATGATTTAGAAACAAGACGTTCTGCGACGGGAGAGACGGCACGACCAACGCGACCGTGGGGTTAATCTGCGGGAGGCCATTAGGGATTGCATTCAACAGCACTCAGTTTCTCTTCATCTGTGATGCTTACTTGGGGCTCTGTGTGGCCGGTCCCCTCGGCGGGCGAGCGACCCGGCTCGTTTCTTCCACCGGAGGCGCGGTGATCCGCTATTGTAATGGCTTGGATGTCGATTCAGATACTGGTTTAGTCTACTTCACAGACGCTAGTTCTCAATATCTACTCAGGTATATACCGTAAGCTTTCAAGAGCACACCGTATCTATTTTGAGAAAATTCCAAGTTTACTGAAACGGGTTTATAATTTCTGTGTATGAAAAGAGGTGACACATCATAAGTGGTCAGTCAAATAAATGAGTCATGTTCGACGACTTATCGCATATGATCTTTTAGATCAATTTCAAAACACGAGGATATTAAGGTAGTTTAACTTCTTCGGTTTGCATCAGCAATACCACCCAAGCCATCCTGGGTGGTGACAGAACCGGAAGGCTGCTGAGATTCGACCCGAGGACCGGGCAAGTCACCGTGCTGGCCACGGGACTTTCGGGTCCCGGTGGCGTCGCCATGGCCAACGACAGTTCCTACCTCCTCATCACCGAGTTCGTCGCCGGCACAGTCAAGAAGTTCTTCCTCACCGGCCCGAGGGCCAACACGACTCAGACCTTGTTAAACAACGTCCCGATCGCGAGCAACATCAAGAGGACCTCTCGAGGAGAGTTTACCCTGACGGAGAGTGCGAGAGCGGAGGAGATGGTCAGTGAAGGATTGATATTTATGGTCGTGCCTGGTAAGCCGGATTTGGTTCATGATTCTCGGACCACTCTAGGGTCAGAATTCGAGCTGCTGGGTTCTTGCCTTGTGGACATGGCAAATGAGGTACGTAATTGCATGCATGGGCTAACACTTGATGCATGAGATCGTACGCAAGAATAAGACCAGAGAGATTGAATTATGCATTTCAGGATGATTGGCCACGCTAATCGTACTAAAGTTCGCTTTACTGATACTTTTCTTGAAGGGTAGCAGTAGCGTGTTTAACTTGGATGTCCTAATTATTCCAACAAAGTACATTCACAAGAGCTATTTCAGTGGGGATCTCCTTAAATAAGTAATCGTGTGGTTTCATGGATCACTTTGTGGCGAAAAACTTTGAAAGTTGCAAAGCTAAGTTTACAGATCTATGCTGCAAAGAATGTAATAACTTTCGTGAAAAATAACATCTCCAAGTGAAAACCATGTAGAGTGACATATTGTAGGTTGTTTCCGCTGTCTATCCCAGATGTAAGAAATAATTTATTTTCGATGGTGTCCATATCTCTTGGATCTGTCCAATTGAAATCTATATATTAAACGATTAAAAATCAGTTCGAGGCACGGTGACTGTTGAGATATTGACATTGCACGTGAAAAATGGACAAAGAAAATACGAATGGCGAAAATCACTATTTGCCTCCAAGAAACAAGCAGGATTATTATCACTTTGAAAGTGAATTTTGGTTACGCAGGGGATCATAAGCAAAGCCAAAGTAGAGAGCTTCAACTTGCCAATGTATTTCCCATCAGAAAAGGAGCTGAAACAAGTGATTAGTCGAAACAAATTCTTCCACATCGAGAGGATTCAGACTATAAGCCACCCCAAAATGCACGTTGCTTTTTCCACTCCTGAATCGCGCTCTCTCTGCTTAAGAGTGGGATTAGAGGGATTGTTGCGCCATCATTTTGGCGATGAACTGATCATCGACGACTTGTTCCATCGTCACTCGCTGAAAGTGGCGAAATCTCTCTTTTTCCTGAAGCCAGAAAGTCATGAATCCATCACATTCTTTGTGGTCCTTAAGCGCAAGAAGTCTGAAGAGAATATATAGTGATTACACTGGTACATGCTGTACTTTGTTTCATGGTGGGAAAGATGCTTTAGCCTGCTCCTTTTTCTGGAAGAGAGAATTGACTTGGAGCATAAATCTGAGTTCAAATCAACGAGGCCGTTAAATGGATATCCCCAACTCTAAGAAGTATGTGCTTGATTCTCCATGTAGTGTGCTTCTTTTTCATTTGAGTTAATATTGTTGAGAGAACCCATAATATGTTTTGAAGCTAATAAAGCCCTTACAGCAACGTTACCATCGTCACCGGAGTTCAAATCTATGGTCCGTTTGCTTACGTTGGGTCGCTGTATGCCAACTTTATTGGTCGAGTCCTGGGGCTGGGGCTCGCCTAACTGTGAAAGGCCACATAGTGGCTTGTACTGAAGATATTATACGGGCTGTGTACCTCATGTAATAATCAGGGAAAATAAGAAAGTTCAAAGGCCATAATGGTATGATAAACCACGGTGCATTGAAAGAATACAGAGAGTAAAATCGTCCAAAAAGTCTTAAACTTATTGCAGTTTTGTCAATTTAGTCATAAACCCTTTAATTTTATCAATTGAGTCATAAACATTTTTACCTTTTGTCAATTAAGTCTATTTGGCCAATTTTGACCAGAATTTGCTAACGTGGATGGCCCGTGATGACATGAAACTTTTTTAATATTTTTTCTTTCTTTAGCTTTTCTTCTTTTAGGTTTAGGAGTTTGGGCTGACCAATCCTAGGTGTTGCACCCCTCACCAGCTCTGGAGGAGGGCCGCAACACCCTTGCTGGCCAAAGCGATGACGTTGCGGCTCTTTTCGATTTTGGGTGAGGGCTTGCGCGCCCTCGCTAGATCTGGCCAGGGGGCTTAGCACCCCTCGTTGACCCTAGGAAAGGGGCGCGACCTTGCTCAAGGCCAACGAGGCTAGCCAAGCCCTCGCTTGGCCATATTTAGTAAGGGTCACCAACCCACCTTCACCCGCCCTAACTCCAAAATCTACAAAAAGAAAAAAAAGCAAAGAAAAGGAAAAAAATCTTAAAAAATCTTAAAAAATTCAAAATATCATGTAAATATTATTTAAAAAGTACAACGTTAGCGTCGACCATCTGGCTAGATGGACTCAATTGATAAAATGTGAAAAGGTTTAGGACTTGATTAGTAAAATTGAAAGGTTTAAAGTATAATATGTTTAAGACTTATTGGACGATTTTCCTGAATATAGATGATCACGATGACGATGGATGTTGAATCACCCAATAATGCTGAATAGAAACATGAAAATTGTGCTGAAGCTCTCGTGTTCTTCTCATATCTTGCATTTTAGGGAATATCATATTGGTTTCTCCCTACCACTCTCCTCTGCAAAATCAAATGGCTGCGTCGTCTCGGCGACCATCAACTCTGGGCTCCCGTCGTCCAAAATCTGGAGCAACAGGTGTTGAGAGAGACAAGAACATAGAAATGAGGGTAATATAGGAATTTGAAAATGGTGATGAGGGCAAAGTTGAAAGAAAAATCTATTAATCCCTGAAAGATTTCTTCGAGAATGCTACAAAGCCAAAGGAAGGAGATGTGCCTTCAGCTTTGGACTTTAACAATGCTAGCTTTGAGTCAAAGCAGTTCAAAAATTTTGACCAGTGCTATTTTCACCCTTTTTTTTTTTTTTTTTGGTTAAAATGCTAATCTTTTTAATTAACTAACTGAAATATTCTCCTCCCTCTCCCCCAATTTATTTTTATTTATTTTTATCACGAAATGGTCTTTAATGCGATTATCTCCCTCATTACTTTCACAATATAAATGCTCCAATACAACCCACAAAATATTATCTTATCCTGCATCTTATTATTACTTCATATATAAAAGCTTTAGTCTTATGTTTTCAATCACAAAAGTTACATAAAAAATTAGAACTTTTTACTTATGACGGCATATGAAGACACGATTAATTGTCTATTTTTGATCAAATAGTTTGAGTGAAACTATATTTTAAAATCGAAAATTAAAATTCAATCTAATAGCCGATCTTGATCAAGAAATAGAAAAGAAAATTTTATCTAAATATGGAAAAAAAATAATTTGTTAGAAGCATGAACGAATGTTAAACATACCAATATTTATATTATGTCTAAAAATTAACAAAAGAAAAGCACAAAAAAGAAAGGAAAAATAAAACAAGGAACTTCTTGTTGTTCTACTTCTACCATGAAGAAAGTACATAATAGCGATTATTGATTCAATCTCATATCAAGCCGATCAAAACTTCAAAATATGCTTAAATTTTTTGTGTAAAATTATCTGATGTGAATTTGAAAGTGAAGAAGGTATAGCTAGATTTGCAACTATCATCTTGCAATTTAGATTAAAATGTGAAAAGCCCTAAAGAAAGCACAACTTATGTGATGTTTTACTTCAAAAACTTACTAACTTATTTCGGAAAAACATCCACTACTAGTTAATTAAAATGAATTTTTGCTCATAAGTAATTATTTGTGTGTTTACAAGCCATCCAAGCTAGAAATTTTTTAATCTTCTATGAAACTTTTGGGATAAAAATATGAGACCATGAAGTAAAATTAACAACCTTCTCTAGGCAAAGTAGTATTAGGATGCATGATAAAATGATATCTTGTTGGGCGTAATTGGACATTTATATTGTAAAACTAAGGAGAAAGATGATACCTTGTTAGGTGTAATTGAATATTTATATTGTGATATCGATGGGATAGAAATAGAAATAAAGTCAATGTTGTTAGTTATTTTGATAAAAAAAAGAAGAAGAAATAATCAGTTGGAGAGAAAGAGAGAGAAGGGCATTTCGGTCGGAACACATGGCCCTTTGACCAAAGAGTGCTAAGGACTGACAGAGACTAGGCAGACCTTGCAATCGTGTCAATCGATAGTCCTTAAAACAATGTCCAATCCATCGACAAAGCTCAAGTGAATTGCTTGTTCACTAACTTCGCTGTCCAAATCTTTAGATTGGGGCTCTTCAATGAAAAGTTAAGGCCATGATATAGCCAATAAAATTTAGGTGTCAAAAAATGCGCGTCGATTTATTAAAGTTCAGAGTCTCGTGCTATCATCAAGCAAAAGTTCGAAAATCATTTATTTCATTCTCCCTAATTTATAAAATGCCGCACGTGGGCGTCCTAAAACCCCGGACCGGTCGAACCGGCACCTTTTCCAAGCGAACCGGAACCGCTCCACCGGACCGGGTCGAGCGCAAAAACCCTAAGTCTCCCTCCCCGCGCGTTTTCTCTGCGACCGTCTCTGCTTCTTCCGACTTCACAGAGAGAGAGAGAGAGATGGGGAGCGACGGCGAAGCGGAGAGAGCGCAGAAGGAGAAGGAGAAGGAGAGGAAGAAGGTGGCGGCGCTGGCCCCCATCGCGAAGCCCCTCGCCGGCAAGAAGCTCTGCAAGCGGACCCTCAAGCTCGTCCGTCGAGGTACGAAACATGTCGCGCGGTTCGGTTCTCTTGCCCCTTTTGGGACGCGCTCGATCGACGGGGGCGATTGCATCCGATGTTGTTTTTCTGGGTTTTTCTTTCCCTTTGGGGAGATGGGTTTTTGGCTTTGATTAGGACCTGGATGCTTAGAGACCCGAATCTTGTTCATCCTTCGACGGGGTTTTAACTGAAATTAGCAGTCGAACTGTCTTGCTGTCGCGTTTTTTGAATCTGGGTAGGTGCGTCGTGGTACGTTGGAGCTGCGAGCTCGATAAAGACGCGAGCTTGCAGTTTATGAGCTGGAACTATGTACAAAATGCCAGATTTTGCTTGGCGAGGAAAGGAAATTTCAGTGATATCCCCCAATTTCAGTTGCTATTGCGCTGAATATGTCCTCTTTTTGTTGAATGTATTGACGACGATGCGGGGCTTTCAACAAAACCGAATTTTTCGTGGAAGTAGTCAGACATATCACCGAAACTTGTTCGTTCTTTGGTTTAGTCTGACTGTGCTTTCGAACAGAAGCTATCCAGTCCAGCTTTCTTAAGGCTTTACTTTGGAGATGCTATGTTGCGTCGAGGAGACTATTGATTCGCATATACATTCGAATTGATGGAATCGATGCGCGTACTGTAATGTAATAGCTAATTCGAATGTTGTGTCTTGACTCGCAGCTGCTGAGCAGAAATGCTTGAAAAGAGGTGTGAAGGAGGTGGTCAAGAGCATCAGGCGCGGTCACAAAGGGTCAGCATCAACTTTCTTTGCATCATCCTTGCATCTGTTCTCCATTTCCTGTAAAACCATTTGCATAGTTCTCTTTCTTGTTAGATGAGTTTCCCACTATTCCTTTATACCAACATATCATTTTGGGTCCATGTTGTTCTTCTTTTTCAAACGTTTGTTTGGGCTCTCTAAATTGCGGTGATTGTGATACCAGTTGAAGAGGTTTTAATGAAGAATTTGGCATGTAAGTAGCACTTGGTGGTGATGTTGTCAGCTCCAGCAGGGTGAAATACATGTCGGAGTTTTAGGAGAATGTATGTTTTCAACAGAAGTGTGGTCTGTGCATGCAAATGAGCTGCCACACCGGCCTTTTTAAAATGCCGAGACGGAGAGCTTGTAATTTTATGAAGATGATTGTGTTATTATATGATCAAGGTGATTTAAAACGTGCCATTTTCAGTTCTCAAGTTACAGTACTACTTCTGGTACAGTCTCCAGCAGTGCGCGCCAAGGAAAGACACTAAGAGAGCATTCGCCCAAGCCCTTTGGGGATAATTTTTGTTACTTTTAAGTTGTGTTTTATGTATTTGAGTAAATCACTCATCTTTCTTTTCTTATTCTTTCCTTTTTTGGATGGTGCAGATTATGCGTCATTGCTGGCAACATATCACCCATTGATGTGATCACTCATGTTCCTATTCTATGCGAAGAGAATGATATCTCCTATATATATGTTCCCTCGAAGGAGGTAAGTTTATACCATCCTTTGATGTAAATGACTAGGTTTTTTTCTTTTTTAAGTCATCACCATGCTTGATGCAGACGGGTTGCCATTACCTCCGAAACTTAGTTCGTCTTCACCTAATCAGCTGTTTAACTTTTGGTTCTCCCAGCTCTGAGATTATTATCCTGTTTCCTTTTTATGGTTTCAGGATCTAGCGAATGCAGGAGCAACAAAGAGACCAACATGCTGTGTTCTGGTACTTACAAAGCCAACTAAGGGTGAATTAGGCCCAGAAGAGCAAGAAAAATTAAAGGCTGATTATGACCAAGTTGTAACAGAAGTATCTGAACTTACCTCCACTCTTTTTTAAAAGGTCATCATCCTTGGGGATCTGCTTCTTTTATGTTCATTACTTTGCTAGTTCTGGTTATTGTATTGTCTGTGTAGTCCACTGGTCTCTGCAGTTTTTAGGCGCCACGGTACATCTATAAAATCATGTATGCGCATCTTAAGCAGTTGCCACAAAAGCTGGTAAAGCAATATCAGTATAAGGGATTGTGCTTTTAGAGTGTCATGAGCAGTAATGCACATGAATTCTTGCAACATCGATTTGCCTCCAAAGAGTTAGCAATTCGCTGCCTTGGAGATGCAGACCAAGGGCTGTTTTATTTCACAACAGCATGCGTCGGAGATCCTAGTTAGCAGTTTTAATTACATAATTTCCCAAGGAATCCTGGTCACTGGACATAAACGCGTTCCCACTCCGAGGCCAAAATGTTCAGTAGAAACTAGAAAGGAAGTCGGGTGAATTGCAGCAATATTTATTGGAAACTTTAGTAAGATGGGATCAGCAATCAAGCTAACACGACCCATAATCCCAAAAATGCTGATTCAATCTTGATGTGAATGTATTTTTATCTCTCTGGGGGTTTTGATGCGAGAGAGAGAGAGAGAGAGAGAGAGAGAGAGAATCAGTTTAGATCAAATGATGTACTTCCCGGTTTCCAGTTTAAAGTGAAACCTGGCTGCCAACTTGCCCATAATCAAACAAAGGGATTGGCGTTGAAATGCAAGTGAAATCCGAAAGAAACATTGTCTTAGGAACAGGTTTCCTGAAATGCAACGGTATGAACTAGTTCCATAATTATGTGGAGTGACAATTTCAATGTGAATTGCGCAAATTTTGCCCGAATGATGAGAACTTCGTCGAGAATGAACTTCACTGATTTTTATCTCTGGAATGTATACACCTCAAAATCATTTTAAACTTGCATGACTTCGCTGCTTTATTTGCTACGATGTCATAATAGTCATTGCTTTTGACTAGATGGTCCAATAAGAAACCTCTTTATCATAGATGAAGCTGAAAAGCTACAATATACAGTAGACAACCCCCCCGGCACATGCCTTTACAGTAATTATGGGTGGCCTTCCCACAATGCAGATTTAAAACATACAGATACGAAATAGAAGGGTAGTAGTGATGTTTAATGGTAATAATGCAAGCGGAAGAATCACCTTTGGGTAGTCAAGGTCTTGAACAGAATCAGACCTAAGCCACCGAAAGCTAGGGTCAGTACAATAGGGACGGTGACGACATCAGCCATCGAGGTTACGCCATTTGTTCTTGCTTGACGCGTCCTCTCCCCCCAGTAGTCGTGTAGAAGATTGCTCAGATTGTCTAGCTGGTGCATGATTTGGCGTTGTGATCGGGCAATTACTAGTATCTGCCATTGTGAGAACAAAACACGGATAACAAACAGCCATTGTTAACATATGAAGTAAAATCATGACAATAAAATGCCGAAAAGATTAAAGGTGAGACATCAACTCAATCTTTCCCAAGTGAAAGCTTCTGTCCAGACAATAACATTCCATTTTTATCAGCCAGGAGTACATTCAAAAACCTATTCAACACAAACAGGACTCACTATCTCTTGGGCTATGGCTTCAACTGTCAATGCATTTTTGTGCCAGAAGATACTGTTAATGCAACAGGTTATGGCCCTTTCTGGTATTTTATCAGGCCTGAAAATTCCCGGGGAAGTTTTGGGATTTGCCATTAAGGCACATCTAGTTTTTGAAGATATTCAAAATGGCACAACACCGCCCATTAAGTTTCACTATGTCACCAGTTCGTCAAAACAGGGTCTTAGAAGGTAAACTCAATATCATACTCTTAAGGCTATAGCATATGCTGCGTCAGAAAAGATAAGGCCAGTTATCATAGCTCTAATATCAGAAGATCTCTCCTTAATATCTCACTCAAGTAAAAGTCAAAGCTGGTCCATCAGATCTACTGCGCCCACCTAAGTTGTAAGAGACGAGACTTGGAAACATACCTCTTCCATAAGTGGGGAGTCCTTAGCTAATTGGGAAGAGGATGAAGAATGTGGCATTAAAGAATTAGTCAAAGACCCATTTCCTAAGCCAGATATAAAGAGAGAAGTGGGTCCAGATCCATTGCAGGCTTCAGCCTGCAGTGCTAAGTTCTGTTGACTAGCTGAAACTCTTCTGGTGTTGGACTTGGAATTGAGCTCCTCGATACGAGTTGAAAATTCATCCATCCTCTCATTGAGCGTGGATATTTGCTCGGATAGATGAGTGATCACTCCCTGCACCCAGTCAAATGTGAGTAAAAAACTAACCTTATGACAGATTGCAAGGGATGGGGGGCCAAAATCAGCAAAATAATGTTGGGGAGGGACCACAATAAATAAGGATAAATTGTTACAGCTTACAGAAGAGGAAGATTTATGTGAAGATGGTTTAACATCGTGAGGTTCTTTCAGATTTTCATCATTCTTACCTGGTTTGCAATTGCAGGCGGTTCTAAAGTTCTTCCATCAAACCTTCTATTATTGATGGCAAGTCTGGTCAATTTTAAGTTCTTGTCTTTCTGATTGGAGAAAGACTGAGACATCCCACTGAAAGGAATACAGACAGAATTCAATGAATGATTGCTTGAACTTCCCATAATAAAGATGGTGCTCCCGCTAAATCTGTCCTAAATGATGCAAAAATTTTTGAAAGCACTAAAATAAAGTTCTGTGTGCGCGTGGCGTGCACATTCATTTTTTTGTAAGCTCCTCTCCTCTAAACTTGCTCTATACTAGCTTTTAATAGGGAAGTATCTAGCGTTGTGGGTTAATGAGCGTATACCGGTTGAGATATTTCATCCTCCTATCTGCAGAAGCCCGGGAAAGTGCCTCTTTAGGGCTGGAAACAAGATCATCATCTAGGCTGAGCTTTGTCTTCAAATCGTCTGGCAATGCCTACAAAAAAACTAAATCATCAGTGGAGCAAGCAGATCAAATCTACAGAGATATAAGAAGAGGCATACCATAACATCATTTACAAGCTTCTCCAACTGAATCTGTTCTATGTAGGTACGAGGAACATATGAACCATCCAAACCCAGCTGCTCTGCAACATACTTGACATACATACGGTCACGTCCTTGTACCTTCACAACCAGATCAGAAAGATTTTGTTGTTGGCCTTCCAAATATCAAAACAGAAGCAGCTAGTAGATGCAAACACGCTAGCAAGATAATTTATGAATACATTCAGACAACTTTTATATCCACAATAATATTTTCACAATAGGATGCCGAAAAACAAAGCTCTCTACACTTATGAGTTCGAATGCAATGGCTTTACATTCATTTATACTTTCTTTTTCATATGTTAAGAAAATATTCGAATCAGGAAAGCTGTATTCAGGTCTAAAAGGTACCAAACACCTTGGGTGATGGTTCAGTAATGTTAAGTTGTCCTGTATTAAAACGCTAGAGGATTCTTTTGGTGTACAGGGTTACATTTCAATTCAAAATTAACAAAATGCATGATAGGTTTGAATCTAAAGTTATAAGACACTGACACAATAAAATGGCCACAAATGTTGAGTGGACTAAGCTGAGCAATAAATGAAGCAGCTGAAATGTACCTGAACATACTTGCGATTAAGCTGTTCCAGCCAATCAGTTTTCAGAGTCACCCTCTCATCAGAGAAGATGTGGCTGCTTCGTTTCAGAATGGATGCGATTGTGTAGCCAAGGGCCATCAATCCTCCTAGCAGGCGTACGCTAACTTCAAAAGTTATTCTCGGAGATATAATGAATGGACTATCTGTAACCCATTCCTGATACAAACAACATTAAATGCATTGAAGCACAGAAGAGGATATTAAATTATTAAGTGTTGATATGGCAAAAATCAACACTAGCTTTGAACTCTCCCAAAATAAAAATAAAAAACAAAGTAGTTGGCCTACTCTGTAGATGTCCATGGAAGATGCCATCTCCCATCCCGAATTCTAGACAAACGTCTTTATTACCATCTTAATAATGTTAAAGTAAGGTAAATATGATGCATAAGGTTGCTTAACGTTGGTTTTAGCAAACCTTGTCACACATTTTTCATCAACTTCCTTTCACAAAATGGCTACTCAAAGCTTAGAACCCAGTGCAGAGACTATCAGCATTTATGGACTAGAATGTAGCCTATTAATCATGTACATCAGTTATACAGTACAAAACCCTTTTCAATGTGTTTGTTCTTGACAAGAATCCAACTTCCACACTTTCAATGTGTTTGTTCTTGACAAGAATCCAACTTCCACACTGACATTTTTAACTTGTTCCCTCCAAAATTTTCTCAGAAAAGAACAATCAAGCTTGCATCTTTTCCAAAGGAAAGAGCAATGGGATGTAATTTTAAGGGTGCATTTCTTTCAGGGGGAAACCCACGATTTGAGAAAAATTTACCTAAACATGATCGCCTGTATAACTTACAAAAATGATCAAACGAAAAATATTTTCATCATTTACGAAAATGTTTAGTCTTAATTGTTGTCGATATTAAAATTATTTTCCAGTGACTAATTTTTCTATTCGATATAGTCAATCATTTTTAGAAAAATCCTTCCCAAATCATTCATTTTCTGTGAAATTAATGGATCCCTAAGAAAATGACAAGTGAAAAGTATCTTTAAATTATGAAGATAATTGGCAAACCCACTTTCTCCTAAAAAAGCATCTGACTATTGCCTCTGTTTTCACTCTTAAAACATGTTCTCTAAAGAATTTCTTAGAGGGCACTTCTCCCAGAACTTGCAGGATCTTATGGAAAAAGCCAATATGTCGGTAGCAGATCAGATCAAGTATTTCAAGAAGTTTTGTGAAGAGTTGAAATTTACAAGGAGATTTAGTTAGAAGCTGCTGTACCAAAAACTAATCAGAAACTTGTTTTCAGAGTGGTATGGGAATCAAGTGGGAAACTAGATGCTGGTATTACTGAATATCTTGGTAAATGCTTTAATGACATTACTTCAGTCTTGTAGCATAGGTCATCTTTATAGGAATTGTGACACAAAGACAATATTTTTGAAGGCAATGCCAAGTGATCGCTAACAGTTAAATTTGCAACTCAGATCACAAGCTTCAGAACAGCTAAAGTAACAAGTATGACACATATTTTGCCTAAGAATGGAACTAGAGAAAAGTCTAATTTAAGGTTTTATTACATTCTGAAAAACCATGGCAGCCATTATTTTTATCAAGACTTGCAAGGCAGGTTTTACTTGGTTTTCTATCATATCTCCAAACGTAAGAAAAAAGAATGGAAAACATGACACCATAGCAAGAAGCTTAACCTTATATTTATCTCACCTCAAACATAAGATTGTATTTGCCATCTCTATTTCGCATCCTGAGGTATGATTGGCAAGCTTCTGGATCTTCACCTGGCGGCAGAAGGTATATATCATAAGTTTCCTCCATACTCTCTGAATATGTTCCGGGGAAAACAGCCTTGATTTGATCAACTGTTACTGTCCTTGTTGACTGCACACAAAAGGTACCAATTAAGTTACAGAAAAAGAAAAAGAAGCAAGTCTAGGTCTGAGATAGAAATGTAAAAGTAGACTACAAACTCCAGATAGAAAGGGTTTGACAATAACTTTGAGAATATAAGTGGGATTCTGAAATCCAGAGAAAGGATTAAATTTGTTGATTATTTTGATATGCGCGGTCTGAAGATCAGGCTCAATGAAAGCCTTGTACATTGGGTACACCTGCAGGGGATAAAAACTGGGTTAGATGCATCGATGGTGAAAAACTGAAAATAATAATCAGCAGACAACTGGGCACCCCATTACTTAATTAAACTCTTGACACAAGGAAAGCAAGAAAACCGTTTCAGATATCTGCTGAATGATTTCTTCAGGTTCTTGGCCAGCACGTTGGATATCCCTTAGAACTCGTTTGACAAGATCAAAATGTACCCCCCCAGTCACAGAGACGCGAAGGTCAAGCAAAGGCCGCAATTTTTCACTCAGGGCGTAAATGCCTTCTATAATCACAATGCGAGAACTGGGAACTTCAATAGTCCTGTCAAAAGCATAATTTCAAATTTTCTTCTTTTGCATAATGCATCTAGGATATGTAGATACAGTAAATGAACAGCAGCAGTTTTTAATGTATTCTACAAAAGTTTTCCAATTTCATCAGGTAAATATTTCTCCCTTTTTCCAATGAAGTAAGTAAATTTTACACATTTAGAGATATGTGCATAACCTGTAGCCGATGCGAGAGCTAGACTTGAAATCATATATTGGAACCTGAACGGGCTTCCCGGCCTTTAAACCATGAATATTCTCAAGCAATGTGTCATAGTCCGTCAAGCGAGGATCTGCTTCAAATATAATTGTCAGAATTTATCCCTTATATCTCATTTAGCAAAGTTCATGGAATGAAAAGTATTTGCAACATTATAGGATGCAATTTGTGAACCATATCCTAGAATGCCTGTAGATGACTAGAGGAATTAGGTAGAAGAAAGACCCCTGCATGAATGGAAATCTAAATGACAATATGTGCCAACATAGCTGGAGCACAATGCAAGGTAAGGATAGGAAGAAAATTGAAGTAGAACCCTAACCCTAAGCTTTCATAAGTTAGCATGTATCAACCTTCAGGCTTTGATAACGATCTACCTTCAGATTCAGCCCATATTATTAACTGAACAACTGCTGAAGTAAGGGACATGACTGCGGAAATATAATACATGTTGGAGAGCAGTTGGTCATGTCCAGTCTAAGAGATAAAATACTTATTAAAGATAGATGACTTCAGAAAAAAAGAAGCCTTGATCCTAGGAATGAAAAGAAGATTAAAAGACCTACATGACAGGTGAATATTAAGCATTCATGCTTAAAATGTCCAAGTACTAAACCAGAGAAATCATGAAAAGACATGGAAAATGGCCGCCTTACATCACTGACCTACTCAAAAGCCAGGGCAGCTGGCAAAATAATGTCTTAATAATTCAAAATGCATGTATCTGTGATCATTGTGCATTCCGCTCGTGTTCCACAAATTTTACCAAGTCATCAAGTTTTACACATTTTTGCCGAGTTGGACTTGGTTGGCTACTCTTCACTAACCCGGTTGGTTCCATTGAACTGATTAAACATCTCATGAAGATTGGCCCACAAAGCTGATAGATTTTTGCCACAAGCCAATGCTCTGTTTCTTTCCAGTGCCAACATCTCAAGGAAGCTCTCTTCCCAAAGGTCAAGCTAACCCATTCCTAGACATCAGTGTTTCTTTAAGATTGGAAAACAATCTCGAAGTGGCTGTTAATTCTCCGACCTCTACATAGGTGATTCTCCCCTCCAGTATTCAAAATAAGCTCTTCTGAAAGTGGACATTCTGTAAACCCTACCAATCCTATATATTTTGAGCTTGTGCCTTGTATCGCTCCTAAAACTCTTTGGTATCTGGCTGAAGTGGAACTCTAGAACTTACCAGCACCTACAAGGAATTTAAAAAGTTGAAGATAAACCTAAAACTGACAAGGGTGAATAGAGGACTCACCATCGAAGTTGCCGTCGATTATACGGCTGGAGTCATTGTAATTATCCATTGTTATGACAGCAATGCTGGGCATAAAGTTCAGCACCTTCTCAGTGAACACAGTCTTACCAGCTCCAGAAGGACCAGCTACTCCAACTAATATTAACCCATCATTCTTTTGGGCCAACAATTGACATGCCCGAATAAATATGAAAAAACCCTTCTCGAATGAAAGTGATTCCTGGATCGGAACGATCTCAAAGCGATCAGAGTCCTTTCTCTTGACTATCTGAACCTGATCCCGCAAGAGGCCAGAACGCCGGCGAGGTGAATCGGCACTTGGTGAATTATCTTGAGCCATCTGTGAAGCAGATGTACACATCCCTCAGAAAGTTGCAGATGAAAGCTTAAACAGGAAAGGAGCTATCGCTAAGCATCTGTAGCAGATCAGCAGTGGAATGATTCTGATATTTTGAGGAATATGAGGTAATATCGAAATGGCAGAGAGGTGACAAAAGCGGAATAGAAACAATGGCAAAGATTGCAAATGCTGCGACGACCTATATGTAAGCAATCACTCGACTGCCTTTGGCCGATCATGTATAGTAACCTCACCAAACATACATGACAAAGTCTCAAATGGTCCTTCAAGATCATGGCAACAGTTAGACACAAATCTTTCACCAGATTGCATCATTGCTATTAGCTGAGTATCTAGGATCAATACGACCGTGAACACCAAACTGAGAACGTATCCGAAGCTTTTCTCCCGAAGAGATCATGTGTCGGGTGAAATCCGCAGTCACCAAGAAAAAGAAAAAGAAAAAGAACAATCAAGAACATTAAAGCTCTCGAACGACCGTACTCACCAGCCGATGATTCTAATGAAAACATGTCAAAGACCGATTTCTTTCCACAAGAACCATCGAATTTATAACAAGGAAGTCGAAAACGAATCGGCGCATCAAAGATCATCAAAGCAAACATCATTCACACTAGAAAACGAAGCCCTTCATTTCTTCCCCACAAAAAAGAACTATATTTAGACGAACCTGGTTCTCGGGTAATGTCAAGAACACCCGACAAAAACAACAGCAAGAAACAACGCCGGCGATCTTCCGGGTTGCAACAACGGAGGTCTGTTCTCCCGAGAAATCAAAAGGGTCGCCAGAAGGATCGGCAACGGTTCTCGGGAGGCAATTGGGTGGCCCCAGAAAAGGCGGGACGATAGTGGAAGGCACAGGAATCGAATCTTTATGGCAACTGGGTATTGGCAAAAAGATCGAGGGGAGGGGATTCTTGATCCTTCCGTGAGGCAGAGCGAACAGAGCTTGTCAGTTCATGAAGAGAGTGAGTGAATTCATTACGATGTTCCGGCACTGACCGGTACTGGACTACGCGACAAAACCAGTTCCTTTAAAGCTGCGATGGTAGATATCTGACGCTAAGCAGAGCAGTGCGCACGTGTCTGGTGGATAAACGGGCTGACTTTTAAAATCTTTAAATTTAAAAAATATTGAGCAAAAGCACATTATTGAGAACTTCTGATTAAAGAAAAATAAAAGAGGGTCATTGATAAAAAGACACCATACAAAGAAATTATATGAACACGCATGCTTAGTGAAAAGATTAGAGAAAATATTACGAATGATTCTTAAATTTTGATAGAATGCACAATGTAACTTGTGAACTTTCAATTAGTTCAATATAGTCTCTAAACTTTATCTCGATGTGAAATGTAGTCCCTAAATTTTTAATTTATCCGATATAATCCCGGAACTCTTGGTACATATTCAGTTTAGTCCATGTACTTTATAAAAATGTTTAATATTGTCCCTAAATTTGAATTGATAGAAAGACAACATTGAAAAATAGTTAGGGCTAAATTGAACATGTAGCAAAAGTTCGGAGATCACATTGAATAAATTAAAAATTTAGGAATCGTATTACACATTAAATTAAAGTTCATGGATTATTTGTGTCATTAACTCAAAAAATTAAAATCCCTTCAATGTAAGAGGTATCAAACATGATTTTTACATCAATCTCCTCTTCTAAAGTCACCCTAGCACAAGAATTGAAAATCAACCGTTTAAATCTTATCAATCGTATACAAACATCTCTGAGTTAGGATTGCCTACACATGCTCAATATTGGAACTTAATCGATATGTAAAAGAAGCTTCATGAGTTCTCAAATAATGAGGCCTTTCGTGCAAATCTCAAAACAGTATATGCAATGAAAAAGAGCCTAATTCCCTAAGAAAAACCCAATCTTAGGTCAAATCCTAATTCTTTATCGAACTTTTTTGTCTAAAAAATCACCTGCTCTCACTTGAGTTGTAAATCTACCTACACAATTCAAAAATCTCCTTTAATTTCTTTAAAATTGCCAATATAAGAACCACTTAGAGGTTTAATTATTAGAACCTGCATCTTTACCTACATCCTCACCTTTGTATATTTATATGGATTAATAGTAGCCTCCATATGTTGATAATGTTGAAGAAATCGGAGGAAACTTTTGAACGAGGGATTCCACGGGAGCATATTTGTAACTAGAGTAAAAGCGGCGACTTTTTCTTGATAGAAAAAAAAAGATTTAGGGTAGAAAAGGAATTGAATCTAAAATTGAGAGTTTTTTTAGGAAAAGAAAATAACATTAGGTATGTTTTTGGAAATTAAGGATTTGGAAAGGGATAATGATACAAATAATCATAATCCCTAAATTTTGGCTCAATGTGCAATATTGTCTCTAAGCCTTTAATTTGTTCAATATAATTCATAAACTTTAACCTAATCTCTAATATCGTCTCTGAATTTTAACTTGTTCAATGCAGTTCTTGAACTTTTGATTATATTCAATCTAATCCCTAAATTACATGAAAATATTCAATATTATTCTTCAGTTGATTCAAGCTCATGAATGACATTGAACATTTTTATATAATTCGAGAACTAAATTTAACATGTATCAAAAGTTCATGAATACCGCCAAATGAGTTAAAATTTTAGGGACGTTATTACATATTGGCTTAAAATTCATAGATTGCTTCAAATAAATTAAAAGTTTAAGAACAATATTACACATAAAGCCAAAGTCAAAGAACCATTTGTGTGATTTTATTACAAAGCGCATGCACATACTTGAGTAAAATCAAGGAGAAATTATATAAATAGTCCTTGAATTTTGGCCTAATTTGTAATGTGGTCTTTGAATTTTTAATTTGTTTAGTGTTGTTAACTTTAGCCTAATGTGCAATGCGACACTTGAGCTTTTAATTTATTCAATATAATCATTAACATTTTGGTACATGTTCAATTTAGTCATTGAACCATATGAAAATGTTCAATATTGTCTATGATCTTGAATTAATGGAAAGACTATATCGAACATTTTCGTATAATTTAGGGGATTATGACACGAGGCAGGGAAAATGAAAACAGGATTCGTGGCAGGTATGCTATCCCACGTGCATGGCCCTTCCGTGACCTTAGGGACTGCTTGTTAGCCACCAAATTCCTCTTCTTTAGGATGATAGAATTCTGATGCACATGCTCGAAATTGTGGCAAGTGCAAAGTATACTACTAGGATTGATCAGAATATCCTTGGTTCTAAAGAATCATACCAATCAGAAAGGAGGGTAGGAGAGAGCTTTAAAAATTCATAGCAAACCACACAATATTATTTTAGAGAGAGTGCGTTCTGCCCCTTAACATTTACAAGCATTGACTTATATAGGCATAAAACAAACAATGAAGACAATTTTACACTCTTTGTGGCTGACCAATTATTTGACCCTTGTGTGGACATATGAAGACCTTGCTTCCATCAGACTTATCCTACATTTTTCACTTTTACTAAAGTATGCTACAGTGTTATGAATAGTGCCAAATAGTACATAAATAGTGTCAAACGGTATCAAACGGTACCAAACAATGCCAAATAGTACTAAATAATGCCAAATAGTGTGAAATAGTACTTTTAAACCAAAATTTCCTAATCTTTATGTGATGCTTTAGACTTCTTTTTCTTTGTTGCTTTAGTCTTCTTCTTTTGGAGATGCTTCATACTTCTTCACAAGTTGTACTTACAGATTGATTCATCATTGTTTGAGCTGTCTAAGCCATCTTCGTCTTTCTGCCTCCTATATTCTCTTATAAGTCTTTCAATTTCGAGAGCTTCAAGATGGTCAAAATCCGTAGCCTCTAGGGGATGATAAGAACTAGATGGGATGTTAGTAGGATTATTAAACGTGCTTTTCTCCTAATTATCTCCATACTCTTGCTTAAGTGCTTCAAGGAGTTTCTCCACTTCTTCAATTTCTAGAGCAACTTCCACATTTAATTCAGATAGCTTTTGTATTTTGGATGATTGATAATAGCTTATTGGAACATCAATGAAGCTTGATGGGATGCCAAGTTGAGATAAATTCCCAAGTTGAAGTGATGAGATTTCTTGTTCAAGACCTAGGCTGAGTGCAAGCTGTAATTCACTACGATTAAAAGGATTCCGTAACAACGGTCTTACCCATGAATCCTGTGATAATGAAGCTGGATCTTGTGAAGATGTTTGTGACTTAGGATTGTCCTACATTTCAATTCATACAATCTCCTTAGACAAGCATCGTTTATCGGCTAGGTTACGCGATAATCGTCACAATGACCCTGAAAAATATTATCAGCTTCCGTCGGCCATGGTTCTGGTGGAATAACTTGATTATACCGGCATAATATCCGATACTATCAAGGATAAGCTAAGATTCTACGATGGACAGTTGCAAAAATCTCATTTGGAGTTATATATATATGTTTATTGGGTCAGACATAAAACCGTGACCTAAAGAATTAAACAACTGTCGACCCGAAGACCGATAAATATCTGTGTCGCTTGCGAAGCTGAACCGCACGCGCAGTCACTCCCATAGTGATCGAGAGAGAGAGAGAGAGAGGGGCCATGGAAGGTACGCCGGTCTCGCATGGATTCCACATGCCGGCGGAGTGGGAGCGCCACTCGCGGTGCTGGATCGGCTGGCCGGTAAGTCCCCCCCTCCGTCTCTCCCCTCGCCGCCGTCGTCTTCTCCTCTTTTTCCCGTCGTTTTTTTTTTCCCACGGCGACCGGTCGGCCGATGAATGACGGCGTGCGGAATTCTGCTCCCGCAGGAACGTCCGGACAACTGGAGGGACAACGCCGCCCCTGCTCAGCGCATTTTTGCCAAGGTCGCCGCCGCCATATCCGAGTTCGAGCCCGTCACCGTCTGCGCGAGTACCGCTCAGGTTTTGGTGTTTCGCGTTTCGCAACCGATGGAACCTCGTGAAGTTGAGATTTTTAGCATGTGGGTGTTCCTGGAATTCCCTTTCTGAATCTGGGTATGGTGTGTGTGTCTGTGTGTGCTTAGTGGGAGAATGCGCGGAAAATGTTGCCGGCGAACGTCAGGGTCATTGAGCTGGGCATGAATGATTCCTGGTTAAGGGACACTGGACCGACTGTGAGTGATCATGAATAACACCTCAAGTCTCTTTTTAGATGTATCTGTGCCGTGATGCTTTGTATGGTGTTGTCTATTGTAGTTTGTGGTGAGGGACGGATCTCCAGGTCATGAGCGGAAGATAGCTGCGATTGATTGGAATTTCAACGGCTATGGAGGTAACTTGGCACTGTTTAAAGTATCTATCTTTGTAAAGATGAGTAGTTATTGTGACAATTGATGTCGGGTTTGCTGTGTCTTGATATCTCGATCTCGAGATGAAGGAGATAGTGTGAGGAACGTGTTCAAACTGACACAAAGAGTGCAATCACTTGTGCCATTTCAGTAATTTTTATCACAGACTGAAAAAAAGAGAAAGTGCAGGAGTTTCATATTCAATCAATTCCAGATGATTCCTTTCACTTTCTGCCTCACTAGACAACGGTGATGCAGCCAGTTAGAAAAGGATAAGTAGTCATAGTTGAAGCTGCATTGAAAAATGAACAGTTGTTTTTTCTTTGTCACCACGAATAGAGAGTTTCCCTTACTAGACAGAGTCAACACTCTGTGCTCTGATAGCTAACATGCAATGTAAAGATTCTATTACCTTAGAATATGACCAGTCAGTCAGTTTAAGTATGCTTGTTCTCTCTAAAAGTCACCATCCCGCTTGAAATTAGGTATTGAAGAAGGTTGCTATAAAGATTGGAGTCTCGACCTTCTTATAGCCAAGAAGGTATGAAGGGCTACCTCAAATACTGTGTGTAACATCTTTCTTTTCTTTTTGTGATTTCTGCCAGTTAGTAGTTGTTGTTTTCTTTTCTTCTTTTTTTCTCCATTACTCTTTTGGGTTGGGAACCCCAGACCTGTTAGCTGACAGACTTGCAACATTGTCCTGCTCGATTGTGTGCATTGCCTCATAAAGAGAATAAAGGTGGACAAGGTGCAGCTAGCAGTTACCAACAGTTAAAGGCAGTTTTCTACTTATAGTATGGAGACATCATTCAATCTCCTTATTACACGTTATTATTGTTTTTTTGAAGTCAGAATCAAATACCGGTTCCTTTGTTCTTTTTATTTTGCTACGTCATTCTCATCTACCTTTTATTTCCTGAATTCAGTGTTCCCTCTTTGTCAATTGTGGATTAATTACCTTACGATGTACTGTCAGATTCTTCAAGTTGAGGAGATTCCTAGGTTTCCACAGGAAATCATACTTGAAGGTGGAAGCATCCACGTAGATGGAGAAGGTATTATCCACATGCTGTTTAGTGAGCAATTTAGTAACACTCTAGTGGTGGAGATAATTGACTTGGTGGTATTATTCACAATTCTCACATGTGCAGGTGGGCACGAATATTATACTTTAATGCGTAATTTGAGCTTACACTATATTTTCCAATCTTCTCAGTGGACACATGGATGGAGATCTTTAGACAAATTTGAATAATTTCTTCCATGTGCATTATCATCATTCATCATTCATCATTCAAACTTTTTACTTTGATAATAACTAGATGACATCAGGAAGAAAGAAGGCCTGCCGTCATTATTATATCCTTGGCAATTTGTTTCTGTTTGAATCCATATCCTTTTGGTGAATTAAGGAGCTTGAGAGGCTCATCTTAAGTAGCATTTGAGAGTGCAAGGCAAGAAAGTCTGCAATCACACCACATGTTAATTTCTCTCTAAATGTTATTGGAAATTTCTGCTGCTTCATCGTCATACAGGTATTTCCACGTCAGTTCTCCTGGTTATCTTGTGACTTCCTCAGGAAGTCTGTCTTCATCAATGTGATCAACATGTCCCTCTCGATGCTTAGAAAATTCCAGTTGCAAATCAACTCCATTTGAAACATCATGAACAATTTATTGAGCCTGGGAAATTAGTTCTCAGACTGCTATTCTCCTCCTGTAGTACCTAGAATTCATTAAGGTGGAAAGCTTTTTGCAGTTGTTGCGGTTCCACTCTGACTAGCTCTAGAATTTTGTATCAGGCACTGTAGAGTAAATCCCCTCTTCTTGATTCATTTATCAATGATTCTGAAAAGCACTGTTTTCATTTTGTCTTGCTGCAGTCTCAAACAGATTGATTTCTTGGTACCTGAATGCTTCGCCGATTGGCCCGTCTTGTTTCATAGTCTTTTTTCTTCAGGGACTTGTCTTACCACTGAGGAATGCCTCCTGAACAAAAACAGGAACCCGCAATTAACCAGAGAACAAATTGAGGATGTACTCAAGGCATATCTTGGTGTCAAGAAGATCATATGGCTGCCTCGTGGATTATATGGTACACTACTGTTATTAGTTGACAGTTATACCATGAAGCTGAAATCAAAATCTGGGCATATTGTCTTCTAAATTTCTTCAAAGTCTTGTATATTCTTACTATACTATAACTTGTAGCATCTCAATCTCTCTTCAGTCATACTTGTGGTAGTCTCCAAAACATAATGGACTTCCTCTTAAGGTTTGATGATGGGGGAGTTTTGGCTTTGTCACTCACATGGTGACACAGGAAACCATTCTCACAATTTAGGGAATATTCCAGTTTCCCTGTCAACATTGTCGTTGCTTTTCCACAAGAGTGTATACATCAACCGAGAATATGCTTCTATCCTAGTAGATAGCGTGCTTTTCCTTATGTGTTAAATGATTAATGGGCTTTCGGCAGGTGATGATGATACAAACGGCCATATTGATAATATGTGTTGTTTTGTGAAGCCTGGTACGGTTTTACTCTCATGGATTGAATACGAAAAGGATCTTCAATATGAACGATCTGTGGAAGCATATCAGGTTCTCTCTAATGCAACTGATGCCGCTGGTAGGAAATTGCAGATAATTAAACTCCGTGTTCCTGGTCCTCTCTATTTGACAGAAGAAGAGGCTGCTGGATTGGTGCAGGCAAGCATTTTAGAGTCTTAGAATAGGTGCTTGTGTGGCTACTTCTTTTTAACACAGTATTGGAATTGTCACCAGAGAGATGAAAAGCATAGCATATATTCTTACGCCCTTTTCTGTGGGTCTGCATTAGCTTGAGGAGAGAAATGACGTTTTGGAAGTGTGCGAGCTTTCCAATGTCTCAGCTTTCTGCATAGATCTTTTGATTTAATTAGGATGCAGCTTTCGACTTACACTTGAATCTTCCATGATGTCTTCAATTTTGGCCCAAAAAAATCGTCTGCCGTGTTGATGAAAAACAAAACACATTGTCCATACAGTGACTGTCCTATAATTTACAACAGGATGGTGATGCAGTACCAAGACTGCCGGATACAAGACTTGCTGCTTCATATGTTAACTTTTATATTGCTAATCAAGCAGTCATTGTTCCACAATTTGGGGATCCGAAGTGGGATGATGAAGCTGCTCGTGTCCTGGGTGATGCTTTCCCAGATCGTTCGGGTATGTAACACTATCTATTCTTCTCTCGATTCGTTTTATAGTCTTCTGTAGAACCAAGTCAAGGACATGAGCTGTTCTTAACCTTCCCTTCTCAAGATTATTTTCCTGTGCTCGCCCCCACCCCCTGGGAGAAAAATAACAAATTTAGCTATGGAATATCAGGTTATGTGCATTGGTTGATCTGCCTAGAATCTCAACTAGCTTTGGTATCGTTTCTCAAGGGGGAAATCAACTTATTCTGTGTCTTACTTGGTGTCTTACGCTGTGAAGCATACTTACAAATGGAAACACGTGCACAAGGGCACAAAACATGATTGTTTTAAGTATCTGATCGTCACCTCTTTTTCTCTACCGAAGATACTGACAAGTTGATGCTTGCATCAGGTGGTGAGAATTGAGGGTGCTAGGGAAATTGTACTAGGTGGTGGAAATATTCACTGCATCACGCAACAGCAACCAGCGACTGTTCCCAAGTAACACAACACATGGCCGACTGCCAAATATATGGCAAAAACTCATCATAATACCTTGCGGACCTTGGTGAAGCTCCCAAACCTCTGGAGAAGTTCATCACCTAAATCATCACTGCCAATTATTTATGAGATGCTGTTTACTATTCGATATGTGACTGCTGATTCCATGTGTGCTTTGTTCCTGTGCGTTATATGATGGCCCCTGTATTCTGGATTGTATTCTAATCATGGCTGGGAGATACTTGGAATATGTATGTACCACCATTAGTTCCATCAAAGAGACATCATATTACCTTTTAACCGCCTCTTTGTGAAGAACATTCAACAGCTGATGCCAATCATCTAATCAAACCTTACACTTGAATGTGTATTCCAAGAATGATCTATATGAAGTGAGGTATTAGCTATTGGACAATATCACCCCGGTCGGCTTCGATTATTCGATATTACTAATTAGTATGAGCTGGATATCATGTGTAGCATGAGTCCCATGACATCTTTGGCACAGACGATAGAAAAGAGATGATATTAGATATCAAAAACATATCATCCATAGACATTAGCCATCCTTTAATTTGAAAATCTTACGATTTAGTATATCAGCATCTGTAAAAAAAATCCTTACTTCATAATTTTCAACTATCTTATAATGATGGAAAATCTAAAAGTACATAAAATGGTAGCTGCAAAAGATTGAGATCTGTTCTGAGATGAAGGGCTTTCATGTATGCATTGTGATTGCGAGATGGCAAAAGATAAAAGACGAATCAAGCCAACTTGTAATCGCAAAAAGAGCCAAGCTCGATTGCTTGCAAAGCAAGCAACGTATGCCAGGGGTCAAGGATCTATTTGTTAACTTGTCCAATAATGACTAATTCTATTCTTTCTTTCTAAGAAAGGAAAAAAGAACATAAATCCATTGGGTTAAGAGAAAAATAAGAAAAATATATTAAAAAAATTAAAAGAAATACAAAAATTTAAGAATTTATCGAACGTATTTATTTCGAAATGAAAATTTTAAACAGTTAGCAAACGTTTTAAAATATTCAGAAATTATTCTCGAAAATAAAATAAAAAAATTTATTTCTGAATAGAAATTATCCTCCATTACGAAAGGCATCTCAACTTGCTCATTTGGACAAGCTCCCTATTTTACTACTGGGCATACATAACCGACAGGTCAACGCCCCATCTCGCCGTTTGACTGACCGAGTGATCTCCCCACGAAACCTGCGACCGACCGCAAGCTGCACGAGCCCATGTGGTCGGACGGTAAATTTTCGAGGGATCCCAGGACGCGATGCCCGCGAAGGCAACGAGAGATTCACAGCAAATTAGCAAAACCCCAAAAATACGTAGTCGCCAAACACACACAGAATCGCAACAGATCAACCCCCGCTTTCGCTCTCTCTCTCTCTCTGTCTCTCTCTCTGTGGCAAGTCATTAACGTGAAGAAGAGCCTCGAAAGAGACGCAGGGAGAGAGGGGCCACGGCGTTTCAAGATCGCCCAATTCATTCCTATCGGAGGCGGAACGGTAGGAATGAGAAATTAGGAATCTTGGGATCGTTTCGGCGAGAGGGCGAGGAAAGGAAAAGAGGGATCTTTTGTTCTTCTCGGGTGCTTGGAGGAGGAGGGGAGAGGAATTTGTGCAGATGGGGTGTACATTTTCTGGGTTGAACGCGCTGTACGACGCCGTGAACGGGGGAGGGGACGTCTGGATCAACGAGAACAGGTTCAGGATCTTGAGGCAGCTCGGGGAAGGCGGGTTCGCGTTCGTGTATCTGGTCAAAGAGGTGGTCAACGATAACTCCTCCGTCTCCGGCGGAGGCCTGGCCAAGAAAGTCAAGGACCCTTCTCATCTTTCAGGTCCCCCAATTATTTCTTTCGATGAATTTTGCGGCTTTTTGATTGTCTGTCAGATCTTGTTGATGCGCCCTTTTCGTTTTGCATTTTGATTTTCCGATCTGGGTAGTCTTGTATAGTGATTTGATTGCTTGGGTTGTGATTTTCACGAGCTAGCTGTTGATCCGATCGAAAGACTCGATTTGCGGTGTGGACTCGACGTGAATCCCGCTTGGAAGATGTTTGCATTTGTTTTGGGCACTTTCTGGTGTCTTATGACAAGTATTAGGAGCCTCCATCTTGTGTCTAATCTGGATCCTGCACGGTTTTGGTAGCTTTTGCTTGTTTATGTTTGAGGTGTCCTGCAATCTGGGCTTTCACGGGAGTCTCTTTGAATCGGATACTTCGGTTTCTGCATTGGTATTTGTAAGATTTTATTCAGGATTTGCTAAATATGCTTTTTTTACTGTGTCAAAACTCTTTCTGGATCTTAATATTTCTACATGGTAGTTCTGATGTTAATTTGGTTTCTATGCAGATGATGGCACTTACGCAATGAAGAAAGTTCTTATTCAGAATGGTGAACAGTTGGAATTGGTGAGGGAAGAGATTCGTGTTTCATCTCTGTTTAGTCACCCCAATCTGCTTCCCCTTCTGGATCACGCCATCATTGCTGTTAAGGTAATTACCTAGTTTTCTTTTAGATCTTCCGGCAAATGGAACATTTTTCATAGTAAAGAACGTCTTCTCTGTTCCTAGTGATGAGTGATGGAATGACAAATTGATAATGCTGTAAAAGAACATATGACTCGAAGAGTATAAAATAATAATGGACTGTACAATGCGGGGTCCTCTTGGTAATATTTGGGAACACTAGATTTTGCTTGGTAAATTTAGGCATCGGCAGAAGGTTCTCAAAGCAACTATTACCTCGACAGCCTAAAATTTACACCGAAATCTTAAATTTTATCCATGACATGCATTGTTTATGACTAAAGCGTTCAGATCTGCATCCCCAATATATATTAGGTGTCTTACTGATGATTTGGGATTTCAGTATAGAGCTTGTAGAATGTTGAAATTAGATAAAGAACTTTGATCAAAGTAAATGAGTTTTCTTCTGAGCATTCCTGTGGATAATATGGAAAACAAATTAACAGTTTTTGGTCTTTGTCAATATATTATGTACCAAATTTGAAGAAACATTAGATTCGAACATGCTGAAACGAACACGAGGAGATGAAAAAAAGGGCTTTGGGGGGGATGGGGAGTTCCTGCCTTCCTGGGACTGGACGTGATTTTCTGTGATTGACCTTTGGTATCATTCTGCATAGATCACCTGTCAGCATGCTACCACGTAGATGAGCATTACTTGCTTGATACAAGCAGAATAATCGTTCACTAAGTGGCTTTAATAATGTTGTCGTTGGTGCTTCTCTTGCATTTTCCACAACTAATCCTTTTCTGACCCAAATAGTGTAGCCATCTTCTTCTCTTTTCTGAAAAATGTCTCCGACATTTTTTGAGTTCTTCTTTTCCTGCATCATCTTCATAAGATTTAATTAACATACTTGGAGGCTGGCATCTTCCTGTTCTTGTTACATTACTTATGATTTGAGGAAGTACTTATGATATTGATAAGGATCTACTTTGTAGACTGCACAAGAAGGATCTTGGAACCATGAAGCATATTTATTATTTCCTGTTCATCTGGATGGAACTTTATTCGATAATGCCAAAGTTATGAAAGCAAAAAAAGAGTTCTTTTCAACCGCCGATGTTCTTCAAATATTCCGACAGGTAAACAACAAGTTTCCATTTTATTTTACTTTCTTCTTCACGCATCATAGGTGCTTGGTATGCAGAAGCTTCATGTGACAGGCCATTGCTTATTCACACTTGAGCCACTTTTTGGTTGTTCACGTTACAATATGTAACAAAATACAATCTGTTCTTTCCAATACTATGTTGACTTTTGCAAGCTTGAAAATCACGCCAGCTATTTGCATCTATTAAAGGAGTGAGTTGTGTTTATAGTAGAAATGCTGATTGAGGTGATATCATGTCACTTGGTTGGATTTGTTTTCTGAAAGTTGATAGAGTAAGATATTAGAACAAAGAAAGAAACAAGAAAAAGCAAATAAAGTAAGGAAAACATTACAAGACTATGAGAGGTCAGAGCTAGATATCCAAGCTGAATAAAAGAGTACTACTACACAGAAGCAACTGAAGATTCTAAACCGTCAAACTATAAACCCTCAAACATTTTTTTGTTGCATTCCTTCCAAATGCACCGCATTAAGCAAACTTGTGCAGCACTCCGAGACTTCTTAGAATTTGAGCCTCCTCCATAAGCATTTGAACAGCAAAAAAACTGGATACGAATCCAAATGTGAGCTAAGGATATCATTCCAAAGCTTAAGAGCAAAATTGCAATGAAGAAAGAGATGATCAGTGGATTTCCCGGAATGCTTACACATGCAACACAAATCCGTGAGAATGAAATCCGGTTTGGCTGAGATTTCCGATAGTTAGAATCTTGTTCCAAGCTACCATCCAATAAAAGAAAGAGATACTGTAAGGCATATGGGGCAGACAGATTGCTCAAAAGGGGAATGCAAGGGGATAAAGAAAAATGTTTGAGGGTGGTTGAACGAATAAAGAATATCTGAATGTGAGTTTATCGAGGAAAGCTCCCAATCCTTGAAGTTCCTGATGACACAGGATTCCAACGAATGCAACCACCCTCCTGATGTCACTCGGTTGGATTAAGAGCAGTAGTGTATGCTCCAATTCCATGTCAATTTGCTTGTTAATGTCTTGGTATGTTGATGTTACAATTTGATCTCAATGTGTTAGGAGCTGTTTGACTAAGCAAGTAGGTGATGCAGCTTTGTGCAGGACTTAAACATATGCACAGTTTGGAGCCACCTTATGCACATAATGATGTTAAACCTGGTAATGTCCTCATAACACATAGGAAGGGACAACCTCCTCTTGCCATATTGATGGATTTTGGAAGCGCTCGACCTGCAAGGAGGCAAATTCGCTCTCGTTCAGAGGCACTGCAGTTACAGGTGCTTGTTAATTTAATACCTGTGTGGATGTGTGTGCATGCATGTGGGGCTGCAACTATAACTTTTTACCCTGTACTTTGGTTGAGGAAAAAATCTCTTGCATTTTTATGTACATCAATAACTCTTGGTCTGTCTTCTGTCTATGTCTTAGAACCATTATGTGGATATCTTTACTGGGTGTTATGGGCTTCATCAATTTAGAAGATGTATGTTCTTTTCAGTTGGTTTTTCAAGTGTACAGATAAGCTTGTGGAAAGCAAAAATTTTAGTATGAGGCTACCCTATCCTCTGCCATATAAATTTTATCCATGTGGAGAACTAAAGTAGCATAGTTCATCTCTTATCGAGTGATTGCAATTTGTATTGCTTTCTCATGGTGGTCCATGGCTTGCCATTGTACAGGAGTGGGCTTCTGAGCATTGTTCAGCACCTTTCCGGGCACCTGAGTTATGGGATTGCCCGAGCCAGGCAGACATTGATGAGAGAACTGATATTTGGTCTTTAGGATGTACACTGTACGCAATAATGTAAGTATTTGTCCTCTTTCACCATTTCTGTTCATCTCATTATGGCCTTGGGAGAACTTAAACGGTCTTGTTTGTGTATTTGTTCATAAACTGATTGGATCTGATAATGCAATTGTTTGACTGGGCATTTACCTATGTGCATGTCACATGTATATATACATACATGTCCGTATGTGTGTTTTTATCTCAAAAGACAAATACAGTAAAAGAAACTTGTACAATCTACCGATTTTTTTGTTTATAAGTACTCCAACTTCTTTCTTGCCTGTCTGTTCAATCCTGATTCTTGTTATCTAGGCCACTAGTTCGACTTACCAGTCTTGTTGGTTTTCTGTAATGACATGTCTAGACTGAAATCAAATGGTGGTGCAACCAGTTTGCTAGCAGGACATAAGCATGTTTATTTGATCTGAGTTAATCAGGCATATAAAGGATATTTGGTTAAACGACAACCACTCTTGCACATTCAATGCTATGCCAGAAATTTGACTGGAACAGTTGTTTCCCATGTGGGCTATGCATATAGTTTATTCCCACAAAGAATATTTTTAATCAAACAAGAGACTTGAGTCTGCAATATTGTGGCCATTATTTAGGACTACTTTTCTCATGCTTGTTCTCACCATTCTTTCACCCAAAAGGTATGGTGTGTCTCCATTTGAGTATGCCCTTGGAGAATCTGGAGGAAGCCTACAATTAGCAATAGTCAATGCACAGGTGAAGTGGCCGGCTGGACCAAATCCTCCATATCCAGAAGCACTCCACCAGTTTGTGACATGGATGCTTCAGCCGCAAGCTGCAATCCGTCCACGCATCGATGATGTAATAATTCACGTTGACAAGTTGATCTCAAAGTTCTCTCACTGAGGTCATGTAGGGACGAGAACAATGTGGGAGTAGCATTAGTCCTAGAGAATGGTCATTCAAACAGAGATCTGTCTTCTATTTTGCCTTTCAAGGTGATTGTCCGTGAAAGCAGTTTTAACAGTTCGTGATAAAAGATTTCACTAAAGTAAAAGTATTCCAGTTGCTGTATCTGTAGTATTTATTGGCTAATGCATTTGTTGAATTGTTTTTCCCGTGCTCTTCTTAATTCATTCGGTAAACATTCCGAGTTTGGATTACTCATAATATGTACAAACAATATTAGTCGTGGTTGTTAATCCCATTGTACGATCCTTTAAGTAATTTCTAATGAACTAATTGGCAATGATACATAAGATTTCGGCATTCGACAGTCTTAAATCTTGTGCTTCATCATGGTATTGCTTTTCAAGCAACTCCTTCATCTCGGGATTCAACTCTCTTTCAAACCCGCATTAGGAATAGAAGAAATGTGGGTAAAATCTATTCGATGTTTGCGGTGCATCTGAGGGAGAACTCTTTCATTCAGTTCTGCTTTTCCATGAGGCGACATTGCAATGTCATTACAATACTGTACACCGAGGCTAAAGAAAGGCTTCGTGTGGGCCTCTTTCTACACTGTCCACTAAAAGAGAATTTAGTAATGATGCTATTTCTGAACTGTTTGAAAGTTCCTATGTCAAAGAAACTTTTATAATGTAACGGGTCTGTACAGTCCTTGGTCTTATACAAGAGGAAGTCGATCGCTGTTCTATCTCTTTGAGTACTTGCATCAAATGTTTTTGTTACATCCTCTTGCACACGTGCACTAAAAGCTTAGAATAAGAAATTCTTGGGATCGGCATGATCTTGGACCTTAGTCAAAATAAAATGCAAAAGTTGCATTGGTCATCGTGCTGAATTGCTGCAAGCCAGCTCATGATAGGAAAACAGTGTAAAAGCGAATCTCCACGCCCCAAAATGTCAAAAAGATTCATCATAGACTCTCGCAAACGAGCACGCGTTACTCAATTCTTGAAACATCTCCGAATAAACAAAGTTGACACATGCATGCACACATGGAAACATCCTTGAAGCAGATAAACCAAAGGTTGAAAGTGAAGAACAGGATCTTGCTACTTTGAAATCTTCGTCCCATTCCCAGATTTCCATAATCCATTCTCACGTGCTCGTGAGCAAGGACTTTGAGTAAGGGATTTTTTCTCTTCACTAGCCCAAATCTGCACGCCACTTTCGTTAATCAATCATTATGTTCAACGAGACCGGACCCAATCCATGGTGGGAAAATCAATCATACCCTTTCGAGATCTCGTGAAGGGTAAATCACGTTCAACGACTGTTGTATATGTCTGAACTTGCGAAAACTTGGCGATTGCTACCGAGAGAAAAAGGAGAATGCAAAGTTGACCCAACAACAAGGACATGGCGGCAAGAATTCACCCCATGGGGCCTAACTTGTCTGATGACACCTCACAACAAATCATGACAAGAGACCAGAAGTGGGGAACAACCAGAATCGTGCCCACTGAAACGGGAACAACGTGTGGCCATGCCTATTTTGTCTTTTGCTTCTCTTTATCTTTGGTTTGATTGAGCGTTAAGGCGATTCTCCTTTCTGCTTCATTATTAGCTCATCTTGTTAAGCATGTTTGGGATACAGAATGCCATGTTTCATGTGATGACTCTGCCGTTGCGAAGCAAACAAACGGTCCGATGTTCGGGTCCATTGGTTTTGCAGACATAAAAAAGTAAAGGGCTGGACAACTATTCCCTCTATCTCTGGCATGTGGCGGGAATGCAACGATGAAACCTTTGACAAGGAAACACAACGTAAACCAAACGATGTCTTGATAATTGTCTCTCCTTGTGTCGGTTATGTAGACGTGTGATTAACACTCAAGTAGTGCACATTAAAATTGACATTTAGAGCGGAATTTACCCTAATCTTTTCGAAATCTGGAAAGGTTGCTGACTAATTGCAAGAAAAGAATGTAGAGGACCTGTGAGACTATATAGGAGCAGATCTCTCTAGAGGGTAAACTCATTTAGTGTGGTGTTTTAAAGAAGTGATTCGGACAATGATGAAGGGAAGTAAATTCAAGAGGTTATCTGTCCGATCACTATAACTTATCATCACCAGTGAGTACATCATCCATCCGCATGACAAAGTTATGGAGGGGATCATTAAATCTTGGTCAGATGGTTACGTGGTTTTGGCATTGGAACAGATGAGAGAGACGGGTGCTGCCAAAGATTTAATACCTCTCCATTACCCTATAACGCTCTAGTGCACTCAAGTTTCAAGCAATCGATAAGGGTCTTATAAGTTCAATGCTCATTGACTATGAAGAATTGAGAGATGTGACTTTCTTTTAATTTGGACACGGAAGATCCTTTAGATGGAGAAGGAGGATTTTCTGCAGTTCCCTACTGATTTTCTGCTAGTTTAAGAAAAGGGGGTGCCTTTTGTTTCCTGAGGTAGTAACAGAGTCGTTGTCGTCCTTTATAGCACAATTGATGACAATTTTTGGTCTCGAGTGGTGGTAGGGATATCAGGATTGGTTTACACAACCTAGTGTGATAATTGCAAGTGGATGTTTACGGAAGTGGATTCGTTGCGTTACTTTGTTGAACCAAGTTGTAAGCTTTTGTATATCTAGCATTATTCTTTGGAAGCGTTTTGTATTTTTGTGGTTGCCTATCATAGTACCGGGGCAATTCTTTGGCTTGCCCTTCTTGTCTTTACATATCTGTAACTTGTCGGAATTAGGTCAAGGGGGGATTTCTATCGATGAAAATCCTTGACTTACCATGGAGGAAAGTTCTGCGTATATCAAAGAATGTAGTTATAATTAAGACATGAACCTGCTTTCTGAGGAGACAGACACCCTACAAATTAGAGGGAGACAGGAAATCAGAAGTAGACTCACAATTTTGACAAGTCCCTCCACAATGCCCAATCTGCAGAACCTAAAACTCGCAGTTGAAGTTATCTTTTTCCAACTTTTACACTACTAGCTAGGGGAAAAAACAAAAAGCTTGGTCCGTATTTATTTGTCAATGCCAGGACAGAAGAATTTAAATGTGAGAGACCTAAATGAGGCAGGGAAAGAGGTCTTCTTCTTTGCATTATTTAAAAGCTAGTCTTTTCATATATTCTCCCTGTAGTTTGTAGGGCTCAGTTCCACACCTGGACTCTTGCATTTAAGACTGCCATTTTTTATTAATGACAGATTGCAGAGAAATAAATAATGGTTGTATCTTCACTTGTGAAGCCCCATGAACCCAGTGAACAACCCATGTCCTTTCATATTCAAGAAGCCCTCTTTTGTTTTGCTTTTTGATGCTTCTTGAAAAGAGAGAGAGAGAGAGAGATGAAAATTCTGTCTTTGGCTGCTTCTCTAGCTGTCATCTTCTGATTCAAGTGAGAGAAAATTTAAGGGGTATTTAGATTGCAAGGTGGGCGTTGGATTTGTCCCTGCAGGGCCATTAGACCAAATGTGGTTCCACGTAGCTTTCAAGATTACATGAGATGGGTATGTTTGCTCCTTTTGTATAGGAAAAATCTTTCTTGAGTCAGAGAAAAATAGTATAAGCCCAGTGTTATGTTTCTCAGGTTCCTAAATGCAAACACAAAGCCAAGAAGTCTCCTATTTAAGAACCCTAGCTCTCTCCCTTATCTACTTGCTTCTATCAATAGCTTCAACTTGTTTTCACTTGCCTTTAGTTAATGAAGGAGGACCTTTTTGAGTCAGAGATGCAGTAGCCTGTTGAGAGCAGTTCGTTTCTCCCAGGTGGCTAAATGCTTACACAGCGAAAAGGCCAAGGCTTTCTATTTAAGAACCCTAGCTAGTTCTGTTATATTCCACTTGATTCTGATTTAGGTCTCTCTTTCTTATTTCTTCTCTTCAGGCAATGGACTCTTCGTCCCAAGCTTTTGAAGGTTCAGAGGAATGTCTGAGCAGTGAATCTGGTTGGACAATGTATATTGGGTCTCCAATGCAAGAAGAAGATGAAGGTGCAGGTGTGAACAAAGTACTCATAACGATGCTGATGATGCAGAAGATGGAGGTGATAAAGTTGGTGGTGATGGTGAAGCTGAGAGTGATGATTCAATGGCCTCTGATGCATCTTCACGTCCTAGTTATAGAGGACGCGTTGCCTCAAAAAATGGTAAGTCATGTGCTGCTAAAAAGGGTCAGTCCAGGAATGCTTTCAAGGAGGAAGAAGAAGAAGAAGAAGAAGATGATGATGATGATGATCCCAAGCAAAGAGCATATGGCACTAATCCTTCTCCGAGTAAAGGCAAGGTGAGCAAGAGCTTGAGGATGAAGAAAAAGAAGTAAATATATGTTTTTTTGGCTCCTCCACTAGAAATTATCATAGTTTTTTGGGGCTGGAAAAAAAAAATGTTTCTTTCTCACTGATATGAGATAGGGATGTTTAGCTAATTGTCAATGTGATATGCCTTTTTGCTTTTTTGAATCATAAGTACTGTAAGAGCTCAATCCAAAGTTATATGATGATGTTGTTGAAGGTATGGAAGATTGCAAATATCTAAGTAAAGAGCTTCTGTAATGTCAATTTATGCACACGCATTGCGCGCACTCACTTGCATTTATATATATTTGACGAAAGAGACAACGTCTGGATTATCAATGTAAGTGTTCGCAGATGTATTCACATGGTATCGAATAATTATATATATGTCAGGGCAAGAGAAGCTATCATTGTTAGTTCAGCTGATAGATTAAGTCAATCAGTGGTTCAATTAGAAACACGAGATCAACCTAAGAGATGACCTGTCTTGGGTTCTTAGGATATAGTGAACGATTGGCTCTTACGATTGCATGTGAAACTGCTTGATAAGGGTTCATGTCGGTCCCCAATTTGGTCGAAACAGATGCATGATGAGCTTACTGTAGTGTCATAGAGCAGCTCACAATTTACACTTTGTCCTCAATCATGAGTGCATGTCCAATGTGGAGCCAAAGTTCCAGGACTGGAGGGGCCAGAGGCTGTCACGGAGCGGAAAGACATCAGACAATCCGCCGAAGCAAAAGCCATATATGAAACCTTGAGAATCGATTCACGCTTCTCGAACATCATTCTTCTTTCTTAGCAATAACCGAGCAATGTAACCGCATCAACCCATGAATGAATCAGTTCGACTTCGCATGAGATCTCTGAATTGGTAAGTTCATCAGCAGAAGAAAGCTCAAGGGACCAAATAGTTAACCAATGCGCGAGGAGCATCGAAACAAGAAATCATGTGCGATAAAGAACAGGGCTAGTGCGAGAGTAGTTCTCACATGAATAGGAACGACGGGGTCGACAAGCCAACATCCTTTTGCTGCTTTTTGTCTGCGGGACATGATCTGGTGCACGTGAGGTGGGGTGAGGGGAATATCAGTAAAATAGACACCAAATAACAACAAAAAAAAAAAAAAAAAAAAAAAAAAAAAAAGAAAGATGAAGACATTTCTTCTGAAAAAGGTCACTACCAATGTGCCAACTTGCAATATTGTTGTCTCTCTTTATAATGTACCATTAAGCAATGCGTAGGTTTCGTAGGTTTCGGCCATTTAACAGTTCGCCCTTTTAGCTTGATGAGAAGTTCACGGACTACGCTTCATTGTTTGATGCCGGCGTTGAACGAGCCACTAGATTCATTGAGTAATAAATAATGTCATCGATGGCAAAGGAAAAACTCCAAAATGATCTCACACAGTTTGAAGCCCTTCTTTTGTATCAAGAGCATAAATATCAATAGCGTCAGTTCACAGTCTGAGACAAATTAGAATTTGCATAATTACGTGACCCTGTTTGGGTTTCGCAATTTTGTACCGCGTGTATATTTATAGATGTTAGTTAATACTTAATGGGTGGTCATGCATAAGAAAAATTAGGGTTTTTTAGTGTTTCTCTTACTATATGATTGGAACCATGAATGCATTTGACTATCTTCTGTCTTCCTCTCTTTTGAAGATCCTAAAGTGTTTTCCATGTCGGTAGGTAACTTGGGATGGTGTTCATGGATCTCGTGGTTTGTATACGGGTCATTCCTTGCTAGCTGCTTTTTTATCTTGTGAGGGCTTGATTGGCCCACCTGCATGCACTAATAATCCGCGACTAATTAGAATTAAAAAAGCATAACTAGTGGAGATTTAAGAATAGTAAAGCACAGAAAACAAGTAAGAGTATGCTTATAGATGTTAGTTAATAGTAAATATTGTTAGTGTTTTCTTACTCTATGAATAGGGCCATCAATGCCTATTTTCTCTCTTCCTCTCTCTTGAAGATCCTAACGTATATTCAATGTCGGTTAGTCCCTTGGAATGGTGCTCATGGATCTCGTGGTTTGAACATAATTATTTCTTGCTGGTTGTTTTTTATCTTGTGAGGGCTTGATTGGCCCACTGGCATGCACTAATTATCTACGACTAATTAGAATTAAAAAAACGTAACTAGTGGAGGTCTAAGAATAGTAAAGGGAAAATGACACAAATGGTCATTCTATTTTGGTCTAATGTGTAATGTTTTTCTTGAACTCTTACTTTATTCAATGTGATTCAAAAACTTTAGTTTAATGTGTAATGTCGTCCATGGACTTTTAATTTATTCAATATAACTCATAAACTTTGATCCAATATTCAACTTATTTTATGAACTTTTAAACATTTTCATATAGTTTATGGATTATATTGAACATTTATTAATAGTTCAAGGATTATATTAAACAAATAAAAAAAATTATGGATAACATTGTACATTGGATCAAGTTTAGAACCACATTATACAAATTAAAATTTTAAGAATGACATTGCGCATTGAATTAAAGTTCATCAATTATTTGTGCTATTATTCCAATATTAAGTTGAGATGATTTATATCAGCTGAATTGAAAGCATCGCACGTTGTCCTGCGTTGTCCTGACCAATCAAATATGTGTGGAATGTGGATGTGCATACCTCACTTTCGTAGTCCCCTAGTTCATTTTCCTTCAATCAGATTCAATCGGGACAAAGCTCTTCCATAAATGCAGCGTAGACCAATATGTTTGAAATTAAGAGGGGTGGTACCATAACATGCAGGTGAGCACTGAGACCGAATCATGATTCATGTCCTGGCAGCGGCACCTTAGTAGGTCCGCCTAGGTTCGAAACATAAATAAATGGGCGTCTGTCGGTATTTCCCTTATCCGTCCTAATTTAACTTTTACTAAAAGGATCATGCTTTGCGTCCAATCTTTTGATTGGTGGGTTTACACATATCAAGATGTATCGGCACCATTCGATTTAGTTAAGTTTGCACTAGAACAACGTTCATAATTCGAAACCCTCCGATGAAAGGCGTTGTTGGAAGAAAATTCCCTTGACCAAACAAAGAGGAAAATAGAGCTGTCTTTTGAATCGTGCAGGTCTAGGTTTTTACGTGGACATGTCATTCGGCTCGCCCGTTGACTATGTCTAGTGAATGCAATATGAACATGGTATTTTTCCAATTGCGGCAGACCTACTTTGTACCAAAAGACGGTGGAAGCTGTGAAAGCTGTCCTGTATTCACAACATCTCAAGAGGGAGGGAGGCAACCGATGTTGATGGGCTTGGCCGGCCCATGAAGAGCACAGACCTCTAATGCCTTTCGGGTTGATTCAGGCAAGTGCTTGGCCCACCAGGCCGAAACATCACCCGGAAATTCAATTTCGCAGCCTTGGGGAGAGGTGGAAAAGTCGTGCTTAAATTTTCCTTAAGAGAGAAATACGAATGAGAAGTGTTCACAAGGAGAAATTTCGATGCATATCTATCGATCGGATTGGGATCTCAATGCACGATCGAGCTTAGACATGATTCTTTACAAGATGCTATAGGCCAATCCTAGAACCATCGGGGCTAACTAAATCTCGAAAGGTTTGACCTGTTCTAGTGCGGCATAAGCGGCCTGCCAGCTCAATTTAGAATTAGCCCTACAGAGGAAGAAATGCAATGCATTGTGTTCAACTGCTTTCTTGATTGTCCTATTTCTGTCTATGAGGTGATTTTACCACACTAACCAAATCTCAAGAAATGCATTATATTGAAAAGTGACAAGTTATTATCTGATGGCTCGAAAGACTACATTAACATATATTTATTGATACATGAAATCCCTTGCATATATATGTTCCCACCTATCTCTTTGAATTTTCATAGAATTAGAGAAGTTCATGAGAATCTACAAGCCAAAATGGCCATAATCGCAATGGCATATATGGTCAAAGCGCCGCACCTGAGCCAAAAATGGAATGGAATTGTCATGGCGACAAAGAAGGCAGTCGCCACAAAGAATGTGCTAATGTGCTGAAGAGCATGGGATATCGTCAGGTACTTGGCATTGCTACTGATGTATTTGCTTACAAAGAGCAAAGTAAAGGCTAATATGACCGCCGCCGAGTATAAACAATACATTGGAGGAAAGTGACGTCCCTCCTGGATCGATGCCACGGCTAGTTCCGTGGCCGATGCCAAGCAAAATGAGACGACGATCTTCTCCCAGGCCAGGCCATGCTTCGCCTCCAGCACAGAGTGCGGAGTGTCGCATGCCCCCTACCCATCTCAAGGTCTAGAGAGGACGGCACCGGCATTTGCGACTGCGGCGGCTGTGGTCGGGAGGATGTTGTTGCTGAGAGATTGGGAAAAGTGGGATGGGTGAGGTTGCATGTTGTGTTGAGCAAGGTGAGGAAATTGGATGTCCAACTTCCCCATCTCATGTTATGATGATGCTCTGTCGTTGGGGTAGCTCCTAAGCCACAGACCTACTGCCCGGACGCATATTTATATCACATGGAGGGAGAAATTTCCACATCGACCGTCAGGAATTGACTTGAAGACTATCATCAAACACCTTATCAGCTTTAGCATGTTAGTCGGTTGATTAAGAAGACTACGGAGACCTTATCTCTTGCGCCTGCCCAAACGGAGGTGCTTCATAGTTTCGTGGAAGGCCGCCTTTTTAATCTGTGGGGTTGGCTCACTGATTGCGCATTCCTTCATCATAACATATTCACCCACACGAGGGGGAATGCAGCTCGTAGGAGGGGTGGGACCGGTCGTGTAGGACAACATGGAAATTCATTTTAGTTAGAAAGCCAAATTCTAGAAGTCAGACGTATAGGTGAAAAGAGATTAATTGGGTATAAAAACATATAAATCTAATAGACAAAAGAATATAAAATGCTTTACCACCTCCTCTCACGTGAAAGTCAAATTAGGAACAGAAGCATAGAATTCGACAAAAGGGGGCGACACGTGAAATAAATTGGAGAAGAACCCGACTCTAATATCATATTAGAAGGTCCAAACCAAATGCTGAAACTTATAGGTAGAGAAAGACTGGGTGCGTAGAAAGTTATACCTAGCCCACCAAACACAGCTATAAATTTTTTGGATGGATTTGAGATTCGAATGGCGAGTAACCCAAACTCTTAATAAGTTGTATAAGCAATCTATCTTGTCCAAGGATGCATACCACCTCTATTTAGCGAAGAACGAGGGGCATATAGCATTACAGGAATAGCAGCAAAAAATTATACAGCCCCTGAAGCCTTAGGGGGACTACCTTCAAACAAAACTATCAAAACCTGCAGTGACTCGCCACAGATCATCTGATGTGAAAACATAAAGAGGCAAACAGGTCAAAGTGGTTCCTATAAAGACATGCTAACATGAATTATACAAACTTACAACTTCATAAGCCATTGCCCTGCAAGACCACCAGCCGAAAAAAACAGTGGCGAAGACTCGGAGACAACATAGACTACGCAGAGTTGTCTGAAGAAAACCTACCATTACATCAAATTTTATTCTCCCAACAGTTAACAATTTCGGGTTCTTGAGGTATAAAACGCCCTTTTGCCCTTAACCAAAGAATGTGAACTTCTAAAGAACTCAATCATCCTTGATACAAGTACATGATAAGAGGGTCTCTCGGATGCCACTATCTACATTTTTACACAACTTAATACTCAGTCCAGACTTCTACAAAACAATGACGGCCCCAACTCATGAGTAGAGGCCAATCCGTGCTCTCCCGGTCTTTCCCTGCTCATGATACCGCGCCATCAGCAGGTAATTCATGACGACACACAGGACATGTATTCTTCACGCGCAGCCACGTCAAAATACAATCGGTGTGGTATTCGTGGCTGCAAGGCAGCTGCGTTGCAATGTCCCCGGCCGTAAATTCATCCTTGCAGACCGGACAAAGCCCATTTTTTCCATCCACATCCTCTTGAGTCAAAGCCAACTTCGGTAGCTTCTGGATCACTGCTTCAGAAGCCGGGGACCCTCCCACTAAAGAACTCTCATTTTCAGTAAACTGACCAAACATGGTCTCGTATTCTGCAGAATATAAGTAATCATCATCATCATCAAAGTAAGTTTCCAGCTCATTATTCAATCCTGCTGTTGCCACTAAATTATCTGAATTCAACAAAACCTCCCATTCCAAGTTCCCAAAATCTCCAACCACTTCAACACTCGCGTCTTCTTCGCCTTCATCTGCAATGATAGGCGTAGAAGATACGGAAATGGATCCATCATCATTGAGAGTATCACCAAATAAGCTCAACACCTCTCTATCATCGACGCAACTCTCGACTTCCTCCCACTCCAAATCAAGACCCTCGACCTCCCCGCCATCGGCTACCACCGGAAGGGAATGATCACACCACAAAGGAACGCCACAGAAATAGTCATCCTCATCAATCACGTGATCCAAACTCAATTCATCCTCTGAACCTCCACAAACCCCCAATGCATCCGCCAACTCCAAATCGGAATCGAACTCGACATCACGAACACCGCTCCAGCACTGCTCCATTTCACAAACCGTCAACCCGGCTTCGCAGGAATCGAACCCGGAAGCCCCGGTCTCCACAAAAAACTCATCTTCACAACAATCCTCGTCCTCAAACCCACCATCCTCGTTCCCACCCACGCCAAGCCCTAACCCGATCCGCAAATCTACATCCACACTATCCATACAAACGTCGTCATTCGCATCGATCACCCCAAAATCCAACCCGTTTACCTCCTCCGACGCCGAATCCGCACCGCCCGCGAGCCCCGGATCCTCGACGAACAGATCCACGCCGCCGAGCTTCCGGAGCCGATCGTCGGAGTCGGGATCGGAAGCGAAGTCGACGTCCAGGAGATCCTCGATCCCATCCTCCGCGGCGGCCGGATCGCGGACGGGCAGCGTCAGGTCGTCGTCGGAATCGTAGAGATCGAGCGAGCGGCGGGCGCGGCGGCGCCGATGGCGGGGGAGGGGCAGGGGGAGGGCCGGGCTCGAGGGAGAGCGAGCGGCGGAGGCCGCTCCGGCGGCGGCGGTGGCGGCGGCCGGGGGGGTCGGGGACCCCGCCGCCGACATGGTTTTTTTTCCGGCGGGGAGAGGAAGAGTGAAGAGAGGGGAGAGGGCTGGAGAGATGACGTGGAGAGATTTAGAGGAGGAAGGTTTGGGTTGGGTTGTGAAGATGTGATTCCTCCTCTCATTTTCTTTGACTTCATTATAAAATAAAAAATATAAAAATATATAAAAGAAATTAGCTTTAGCAAGGATGATATGGTTAGGAAGCAAATAGACATCACACCAAGCAAACTCATGATAAATGTGATGATGATGATGATAATAATAATAATAATAATAATAATAATGTTATGAAATTACCTAATCATCATAGAGAATTTTATTCGATGATGAACGCGTTAAAAAAAAAGAAGAAGTCTTTTTATGTTGATAGTAGACCTTATGAAAATTCTTACATCATTGAAGTGGAAAATTTGCATATGCACTATCTAGATCACAAATTTGGTCTTTATGAGAACCTTTGAATCAAGTATTGTAGTGATTCAAAGACAATGCTGATAGGAGTTTAATTGGGACCCGCATGAGTTCAAACTCATCGAGTAGTGTCTGATTGTCTTTTGCACAATACAAATCATAAGGTATGATATTAGCTCTCGAGATCCTTTTAATTCGTAAAAAAAATTATTCGAAAAATATTTTTCAAAAAATAATTGGTTGTATTTCTTTAAAAAAATGATCGATGGAAAATGTTTTCACCATCCACAACAATATAAATCTAAAAAGTTTTAAGCAATATTTTTTGCAAAATATTTTCTAAATTATGAATTTCTCGTGAAATAGAAGCATTGCGTTGAGCGCATCTCGATCCTTAGGAATGTGTAGAGAAAGCCAATTGTTTTCAATCATCTAATCATAATGGAGACTCTTCGTCTAAAGATTCGATAATATCTTGATGAAAGAAATTGGTGATTTCAAATTAACATCTTTTGATAGCCAAGTAATTCCCCAAACGATGTCAAATGTTGAAAGAACGGTCTCATGACTTTGTTTTCCCCCTAAAAATAAGATGATTGTGACATAGAAACTAACAATCGTCGTATTAGAGAATTCATAAATTTCGGATGCCTGCGATGTACCGGACAAAGGTTCTCATCTGATTCGACGAGTGGCATTTGTTGAAAATTTGATTAAGGATCAAAACATACCAGATGAATTTGGGCTCTGGTCAAGCCTTTGTTAATAAAAATAGATTAGGCCTAATAACCTAATTCAAAGTGGCTAATCTCAATTAACATGAAAACCCCCGAAATGGGCCTGTCTAAGCTTGGGCCTAATTTGAAGGCCCAACCAAACTTGACCATCAGACAGGGGCAACAACTCTTGAGATGGGCTTGGTTTTATCACACTAAATACGGTAAGAACATTTATTAAAACATATTGAAAATTAACATTGTAAATAGAAAAAAATTGCATTTGAAAGGCAGATATAATGAGTTTTTTTTAACAACTGGGCATTCTACGATATATTATTCTCTGGAGCACTTGTTAAGCACAACTACAATTTGGAACTTCATTTTTTCTATACAAAGGGATGGGACACATAGCAGTAACAATTTCATATACACGACCAAAATGACATTAAACATGCGAATTTTGGTTCTTAATTTTCAAAGTATTTTCCTTGTCGAAATGTTATGACATCCTGAGGAGAGTAATGTACTTAGAATTAAACACTAATGCACTTATAAACGAACTCGTCATGTCAATAACATTCTAAATGAAGCAAAAATTGTTTTGTACAGCCTGAGAGTCCTATTGAAATAATAATGAAAACTCGCATTTTATGGCTCATTTGTTTAGCTAAAAATGAAAAATTGGAAAATATTTTCCAAAAAAATCATATCTTCAATTGTTTTTAAGAATGAATGAATAAAAAATATTTTCATCATCTAAATAACGAAAATATTTTCCACTAAATAATTGTTTCAAGTGATACATATAATCGTTTCTAATAAAATATTTTTAGATTATTTATTTTTTGTGAAACAAAAGGAGTTTATATTTTGACATTTTATATTTTTATTATCTAAAAGCTTGGGACATCAAGTTCAATTGAACGAAGACCACGTACCCATCTTGACCAAATCACCCCCCAATCTCAACAATCAAAAAGTGGCCCAACTTTTCCCAAAAGCAAGCTCCCTTGTGCATGAACAAGAGACACATGCACGCCAGGATCTGTCTCAACTCCTTGATCACATCAAAAGAAGAAAGGAACAAAAAAAGGAAAATTCGAAACCTCCAAAAAAAACACAAGCTTTCATGGGAAATTGATCATGTGACCATGTCTCACCAAAATCATGTGGCCATGTCTTGTAAAGGCAAGCCAAACCTTCTCTCCCTTTTGAAGCCCCCCAAGTTTGAATGCCCGATCGAAGGCTCCCCAACCAAAGCCACTTTTCCGACTAAGATAATATTTATTCGGAGACAAAAGGAAGTGACCACAATCTCATGATCCACACACCTTTAGGATCTCCATAACTGGAACCCAAACCCATCTCCTTCCGTACATGTGGGGCGGTACAAGAGCTCTTTCTCAAACACCAAAAATTCAAAGAACCCTAAGGTGGGTGGCCTTGGAGCTTGAAAACATGGTGATTCATTGTCTAGTCGACCAAGACATGTTATTATTTCGATAACAGTACGTTTTGTGCTCGGACCAACGTCGAAACACATGACTAGTTGACCCGGATGTAAACCCGGCTCTCGAAACCGATGCGATGGACTTATCAATGAAAATTTTGATCTCGTAATATCGCATGCGCTCATTGTTGCTACTGCCTATTCTTTTGTTATGCATGCAGCATGCTTTGCAATTGGTAGAACAGAAATGGACTGCACTACACTAGGTATGGACAAGGCGCGGAGAATGGAGTGTGAACCTTCTGACATTCCCCTCCCATCATAACCTACTAATTTTTCTGAGTTTCTGTGAATGTTCTTGTGGGAACATACCCTGCTCGCCGTCCATCTTCGCATGCTTGTTCGAACATTCAAACTCTACGCAAGGACAGCCAAGAGGATTTTCACGCGTTCAGTCAAAACTTTCGGTCCAAGTCAAAACATGAGCTTCACGGACCGACCCAGCAAGCTTTTCTTTTTCCCCTTCTCAATGCGGTGAAAACCGAGAAAGCTTTACATATATTGAACATGACAAGAAATTTGCAATATAAGACTGAATCAGTCATCTAACAAGAAAGTAAAAATCAGGACCCTACCTTGATCTCGCTCGGCGGAGGGTTAGGATTTTCTCAAGATCATAGTATATCCAAGCATCTGGATAATCGATTTTCTAATTTTGAAAGTAGTTTGTGGTGATCTAAATGGCATATTTTGGTCTTATTATAGATCCAATGAGGATCTTAATACCTCAGAAAATCGTGAGCTCTCACATATTTCACGCGGCATGTGATTGAACATGTGTAATTATCCTTCTTTTTCCACATAATATCAGTCGATGATGAGCTAACTAGCAAGTCGCAGACGAGAATATTTGTTCGCAATTGTGTCTGCAGAGAAAAGGGTCAGGCTTCATTATATTATATTACATAGTATCATATTGTATTCCTCTTAAGAAAACAAAAAAAAAGAGAAACCGACTACGCCTCGCATGTGCAATGGCCGACGACTACGCTTTGCGCGGCTCGTTTTCCGACGTTGAAAGCCATTTAAATTATGAACTAAGACGCACTTCTCCCACATAAAATTAAAATAAAGTGAGAGGTGAAGTTGGAGAGCACGCCCTCGTGTTCTATACTTCGCGAAACCCTAGCCCCTTAATTTTATTCGTGGATAACTGTTTATTGTTATTAATCATTAAAGGGTTGGCGATTCGAGGTGGTAATCGCTTTTCCATGTTCTTCAATCCCCCAATTCCAATGCTGCCCCTTAGGGAACCCCCTCGCCTCGGTCACCAAGTGGCAAGTATCCCTCTCGAATTTAATTACACTAAATAATAATAACGACAATAATGAAAAGCACACGATAATATTCTGTCTTTTTGCTCTCCATAATATGATGATTTGGGGGAAAAAAAAAAAAAATCCACATTCATTTTCTCAATCGAAAAGGGCAAAGTCTTTGCCTTCTTTAACTCGAATGATCATTCCTCAAATTGCTACTTATGGATACAGTCTTAAATTATAAAGATCGTGTCAGGCCAGTAAAGATATAAATATGGGGATTCAACAGGGAAGATTTGACTCTAAGGAAGCCTGTTTCTTAAATAAAGTCAGCACTTTTTCCCTGAAATTACACATGTTGATGAGCATGCATTCACTCGAGCGTCTAATGAGAAATTAACCTTCAGTTAAGAGTCTAAAAGAAGATAGCCCGCTTCCCTTTTCTATTGTTAGAGTATCCGGCTCAAATATTTGAAAATTATTCGATAAATGGAGATTTTATATTTATAAGACACATTGAAACTACATAGATAAATAATGTCCAATACTTTAAAACCAAATATCTTGACTGTTCATGTTTGTGATCCCTTGAGTCTCTATTGGTATGCACATTGTCTTCACAAACTTTACCTAATGATAATATACTTATTACCGATCATTCATATTTGTTTAAGAATGCAAATTGTTCAGAATCCGTCTCGGGATACTTTCAGCTCCTCCCTAAGACACATTGAAACTACATAGATAAGTAATGTCCGATACTTTAACACCAAATATCTTTGACTGTTCATGTTTGTGATCCCTTGAGTCTCTATTGGCATGCACATTGTCTTCACAAACTTTACCTAATGATAACATACTTATTACTGATCATTCATATTTGTTTAAGAATGCAAATTGTTCAGAATCCGTCGCGGGATACTTTCAGCTCCTCCCTAACCGCGCCCCCTGAGTACTTCTTTCAAATTTTGCCCCGAGGGAAAGCACTGTGGCCTAACTGGTGCATGGACCCTGCTAGTGAAATCTTTTGAGGCCTCTCCAAAGGTAAATACCCTAATCGCAGTCAAAACTAGGACAACTTCTCGACCAAAACGCTTTCAAACAGCAAAGTTTATTTAACATGAAACTAAACTAAACCCTCTCTTTCAAGCCTCTTTCAAACAATTCACTCGCCAAATGCAAAAACATTATATAATTGCGAATAAACAAATGAACGAAGTAACAGCCAGCGTAACCTCCACTACTATTTGGATGTGTGCCAAAGGTAGCAGCATTGGCCACTGTGAATCTCTCCTGTCCAACCTGAAAACCTCATCTTTTACACTGTCATGACATCGATAAACGCGCGGGGAAGACTTGAAATTTTAGACCAAAAAGCATACTGCATGAAAACATTAATCTTTTATTCAATGGGCCCGCATGCTAAGCAACTTCCTAAAATAATATCTATATACTGTTTCCGACTTGCCCCTTTTTTTCTATGTTATGCATAAATAAATACTCTAAAAATCGAATTATAATACTCGTTAGCAACTAATATCGATCAAAAAACAAAAGCGAAAATGTTAGGGCTTGGACATATTAAAAAAACAGAGAGCTTTCCACGTTGCATGCATGGCGGCAGACAGGCGCTGAACACCGTATCTTCAGTTCCACGCGATCACATGCTGAAGAAAAAGACCCTCTTGATACTCTGAAGCCTACCAAACAAAAACCGTTTTCCAACTTTTCAACTCAAGACTCTCTGAACTCCTGCTTGTTCTTTTGAGCTCATCGAAGTAATGCGGGCATTACTAAGTCCAATATTAAATATAATATATAATGGGGAAATGTTGAAAAATAAAGCTTTGGGAGGCTAGCCTTTGACCGAGATCTTAGACTCTATAAAGACCCTTGCTTGCTTCCACATGTTCTCCTCTCTTTCGTTGTGTTCAAACAACAAGACATATTCTGCAGAAGACAAGGCAAAAAAAAAAAAAAAAACAGGGGAGGAGAAGGGACCAAAAATGGCGTCCACAAGGATCACTAGCTTTCTGCTCATGCTTCTGCTCTTTTCACTGCAACAATGGAGCTCCTGTGCACAAATTGGCCCTGGTGAGTGGAATATGCTTCACATGCTTTGCGAATTGGTGTGTCATATTGCGGTATATGTTGATCAACGCATGCATGTGCCTCACTGAATGTGGAAACATTTTCCCAGCCATGGAAGAAAAATTGGTTCTCGACAGAGCTGGAGTGGAGGTGTTAATAGCTGGAGGCTCCTCATTGAAAGTTCAAGAGGTAGAAGAAATTACATTCTATCATTACAATTGTCGAGTGCACACATCACTGTTGTCAATAAAGACAGTACTAAATCAGAATTGTGAGAGTTATTTTTTCGCCAATGTTTTAAGTAGCAATACTTCCGCAACTTTCTCGGAGTATTCAACCCATTATTTACTTTGCTAGCGCTCATATCTTGCAGGTACTACATGACCACAATCCTTCTACTTCTGAAGCAGTGAGAGACACTGATCTAGGAATCGAGGAACGAAAGTTGAAGTCGAGAAAGTTCTTGGGACAAAGAGCAGCAAAAGTAGTGGTTTCGAGTATGCAAATAAGTTCAGAGAGTGCAGCATCATCATCACCATCATCAACAGGTGCCGAGAATTATTTTGGAAAAAGTAGCCTACGTAGAGGGAAAAGGATGTCGGACGTAGACTACGAGTCGACGAGAATTAGAAGCCCCCGTCGTTCTGTCAAAGTGAAAACGGGCGGTTTTGTAGCTTTCAGTGCCGATTATCATGTGCCCAAACCACACCCTCCTAGGAACAACTAATGAATAATCGCATCCATCGAGAGCTACACAAGAAAAGCTCTCTTTTTTTCCCCTTTGTTTTCTTTTCTTTGCTGTTTATCCCTTTCTTTTCCTTCGAAATTTTGTCAAGCTATATGCAAGTGCGGAATATCATACCTGTATGTATCGAAACTACAGAAATTTTAATGATATGAAAGCAAAAATTTTGTTCGGCGTTTCTGTCTGTGCGGAGCTCTTTCCTTCTTTGGCTAATCTTTCTTGCTTCTTTTTTTTTCCCGTTTACTTTGGGCTTTCCCAAGTTGATCGATGTATCTTTACTCTGCATAAGCGCACAATGATACATAGCCTGGGAATATCGAAGATTGTTTGAATTCGTTACGATGTTGTTTTTGTGGCATCAAAACGTGTATCAAAGTAGTTGGAAGAGGAATTTTTATTTCCGTTTGATCATCTAAATGTTTGGATTAATGCAGGAAAGGACCAAAATGCTTCAAAGTTGCCCCAAGCTAGTTCACTTGAGTACATGGAAGATCAGGTTCCTCTCTCTCTCTCTCTCTCTCTCTCACTCTCACAAGTATGTATGTATGTATGTATGTGTGTATATGTGCCTATAGTCCGTACACTCCATGGTATACTGGACAGTCTCGTTTGTGGGTAGTTCCTGCAACTCACCAGATCTGTCGGCTCAGATTACCTAACCCCGCTGCTACAATAGATCCCATGAAAGAAAGCTGATACTTATACCGTCTAGAGCACCTACACAACGTCTTTCATTTCTTGCGGCGCGTTTTTATTTCCGCTAATGATCTTTTCAACTCAATTGGTCCATAGAACGAAGGAGGCAAGAGAGGAACAGCAAGACCCATCAGAGTCTCCTTCACAAGGAAGATGATGGTGTATTCACCAGATTCAAGGCCTGTGCGTTGCGATGCAACGAGAAGCTCGAACTGCCCATCATCCCGAGAACCTTATTTCGACGGCAGCCTCCAGAATCCTTATACCAAAAAGGAAATCACAGAGTCTGCTCGTGAGATCATGGCCCTCACCAACAGAGACTACCGCGGCAATGTTCGGCACCCGCCTCCGATCAACAACGGACACCCCTTGTCTCAGCAACACGAGCCCTAGCTGTCTCTCGGAGTTTCACGAACTCGTTTCTCGAATTTTGGGGTTGTTTTACGCGAGAAGCGGGCGTTTTTTGTCTTCACTTACTATAGGCTACAGTATAACTACTGACATGATAGCTCCTGCTGTAATTTCTTTCTAGTTGAGTGATCAATGGACTCATGAACACTGGCAACTTTTCCATTTCATGCTAAACACGGTCAAAGTGACGAGAAAAAGAGACGGATCCATGGTCCAAGCAAGTTGCAAACATTCGTTATTCAAGCAGAACTAAATTATTAAATCTTGTTTGGCAACAAAGAACTCGACACTGACGAGGAAAACTTGAAAAGAAACTCCCGCTGCAGACAGCGCAGCTACTATCGATCTTAGGGTATTTGTCTCGGTGGGCTTCGGTCCAAAAAGCGCTTGAAAGATGATGCATCGAAGCTGATCGATGATGTCGAAATGCAGTGTTCACAGAGCCTAGCTCGGGGCCCATGCGGCTGGTTCATTTCGATTCGGGCCGAAACGCGAGCGAAAGCTCCATTGAGAGACGAAATTGGGCAGGTGTGGTTTGGTCCATCGTACGTGGGATTTGCAATGCTGAGCCCATTCATCACAAAGTTATGTTTGAAGGGGACTTTTTGCTCTAATTGGCTTGCAGAACATGCTGCATTACCTTTCTATTAAATTACATTTGATTGGGAAAAACTTTACATTTCGTCCATGTACTTTGTATAATCTTTTTAATCAAACCATTTATAAATTATCTGATCAAGTTCCTCCGGCATCAAATCCGATCAAATCAAACTAATGTGACTGTCGGACGACAATGGAGTGTGACATGGATGGAGTTTTGCCAACATAGACACCCACCAGGGCAAGCTCTGAGTCAAGGATCGAATGACTTTCTGAGCTTGAGTGGAAGTGAGCTCTGAGCTCGTCTGGCCGTGGAGAATTTCCGTTCAAGAGAGCAATCGTGATTAGTGGCTGAAGAACTTTCTTTTCGTTTTTTCCTTCTTTCTATTCTTTATTTTCCACGGTCACATTCATGTCGCGTGTTCGTCGGCTTATCTTATTCAACGCTGTTCAACGCCCATGTGTCTACGCTTGAGAATTGAGAAAATTACAAAAAAAAGTCCTAACTTATTGTAATGATGTCAATTTAATCATAAACTCTTTTATTTACCAATTCAATTTTAAACATTTTACATTTGTACCGATTCAATTCATCGATCAACTTTGGCCAGTAAGCGCCAACCATCCGGCCGAAATTGAAGTGAGGGCTTCACATTTTTTAAAAACTTTTTTTTTTTTAATTTTTTTTTCCTTTCCTTTTTTTTTTTCTTTTCATCCTACTTTCCTTGTTCTCTTCCTCTCTAGTGGCCAGCGAGGGCTTTGCAAACCCCACCCAAATCCGGGTGAGGCTAGCCTCACCATGGCCTCGTTGATCTCTGATGAAGGTGGCCTCACCTATGACTATGAGGCTATGGTTGCCTTTGCTTGCGACCACCTCAGATCGAGGTTGAAGTGCAACGACAAGGCTCGATGACCATTGGTAGAGAGAGAGAGCGCATGTTTGAGACAAAGAGGGAGGACCATGAAGTGCCTCGTGAAGGCCTAGGGGCCACGAGCGAAGGCGGCCATAGCCTCCTTAGTTGCTGGCCAAGAAAAGAAAAAAGAAAACATTAACAAAAAAAATTCCAAAAATATATATTATTTTAAAAAATCATGTCGGCGTCAAATTTGGATGGTTGGCACTAGCTAGCATCCACATTAGTGTTGGATGGATTGAATCGACAAAAAAAGAAGAAGTTTAGGACTGAATTGATAGGTTTAAGACTTTTTAGTGATTTTTCCCCTAAATTTTGGTATTTTTTCAAAGGAAATTTCCATTTATTACAAAAATAATATATGATAGGATCCATAGGAAATCTCAAAAGTCACCCTAACAAGGCAAACTCGTAAAGCCCTAAAACAAACAAAAAACTCGAAATCAAGGTACATCATCAAAGCATGGTTGGCATGGATCATATGTGTTCGTCCTTTATGAAAAGATTTGTGATTACATCAAAGTGAAAAGATTGATTGCGATCACCGAATCATACGTCATTAACATGCTTTGCCTTTTCGGCCGAGTGCACCTAGGTTCAACATTCCCAACATCATCACCGTATAGAGTTAAAACATAAATATATTGAACAAACTCATATCTATCACCAACCCAAATATAAAATCAAGAGAGCAAAACTCCCGGATCTAAAACTAAATCAGGACAGTAACAAAAGAAAACAAAAGGAGATAAAGAGGGGAAGGAGAGATCTAGGTAAAATCCCTCCTCTCCCGGAAGTTGAAGAGATGAAAAAAGTTGAAACATATGCTTCGTTTGTTTCACAGGAAAACAACTTCCAAAAAAATATTTTCCAGATCTTTCAATGTTCATTTCATGAAAAATGAACTAATTAAGGAAAACGTTTTTTGCTATTGAAAAAACATATTCAAAAGTGGAGAAAATGTTTTCCACTCTATAACTTCTTCTATATTACTTTTTTTTTTTTTTTCACCAAACACATTTTCATTTTATTTTTATGTTTCCTTTTTTTTTTTTTAAAAAATTGAGTTTTTATTTTTTTCTTTTTTTCTTCTTCTTTTTCCTTGGCCGGTCGCCGACCACAATGATGACAGACGGCCGACCATTGGCAAGCTCCAACCTTGCCAACCTGTGCGAGTTTCAATTGTGTCGAAATCTAGTGAAGTCGAGCGTCAGCTCTGGCGACCTCAAGGGAGACTTGAGGGAAGAAGAAGAATAGAAAAAAAAAAAAAAAAAAGACCAAGGAAAAAGAAGAAGAAGAAAAGAAATAAAAAAAAAAAATTAAAAATTGAAAAATCGATTTATTAAAAAAATAAAATAACAAAAAAATTATTGAAAATGGGTGCATGCAAGAAAAAATTTTCCTTATCGAACAGTTGAAAATATTTTTTAGGAAATGTGATTATTTTCCTGGAAAATGGCTTCTTAGAAAATAATTTTTGGAAATGTTACAATTTTCGCAAAACCAATTAGAGAGGAAGAGAGAGGGAGGGGAAAATTGGTAATTTGTTTAGTCATTTTGAAGTGAGAAAATTAGGGATCAACCCCAAACTCTAAACAAAAATATCATTTACATGGTTCAAATTGCATTTTTTCATGTTGTGGGTGTGTATGATGAATCGACGTGCAAAGACATTTTATTGAAAAATCTAGTCAGATTCATGTTAGGATTTGCTACTCAAACACAACGAAATAGATAGTAAAAATAAGAAAGATAAGTCGATGCACATTTACATCCATCAAAGATTCTATTATTCTATCAGCATAGTTATTCAATGGACAAAAAACATATGGGCTCAAACTATAAAATCCCTTTGGCGGCTATCGGGACGGCTGGACTCCTCACCTGTTCACGGAGCAGGACACCGTGCCTAACCATCATCCCAACACTTCATTTCATATGCACATGGGGTGGGATCAGAACAGACCCCGTGATCGGAGGGTCGGGTCTACATCGGAAAGCTCCCGATCATCTCATCACTCCTTTTGCCATGGTGCCTGTGAACATCATAAATGGCGAGCGGTGGCCGACGTTGGCCCGCTCGCCGGGGCACGCAAAACCCTAAAAAGCACGGCACGAGGCTTTGGCACTCTGCCGTGATAGGCCGGTTTTAGCCGCATTGACTCCAACCGACTCGAACGGGAAACTCGTTCTAGAAAAAGTCTTAACCCTAGAAAACAAAGCGGTTTCGTCCTGTTCCTCAAAGGGTAGGAAAAACCGTTCCTGAACCTAATCGAAACCTACCCATTTTCAACGTAGGACAGAGCAAAGCGTGTCGTCTTTTCTCCTCTTGGGGATATGCCCCACATGCTTGCACCGCACGGCTGCTTTTTCGACGCCCACTTTCGTCGGCGGACCCGAAAGTCATGAGAGGGTTTTGTCGATTTCTCAATAAATGTCAAAGAAGCGCGCCGTCACGGGTGACGCACCACCAAAATTTTAAAAAAATAAAGGAAGGCTCAAAAGAGAGTCCCGGGCAGCCCCTACCCAAAAGGAAAGACGTAATCGTGTAGTTTCCGCGTGTTTACATGACGCGCTCTCATGCTCGAAAATGACTATTTAAAATAACAAAATATCGTGATCCGTTAAGAATACGCAAAATTGAAGGAGATATGCGTGACATCCTATGACGCATGGCAAGTCTGAAGGTATAAAAAGTCTCCTCGACGTGTAAATAAATGCAACGAAAAAGAAAACTTCACTTTCTATACTTCTAATGGAAGTCAACGCCCTCCCCACCCATCAGGAATCACAATCTCTCAATTAAATCGTGGCTAAATTCCCACCGTCCCCGCCGCCCAAAAGCCAAAATGGTATTTATTCCGCAGCATTAGGACCCTAATTCCATATAATTCAAAGTCCCTATTTCCTCCTCTCAGTATTCCCATCATAGCATTTCGGCATCTTGAGTCTGGAATTCCGTTCCCACTGGCCAACATGCCCCCGCCGTCGCCGCCGCCACCGATGTCCCCGCCTCCCCCACCTGCTCATCTATCCCTTCCTCTCCTCCGGCCACATCATCCCCCTCCTCGACCTCGCCGACCCCTCCTCCGCCGGGGCGTCCGCGTGACCGCCCTCGTCACCCCCTCCAACCAGCACCTCCTCCGGCCCCTCCTCTCCGACCACCCCTCCCTCTTCCACCCCTGGTCGTCCCGGCCCCCGACGTCCCCTGCATCTCCAAAAACATCCTCATTGTCAAGGTCAGCTCCATGCGCCACCACCACTACCCGGCGGTCGTCGAGTGGTTCAGGTCCCACCCCTCGCCGCCGGTCGCCATCTTGTCCGACTTCTTTCTCGGGTGGACTCGAGACCTGGCCTCGGAGCTCGGAATCCCCCGCGTCGTGTTCTCCCCCTCCGCCGCCTTCTCCGTGTCCATCGAGTTCTCGCAGCATCAGAACGTACCCAAGAACGGCGGCGACGACGAGAACTCCACGGTGACCTTCGCCGACGTGCCGAACTCGCCGACGTACCACTGGTGGCAGATTTCACGTCTATTCAGGATGTACAAGGAAGGAGACGCCGAGATGGAGTTTTACAGGCAGGGCTGGCTGGCCAACGCGGCGAGCTGGGGCGTCGTCTTCAACTCGTTCACGGATCTGGAGACAGTCTACGTCGACCACATGAAGAAGAGGTTCGGGCCGGGCCGGGTCTGGGCGGTGGGCCCACTCCTGCCGCCGGCGGACGACGCGGCCGGGGCCACCAGCCGGGGCGGGTCCAGCTCGGTCCCGGCCGAGGAGGTGCTGAGGTGGCTCGACGGCAGGGAGGAGCGCTCCGTGGTGTACGTGTGCTTCGGGAGCCGCACGGCGCTGACGAACGACCAGATGGCGGCGCTGGCGGCGGCGCTGGAGATGAGCCGGGTCCACTTCGTGTGGTGCTTCCGGGAGACGGTGGACGGGAAGGCGCTGGACGGCCACGGCCTCGTGCCGGACGGGTTCGAGGGCCGCGCGGCGGGGCAGGGGCTGGTCATCCGGGGGTGGGCCCCGCAGGTGGCGATCCTGCGGCACCGCGCCGTCGGCGGGTTCCTGACGCACTGCGGCTGGAACTCGGTGCTCGAGGCGATCGGCGCCGGCGTGGTGATGCTGACGTGGCCGATGGGCGCCGACCAGTACACGGACGCGAAGCTGCTGGTGGACCAGCTGGGGGTGGCGATCCGGGCGTGCGAGGCGCCCGACGACGCGGTGCCCGACCCGGCCCGGCTGGCCCGGGCGCTGGCCGACTCGCTCGACGGGGCGCGGCCGGAGAGGGGCCGGATGCAGAGGCTGAGCAAGGCGGCGGCGGACGCGGTCAACGGCGGAAGCTCGGCCAAGGACTTGGACGGATTCGTGCAGAGCCTGACGGAGCTTCAATGTGGAAGAAGCGACGCGGCGGCGGTCGACGGAGACCGTCGACGGCCTGTTCAATTTGACCGCTGAAACTATAAATAGACCTTTTTTTTTTCTTTTTTTTTCCCCCTTCCTTATTTGTGAGGAAAACTGATGATATAATAGAGTGATTGGAAGTTGCATCTCAATTTTCCATGCGAAGATTGTCTGTCCTACTTTCTTTATTATTAAAAGAATTAGGTAAATTAATAATTGAAGACCAGGTCATCAACTCAGTAAAAAAAAAATTGATGCTTAATTAAGAAGCAACGACGAAATTCCTCACAATAATGTTGAAAGTCACAAAAACTAATTTCTTATGGCAACTGGGCAGTATTTAGGGGCCCAAATGAAAAGAAAAGAATATGATGTGGGACCTGATGTTATAACTATAAAATAAAACTGATTTTTTTTTTAGTAGAAGTACAACTGATTTGACATGGCATATATGGACAGCTTGTCTCAAACTCTCGTTCCAAGCCCACAAAAGCGGCCGAATGAACTTTCCTATTTCCTTCTCGTCAAAAAAAAAAAAAAAAAAAAAAAGAAAAAAAAAAAAAAACTTTCCTATTTCCAAACTTCAAAATCGATCCGAACGACTGTAGGTCGCAAATCTGATCTCATCGATGTGGATTCTCTAAATGCTGCTCTTAGGAGCACTAAACCATTTCGAATTCAAAATTGCCTTAGGAATAAGTTCACTTTTTGGCTCTATAATAATAAAATTCACGATAATATTTTTGAATATTGAGTGTTCTCAATTCAATCGCACTATAAAGATAAATATTTCACTGTTATTTTAGATAAACTTTAAGCTTGAGTAGTACCTCAGTTGGTAATGCAAAGAATGGATTAAATTTTACTTGCATAAGATGGGATTACATTTTTGAGTATCAAGTGTTCTCCATTCAATATAACATGAGAGAAATGCTTGTCCATTCACTTACTTTATAGGTGAAAGTAGAATGAGTGGAGCAAAGCTGGCTGTGGAAAGAGGATGGACCAATGAGTGGTCATCAATTCAACGATTGTCATGGACAGGAAACCCTACTCATCAATATCCTAGAGCAGGTCTCTTCAAATTAGCCAAGCGCCAACTTCGGAAAAGAAGGGACACCTATGTAATGAAGAACGTCTTTCTCACCTACATTATGTCAAGTATCCGAGACTAGATTGAATTTAGAGATACAATAATTTAGGGATTAAATTGAATGGTTATCAAAAAATCAGAGATCGCATTGAATAAATTAAAAATTTAAGGGTTTCATTGTACATTGAATTAAAGTTCATGAACCACATAAAATAAATTAAAAGTATAGGGACCGCATTGTACATTAAGGCAAAATTCATTGATCATTTATATAATTTTATCTTTTTTGATTTTCTAAAAAGATTTCAACTGGTACTGACGGAGGCAAGGGTGGACGGGTTTGGTTCGGTTTCAACGGCATCGATTTAACATCAATTTGCTTTTTCTTGATTTGATTTTCCCTTTGCCGTGTCATCAAACAAAGTAATTGCTTGCCGAGGGGACCTTTGCATTGAAAACAACCGCACGCAGCTGAAATAAAAGTACAAAAAAGAGTCCAAATCTTTCTTCAGGTAACGTGGAAAGCATTTACTCTAGAGATGTTATACAGAGTACTCTCTATAAAATTCACTTACAAGATATATCAAGAAAGTCCACTTAGAATTTTATCACATCCCTATAACGATATGTTCACGTCAAATTGTTTACCACTAATAGGGTCTCTAGCATATGCAAAGAAAAGATTATTCAAATAGTCCAGTTGACACGCTAGTTTTCTCTTTTACTAATAAATATCTCCCAATCTTAAATTATACACACTGTAACATAAATATCTAACTTTTTTTTTGTGTCACCAAAACCTCCAAAACTATCGCATAAATCCCCTCAACTTTTTCTTTTGTCACAAAAAAGCCCAATATTTACTATATATTATAGTTCCATCTAGGATGTATTTATCATACTTTTATAAGTTCATGATTTTTTATGACATAAAAAAATCGGGGGTATATGTGTCACAATGAGAAAGTTTGGAGTTTTTATGATACAAAAAAAAAAGTTTAGAGTATTTGTGTCTTAGTAGGCATAATTTGAGATTTTTAGCAATATTAACCATAGTAAATAAATCGATTGTTTCATGCATCTTCACCTCAATTTTTTGTTGGCCCGAGGAATCATGTGATGGAGTCGGTTAAATGTAACTCTCAACCGGGGGTACAATGCCGACAAGTTAGTTGAGAGACACTGTGCAAAACATAGGTTGACCTTGCAGTGGGTGTTTCACTCAACCCTCCACCTTCACCGGTGCAGGCGGCTATTCTACCGACCTACCAGTTTCTCAAACACCCTTTATTAGATGCGGTGGAATCTACCCTCCTCACCTGAAGGGCCCTATAATTTCCGAGTGTAATTTTTTCTTCCCCACCTAGGAGGGAATACCTCCTATGTTTTATGTCTCAAAGTTCAGACGAAGCAGTTTTAAGACATATTCGGGTCCATCCTCTTTGCTATGTGTGCTAGTACAACAATAATTGCTCGTTACATGACGGCACCTAATAATCTATCAAGTGCATCGGCGCTTGCTCATCCCATGAGCACAACCTTTGGTAAGGCGCCCAAATCGTAGGTAGTACACCACGCTATCTCTTGAACTTGAAGCAAAAGGATATGGCCCGAGAGAGTTTCTTCAAGAGCCATGCTTCCAATTCCATCCGCGCAAGATGTACCCACGGAACCCAAAAAAGAAAAAAATAAAAGAATTGTATCGTTACGCATAGCGAACATGTGCATAAGTACTTGATTCGCAAGAACACCAATAGATGGACTGACATAACGTTACAAGCAACACAGTTGTCAAAAGAGCTAAATTAGATGTGATTTTCACCATGATGACAAAGCGGCAATTGAGACAGAAAGTGCGGCGGTGATAAGAAAGTAAGGTTGAGATATTTGTCATCATTGAGAATGTGATTCGGTCTATAATATGTATATGAGCTAGTGAGTGATGACCCTGTTTCTACACACATTTATCCGGGTCTTAAAACGGTAGCTTAATTTGGAGTTGCATTTGGGTGAGTCAATGGGATGGCTTACAATTACTTTGAAACTTAATTCTACCATCGAAAGCCTGCTTCATAGTCTCATTGGCCGAATTTCTTGATATTTATCGTTCTAAGCTATTAGAAATACAATGCGGAGAGTCTTTGTATCTCTCTCGAGAGAAAATTATCTAATCGGTCATAGACCTATTATACAATGCTAATTCAATTCTTAATTTTTTTAAATTTTGCCAATTTAGTCCTAATATTTTATGTGAAATTCTAATTTAGTCCTTCTGTTCATTTTTTTTTTTTTCATGTAAATTTGCTAACATGGCGGTCCACTCATCGCCGGCTATTCTATGTGGCACATACACCATTAATAACTTTCATACGGCACCTACTCTAATGTCGTTACTTCTCAATCCATTACTTGAGTGCCATACTCACCAAGATAATTATTTAAAAAGAAAAGGTCCAAAATTTATTGTACAGTGGTTGATTTCAGTTGTAAACATTTTAATTGTCCTAATTTAATCATAAATAGTTTAACAATTTGCCAATATAGTCCTAAACCTTCTAGTAATTTGCAATATAGTCTTTTCAGCTAATTTTGGCTGAAAATCGCTAGTATAAATGTCCAATTAGTGCCTGCGGTTCTACGTGGCATATCCAATGCCGACGTGTACAATTTTTATGATTTTTTATTAAATTTCTGGTTGTTCCCCTTTTTTCTGTTTTTCTTTCCTTTCTCTATCATTTTCCCCCTTTCGTTTCTGCCGACCGACGGGTGAAACTGAGCTTTTGGTTCGACAAATAAACTGAGTTGCATATCATCATTTGAATATTTCATTTTCCAACGGGCTCTCTCTGTTCGAAACAAATCGGGTCACGAGAAGATGCCAAGAGGACTCGTTGCTTTCCGATTCTTCATCAAATGAAAGAGGTCGGAATTCGATTTCGTTACTCGGTCCATTCGCCGCAGTATTTGCTTAACAAATCTTATGCAGTTTTCCATCAGTGCTAGGTATTGTAAGATTAATTTTCAAAATTAATCTAATGTCGAATATTTTCGATTTTCCACTTATAAACTTTCACACTTAACTTCAAAAAATCCAATAAGTTGTCGCGTCGGGTGTTTGTCCTTGTTATTGGAAGTTCGTCAGCGGTGACGAACTTCCATTTACAAATCAACTGCCGGTCAACAACGAAACCAGTCTTTCTCCGTCCACGACACCCCTCAAGAAAGCACCTTCGTTTTCAACTAGGTATTGTAAGGATTAATTTTGAATTTTCAACATGGAAAATGGCATCTGATGACTTGTCCAAATTTGATGGCTAAACATTACAGTTTTATTTTTATTTTTTAACTTTTTCATGGTTTGTTTTCTTCGTTTCTTTGTCCTTGGAAAATGAAAAATTAACCTATCATAGAGGCAAAGGAAAGAGATTTTTCATTTTATTTTATTTTATTAGTGAGATGAACTGCTTAATTGATATGGTAATCTATCGATTGCATTGACACTCGCACATCTCATCAACACAACCTTTGGTATCGCACCCAAGCTGCAAGCAGTGCCCCAAGCAGTCTTCGAACTCGGCGCAAGCGGCAGGGCTCGGGAGGGTTTCATCGGAAGGCATGCTTCTTCCACTTCCATCTGCGCTTGATGTCCCTGCAAAAACCGCCACCCAAAAAAAAAAAAAGAAGAAGAAGAAGAGAAAACTTTGTATCGTTACTCGTCGCTGTGCATAAATATGTAATTCACAAGGATGCCCAGAGAGAGAGAGACCGACAAAGACAGGATGCTGTGAGCAATAGGATCGCCAGGAGAGCCAGATCGCGCGCAATTTTCCTCATGATGGTAGTGCTAAGTGAGGAGGAGTCTTGATGGGGAGATATTATATAGAAGTTTGGAGACGGCGAGAAAGGAATGTTGAGATATTTTGCACAATAAGGAATGTGATCTGGCGTATAATATTTATATGGGCAAGAGAGTGATGGTCCTGTCTCTACAAATATTTATCCAAGTATTAAAACGGTACCTTAGATTGGAGTTAGATTTTGAGTAAGTCAATGTGACGACCTATAATTACTTTGAAAGTAAGTTCTACCACGGACACATGCTCCATAGTCTCATGAATTTCTTGATATTTATCATTCTAATATGTTAGATACGTATTTCTCAAGATTATGCATATAATACTTTTGATTGTACATGTCCCGATCAATTATAATCAATATCATAATATCTAATTGCTCCATATAGTCATTTTATCATGTCGATAAGCATACTCTTTTGTCGATGTATAAACAAATTACACAATTCACTCTTTTGTGCTATCTTATTTGAAGCTTTTATGTGTATGTGTCCTAAAGTTAATTTTGACACTAAATGGAGGTCAAAGTGATTCAGCAAGTGTAGAAATCAGAGGACGAGTGTAACATCCCGATTTTCGACCCACGATGAATCTAGTGTGCCAACAGCAAGGATAGGTCATGGATCATTCCAAGATTCGGCCATGTAATGATCATGGGTCAATCAAGGGAACGGTCGTGGACCAATCTCATGACCACGATCATGGACCCAAGCAGTTCGGTCAATGGATGACTACCCAACTGTCAAGGTTGATCGATGGATGGTCACACCCACCACAGATCATTCGACGATCATGAATCGATTCAAACGGTCATGTTCCGATCACGGGTGGTCATCACACCGATCGTAGACGACCATGATTCGACTCGGTACTATCGTGTGTCAAGCACGAATCTAACCGATCTCGAATGGCCACATAACAATAGGGAGTCAGTTTGGATGAAGGCACTCTAACACTCCCCACGAATAGGCTGAAGTTTGACCTAAACCAAAAGTTTGGAAATATTACTTGGGGAGACAAATAGGGCCCGCAAATATTTGAATAATCAATGTCGATTAAGCAATTTTTCTTATATAATATTTAACCTTAGTCAGAAAATGTAATATTTGACCTTATTCGTGCCCCAAAAAAAAAAAAAAATAATTACATTTTGCCATAAACGACAAGTTTCTAGCCTTTCTTTTAATTGGGCATACCGAGTAAAAAAGATGGGAAATGCTTTCTTTACGGAGGGAGCCGGGAAATCTCAATATGTAGTTTGTTTTTTCTTCTTCATCCTTTTTTTTTCTTTGTCCTTGCAAAAGGAATATTTAACGCCAAATAATCAATCAAGGAGGCAAAGGAAAGGAGGCTTGTCTTCCTTATTTTATTTTTGTTTCATCAAATAATAATCAATCAAGTACATCGACACTTGCACATCCCATCAACACAACCTTCATTGATGCATCCAGTTCGTAGGCAGAAAACCTCGCAGTCTTTGGACTCGGCGCAACTGGCATCGTTCTCAGGAGTTTCCTCAGAAGGCAGGCTGCTTCTAGTTTTATCGGCGCTTGATGTCCCTACAAAATCCCACAAAAAAAAATTGTATCATCACACGTCGCAAACATGTACATAAATATGTGATTTGCACAGTGCCTAGAACCAAGGATATTGGTTAGACGTGCAGTTCTAGACACTATGTGAAGCATGTGTATAACCAACAGGAAGCAAGCTTCTGACAAGGGCTTTCAGCTGTAGTCCGGTAATCCATCGCCCAGCCTAGATGCATTCCCTATTTTAAGATGCCGATGTCCGCACGCCCTATGCCCCCAATTGGAGAGAAAGTTTCTCTTCCCATTGCCCCGGGAATCTCCTCGAATTTTACATCCCAGTGTTCAGATGAAGCAATTTTAGGACATACTCAAGTTCTAATATGTACATAAATGTGTGATCCGCTAGGGCGGAGAGAGAGAGAGAGAGAGAGAGAGAGAGGCTGAGAGACTGACACTGATATGAAGCCACGAGTAATAGGATCGTCAAGAGAGCCAGAGCGCGCACAGTTCTCCCCATGATGATAGTATTAAGTGAGGAGGAAGAGTCTCAACGATGAGGGGACTTATGTAAAAGTTTGGCAAACGATGAGGGGACTTATGTAGAAGTTTGGCGACGATGACGAAAAGAGTTTGAGATATTTTGTAGCAATAAGGAATGCGATATGGTTTACATATTTATATAAGAAAAAAAAAAAAAAACAAAAGGGAATGTGATCCAATGTATAATATGAATAATGGCAAGAGAGTAATGGTCCTATTTCTATACATACTTATCCAAATATTAACGGTAGCTTAAATTGGATTTAGATTTTGAATAAGTCAATTCAACGTCATTGATTCATATAGAAGGAAGGTTGAGATTTGTAGCATTAATGAATGTAATCTGATGTATAATATGTATAGGGGCAAGAGAGTAATGGTCCTCTATTGACGCATTTATTTGAGTATTAAAATGGTAGCTTAAATTGAATTTAGATTTTGCATGGCCTATGATTACTTTGGAATTAAATTCTACCATTGAATACATGAATTTCTTGATATTTATAATTATAATCTATTAGAAACGTATCTCTCAGGTGCCTGTTTTCACTGTGCATATCCCCGATCAATTATAATCAATATCATAATATATAGTTGCATTAGAAGGTCATTTTATGAAGTCAATAAATAAGTACTCTTCGTGGATATATAAAGAAATTACACAATTTTCTCTATCGCTTACAAATATAAAGCTTTTATGTGTATGTGTTCTTAAGTTGATTTTGACATTGAATGGAGGTCAAAGTGATTTCAGCAAGTGTAGAAACCATAGGCCGATGCTAATGTTTAATTCAAGAATGCTTATATGCTATTTATGAAGTGATTTCAGGTCATCAAAAGCTTTTGAATGCCAAAGTTCACCCTCTAGTGGCTTAATTGGTTTATTTGTCCTTCCCGATTCACCGGTACTAAAAAGTGGCAAATGAGAGAGTCATGTCGGGTGATAAAATAGATTGATCCGTTTAACTTGTATATATCATTAAAATTTTAATTAACTAGCATCAAACACAATTTCATCAAAACATATACTCATCCATTGACCTAACTGGAACCACTACGCTAAAATATCATAATGTAATGTTTTTTTTTTTGTGACCGAGGAACCGTCGGAGACCCCTTACGGGGTTACATTGTCCTCCGATGCCTGGTGGCACCGTCGGACGTCGTGCAAGCCACTATTTAGACGTAAAACCTCGGGGGAGATTAGCCCAGCAACCTACCGCCAAGGCCCCCCACTTAAATCGTATTGACAATGAGGGGATTCGAACTCTTGACTGCAGCGTTGCAGGAGAGAACGAATACAACTGCAGCTGCCCATAGGTGGGTATCATAATTTAATGTTCAAGTCTCCCTTCTTCCACAAGTACCGAAAATTAGAATTTTAACCGGAGAAATTACACCCGGTCTAGACAAAAAATACTTAAATCGGATGTGCATTAATATTTCTTAATAACGTTATATTCAATAATAAACCTTTTTATCATACATAATATTACAGAGTAATCATCAATCAGGCCAGATATAGTATGAGCAAAGTTATGAACAATAAATGTAAAATTTTTCTTAACATCATACATATATATGATATGATCGTACCAACTAATCATTCTATAAATTTACCCATCATGCAATTACTTTAACATAAAAGTCAGATTTTATATCAGTAATAATATTACTATCATGATGATTGAGTCCGTTCTTTTTTAAGAGACATCAGTATTTTTTTTATCATATGGACATTTTTAGATGTTAATATAGTAATCCATTTTTAAGGAAAAAAATAGTCAATAAATAGGTTAATTAGGCAAAGTTATTTTATTATACATTATGTTCAACCCATGGCAGAAATTTTTATATTCAATTTTTTTTGGGCGGTGCTATTTCCACTCCTATTTATACTAAAAAGAAAACATTGCTTTCAATCTTTCAATTGCAGTTTATAATGATGGCCCATTTTCCTTTTTTATTTAGTATAATTAACATAATTAAACATTTCCCTTTTTTTTGTGTATCAAAGAAAAGTGCATTATTAGATATTCCTATAAATTTTTTTATACTCCATGTAAAATTATCTCACTAATTGTAAAGACACTTTTTGATATAGTATAAAGTCGAAAAGTCTATTCTTCATCATTAATCTTATAATAACTTAACTATTTTCGACCCTCTTATCTCAAAAACTCACTTTTTTAGTGAACTTTTTATTAATCTTATTAGTCTAAATTATTTATCAAGTCTCTTTATTTACTATATCAAAGAATTTATCTTTTTTCCTTATTATTTTGGCAAGCTACTTTTGTAGAGAGCATGTAAGACTTAGAGAAATATCTATGCACAATTAGGTATCTTAATATTTTTTCATAAACAGTTCATATATGATATTGATTTTTGTCGATCCAAAATAATGATATTTCACTAGCATTTTCAAAACAAAGTTCTTACTTTATGCAATATTTAGGTTTAATAAAATTTACATGGATATAGAAATACTAAAAAAAGCAAAGTAAATAAATTTAGGACAACCAATTTAAACTGTAATTGAATGACAGAGGGCAATTATTATTATTTTTTTGGTGGAAAATGGGTGAATTTAGTCCTATAGGGAGTAGAAATAGCGCTGCCTTTTTGTTTATTAAAAAAAAAAAATCCATAAAAGAGGCAAGTTTCTAGCTTTTCCTTTTAACCATTGAAGTGTAAAATTTTTATAGAATTATTTACAGCCACCTAAATGCTTTCTTACATGACATGAAGTACCCATAACGAGCAAATAAGATGGCAAATGCCTTCTTTAAAGAAATAAATTTATGAAGTAACTCGATTTGAAAGTCGTGCGGGTGAAGGATAGCTGCGACTTAAGCTTATAGCATCGTGTTGACGGTGGGCGAGGCTGCCCACGCAAAGCATAATAGTTGAAGGATGAACAAGTAGCGATTGATGTTGAGGAAACAAGGGAGGAAATTTATGTAGCGATTGCTATCTAATTAGAGAAATGATCACATTTTTTCCACTCCTCCTTTAGTTTAAAAGGTCCCTTGTTAGTGTTTTAGCCATAATACTTTTGTATGGCTCACCACTTTTACTACAACTCTATAAAAGTTGTCCCCATTTTTTTCTCAATTCTTTTACTTTGTTTTTTTCTCATGTGGGTCCCACTCTCCTTCGTCTTCTTTCTTTTCACACCTTTGACATCAAAATCCTCACCTCTTGCAAATCGCTTCTCTATTTTCTCTCTTACAAGCCATTCTCTTCTCTTTACGCCTCCCCACTCCTCAAGTCACAGAGCGTTGATAAGTTGAATATCTATCATGCCAACTGCGCCATGCTTTATACTTTTGTCGGCACTAGCATTGGGCTCGCTATTGACCTCCCCAATGAGCCCCTTTTATCAAGTGAGCACGGTCTCTTCTTGCACTATGGAAGGTAATATATAAAAGTACCACTTCTCTCTCTCTCTCCCCTTTCTAAGATTTTTCTCTTGTCTTCTTGCACATGTGAGCGTAGAAATAAAATATGCCTCTACCACAAGTAAGCATAAAAGTCGAGAGCAATAAATAAGTTATGTTTCTCTAGATAATATGAAGCGAGATTTGAATTAGTGTTTTAATTTAATTGCAGTTTTCAATGTCATGTCGGAGTGGAGAAATAAAATAAAAAAAGTGTGCTTTTATAAATTAATTTCTTGGAACCGATCCCATCGCCCGTTTTAAAGTAGCAATAATTTTTCATCTAAGGACAAGATCATAATTTGATTAATTATAATTCATTGGCTTTGCTCGATTCCCAGGACCCCACTTAGGGCCCACCTCCCTTGTGGCGTTTCGTTTTTGTCGTGTCGCCGGACGTTCGTCAGCGGTGACGAAAGCAAGCACTACCAGACAACGAAAACCAGCCCTCTCTCTCTCTCCCCCGCGCCGTCGCCTCCGTCGAAAGCCCACCGCCTCGAAGCGCAGAGGAGAGCGGGACGATAGACGTGTCCCCCTTGTTGCTAGCTTGGACCACCGCGAACGATCGAAGCTCCAGCCATGTCCGTCCACATCCTCATCTACCCTTACCCCACCGCCGGCCACATCATCGCCCTCCTCGACCTCGCCCACAAGCTCCTCCACCTCCCCCGCCCCGCTGCCACCGCCGTCACCGTCACCGTCCTCGTCACCCCAGACAACCTCCACCTGCTCGACCCCTTTCTCGCCTCTTCCTCCTCGCTCCAGCCTCTCGTCTTGCCTTCCCCAGAGCCCCCCGCCGCGGGTGCGCCTCGTCGCCAACGTCCGCGCCCTCCGCGAGCTCCAACCCCCTCCTCTCCCGGTGGTTTGAGTCCCACCCCTCCCCGCCCTGCGCCGTCGTCTCCGACTTCTTCCTCGGGTGGACCCACCGCTTCGCCCGCGACCGCGGCGTGCCGTGCGTCGTCTTCTCACCGTCCGGCGCGTTCGGGCTCTCCGTCATCTTCGCCCTGTGGCGGGACCTCCTCCGACCCGACGAGGAGTTGACGGTCTCGTTCGCAAAGCTGCCGGACCGCCCCCGCTTCCCCTGGTCGCACCTGCCCCACGTATACAGAAGCTACGAGGCTGGAGATCCGGAGATGGACCGCTACCGGGAGGACGTGCTCGGCAACATCGAGAGCTGGGGAATCGTGGTCAACTCGTTCGACGGGTTGGAGCGGGCCTACCTGGATCACATAAGGAAAGAGCTCAGGCACGACCGGGTTTGGGCCGTGGGCCCGCTCCTGCCGGCCGAGGGCGATGGCTCGGCCGGGCCTGTCAACAGGGGTGGGCCCAGCTTGGTGTCAGCAGGTGAGGTGCTGACGTGGTTGGACGCCTGCCCAGGCGGGTCCGTCATCTACGTGTGCTTCGGGAGCCATGCTGCACTGGCGCAACCGCAAATGGATGAGCTGGCGGCCGGGCTGGAGCGGAGTGAGGTTAGATTCATCCTATGCGCTAGGCAATCAGCCAGGGGAGGGCACGTGGTGGCGGGGGATACCGGGGCGGTCCCCGAGGACTTCGAAGCACGAGTTGTTAGGAGGGGCCTCGTGATTAGGGGCTTGGCCCCACAAGTGGCAATCTTGAGGCACCGGGCCGTGGGTGCATTCCTAACTCACTACGGATGGAACTCAACCTTGGAGGGGCTCAGTGCGGGGGCGATGATGTTGACGTGGCCGATGTTCGCGGAGCAATTCGTGAATGCCAAGCTGCTGGTGGACGAGTTGGGCGTGGGGATCCGGGTCCGCGAGGGGTTGGAGAAGATACCGGAGGCAGAATTGGCCCAGGTTTTGGCCGAGTCATTGAGGGGCAATCTACCCAAAAGGGTTCGAGCCAAGGAGATAAGCAGCGTCGCTCGAGATGCAATCAACAGAGGGAGCTTTGATAAAGATTTGAGCGACTTCGTGAGGTGCGTGGATGAGCAAAGGAGGAGCAAAATGCAAACTTTTTAGCAACTTGCTGTGGACGTTGTCGAGAGAACGAAACGATGATTTTTATAATATGTGAATTTTTAGGAACCGCAAGTGACTCGGACTCCCACTAATTAAGATGTTTTGTACAAATTGTTCAAGACAATCGAGTTCTTGCAAGCTCGCTTTTCTCTTAGATCTTTGCAAACTCTTGATCTTGTAAAATTAGCAAGAAAACACTATAAAGAAAATATTAAGAATAACATTTTTTTCACTCCTCATTTGGTTTAAACACTTCTTTTTATATAGTATTAAACATATTACTCTTCATTTTCTCCTTTAAATGCCGGACCCTACATGGTTAGGTGTGGGGCTCGTGTGGGGTCCTTTTTTGAATTCGTTTCCTCTTTTTCTTCCACTTTCCTTTTTCTTGTTCTCGCTTTTGTTGAAGTGCATTGCCGGCACTTCTTCATCTCCCTCTTCCGACACCTCCGTGCACACCAAAAACCGGGCGATGTCGCAAAGCCTCACGAGCTTCCTCTCTATCATTGCCCCTCACAAACCCTTGGCATGTCTAGCAAAGTCACCTTTATGCCGACACGATCTTCCTCAATATGTAATTCTCTATAACGATCATTTGATTCTTACAATGAATTTTGAGAATGGAAACATAACGATCTAGGTGCTCGAGCTTGCAAGCAACATGACCAAAGACCTAAACATGAAGAGAATAATTCCGATGCATCTACAACTGGCTAACCAAAAGAATAAAGAGCTCAACACTCTCGTCAAAAAAGCATCGCGGGAGACGGCAACATCATCAAATAGGAAAGTGGAAGAAAAAGAAGAAAAGAATAAAATGAAAAAATTCCTAAATATGCCTCATTTTGACTCTTGGTGGGTAAAGTATGGAAAACATGATGGGTAATATATCATTGTAAATGTTGTCAAAATCAAATAAGGAATCTTGACTCTATGTAACAAGAAAAAGAACCAATTTGGCCGGTGCTTTTGTGCACACCAACAATCGATCTCGAAAAGCCTCACGAATCTTACCATAGTCCTCACAAACCCTTGGCATATCTTTGTTGTTGGCGCAATCTTCCTTAAGATATAATTCTCTATGGCGATCCTTTAATTCTTTCAATGATTTATGAAAATCGGAACATAATGATCAAGTCACTCAAGCTTACGAGCAACGCGAGTAAAGACTTGAACATGAAGAGAATAACTCCGGTGCATCTATAACTAGCCACCCAAAAGAATAAAGAGATCGACACTCACATCAAGAAAGCACTGAGGGAGACGGCAACATCATTAGATAGGGAAAGTGGAAGAAAAAGAAGAAACAAATCAAAAGAAAATCCCAAATATGCCTCATTTTGACTCTTTGTGTTTAAAGTATGGAAAAATCGAGGGGTAATAAAGTCAGCACACTATTAAAGTTGTCAAAATCAAACGATGAGTGGAAAAAGTGCAACTCTATATAACGAGAAAAAAGATTACATCGGTTCAATTTGGAGTGCATTGCCGGCACTTCTTCATCTTCCTCCTCCGACACCTTCGTGCACACCAACAACCAGGTGATCTCGCAAAGCCTCACGAGCTTTCTCTCTATCTTACCATCGCCCTTCACAAATCCTTGCCATGTCTAGCTAAACCACCCCTATGCCGGCACAATCTTCCTCAAGATGTACTTCTCTAAGGCCATCCTTTAATTCTTTTGATGATTTTTAAAAATTGGAATAGAATGATCAAAGTACTTGTGCCTATGAGCAAGGCGAGCAAAGACTTGAACATGAAGAGAATAACTCTGATGCATCTACAATTGGCCACCCAGAAGAACAAAGAGCTCAACACAATCATCAAGAAAGCATTGTGGGAGACTGCAACATGATCAGATAGGGAAATTGGAAGAAAGAGAAGAAATGAATAAGAAAAGATCCCAAATATGCCTCATTTTGACTCTTTGTGGGTAAAGTATGGAAAAAAAAACGGCGTAAATATAGTCAGCATACTGTAAAAGTTGTCAAAGTCAAATGAGGAGTGAAAAAGCGCAACTCTATATAACGAGAAAAAAGATTATTTTGGTTTAATTTGAAGTGCCTTGCCGGCACTTCTTCATTTTCCTCCTCCGACACCTCTATGCACACCAATAGTCCGACGATATTGCAAAACCTCACGAGCTTACTCTCTATTCTATCGTCGCCCCTCACAAACTCTTGGCATGTCTAGCTAAATCACCCCTATGCTGGCACATTTTTCCTCGGTTTGTAATTCTCTACGGCAATCTTTTAATTCTTGCAATGATTTCTAAAAATCATAACATAATGATCGAGGTAGTCGAACTCACAAGCAACGTGAGTAAAGACTCGAAAATGAAGAGGATAATTCTTGTGCATCTACAACTGGCCAACCAAAAGAATAAGGGCGCGTTTGGTAACGATTCGTTCCCGTGAACCGATTCCGACTAGAAATGATTATTTTTTATTACGTTCCGGAACCGATTCCGAGTAAAAAGCGCGTTTGGTAATCGTCCAAAATTTTTTATTTCGGAATAGAATTGCGTTTGATATCGTGTTAATTGATTCTGTTTTCAAATTAATTTCTTTTAATTTTTAAATAATTTTTAAATAATTTTTTTACTTTTTCCTTTTTTTCCTTTTTTTTTTTATTTTTTCTTTTCTTTTTTGCCCTTTTCTCCTATTCTTCTTCTTCTTCATTTGGCCGGCCGCCGGACCGGGCGACCGGGCCGACGAGGGCCGCCCTCGTCGGCCGAGCCTCGCCGGCTAGCTTGGGCGAGGCTCGCCGGCCCGCCGAGCCTGGCTGGCCGGGCGAGGCCGGCCCGGCCACGGCGAGGCTCGGCCTCGCCGGATCCGGGCGAGGTCGAGCCTCGGCGGGCTGCGTGGGCCTCGCCAGCCGCCGGCGAGGCTCGCCCGGCCCGCCGTGGTCGGGCTTGCCTCCGCGAGCTCGCCGGACCTCGCCCGGCAGCCGGCGCCTCCGGCGAGCTCGCCGGACCGGCGGACGGCGACCGGCGGCGGACGGCGCCGAACGGCGGCGGGCGGCGGCGGCGGGCAACGGGTGGTGGTGGATGGCAATCGCGCGATGTCGGAAGGGAAGAAGGAGACTTTTCTTGTTTTTATTCTTGTTTTGATTCTTGGACGGAGAATCACATTTTTTTTTTTATTCTCAATTTCTTCCCAACGTCCCTAACAAAAATTTTACCAAACGCGATTCTCGTCCCAAACCGATTTTGGGAACAAAAAATCAAAGACGTTGTTGAAGACGTTACCAAACAGGCCCTAAAGTGCTCGACTCTCATCAAGGAAGCCTCACAGGAGACAGCAAAGATTGTCAGATAGGGAAAGTGGAAGAAATAATAAAAAAAAAAAAACGAATAAAAAGATCACAAATATGCCCCTTTCTTAATTCTTTGCGGGTACCTTACGAAAAAAAGAGAGAGAGAGAGAAAGGTAATACAATCAGTACACTGTAAAAGTTGTCAATATCAAATGAGAAATGGAAAGCGCAGCTCCATATAATAAGAAAAAGATTTGAAATCACATAACAAGATTTGATTTTTGATCTCGTGATCCTTTCGACCTCCAGCTTTGGGCATTCTATTACTAATTCAATTTACTCTCGTCCGTTTCCCAAATCGTGTCTTTCCAACTTCTTTATTTTTTTGGGTTGAACGTGAGTCTTTCCCCATTGACTCAGCCTTCCCTCGGCAACGCGCGCTCGACCGTGGCCGATCGCACCGCACCCACCTCGCCGCTGAGCAAGCGGCCGAAGAAATCCCCACGCGGCGACGAGCAGCGCCCGACGGGAGAGGGCCACAAGCGATGCCCGAAGGGGAGGGTGACGGCAGCGCGTGGTGGGGGTGGTGATGCTAACGTGGCCGATGGACGCGGACCGATACACGGACGTGAGGCTGTTAGTGACCAGCCGGGCGTCGCGATCCAGGGTGTGAGGCGCCGGACGGTGTGGTGCCCGACCCGCCCAGGGCGCTGGCCGACTCGTTCAACAGGACGCAGCCGGAGAGGGGATGGATGCAGAAGCTGAGCAAGACGGTCGCCGGCGGAAGCTCGGACGAGGACTTGGATGGATTCGTGAGGAGCCTGTCGGAGCTTCAATGTGGAAGAAATGATGCGGCGACGGTTGACGAAGACCGTTGACGGCTAAAACTATATTTTTATTTTTATTTTTTGTCCTTTTTCATGCTTTTTTTTTTTTTCACTTTTTTTATTTTCTGTAGAAGTGAATATTTAATACTTATCCTGGAGGCCAAGGAGGCAAAGGAAAGAGACATTTTTCTTTTTTCGCTTTTTTTCCCCTCTCTTGGAAAACTGTTTATGTAATAGAGTGATTGGAAGGTGCATATCAATTTTTCCATGCAAAGATTGTCTGTCTTACTTTCTTTATTATTAAAAGAATTAGGTAAATCAATAATTGAAGATCTAGCTACCATCAAATCATAAAATAAAATAAAAAACTTGTTGCTCAATCAAGAAGTAAACCACGAAATTCTTCACAATGAAGTTGAGAGTACCAAAAACTAATTTCCTACAGCAATTGGGCAGCGTTCAGGGGCCCAAATGAAAAGAAAAGAATAAGACATGTTGTAATTGAAGTGCGACTGATTTGATCGACAACTCCTCTCAAATTGTTGTTCCACAGCCCATAAAAACGGCCGAATGTCCTTTCCTTTTTTCAAACTTCAATCTATCCGAACAGCAGTAGGTCGCTAAATGCCGCTCCAGGAGAATAAACCATATCAAATACAAAATTGCCTTACGAGTAAGTTTGCTTTTTGGCTCCACAATAGTAATATCTATGATAACTTTCATGAGTCTCGAGTGTCCTCCATTCAATCCCACCACAAGATGGAAATTTATTTTATGACGACGGCTGTCATTTTAGATAAACTTTGAGCCCAAGTAGTACCTCATCCGTAAATAAGATATGATTGAAAAGAAGAAGCAAACGAGCTGTCGAATTTCGACATCTTCAGTTGGTAATGCAAAGAATCGATTAAATTTTTCTTGCTTAAGATGGGATTAGATTTCTATTATCAAAATTCGTACCCAATCTAACATGAGAAAAATGCCTGTCCATTCACAAACTTAGGGGAAATTAGAATGAGTGGAGCAAAGCTGGCTGTGGAAAGAAGATGGATCAATGAGTGGTCATCAATTCAATGATTGTCATGAACAAAAAAACCCTAATGATCAATATCCCAGAACAGGCCTCTTCAAAATGGCCAAGAGCCAACTCCGGAAAAGAAGGGATACCTAGTAATGAAGAACATCTTTCTCACTCTATATGTCAAATATTCGGGACTAGATTAAATTTAGAGACATAATAATTTACCGACTAAGTTGAATGGTTATTCAAAGTTCAGATATCATATTGAACAAATTAAAAATTCAAGAATTTCATTGCACATTGAGTTAAAGTTCATGGATTAGATAGAATAAATTAAAAGTATATAGACTACATTGTACATTAAGAAAAAATTCATGAATCATTTATATAATTTTATTCTTTTTATTTTCTAAAAGATTTCAACTGGTGCCGACCGAGGCGAGGGTGGACGGGTTTGGTTCGGTTTCGACGGCATTGATTTAACATCAATTTGCTTTTTCTTGATTTGATTTTCCCTTCGCCGTGTCATCAAACAAAGTAATTGCTTGCCCAGGGGACCTTTGCGTTGAAAACAACTGCACATAGCTGAAATAAAAGTACAAAAAAGAGTCCAAATCTTTCTTCAGGTAACGTGGAAAGCATTTACTCGAAAGATGTTCTACAGAGTACTCTCTATAAGATTCACTCACTAGATATATCAAGAAAGTCCACTTAGAATTTTATCGCATCCCTATAACGATATGTTCACGTCAAAGTGTTTACCACTAATAGGGTCTAGCATATGCAAATAAAAGATTTTTCAAATAGTCCAGTTGACATGCTAGTTTTCTCTTTTACTGATAAATATCATCCCATCTTAACCAATTTACTAAATAGGGCATATATTATAAAAAAATCTTAAATTATACACACTGTGACATAAATATATAACTTTTTTTTGTGTCACCAAAACCTCCAAAACTATCACATAAATACCCTCAACTTTTTCTTTTGTCACGAAAAAGCCCAATATTTACTATTTATTATAGTTCCATCTAGGATGAATTTATCATACTTTTATAAGTTCATGATTTTTTATGACATAAAAAAAATCAGGGGTATATGTGTCACAATGAGAAAATTTGGAGTTTTCAATGATGCAAAAAAAAAAGTTTAGAATATTTCTGTCTCAGTAGGTATAATTTGAGACTTTTCGTAAATAAATTGATTGTTGCATGCATCTTCACCTTAATTTTTTGTAGGCTCGAGGAATCATGTGATGGAGTCAGCCAAATGTAACTCTCAACCAGGGGTACAAAGCTGACAAGTTAGTTGAGAGACACTGTGCAAAACATAGGTTGACCTTGTAGTGGGTGTTTCACCCAACCCTCCAACTTCACCGGTGCGGGCGGCTATTTTACCGACCTACCAGTTTCTCAAACACCTCTTATTAGATGTGGTAGAATCTACCCTCCTCACCTGAAGGGCCCCCTAATTTTTTAGTGTAATTTTTTCTTCCCCACCTAGGAGGGAATACCTCCTATGTTTTATGTCTCAAAGTTCAGACGGAGTAGTTTTAAGATATATTCGGGTCCATCCTCTTTGCTATGTGTGCTAGTACAACAATAATTGCTCGTTACATGATGTCACCTAATAATCTATCAAGTGCATCGGCACTTGCTCATCCCATGAACTCAACCTTTGGTAAGGCGCCCAAATCGCAGGTATTACACCACGCGGTCTCTTGAACTTGAAGCAAAAGGATATGGCCCGAGAAAGTTTCCTCAAGAGCCATGCTTCCAATTCCATCTGCGAAAGATGTACCCACGGAACCCAAAAAAGAAAAAAAATAAAAGAATCGTATCGTTACGCATAGCGAACATGTGCATAAGTACTTGATTCGCAAGAACACCAATAGATGGACTGACATAACGTTACGAGCAACACAGTTGTCAAAAGAGCTAAATTAGATGTGATTTTCACCATGATGACAAAGCGGCAATTGAGACAGAAAGTGCAGCGGTGATAAGAAAGTAAGTTGAGATATTTGTCATCATTGAGAATGTGATTCGGTCTATAATATGTATATGAGCTAGTGAATGATGACCCTGTTTCTACACACATTTATCCGACTCTTAAAACGGTAGCTTAATTTGGAGTTGCATTTGGGTGAGTCAATGGGACGACTTACAATTACTTTGAAACTAAATTCTACCATTGAAAGCCTATTTCATAGTCTCATTGGCCGAATTTCTTGATATTTATCATTCTAAGCTATTAGAAATACAATGTGGAGAGTCTTCGTATCTCTCTCGAGATAAAATTATCTAATCGGTCCTAGACCTATTATACAATGCTAATTCAATCCTTAATTTTTTAAATTTTGCCAGTTTAGTCCTAATATTTTCTGTGAAATTCTAATTTAGTCCTTCTGTTCATTTTTTTTCATGTAAATTTGCTAACATGGCTGCCCAATCATCGCCCGCTATTCTATGTGGCACATACACCATTAATAACTTTCATACAACACTAACTCTAATGTCGTTACTTCTCAATCCATTACTTGAGCGCCATACTCACCAAGATAATTATTTAAAAAGAAAAGGTCCAAAATTTAGTGTACAGAGATTGATTTCAGTCTTAAACATTTTAATTGTCCTAATTTAATCATAAATAGTTTAACAATTTGCCAATATATTCCTAAACCTTCTAGTAATTTGCAATATAATCTTTTCAGCTAATTTTGGCTGAAAATCGCTAGTATAAATGTCCAATCAGAGCTTGCGGTTCTACGTGGAATATCCAATGCCGATGTGTACAATTTTTATGATTCTTTATTAAATTTCTGGTTGTTCCCCTTTTTCCTGTTTTTCTTTCCTTTCTCTATCATTTTCCCCCTTTTCGTTTCTGCCGGACTGACGGGTGAAACTGAGCTTTTGGTTCGACAAATAAACTGAGTTGCATATCATCATTTGAATATTTCATTTTCCAATGGGCTCTCTCTGTACGAAACAAATCGGGTCACGAGAAGATGCCAAGAGGACTCGTTGCTTTCCGATTCTTCATCAAATGAAAGAGGTCCGAATTTGATTTTGTTACTCGGTCCATTCGCCACAGTATTCGCTTAACAAATCTTATGCAGTTTTCCATCGGTGCTAGGTATTGTAAGATTAATTTTCAAAATTAATCTAATGTCGAATATTTTCGATTTTCCACTTACAAACTTTCACACTTGACTTCAAAAAATTTCAATAAGTTGTCGCGTCGGGTGTTTGTCGTTGTCATTGGAAGTTCGTCAGCGGTGACGAACTTCCATTTACAAATCAACTCCCGGTCAACAACGAAACCAGTCTTTCTCCGTCCACGACAACCCTCAAGAAAGCACCTTCGTTTTCAACTAGGTATTGTAAGGATTAATTTTGAGTTTTCAACATGGAAAATGGCATCCGATGACTTGTCCAAATTTGATGGCTAAACACTATAGTTTCATTTTTCTTTTTTTAACTTTTTCATGCTTGGTTTTCTTCGTTTCTTTCTACTTGGAAAATGAAAAATTAACCCTTATCATAGAGGCAAAGGAAATAGATTTTTTTATTTTATTTTTTTAGTGAGATGAACTGCTTAATTGAGATAGTAATCTGTCGATTGCATTGACACTTGCACATCTCATCAACACAACCTTTGGTATCGCACCCAAGCTGCAAGCAGTGCCCCACGCAGTCTTCGAACTCGGCGCAAGCGGCGGGGCTCGGGAGAGTTTCATCGGAAGGCATACTCCTTCCACTTCCATCTGCGCTTGATGTCCCTGCAAAAACCGCCACCCAAAAAAAAAAAAAGAAGAAGAAGAAGAGAAAACTTTGTATCGTTACTCGTCGCTGTGCATAAATATGTAATTCACAAGGATGCCCAGAGAGAGAGAGACCGACAAAGACAGGATGCTGTGAGCAATAGGATCGCCAGGAGAGCCAGATCGCGCGCAATTTTCCTCATGATGGTAGTGCTAAGTGAGGAGGAGTCTTGATGGGGAGATATTATATAGAAGTTTGGAGACGGCGAGAAAGGAATGTTGAGATATTTTGCACAATAAGGAATGTGATCTGGCGTATAATATTTATATGGGCAAGAGAGTGATGGTCCTGTCTCTACAAATATTTATCCAAGTATTAAAACGGTAACTTATATTGGAGTTAGATTTTGAGTAAGTCAATGTGACGACCTATAATTACTTTGAAAGTAAGTTCTACCATAGACACATGCTCCACAGTCTCATGAATTTCTTGATATTTATCATCCTAATATGTTAGAGACGAATTTCTCAAGATTATTCATATAATACTTTTCATTGTACAAGTCCCGATCAATTATAATCAATATCATAATATCTAATTGCTCCAGATAGTCATTTTATTAGGTCGATAAGCATACTCTTTTGTCGATGTATAAACAAATTACACAATTCACTCTTTTGTGCGATCTTATCTGAAGCTTTTATGTGTATATGTCCTTAAGTTGATTTTGACACTAAATGGAGGTCAAAGTGATTTGGCAAGTGTAGAAATCAGAGGACGATTGTAACACCCCGATTTTCGACCTACGAGAAATGGCTATGAATCTGGTGTGCTAACAGCAAGGATAGGTCATGGATCATTCCAATATTCGGCCATGTAATGATCATGGATCAATCAAGGGAACAGTCGTGGACCAATCTCATGACCACGATCATGGACCCAAGCAGTTCGGTCAATGGATGACTACTCGACTATCAAGGTTGATCGATGGATGGTCACACTCACCACGGATCATTCAATGATCATGAATCGATCCAAACGGTCATGTTCCGATCGCGGGTGATTATGCTCAATCATGCATCGATCGTAGACGACCATGATTTGACTCGGTACTATCGTGTGTCAAGCACGAATCTAACCGATCTCGAATGGCCACATGACAATAAGGAGTCAGTTTGGATGAAGTCACTCTAACACTCACCACGAATAGGCTGAAGTTTGACCTAAACCAAAATTTTGGAAATATTAACTTGGGGAGATAAATAGGGCCCGCAAATATTTGAATAATCAATGTCGATTAAGTAATTTTTCTTATATAATATTTAACCTTAGTCGGAAATTGTAATATTTGACTTTACTCGTGCCCAAAAAAAAAAACTTACATTTTGCCATAAACGACAAGTTCTAGCCTTTCTTTTAATTGGGCATACCGAGTAAAAAAGATGGGAAATGCTTTCTTTACGGAGGGAGCCGGGAAATCTCAATATCTAGTTTCTTTTTTTCTTCTTAATCCTTTTTTTTCCTTTGTCCTTGCAAAAGGAATATTTAACGCCAAATAATCAATCAAGGAGGCAAAGGAAAGAAGGCTTGTCTTCCTTATTTTATTTTTGTTTCATCAAATAATAATCAATCAAGTGCATCGACACTTGCACATCCCATCAACACAACCTTCACTGATGCACCCAGTTCGCAGGCAGAAAACCGCGCAGTCGGCGCAACTGGCATCGTTCTCAGGAGTTTCCTCAGAAGGTAGGCTTCTTCCAGTTTTATCGGCGCTTGATGTCCCTGCAAAATCCCACAAAAATAAAAAATAAAAAAATTGTATCATCACACGTCGCAAACATGTACATAAATATGTGATTTGCACAGTGTCTAGAACCAGGGATACTGGCTAGACGTGCCAGTTCTAGACACTATGTGAAGCATGTGTATAACCAACAGGAAGCAAGCTTCTGACAAGGGCTTTTAGCGGTAATCCGGTAATCCATCGCCTAGCCTAGATGCATTCCCTATTTTAAGATGCCGATGTCCGCACGCCCTATGCCCCCCAATTGGAGAGAAAGTTTTTCTTCCCTTGCCCTTGGGAATCTCCTCAAATTTTACATCCCAATGTTCAGATGTACATAAATGTGTGATTCGCTAGGGCACAGAGAGAGAGAGAGAGAGAGAGAGAGAGAGAGAGAGAGAGAGAGACTAACACTGATATGAAGCCATGAGCAATAGGATCGTCAAGAGAGCCAGAGCGCGCACAGTTCTCCCCATGATGGCAGTACTAAGTGAGGAGGAAGAGTCTCAACGATGAGGGGACTTATGTAGAAGTTTGGCGACGGTGACGAAGGGGATTTGAGATATTCTGTAACAATAAGGAATGTGATCTGGTTTACCTATTTATATAAGAAAAAAAAACGAAAGCGAATGTGATCTGACGTATAATATGTATGTGGCAAGAGAGTAATGGTCCTATTTATACACATACTTATCCAAATATTAACGGTGGCTTAAATTCGATTTATGGATTTATATTTTGAATAAGTCAATGCGACATCATTGATTCATATAGAAGGAAGGTTGAGATATTGTAGCATTAATGAATGTAATCTGATGTAAATATGTTAAGGGGCAAGAGAGTAACGTTCCTATATTGACGCATTTATTTGAGTATTAAAATGGTAGCTTAAATTGAATTTAGATTTTGCGTAAGTCAATACGATGACCTATGATTACTTTGAAATTAAATTCTACCATTGAATACATGAATTTATTGATATTTATAATTATAATCTATTAGAAACATATCTCTCAGGTGCCTGTTTTCACTGTGCATATCCTCGATCAATTATAATCAATATCATAATATATAGTTGCACTAGAAGGTCATTTTATGAAGTCGATAAATAAGTACTCTTTGTGGATATATAAAGAAATTACATAATTTTCTCTATCGCTTACAAATATAAAGCTTTTATGTGTATGTGTTCTTAAGTTGATTTTGACATTGAAAGGAGGTCAAAGTGATTTCAGCAAGTGTAGAAACTAGAGGACGATGCTAATGTTTAATTCATGAATAATTTTTATATCTGCTTATATGCTAATTGGTTTATTTGTCCTTCCCGATTCACCAGTACTAAAAAGTGGCAAATGAGAGAGTTGTGTTGGGTGATAAAATAGATTGATCCGTTTGACTTGTATATATCATTAAAATTTTAATTAACTAGCATCGAACACAATTTCATCAAAACCTATACTCATCCATTGACCTAACTGGAACCACTATGCTAAAATATCATAATTTAATGTTCAAGTCTCCCTTCTTCCACAAGTACCGAAAATAGGAATTTTACCCGGAGAAATTGCACCCGGTCTAGACAAAAAATACTTAAATCGGATGTGCAATAATATTATTTTTTTATATCAGTAATAATATTATTATCATGATGATTGTGTCGAGCTCTTTATTCTTCCGGGTGGTCAATTGTAGATGCATCGGAGTTATTCTCTTCATGTCCAAGTCTTTGCTCGCGTTGCTCGTAGCTCGAGTACCTTGATCATTCTATTCCGATTTTTAGAAATCATCGAAAGAATTAAAGGATCGCCTTAGAGAATTACATCTTGAGGAAGATTGTGCCGGCTTAGGGGTGGTTTAGCTAGACATGGCAAGGATTTGTGAGGGGTGATGGTAAGATAGAGAGGAAGCTTGTGAGGCTTTGCGAGATCACTTGGTTGTTGGTGTGCACAGAGGTGTCAGAGGAGGAAGATGAAGAAGTGCCGGCAATGCACTTCAATTTGAACCGACATAATCTTTTTTCTTGTTATATAGAGTTGCACTTTTTCCACTCATTGTTTGATTTTGACAACTTTTACAGTGGGTTGACTTTATTACCCCTCGATTTTTCCATACTTTAAACACAAAGAGTCAAAATGAGGCATATTTGGGATTTTTTTTTTTTGATTCGTTTCTTCTTGTTCTTCCACTTTCCCTATTTGACCATGTTGCTGTCTCCCTCAGTGCTTTCTTGATGTGAGTGTCGATCTCTTTAATCTTCTGGGTGGCCAGTTATAGATGCATCAGAGTTATTCTCTTCATGTTCAAGTCTTTACTCACGTTGCTCATAAGCTCAAGTAACTTGATCATTCTGTTCCGATTTTCAGAAATCATCGCAAGAATTAAAGGATCGCCGTAGAGAATTATATCTTAAGGAAGATCGCCTTGACAAGCGGTGGTTTAACTAGATATGCCAAGGGTTTGTGAGGGACTATGGTAAGATAGAGAGGAAGGCTTTGCGAGATCGCTCGGTTGTTGGTGTGCACAGAGGTGTTAGAGGGGGAAGATGGAGAAGCACCGGCAATGCGCTTCAAATTGAACCGACATAATCTTTTTTCTTATTATATAGAGTCGAGCTTTTTTCACTCCTTATTTGATTTTGACAACATTTACAATGTGTTGACTATATTACCCATCATTTTTTCCATACTTTACCCGCAAAGAGTCAAAATGAGGCATATTTAGGATTTTATTTTATTCATTTCTTCTTTTTCTTCCACTTTCCTATTTGACGATATTGCCATCTCCTGCAATGCTTTCTTGATGAGAGTGTTGAGCTCTTTATTCTTCTGGTTGGCCAGTTGTAGATACATCGGAGTTATTCTCTTCATGTTCAGGTCGTTCGTCACGTTGCTCGTAAGCTCGAGCACCTTGATCATTCTGTTTCGATTCTCAGAAATCATCGTAAGAATCAAAGGATCGCTACAGAGAATTACATATTAAGGAAGATCATGTCGGCATAAGGGTGATTTTGCTAGACATGCCAAGGGTTTGTGAGGGGCAATGGTAAGATAGAGAGGAAGCTTGTGAGGCTTTGCGAGATCGCCTGATTATTGGTGTGCATAGAGGTGTCGGAAAAGAGAAATGAAGAAGTGCCGACAATGCGCTTCAACAAAAGAGAGAACAAGAAAAAGGAAAGTGGAAGGAAAAGAAGAAACAAATTCAAGAAAGGATCCCACACGAGCCCCGCACCTGACCATGTAGGGTCTGGCATTTAAAGGAGAAAATGAAGAGTAATATGGTTAATACTATATAAAAGGAAGTGTTTAAACCAAATGAGGAGTGAAAAAATGCTATCCTTAATATTTTCTTTATAGTGTTTCCTTGCTAATTTTACAAGATCACGAGTTTGCAAAGATCTAAGAGAAAGGCGAGTTCGCAAGAACTCGATTTGTCTTGAACAATTCGTACAAAACATCTTAATTCGTGGGAGTCCGAGTCACTTGTGGTTCCTAAAAATTCACGCATTATGTAAATCATCATTTCGTTCTCTTGACACCGTTCGCAGTGAGTTGCTAAGAAGTTTGCATTTTGCTCCTCCTTTGCTCGTCCACACACCTCACGAAGTCGCTCAAATCTTTATCAAAGCTCCCTCCGTTGATTGCATCTCGACCGGCGCTGCTTATCTCCTTGGCTCGAACCCTTTGGGGTAGATTGCCCCTCAATGACTTGGCCAAAACCCGGACCAACTCTACCGCCTCTGGTATCTTCTCATGCCCCTCGCCGACCCGGATCCCCACGCCCAGCTCATCCACCAATAGCTTGGCATTCACGAATTGCTCCGCAAACATCGGCCACGTCAGCATCACCGCCCCTGCACTGAGCCCCTCCAAGGTCGAGTTCCACCCGCAGTGAGTCAGGAACGCACCCACGGCCCAGCACCTCAGTATTGCCACCTGTGGGGCCCAGCCCCTAATCACGAGGCCCCTCCCGGCCACCCGTTCTTCGAAGTCGTCGGGGACCGCCTTGGTATCCCCCGCCACCACGTGCCCTCCCCTGGCCGACTGCCTCGTGCACAAGATGAATCTGACGTCGCTCCGCTCCAACCCGGCCGCCAGCTCATCCATTTGCGGTTGCGCCAGCACGGCGTGGCTCCCGAAGCACACGTAGACGATGGACCTAGTAAAAGAGAAAACTAAACCCAAATATGCCTCATTTTGACTCTTTGTGGGTAAAGTATGGAAAAAACGAGGTAAATATAGTCAACATAACGTAAAAGTTGTCAAAGTCAATGAGGAGTGGAAAAAGCGCAACTCTATATAAACAGAAAAAAAATTATTTTGGTTTAATTTGAAGTGCCTTGCCGGCACTTCTTCATCTTCCTCCTCCGACACCTCTATGCACACCAATAGTCCGGCGATCTCACAAAGCCTCACGAGCTTCCTCTCTATCTTATTATCGCCCCTCACAAACCCTTGGCATGTCTAGCTAAACCACCCCTATGCTGGCACAATCTTTCTCAATATGTAATTCTCTACGGAGATCTTTTAATTCTTGCAATGATTTCTAAAAATCATAATAGAATGATTGAGGTACTCGAGCTCACAAGCAACGTGAGTAAAGACTTGAACATGAAGAGGATAATTCTTGTGTAACTACAACTGGCCAACCAAAAGAATAAAGAGCTCGACTCTCATCAAGGAAGCATCACGGGAGACAGCAAGATTGTCAGAGGGAAAGTGGAAGAAATAGAAAAACGAATATTAAAATCACAAATATGCCCCTCTCTTAATTCTTTGCAGGCACTTTACGGTGAAAAGAAAAAGAGGTAATACAATCAGTACTGTGTAAAAGTTGTCAATATCAAATGAGAAATGGAAAGCGCGGCTCCATATAATAAGAAAAAAGATTATGTCGGTTGAATTTGAAACCACTTAACAAGATTTGATTTTTGATCTCGTGACCCTTTCGGCCTCCAGCTTTGGGCTTTCTACTACTACTTCAATTTATTCTCGTTGGTTTCCCAAATCGTGTCTTTACAACTTCTTTATTTTTTTTTGGGTTGAACATGTGTCTTTCCCCCATTGACTTGGCCTTCCCTCGGCAACGCGCGCTCGACCATGGTCGATCGCACTGCACCCACCCCACCGCCGAGCAAGCAGCTGAAGGAATCCCCGGACAGCGACAAGCAGCACCCGACGGGGGGAGGGCCACAAGCAACGCCCGAAGGGGGAGGGTGATGGCAGCACGTGCCGCGAGATTTACCTGAAGGAGGAGGGGATGGCCATCCGGGGCTGGATCGACAGCTGCGACCACTATCTTTACTTCGTGATGTGCATATTCGGATAATGGCACTTCGTGAGAATTGGGATGCAATGCGACGTGGGTCATTAAGCTTTCATTCAGGTAATGTGGAGTCCATGTGTAGTAAGGATGCGTTTTGTTCAGCATTTCTAAAGTTCATTGAAGAAATGCAAAACAGTATAGCATGAAGAGCCTTGGATATATGCAAAAACCGTTTCGTAAATTACGTTTTGAAAATTAACTTTAAGAGAAATACGGTTCGGTAGAAAACACATTTGAAAAGTCATTTGGATGATTAATATTAGTTTTTTAAAAATTTTATTTGCTAAAATTGAAAAAATAATGTACATATATAAATATTTAAGATAGAGAGAAGACTAAACCCTTCGCCAGTCTGACAAAGGGCTACGGTCGCTGCTTCGGCAAAGGGCTACAGCCGCACAACCCAGGAGACCACCGCCTAAAGCCGCATAACCCTCGCGAGCCACAAGTGAGGGCCGCCTAAGGCTGCGAGACCCAAGCGGCGGTCGCCTGGGTCGCACATCGCTTTGGTCACCCGACCTCAGGTGACCTCAACAGACGGCCGCTAGCACCAAATCTGGCTCACCGGCAAAGGGTTTAATCTTCTCCTTTTAAGAAATTATATATATTTTATCTTTTCAATTTTAAACAAATAAAAATTATAAAAATCTATAAAAAAAAAAATAACAATGGACAAAATTGGAAATTTAAAGAATTGATGAGGATAGTTTTGAAAGAAAAAATGAATTTTAGTATTTTGTCAAATGCTAAAAGCCCAATGCTAGTGGACTAACATTGAATATTGAGCTTTCAGTCTTTTCAATGCTAACTTTCCCTTGAAAGCTCTTTAAAAATAGTTGTTAAAGAATCCAACATTTCTTCAAGGGCTTTAGAGGCCGAAAATCCCTTGGAAGTGTTAAACCAAATGTATCCTAAGAGTAAAGAGCGAGACCGTCATCATTCAGGGCATGACAGATTAGGTGAGCCATCCTCAAGTTACAATCATTGGAAGATGAAGATTCTATGTTAGGTTTTGCTTCCCACAACGAAGATAAGTACGATATCACCAGAGCATGGAAAATGATGGATAGAGCCAAGCCCACTTAGTGTGGCGCATGCGGCGGACCGTGGACGGCAAGGTGCTGGATGGCCACGGGCTCCTGCCGGACGGGTTCCAGGGCTGCGCGGTGGGCTGGGGGCTGGTGATCGGGGGTGGGCTCTACAGGTGGCGATCTTGAGGCACCACACTGTCGGCGGGTTCCTGACGCACTGCAGCTGGAATTGATCCTCAAGGCGATCGGCGTGGGCGTGGAGATGCTGACGCGGCCGATGGACGTCGACCAATACACGGATGCAAAGCTGTTAGTGGACCAGCTGGGCGTCGCGATCCAAGCGAGTGAGGTGCTGAACGATGTGGTGCCCAACTCGGCCCGGGCGCTGGCCGACTCGCTCGACGGGACGCGGCCAGAGAGGGGACGGATGCAGAAGCTGAGCAAGGCGGCGGCCGACACGGTCGTCGGCAGAAGCTCGGGCAAGGACTTGGATGGATTCGTGAGGAGCCTGTCGGAGCTTCAATGTGGAAGAAACGATGCTGCGACGGTTGACAAAGACCGTTGACGGATAGTCCAATTTGACGGCTAAAAACTATATATATATATATATATATATATTATATATATTTTTTCTGTAGAAGTGAATATTTTATACTGATCCTGGAGGCCAAGGAGGCAAAGGAAAGAGACTTTCTTCTTTTTTCGCTTTTTTTCCCCTCTCTTGGAAAACTGCTTAGGTAATAGAGTGATTGGAAGTTGCATCTCAATTTTCCATGCGAAGATTGTCTGTCTTACTTTATTTATTATTAAAATAATTTGGTAAATTAATAATTGAAGATCAGGTTTCCATCAACTCATTAAAAAAAAAAGTTGATGCTCAATTAAGAAGCAACGACGAAATTCTTCACAATGAAGTTGAGAGTCCCAAAAACTAATTTCCTATACCAATTGGGCTGCGTTCAGGGGCCCAAATGAAAAGAAAAGGATACGACGTGGGACCTGATGTTGTAACTAAAGTGCGACTGATTTGACAAGGCATATTCCGACAACTCGTCTCAAATTATCGTTTCACGGCCCATAAAAACGGGCAGAATGTCCTTTCCTTTTTTCAAACTTTAGTCTATCCAGACGGTGGTAGAGCATAAATCTAATCTCATCGATATGGATTCTCTAAATGCTGCTCTCAGGAGCAATAAACTATATCGAATACAAAATTGCCCTATGAGTAAGTTCGCTTTCTAGCTCCACAATAGTAAAATCTATGATAACTTTCATGAGTCTCGAATGTCCTCCATTCAATCGCACCACAAAATGGAGATTTCTTTTATGACAATGACTATCGTTTCAGATGAACTTTGAGCTCATGTAGTACCTCATCCTTAAATAAGATACAAATTCCTAGTATAGTAGATGCTATCACACATACTAAGTAGCAGTAAAAAATTTGTATTAATTTTTCATGATATTATGCATAGATCAAATATATCATGGCAAATTCTTCAGAAAAAATTACGTCTTCCACAATGGAATCTGATAAGTGAGATTTCAAGTGTTTACATAATTTTCTTTAGTCTGAAGAAATGATTCATTGAAATAATGAGTCACCATTGATATCAATCCATCTGAGATCTACAAATGTTCGAGAGTTCCTCTATTCAATCATTTTCCTTCTTGTTGTTGCTACATATATCATTCCTGCACATCTTCTCTTTGTTTCTTGAGCCTATAGTGAGTTACAGACAGAGTTCGAAAAGATCAAATCTTGGAACATTCCATCAGACATGATGGAGTCGCGAAAACTTCTGGATAGGTACCCTACATCTAAACTGAAACTTTCTGGTTAAAGAATCTATTTCTAGTTGCTCTGGAAAAATTAGGAGATTCTTTAGAAGAAATACGGGGTTTTGCTTATAAAATTGAAACAAAGAAGCAAACGAGCCGTCAAATTTCAACATCTTCAATTGGTAATGCAAAGAATCGATTAAATTTCTCTTGCCTAAGATGGGATTAGATTTCTATTATCAAAATTCCAATGCAACCTATTTAAACCCATACTCATTCTCTTAGTTTCCCAACTTGTTGCTTCTAAAGGCAGGGAAAGTACTAAAAAAGTAATAAACCTATTGCGCCGGTACTAATTCAGTTCCAAACCTTTCAATTGAACTAATTCAGTCCTAAACATTTTCATATTGATAATAATTCAGTCCATTTGGCTAATTTTGGCCAACCAGATGCTAACGTGATAATTTTTAATTAATTTTTATTTTTTCAACTTTTTTATTAATTATTTATTTTCTTTTCCTTTTTCTTTTCTTTTTTCTTTCCTTTTCTCTTTTCTTCCTCCTTGGACTTTCTTGGGAATGGCTGGCTCGGAAAAAAATACAAAAGAAAAAATTTAATAAATTTTTTTGAAAAAAAATTATTAAAAAATTACTACATTAGCGTTCGGTGACTGGCCAATATTCACATCAGTGTCGGCCGGTCAAAATTGGCCGAATAGATTGAATTGGTACCAATATGAAAAGATTTAGGACTAAATTAGTCTATCGAAAGATTTATGACTGAATTGATATCAATACAATAAGTTTATGACTTTTCTGGTACTTTTCTCTTTAAGGGCTACCCTCTCTTGATTGGATGTTGGTCCAGCCTACTACAAGGATCCCGTATCCAGCAACCAACCTATAGTAAGGACTTCGGTTGCCCTTATCATTAGAGAAAGGGGAAAAGGCCTTTTTCCGCTGGCACATAGGAGTGCACTTCCATTTTCCCTTTACGTCCTATGCTTCCTATACAATCGTGTTTACAAGGATAATTATCAAAAAAATTTCAAAATCTAGTGCAAGCGATTAATTCAATTATAAACATTTTAAATATATTATTTTAGTCTTGAACCTTATAACAATTTCTCCATAGTCATTTCAGCTAATTTTGGCTAGAAATTACCGATGAAGCAATCCAGTAAGTGCCGGTCATCCTACGTGCTATGCTAATACTAATATGTACAATTTCATTATTAAATTTCTGGATTTTTTTCATTTTTCTTTTTTTTTCCCCCTTTTTCTCTCCACTGGACCAGCGGGTGAAACAGAACTTATGGTTCGACAAATAAACTGAGATGCATATCATCGTTTGAATATTTCATTTTCGAACAGTCTCTCTCCATACGAAACAAATCGGGTTCACGAGAAGATGCCTAACGCTAATGTGTACGATTTTTTTATATTAAATTTCTGGATTTTTTTTCCTTTTTCTTTTCTTTCCTTTTTCTCCTTTTTCTCCTTTTTTTTCCCCATTTTTCTCTCCACCAAACCGGTGGGTGAAACAGAACTTCTAGTTCAACAAATAAATTGAGATGCATATCATCGTTTGAATATTTCATTTTCAAATAGGCTCTCTCCATGTCAAACAAATCGGGTCATTTTATAAAATCACTAAATAAGTACTCTTCGTCGATATATAAAGAAATTACACAGTTTTTTCTACCACTTAAAATATGACCCTTTTTATGTGTATGTGTTCTTAAGTTGATTTCGACACTGAATGGAGGTCAAAGTGATTTTGGCAAGTGTAGAAAGCAAAGGATGATGCTGATTTTAATTCATGTATAATTTTTATACGTGCTTTTATGCTGCTATGAAGTGATTTCAGGCCATCAAAAGCTTTCGTAATGTCAATAGAGAGCAAAACAATTATAATAATCAGAGAGAAGATATAAAAAAAAAAAGAAAAAAAAAAGGCAATGATACCAATGTTCATGAACATAGTCTCTCTGTCCCCCTCATTTCTTCTTTTTAATTTAATGCATTGGAATCTAGATTAATCTACTTTTTTTTTTCCTTAGAGCAAAGAAGTGTTTCAATTATTTTTGTGTAATGAACAGGCTCTTCATCATTGCGTCCTCAAGCTTTGGTAAGGTGGGGATTATAATGGATAAGTGCATGCATGATTCAATATAATAAGTGGCATCAACAGATCATTTTGTGAGTTTTTGTTTTGTGTAACTAAGAAGCTTCTTCACTCAACACACAACACAGATATTCTTCGACATCCATCAAGATCTCGATTTAGTCGCATCTAGATCTCGTGGTCGCCCCGGCCTCTAGTTGAAACTCAAAAGGACTTGTCTTTGGTCTCGACTTTCAAAATTGAGAGTGCACAATTCAAATCTATTATTAGTCAATAAAATCTTTTGCGTGACACTCACAGTGTCTTTTCCCGTTTGGAAACAAAGTCATCTATCTCCATCCAAATCAAGGAATTCATAGCTTTCGTAATGTCAACAAAGAGCAAAATAATTATAATAATTAGAGAGAGAAAAAAAAAAAAAAGGCAATGGTACCAATGTTCATGAACATAGTCTATCCCCCTCCTTTCGAAAGTCGTGTGCGTGGAGGATAGCTGCGACTTAAGCTTTATAACATTGTGCCAACGTTGGGCGAGGTTGCCCATGCAAAGCGTAATAGTCAAAGGATGAACAACTAGCGACTAATGTTGGGGAAACAAGGGAGGAAATTTACAATCTAATTAGAGGAATGACCAAATTTTTCACTTCTCCTCTGGTTTAAACACTCCTTTTTTAGTGTTTTGGCCATAATACTTTTTATATGACTTACCACTTCTATTACAACTCTATAAAAGTTGTCCCTATTCTTTTGTCAATTCTTTTTATATCTTTTTTTTCTCATGTGGATTATGCTTTTCTTTGTCTTCTTTTTTTTCACAGCTTTGATATCAAAATCTACACCTCATGCAAATCGCCCCTCTACTTTCTATCTTACAAGCTATTCTCTTTTCTTTGCGCCTCCCCATTCCTGAAATCGCAAAGTGTTGATAAATTGAATATCTATGATGGCAACTACACCATGCTTCACACTTTTGTTGGCGCTAGAATTGGGCTCGCTATTGACCTTTCCCATGAGCCCCTTTTGTCTGGTGAACGCAGTCTCTTCTTGCACTATGGAAAGTAATATTAAAAAGTATCACTTCTTTCTCTTCCCCTTCTAAGATTTCTCTCTTGTGGGCTTGACCTATGTAGCACCGACGAGCGACACGACACGACACAACACATGACACTCATTTCTCAAAAAGTAGAGAATTTCGACACGTTCCGACACGTTAAATATTAAATAAATATTTTTACATATAAATGCATAAATAAGTAAATAATAATAATAAAAAGAGTCTAGAATTAGTCTATACTAAAAACATTAATAATACATTTGTTAATATTATTCATTCTTTTAATTTGACAAATTCAACTACATTTCATTGTAATAAACCATAAAACTTGAAGGAAAAAACAATCCACATTCCACTATTAAATTTAAAATTTAACAATAAGCAAAAAAACAATCAACATTCCATCAAGTAATATAACAAAAAGTCATTCATCCACATTATCCACTTCTTCTGCAAAAAAAACAGACTCCATCTCCGGCTCATCAAGTGAAAGATTTGCAACTTCAAGCACCCCAACATCTTCAAATGAGTCAAATACATTTCCGCCAATATCCCACATCTTAGTCTCTCCTTCTGCGTATTGTTGGCTTTTTCTTGATAGAAGACGGAGATTGCTATGAATAAAAACTAAATCTTCTGCACGTTTTGGGGTCATCTTATTTCTTCTCGCCGAGTGCACAAATGAGTAAGTACTCCAATTTCTCTCAGCACATGATGAAGAAGAAGGTTGTGCAAGAAGCTTTAAGGCTATGCTTTGAAGCATCGATGCACATGCACCATGATTGACCCACCAAACCTTAGGATCCATAGAATATCGATTTTGAATGGAATCAAATTCTCTAAAATCCCCATTTTTACTTGCAAAATCTACGTACTCCAAATTCACCTTGTTGCGCTCATCCAAGTTAGGAAAGTATTTCTTGAAGCATTTCAATCTTTCTTGGTTGATCTCCTTATTCTTGTATGGAGAAATTCGAGTAGGATCTTCATCAAGCCATTGATCACTATAGTACCTTTATTTAATAAAATGAAATAAAATTAGAAAACAATAATAAATAAGAGGAGTATTATATTATCATGTTAAAGAAAGAATAACTATTAAAGTAATAATCTCATACAATTTTAGAACTTACCTAGGATTTAAGGCATGTGCCAAGCAATGAAGTGGAGTGTTGTTTTTTGTCCAACGATCTACAAGAATTGTGTGAATCACCTCATAAAATGTGGACTTCTCATCTAACCTCTTCACTTCATGTGCATATATAACTTTCTTCACTTTTTCGATCATCGAACCCCACATATCATAAACTAAGTGAAGACAAGGCTTATCGGTGTCACAAACTCTAAGCATATCATAAATAGGAGCCGTGAAGGAAAGTATATAATCAATCAAATCCCACCAAAAATCATCCAACACCTTCTCCTTGACAAACTTAGCTTTCTCTTGATTAACATCTCGATAGATATTCCATTTGTCACAAATCACCATGCTTTGAAGACCACTTTTTATCAACTTGAATCTCTTAAGCATCACAATCATCAAAGCAAAACGTGTATCCGCTATAGAAAGCGACTTCAAGCTAACAAACTCATTGTATATTGCTAATCTCATAGAATGGTTCATGATGAAATGTTTGATTTGCATAACTTCCTTAACAATATCTAAAATCCAACTACATTCCTCATAAACTATTTGATTGCTCTCCATATTTTTTGCGGCACAAATGTTCTTCAAAGCTAGATTAAGGGTGTGCACCACACAAGACGTCCACATAATGGATGGAAATTCTTGCTCAATGAGTTGTCCCGCGCCCTTACAATTTGAAGCATTATCCGTAATTACTTGGACCACATTCTCATGCCCAATTTCATTGATAACTCCTTTCAGCAAGTTAAAAATGAAATGCATATCTTTTGTTTCTCCCGAGCAATCAACCGATTTTATAAACATTGGTTCTACATCCGATACCGCCATGAAATTAATAAGCGGTCTTCTATGTGAGTCGCTCCATCCATCACTCACAATACTTACACCCTTCTCCTTCCACATGATTTTGATAGGTGTACACAACCTATCAATATTTGCCTTCTTCTTTTGCAATAAAGTGATCCTCAACAAATTATATTTCGGTGGTACATAACCCGCAATATTATGATTAGCGGCATAAGTGAAAGCGGATTGAAAATAAGGATTCCTTGCTAGGTTAAACGGCAAGCCCGCCGAATAAAACATCCTAGCAATCTCACAATCTAGACGTTCCCGTTGAGTCATATTAAATGCATTTTCAGGTGATTTTCCACTCCCACTTTCACCTTTCCTTTTTTTGGAGTTCAATGATAAATCCATTCCGTCAACGCCACCACCACTAAGTGAATAACTAGCAGGAGGCAAAAGTACATTTCTAGGTGCAATCCTCGTTAATTTAGTATTGACCTCTTCCTCTAATCTTTCCATCTCCAAAAGATCTTTTTTTTCTACTTTTGTGCACTTTCCAATTCCTTTTCCACTTATTATCATCAAATGGCACCTCACTCTCGTAAATGAACTCTTAAAATCTTTTTGACAAAAGTTGCATCTCCAAGACAAATTTCTCCCGCATCAATATGATTAACTAACTTAGTAACATACCTCCATAATGGTTGTTTTACAACTTCATTGCTAGAGGTAGCTTGTGTGCTTGAAGTACTACTAGTCATGTTTGAACTTGAAGACATTCTGCAAAAAATAAATAAATAAATAAATAAACATGTTATTATCAATTGCTATAAGGTTTCAAGTCGGAAGCAAGTGAACCAACATCAATGCCAATCAAACACCCAAGAAGAAAGAAATCAGAACAGAGCACAATCCATATCGCCTTAAAAATCGAGCTAATATGGTTGAATCTCAACAGGATAAGACTTATGAACTCGAGACTTGGGAGTTTGACAAGACCTCTAACCCTAAGCCAGACTCTGCGCTTGAGCTCGGCTGAAATCAACATACCCAAGATTGACTCAACCCATATAGTTTCTTAACAGGACGAGTTCAAAGCACTTTGAAGCTCGACCAATCATACAAATCAGACAAGGATAAAAACCACTAAACCCGTAGTTTCTCACTGTCTACCTCGTGTAGCCCCCTTTCCTAAACCAACATTCAGAACCCAGATCATAGATTGCACTAATTGTATGAATGATAATGCTTTAATATCAATTACAAATTAGTAAATCGCCCAAAAAATAAAAGAACTTTGTAAAGGGGAGAAACACATTCGAACGCTACAGAAACAAAAGAACAAATTCGAAACTATCCCCTCATGCGTTAGCAGCAAAAGCAAGCCAATCAACCACAGAAGTTTTGAGTCCCGAGAAGTATTCTTTGCTTTGCATCGAGAGAGAGAGAGAGATTCTGACTCCAAATGCAACCCCGAAACTGAAACACAAGCGCAAAAGACAAGTACCCACCTCGGAATCAATACTTTGAATTCGAAAGGCAGCTCAGATTTACGGCGATGGTCGCGATGGTAGAGAAAAGACGGAACGGACGGAGCACCAAAATCTAAAAAAAGAAAGAGAACACGAAGCATCAGTCAGCAAGCCGTCAACCGAACAACAACCCAAGGAGCGAAACCGGCAAAAGAACGACACAAGAGCGTCGGAGACAAAGAGACGGAAAGAGGGTCCGCAAAATCCCCCTTTCCCCGAACTAGGGTTTGCCAAAAATCCCAAATCGCAAGATGCTAACCCGAGGCGCGGGGCTACGGCGAGTCGGCGATGGTGGGGTGGGCCGCGCGGCCGGCAAAGCAACACCGGCAACACTCACGGCGAAAGAAGAGAACCAAAGTGGTCTGCTCACTGCTCAGGGCCTCAGGCTCGTTCGCTGCGACTGAAGAAGACAAAGAGAAGACTGAAGAGAAGACTGAAGTGAAGAACCCGTGCGTGTGAGTGGCGAGTGCGACGACATTTTAACTTTTATTTTTTATTTTTTTATTTTTTTCATATATTTATATTTAGAGCCCAGAAGTTTTGAAAATTTATAAAAATAACCCGTGCGTGTCGGAGTCGCGTGTCGGAATTTCCGACTCGCATGTCGGAGCGTGTTGGAGAAAGTTGACCGCGTGTCGGAGCGTGTCGAAGCGTGTCAGAGCGTGTCGGACACGTGTCGGAGTGTTGGACACGACACCAAGGATCCCGAAGAGTGTCCGTGCTTAATAGGGCTTGACATGTGAGCGTAGAAACAAAATGTGTCTCCACATGTAAGCATAAAAGTCGAGAGCGGTAGGCCAATCGTTTTCTTCTACAAAATATGAAGCGAGATTTGAATTACTGTTTTCATTTTATAACAGTTTTCAATGTCACGTCGGAGGGTTGAAATTAAAAAATAAAAAATAAAAAAGTGCATTCATGTATTAATTTCTTGGAACCGATCCCATCGCCCGTTGTAAAGTAGCAATGAATTTTTCATCTAAGAATAAGATCACAATTTAATTATAATTTAATTGTCATTAATTCGTGGTCTCAGTCCTTGATATCCGGGACCCCCCCGAGGTAGGGGCCCACCTCCGTTGTCGTGCTGCGCGTCTGTCGTTGTCGCCGGACGTTCGTCAGCGGTGACGAAAGCAATCACTCCCAGTCAACGAAAACCACCTCTCTCTCTCTCTCTCTCTCTCTCTCTCTCTGCACCACCACCTCGCTCGAGAAAGCTTCGCCCTTTTCTACGGATTCGTCCTTTTTAAATCCCTCCGCCCTCGCCCTCGCCGCCATCGACAGCCCACCGCCTCGACGCGGCGGAGAGAGCGAGACGATAGACACGCTCCCCTCTTGCTAGCTTGGACCGGAACCTGATCGAAGCTCCAGCCATGTCCGTCCACATCCTCATGTACCCTTACCCCACCGCCGGCCACATCATCCCCCTCCTCGACCTCGCCCACAAGCTCCTCCACCTCCCCCGCCCCAGCGCCGCCGCCGCAGACGCCGCCGTCACCGTCACCGTCGTCGTCACCCCCGACAACCTCCACCTGCTCGACCCCTTCCTCGCCTCCTCCTCCTCGCTCCAGCCTCTCGTCTTGCCTTCCCCGGAGCCCCCCGCGACGGCCCACCCGCCGCAGAGGCGCCTCGTCGCCACCGTCCGCGCCCTCCGCGAGCTCCACCTTCCCCTCCTCTCCCGGTGGTTCGAGTCCAACCCCTCCCCGCCCTGCGCCGTCGTCTCTGATTTCTTCCTCGGGTGGACCCACCGCTTCGCCCGCGACCGCGGCGTCCCGCGCGTCGTCTTCTCGCCGTCCGGCGCCTTCGCGCTCTCCGTCACCTTCGCCACGTGGCGGGACCTCCCCGGCCCGACGAGGGGCCGACGGTCTCGTTCGCGAGGGTGCCGAACCGCCCCGGCTTCCCTGGTCGCACCTGCCCCAGGTATACAGGATCTACGAGGCTGGCGATCCGGAGATGGAGCGCTACCGGGAGGACGCGATCGGCAACATCGAGAGCTGGGGAATCGTGGTCAACTCGTTCGACGGGTTGGAGCGGGCCTACCTGGATCACCTCAGGAAAGAGCTCGGGCACGACCGGGTTTGGGCAGTGGGCCCGCTCCTGCCGGCCGAGGGCGATGGCTCCGCCGGGCCAGTCAACAGGGGCGGGCCCAGCTCGGTGCCGGCCAGCGAGGTGCTGACATGGCTGGACGCCTGCCCGGGCGGGTCTGTAGTCTACGTGTGCTTCGGGAGCCGCGCCGTGCTGAATCAACGGCAAATGGATGAGCTAGCGGCTGGGCTGGAGCGGAGCGGGGTCAGATTCATCCTGTGCGTGAGGCAATCGAGCAGGGGAAGGCACGTGGCGGCCGGGGATATCGGGGCAGTCCCCGAGGACTTCGAAGCACGAGTCGCCGGGAGGGGCCTCGTGATTAGGGGCTGGGCCCCGCAAGTGGCAATATTGAGGCATTGGGCCATGGGCACATTCCTGACTCACTGCGGGTGGAACTCGACGTTGGAGGGGCTCAGCGCCGGGGCGGTGATGCTGACATGGCCAATGGGCGCGGAGCAATTCGTGAATGCCAAGCTGCTGGTGGACGAGCTGGGCGTGGGGATCCAAGTCGGCGAGGGGTCAGAGAAGATACCGGAGGCGGCGGAGTTGGCCCAGGTTTTGGCCGAGTCACTGAGGGGTGATCTGCCCCAAAGGGTTCGAGCCAAGGAGATAAGCGGCGCCGCTCGGGATGCAATCAATGGAGGGAGCTCAGATAAAGATTTGAGCGACTTTGTGAGGTGCGTAAATGAGCAAAGGAGGAGCAAATTGCATACAATTTAGCAACTCGCCGCGAATGGTGTCGAGAGAACGAAACGATGATTTATATAATGTGTGAATTTTTAGGAACGGCAAGTGACTCGGACTCCCATGAATTAAGATGTACGAATTGTTTGAGACAAATCGGGTTCTTGCGAACTCGCCTTTCTCTTAGATCTTTGCAAACTCGTGATCTTGTAAAATTAGCAAGAAAATATTAAGGATAGCATTTTTTTCACTCCTCATTTGGTTTAAACACTTCCTTTTATATAATATTAACCATATTACTCTTCATTTTCTCCTTATATGCCGAACCCTGCATACTAAGGTGTGGGGCTCATGTGGGGTCCTTTTTCGAATTTGTTTCTTCTTTTTCTTCTACTTTCCTTTTTTCTTTTTTTGGCTTTTGTTGAAGCGCATTGCCGGCACTTCTTCATCTCCCTCTTCCGACACCTTCGTGCACACCAATAACCAGACGATCTCGCAAAGCCTAATGAGCTTCCTCTCTATAATAATTTATGGACTAAATTAAATGATTACTAAAAGTGCAGAGATCATATTGAATAAATTAAAAATTCAATAACTTTATTGTATATTGGGTTAAAATTCATGGATCACACAGAATAAATTAAAAGTATACAAACTATATTATACATTAAAATAAAATTCATGGACCATTTATATAATTGTATTCTTTTTATTTTCTAAAATGATTTCAACTAATGCCGACCGAGGCAAGGGTCGATGGGTTGGTTCAGTTTCAACGGCATCGATTCAACGTCAATTTGCTTTTTCTTGATTTGATTTTCCCTTTGCCGTGTCATCAAACAAAGCAAGCATGCGTTGAAAACAACTGCACGAAGCTGAAATGAAAGAACAAAAAAGAGTCCAAATCTTTCTTCAGGAAAGCATTTACTAGAAAGATGTTCTACAAAGTACTCTATAAGATTCACTCATTGGATATATCATACGAGTTGCCTTTTCAAAAAAGTCCAATTAGAATTTTACGGCATCTCTATAACGATACGTTTATGTCTAATTGTTTACCATTAGTAGGTTCTCTAGTAGGGGTGTCCAAAAACTTGACCCGACCCAATCCGAACACGACCCAAATACGAAACAAATCAAGTACATGTTTTGGGTCTTAATATTGTTCGGGTAACTGTTATTAAATTAAAAAACAAACATGTTTTGAGTCGAGTTAGGGTCAAAACATTGTTCGGTCCCGAACACATTATTGGCTCCATATATTTGAAAGAAACACGTTCTCCTCTCATACAAACCCAAACACTCTTCAGTCTTCACCCAAATACATTATTGACCCTCCCGACGTGACGATTGCGCCTTCTCCGGTTGTCGACTCCGCCGCCGCCGCCGCCCTCTTTTTTATTCCTCCCATTCTAGAGTTTTGCAGAGCAAGTCCCTTGCTCTGTAAGCAGCAGCCAGATCTTTTACCACGAAACAAGAACCAACAAGACAGTAATGATGAACCCAGGAGCGAAAAACGAGGTCTTGACTACAATGGGAAAGTAAAGAGTCAAGGGGACGACCTTGCAAACCCTCTTGCGGCGAACGGCCTCGATCTCGTAAAAGCCCTCATCCAGCTTCGGCCGCTCAACTCCCTCCTCGTCGGCCTCAGCTTCGGCGTCGTCCTCGTCCTCGTCCTCATCGGCTTCCTCTCCTTCCTCGGCTTCCTCCGCTGCCTCCTTCTCATCGAGAGGATGCCCTCCTTCTGCCGCCTCTACCCACAGACACACACCGAGCGGGAGTCAATGCCAAGCAAAACCCACATCGCGAAAACCAAAAATATAGACAATCGGAGCCACCGGAACTTATCGCCACCGCCGTTGGCGACGGGGTCGTCGTGGGGTCGTCTTCAAGAAGACCTTCACTTGACGCCGCCACGCTCTCTTTCTTACCTCCACCCTTCACCTTCATCCTCTCCCCCCCGGGTCTCTCTACTCTCTCCCCTGTGGACTGAGCGATTGATGGAATTTCAAAATCCCGTCTTTGGGGGGGAGGAGGAGGTTGGAATTCCTCTGCTGGTCTTTGACCTGAGCTGGGAGCCTGAGTTGCTGCAGCCGAGTTGAAATCGCTCCACGGAGGAGAGAGAAAGAGGGGAGAGAGAGAGAGAGAGGTGAAAAGCTTTTTTGGCTTTGCAAGGTTTACTTTTGTGTGCGTCTGGCGTCTCGCGACAGGGCCGGAGCATTTGGTCAAGTTTTTACTATGTGTTTCTTTACTCCGAAAGAGGGAGGTGGAAAAAAAGAAGAAGAGGAAACCCAAAACATGACCCGACCCAACCGACCAAAATTTTCAATGCAAGTCTAATGTGTCTTGGGTCGTTTCGGGTCGGGTCATAGTATGTGACCCTTATGATTCGGGTCGGGTCGGGTCAAGTAACATCAAAACCCGACTCGACCCGACCCATTGACACCCCTAGTCTCTAGCATATGTAAAGAAAAGATTGTTCAAATAGTCCAATTGACACACAAGTTCTCTCTTTTACTAATAAGTATTACCCAATCTCAACCAATTTACTAAATAGGGCGTACATTACCAAAAATCTTAAATTTACTCATTGTGACACAAATGTCCAACATATCCAACTATTTTTGTGTCACTAAAACCCTCAAAAACTATCACACAAATACCCTAAATTTATTTTTTGTTATGAAAAATCCCATACATACCATCTATTATAGTTAATGATGCATTTATCATACTTTTATATGTTCGTGGCTTTTATGATACACAAACAAAGTTAGGGGTATATGTATCACAATGAGAAAGTTCGGAGTTTTTAATGATAAAAAAAACATTTAGATTATTTATATCTCAATAAACATAATTTGAAATTTTTAGTGGTATTAATCATAGTAAATAAATCGATTGTTGCATACATCTTCATCACGAATTTTTTTTTTTTTTGGTCATACTTCACCACGATTACTTGCAAGCCCAGGGAACCATGTGATAGTGTTGGCCAAATGTGAAAAAAGACGAATAAATTGGCTTTGTTCTGGGCCAACAATAATTGGTCGTTGCATGATGTCACATGATAATCTACCAAGTGCATCGGCACTTGTGCACCCCATGAACACAACCTTTAGTAACGCACCCAAATCGCAAGCAGTGCACCACGCAGTCTCTAAACTCGGAACAAAAGGATATGGCTCGAGAGAGTTTCCTTAGGAGCGCTTCCATCTGTGCAAGATCTCCCTACAGAACCCAAAAAATATATATAATTGTATCATTACGCATAGCAAACATGTACATAAGTACTTGATTCGCAAGAACACTAATAGAGACTGATATAACGCTGCGAGCAATACGATCATCAAAAGAGCTAAATTAGGCGTGATTTTCACCTTGATAGCAAAGCGGCGATTTATACAGAAAGTGCAACAGTGATGAGAAAGTAGGTTTGAAATATCTGTCATCATTGAGAATGTGATTTGGTGTATAACATGCATATGAGCTAGTGAGTGATGGCCCTATTTCTACACATCTCTATCCGAGTTTTAAAACAATAGCTGAAATTGGAGTTACATTTGGGTGAATCAATGGGACGACTTACGATTACTTTAAAACTAAATTATACAATTGAAAGCCTGCTTCATTGTCTCATTGGCCGAGTTTCTATCATTCTAAGCTGTTAGAAATATAATTAGGAGATTCTTCATATCTCTGGAGAGGGAAAATTACCCAATCGGTCCTAAAACTAATGTATGATACTAGTTTAATCCTAAACTTTTGTCACTTTAGTCCTAAACCTTTGCGCGAAATTCCAATCCAGTCCTTCCAATCATTTTTCGTCGAAAATCGCTAACTTAACGGTCCAATCATTGCCAACTATTCTATACCTTTGTACAACACTCACTTTATTGTTATTACTTTTTAATCCATTACTTGAGCACTATAATTTTTTAGAAATGTTTACTACAAGTTCCATAAATTTTAATGCCACGTTGAAATTTTTTGGTATTTAGGTGATCGACTAAAAAAAGTTATGACACAAACGCAAACAACTTTAAAAGTTACAGCACTTGAGTGGTTGATTGAAAAGTTATGATATCAAAGTGAGCGTCTTTTGAAGATTATAGCATTTGTGGTGTTTTTTTCCCAATCATTTGTAGAAGCTTATCCTCTTATGAAGTGATTCCACGCCATCAAAATTTGTTGAATGCGAAGTTTACTAGCTAGTGGCTCAATTGGATTGATCGTCTCCATTTTCCTAACTTAAACAAGTACTACAGGCGGCAAAGGAGTGAATTGGATTAGGTGTCACATGGGTTGACCCATTTGACTCTTACATATCATTGACTTATTATTGTCTGAAATCGAATGCAACATATTTAAACCGATACTCATTCTCTTGATTTCCCAACCTATTGCTTATAAAGGCGAGACAAGTACCAAAAAAGTCCTAAACCTATTGCGCCGGTACTAATTCAGTTTCAAACATTTTAATTAGACTAATTTAGTCATAAACCTTTTCATATTTATATTAATTCAAAACATTTAGCCAATTTTGGCCAGCTGACGTTGACATGGACACCGATAGGTGCCTAGATGCCGACGTGGTAATTTTTAATTAATATTTTATTTTTTCAAATTTTTTATTATTTTTTCTTTTCCTTTTCCTTTTTCTTTTTCTTTTCCTCTCCTTTTCTCTCTTCTTCCTCCTTGGACTTTCCTCAGAGTGACTGGCTCAGAAAAAATAGAAGATAAAAAATTAATAAAAAATTCGAAAAAAATAAAAAAAAATATTAAAAAATTACCATATCATCGTCTGGTCACCAACCAACGTCCACATCAGCGTCGCTAGCCAAAATTGGCAAATAGACTAAATTGGTATCAATATAAAAAGATTTAGGATTAAATTAGTCAAATTGAAAGGTTTAAGACTAAATTGGTACCAACGCAATAGGTTTATGACTTTTTTGGTACTTTTCTCTCTAAAGGCTGCCCTCTTTCTGTTGAATGTTGGTCCAGCCTACTACGAGCATCCTGTATCCAGCAACCAACCTATACTAAGGACTTTGGTTGCCCTTATTATTAGAGAAAGGGGAAAGGGCCTTTTTCCGCTAATGCGCAAGAGCGCACTTCCATTTTCCCTTCACGTCCTGTGCTTCCTATGCCATCGCGTTTACAGGAATAATTATCAAAAAAATTTCAAAATCTATCGCAAGCGATTAATTCGGTCCTAAACATTTTAAATATATTAATTTAGTATTAAATCTTGCAATAATTTGCCAATAGTCTTTTTAGCTAATTTTGACTAGAAATTACTGATGAAGCGATCTAGCAAGTGCTAGTCATCCTACGTGCTATACCTAATACTAATGTGTACGATTTTTTTATTAAATTTCTGGATTTTTTTTCCTTTTCCTTTTCTTTCCTTTTTTCTCTTTTTCCCCCTTTTTTCTCTTCATTGGACTGGCAGGTGAAACAGAACTTCCGATTCAACAAATAAACTGAGATGCATATCATCGTTTGAATATTTCATTTTCAAACAGGCTCTCTCCATACGAAACAAATCGGGTTAGGAGAAGATGCCTAACACTAATGTGTACGATTTTTTTATTAAATTTCTGGATTTTTTTTTCATTTTTCTCCTTTTTCTCCCTTTTTCTCTCCACCGGACCGGCGGGTGAAACAGAACTTCTGGTTCAACAAATAAATTGAGATGCATATCATTGTTTGAATATTTCATTTTCGAATAGGCTCTCTTCATACGAAACAAATCGGGGCATTTTATAAAATCGATAAATAAGTACTCTTCGTTGATATGTAAAGAAATTTCACAGTTTTTTCTACCACTTATAAATATGAACCTTTTTATGTGCATGTGTCCTTTGATTTCGACGCTGAATGGAGGTCAAAGTGATTTTAGCAAGTGTAGAAACCAGAGGACGATGCTAATTTTAATTCATGAATAATTTGTATACCTGCTTTTATGCTGCTATGAAGTGATTTCAAGCCATCAAAAGCTTTCATAATGTCAATAGAGAGCAAAATAATTATAATAATTAGAGAGAGAATATAAAATATAAAATAAAAATAAAAAGGCAATGGTACCAATGTTCATGAACATAGTCTCTCTGTCCCCCTCCTTTTTTTTTTTTTTTTAATTTAATGCATTGGAATCAAGTAGTCTCTCTGTCCCCCTCCTTTTTTTTTTTTTTAATTTAATGCATTGGAATCAAGATTAATCTACTATTTTTATTTTCCTTTGAGCAAAGAAATGTTTCAATTATTTTTGTGTAAGGAACGAGCTCTTCATCATTGTGTCCTCAAGCTTTGGTGAAGGGGGGATTATAATGGATAAGTGAATGCATGATTCAATATAAAAAGTGGCATTGACATATCATTTCGTGAGTTTTTGTTTTGTGTAACTAAGAAGCTTGTTCACTCAACACACAACACAGATATCCTTCAACATGTCGTGAAGATCTTGATTTAGTTGCATCTCGATCTTGCGGTCGCCCCACCCCCCCCCCAGTTGAAACTCAAAAGGGCTTGTCTCTAATCTCAACTTTCCCCACCCCCTGGTGAAACTCAAAAGGGCTTGTCTCTAATCTCGACTTTCAAAATTGAGAGTGCACAACTCAGATGTATTATTAGTTGATAAAATCTTTTACGTGACACTCACAGTGTCTTTTCCCGTTTGGTAACAAAACCATCTATCTCCATCCAAATCAAGGAATTCATAACTTTTGTAATGTCAACAAAGAGCAAAATAATTATAATAATTAGAGAGAGAAGATTAAAAAAAAAAAAAGAGGCAATGGTACCAATGTTCATGAACATAGTCTCTCTATCCCTCTCCTTTCGAAAGTCATATGGATGGAGGATAGCTACAACTTAAGCTTTATAACATCGTGCCGACGTTGGGCAAGGTTGCCCACACAAAGCGTAATAGTCAAAGGATGAACAACTAGCAACTGATGTTGGGGAAACGATGGAGGAAATTTACAATCTAATTAGAGAAATGACGACATTTTTTCCACTTCTCCTCTAGTTTAAGCGCTCCTTTTTTAGTGTTTTGGCCATAATACTTTTTATGTGGCTTACTACTTCTATTACAACTCTAGAAAAGTTGTCCCCATTTTTTTGTCAATTCTTTTTGCTTCTTTTTTTCTCATGGGGGTCATGCTTTTCTCTGTCTTCTTTCTTTTCATACCTTTGACATCAAAATCCTCACCTCATGCAAATCGCCTTTCTACTTTCTCTCTTACAAGCTATTTTCTTCTTTTTGCGCCTCCCTATTCCTCAAGTCGCAAAGCATTGATAAGTTGAATATCTATGATGCCAACTATGCCATGCTTCACACTTTTGTCGGCACTAGAATTGGGCTCGCTATTGACCTTCCCCACAAGCCCCTTTTGTCTAGTGAACGCGGTCTCTTCTTGCACTATGGAAAGTACCATTAAAAAGTATGGCTTCTCTCTCTTCCCCTTCTAAGATTTTTCTCTTGTCGGCTTGACATGTGAGCGTAGAAACAAATGTGTCTCCACCGCATGTAAGCATAAAAGTCAAGAGCAATAGGCTAATGGTGTTCTTCTAGAAAATATGAATCGAGATTTGAATTAATGTTTTAATTTGAATGTAGTTTTCAATGTCATATCCGAGGGTTGAAATTAAAAAAAAAAAAAAAAGTGCATTCATAGATTAATTTCTTGGAACCGATCCCATTGCCCGTTGTAAAGTAGCAATGAATTTTTCATCTAAGAACAAGATCACAATTTAATTATAATTTAATTGTCATTAATTCATGGTCTCAGTCCTCGATATCCAAGACCCCCCGAGGTAGGGGCCAGCCTCCGTTGTCATGTTGCGTGTTTGCCGTTGTCGCCGGACGTTCGTCAGCGGTGACGAAAGCAATCACTCCCAGTCAACGAAAACCACCTCTCTCTCTCTCTCTCTCTCTCTCTCTCTCTCGCTGTGTGCGCCACCACCTCGCTCGAGAAAGCTTCGTCCTTTTCGACGGATTCGTCCTTGTAAATCCCTCCGCCCTCACCCTCGCCGCCATCAAAAGCCCACCGCCTCGAAGCGCGGCGGAGAGAGCTACACGATAGACACGTTGCCCTCTTGCTTGCTTGGACCGGAACCTGATCGAAGCTCCAGCCATGTCCGTTGTCACAAACTCAAGCAAAAAGAAGATGTGGGGAATTGTATTTTATTCATTGAATTGTACACTATTACAGGATGTATATATTATACAAAGAGATTCAATAAAGAAGTAAAGAGAATATTCCTAGTCCTAAAATAATTACAATCCCTATCAATTACAATCTTCAATCAGATTTCATATCTTCAAAACATATCTTCTTCCAACACTCCCTCTCAAGCTGGTGGCTTGTATATATCTAAGAAGCCTAGCTTGTTTAGAAGATATGCATGCTGTCTCTGACAAAGAGGTTTAGTAAATATATCCGCGGGTTGCTCCGTGGTTCTAATCCCTCTTGTTTCAATGATACCTTCTTTGATCTTCTCTCGTGTAAAATGGCAATCAACTTCTATATGCTTCGTCCTCTCATGTAATATGGGATTTGCTGCAAGCTTGATTGCTGAATCATTATCGCAAAAGAGTAATGTCGGACCTCTAACTTGTATCCCAAGGTCCTGAAGTGAACCTCGTAGCCATACCACCTCACAGACAGTCTTTGCCATAGATCGATACTCAGCTTCTGCTGATGATAACGATATAGTAGACTGCTTCTTTGTCTTCCGTGAAAGTAATGACTCCCCAAACTTAATACAGAAATCAGTGATAGATCTCCTGCTCATGGGACATGTAGCATAGTCCGAATCACAATAAGCTGTCATCTCCATATTGCATTTTCGAGAAAGGAGTATCCCTAGTCCTGGACATTTCTTCAGGTATTTTACCACCTTCAAGGCTGCATTCATGTGTGATTGCTGTTTGTACAGCATAGCAAATGTCTAGCCTAGTCATGGTGAGGTAGATAGGTTTTTCACCAAGTCTCTGATAACTTGTCGGATCCTTCAATAATGGATCGTCAGAGGAAGACATTCCAGCGTCATAATCAACACTGGTCAACTTGGCATTCTGTTCAATGGGAATGACTGCCGGTTTGCATCCCGATAATCCCGCTTCTAATATAATCTCCATCACAAATTTTCTTTGACTAAGAGAAATCCCCTGATCAGGACGAGCTATCCCTATTCCAAGAAAATATTTAGGTGGCCCTAAATCTTTGATATGAAAAGAGGAATGTAGATATTCCTTAAGCTTCCTCACAGCGGAATCATCATTTCCCATGATAAGTATGTCGTCAACATAAATCATCAAGTAAATAGACGACGTACCTTTTATCCAAGTGAAGAGAGCATAATCATGCTTGGACTGCTTGAACCCGGCACTCGTAAGTTGATTAGTGAATTTGGTGTACCACTGCCGAGAAACTTGTTTCAAACCATAAAGAGATTTGCGGAGACGACATACCTTAGACTCCCCCTGTCTCCGTAATCCTTGTGGAAGATCCATATAAATCTCTTCTTCCAAATCACCATGAAGAAAGGCATTGTGGACGTCCATTTGATGCAACGACCAATTGCGAAAAGCTGCAACCGACAAGAAAGAACGAACCGTGACATCCTTGGCTACTGGAGAAAAGGTCTCATGGTAGTCAAATCCTTCTCTCTACGTGAACCCCTTGGCAACCAACCGGGCCTTGTACCTTTCCACAAAACCATCTGCTCTGTATTTAATCTTATATACCCATTTACAGCCAATGGGCTTGCGATGAGGAGGTAACGATACGATATCCCAGGTGTGATTGTCAATCAAGGCTTTAAGTTCTGCCTCCATGGCCCTTTGCCAACGTGGATCATGTACAGCCTCATGATAATTAGAGGGCTCTCGTTCCTCGAAATGCGGCTAATGCAACATAAATGTTCGATGACAACCGATCAAAAGACACATAGGAGGAGATAGGATAACGAGTACCTGACGATTTTGATGAAGAACAGACATAATCTTTTGTCCAAGCTGGTGGACGAGTAACGCAACCAGATCGTCGCGGTGGCTCATTCAACACTTCCAAGGATGGTTCTTCAATATTTGCGGATTCAATGGAATTGGTCACCTGAGGTTCTTATTCCATGAAATGCTCCTCAATTGAATTTCCAGTAGAGTGCTCATCAGGTGGCGAAGGTGATACTGTATCCACTATTTGTTGTCTTGGGAGAGAGGTAATAAGATAAGATCCTCCAGAAGATAAATCTTCTTCTGACAAGAATCTACGATTAGTGCCTATATCATTCGCAGACATAGAAGTGGAATCCTAGAAAGGGAAAGTATCTTCATGAAAAACCACATCTCTGCTGATAAAAAATTCCCCAGTAGACTGTTCATAAACTCGATAACCCTTTTTGAGATTGGGATATCCCATGAAAATGCACTAGCGAGCACGAGGGCCCATTTTATCCCGGGGCCCTATTGTAGTCACATAACAGAGACAACCAAACACTCGAAGATGACTCAGGTCTGGTTTTTTTCCATATAATAATTCAAACAGAGTTCTTCCTTTCAAAATGCAAGATGGCATACGATTTATCAGGTATGCTACAGTGACCACACAAACTCCCCAGAAATTTTCTGGTATAGATGCTTGGAATTTAAGGGCCCGTGCCACTTCTAAAAGATGACGGTGTTTTCGCTCAACAACTCCATTTTGCTGTGGTGTATAGGTACAAGTACTTTCATGCAAAATTCCATTTGAGGAAAAAAAGGAAGCACATTCACCATTGAAGAATTATTTTCCATTATCAGTACGGATGCGACGAACTGACTTTCCAAACTGAGTTTTGGATAAAGAGAGGAAAATTCTAAGGTGAGATAGGACTTGATTTTTTTATTGTATGAGAAAGACCCAGGTGGCACGTGAGAAATCATCCACAATTGTGAGAAAAAACCGTGAACCGTCATGATTCAAGGTGTGATATGGTCCCCAGACATCAGCATGAATTAAAGAAAAAATGCTATCTACTCGAGTGTTACTAGTTTGGAAGGGGGCATGAGTTTGTTTCGCCAAAGGACAAATAGGACATTGAGGACAAGGGAAAGAAGAAGTGTGGCCCAATCTTTGATGATGAAGAAAATTTTTCTCATTGCTAGCAACGTTACACATTGATTTATTGAATGCAACAGAAGAGAATTTAAAATTGCTTGGAAGAAGGATCCAAAAATACAATCCTTGATAGATTCTACCCAAGCCCATCAGTTTGCCAATCGAAAGGGCCTGAAATAGACATTTGTCAGAGTCAAACAAGACATGATAGGGATTTTCTTCGCAAGCTCGAGAGATTGATATGAGATTAAAATGGAAACTAGGAACATAAAGGACATTTTTAAGTGTGATGAGTGGGCTAAGATTCACGGTGCCAGTCATACCAACATGTGTGGTATTTCCATTCATGAGTTGTACTGATATAGGAAAGGATAATTTCTCAATGTTGGAAAAGAATTTTGGATTGCAGACAATGTGATCACTAGCTCTAGTATCAATAATCCATGCATCCTTTGTAATCGAGTTCATCAGACAATAAGAAATACCTGTGAAACTCCCTACCTTGTCAGAGGCATCCAACTTCTTTAGAGCTTCCATTAGCTCCTGATATTCCCCATGAGAAATTGACTTGTCTGCTGATTTACCCAATACCTAAAAAACAGTTGAAAATTTCTCTTTTTCTTTTTCGCCAGGTTTACCATGCAGCTTCTAGCAATTCTCAACCGTGTGATGTGGGCGTTTACAATAATCACAGTACAGCTTACCCTTTCCTTTTTGGTTGTTTTTTGTGAATGAAGAAGGCCTGTTTACGGTATGGGCCGTCGTTGCCCCATATGGCCCATCAAAACCTGCGAGAAAATTGCCTCGCGGGCCGTTGGAACAAACTAGGTAACGCCTGGGTGGGCCATCCGACCCATATATATTCGAGCCATGCAGACCGTTCGATTAGATCATCCCCCTGCTTCTTGAGCCGTCAGATCCAGCGACTCCAAAAAACAATCAAGAGCCGTTCGATCGATCAGACACATCATGGCCGCTCGTCATGGATCGATACCCCCTAGGGTTTTCTTCGTGAAACCCTAGATTGGGTTCAAGATCTACTCTTCCTCCCATGGCTCTCTGTAGCGAGCGAGAGAACATCTTCGCCGCCAAAGCCACGCTCTCGCCATCCTTCCCGTAATCTGCTGCTCTCTGTTGGCTTTCCTCTCGGATAGCAAGCTGGTAGATGCGGCCAAGGGTCGGCATCGGCTCCATGGTTAAGATCTGCGACCGAAACGAAAGGTAAGCTTCGTTTAATATGAGGAGAAATCGTGTTGCTTTCTCTCTGTCCCGCATCCTTTTGTATTGCTGTAAGATGGGTTCTGGCCAGTCGAACTTCTCCTCGGCTGCCTCCAATTCATTCCACAAACTCGAAAGTTTGTTAAAAATCGCAGCAACAGTCATATTTCCTTGCTTTAAATCCGAGATCTGTTGCGTTAAAGAGAAAATCTTCACTTGATCTAATTTTCCATACATCTCCTTGATATTTTCCCACATCTGTTTTGAGTCCTCCGTCGGGGGAAGACCGACCGCAACCTTGGAAGCAATGCAATTTCCAATCCACGTTCGGACTAGTTGATTGCATTTCTTCCATAGTCGTGCCATTCGCTCGTCGGACGGAACCGGAACCGTTCCGTCAATAAAGCCCTCTTTATCTTTCGTTACCAGTGCGCTCCGGAACTCGCGCGACCAATTTGAGTAATTATCCGATCCGGTTAACTGTTGAGCAATAAGCTTCAGTTCTGGTCCGTCGGCATTAGTTGTGAAAACAGGGTCGCCGGGCTCCGGCCGACCGCTGGCAGCGAAAATCTGGTATGGAAGAAACCCTGGCGGCAGATTCGGGTAGGAATTTGCTCCCAAACCCGATCCGCCAGATCCGGTTGTATAATCCGCATTGGAAAAATACGAACCCGGGTAGGGACTTGTTTCCATACCCGGTTCGGCTGACCCGCCCATCTGCTGTGGATTGATGGTCAAGCCTGCCCCATTGCTGGTTGGTGGGCCTCCATCAGTCCGCACACCATCGCGATATCCCGGTGATGATGTATTTGGGCTTGGCCCATAGTACCAAGGATACGATACCCATTGGTAAGGCTGGCCCAGAAAGGGCTGCCCCATATTGAACTAAGCCGGAACCGTTCCCCACTGCGCATGCTAAAGATGACTCTGTGGCTGGATCTGTTCCTGGGACACAGTAACAACCGTCGAGGATTCCTGGATCTGAGATGCTTGTGGCGTCGTCTCTCCTGCGGTCTAATCACTAGAGGCTGAGGTAAGTGTTTCTGGGTTTGTCATGAAGAATTTTCTAAAGATTGCAACAACTCGTTTTTGCAGATTGGGTTTTCTCGGTAACAAAGGCTAAAGAAAAGGGAATTCTTGCCGAATGCTGTTTTTGTTTTGCAATGTGGCAACAACAAGAAACAGAAGAAGAGACGCAGGCAATTCAAAGAGAAAGATGAAAGCTACACCAGGATCGGCATAAGCTTTGATACCATGTCACAAACTCAAGCAAAAAGAAGATGTGGGGAATTGTATTTTATTCATTGAATTGTACACTGTTACAGGGATGTATATATTATACAAAGAGATTCAATAAAGAAGTAAAGAGAATATTCCTAGTCCTAAAATAATTACAATCCCTATCAATTACAATCTTAAATCAGATTTCATATCTTCAAAACATATCTTCTTCCAACATCCGTCCACATCCTCATGTACCCTTACCCCACCGCCGGCCACATCATCCCCCTCCTCGACCTCGCCCACAAGCTCCTCCACCTCCCCCGCCCCGGCGCCGCCACCGCCTCCGTCACCATCACCGTCGTCGTCACCCCGACAACCTCCACCTGCTCGACCTCTTCCTCGCCTCTTCCTCCTCGCTCCAGCCTCTCGTCTTGCCTTCCCCGGAGCCCCCACGCAGCTAGGGCGCGCCTCATCGCCACCGTCCGCGCCCTCCGCGAGCTCCACCTCCCCCTCCTCTCTTGGTGGTTCAAGTCCCACCCCTCCCCGCCCTGCGCCGTTGTCTTCGACTTCTTCCTCGTGTGGACCCACCACTTCGCCCACGACCGCGGCGTCCCGCTCGTCGTCTTCTCGCCGTTCAGCGCGTTCGGGCTCTCTGTCATCTTCGCCCTGTGGCGGGACCTCCTCCGACCCGACAAGGAGTCGACGGTCTTGTTAGCAAAGCTACCGGACCACCCCCGCTTCCTCTGGTCGCACCTATCCCCGGTATACAGGATCTACGAGACTGGAGATCAGGAGATGGAGCGCTACCAGGAGGACGCGATCGGCAACATCGAGAGCTGGGGAATCGTGGTCAACTCGTTCGAAGGGTTGGAGCGTCCCTACCTGGATCACCTCAAGAAAGAGCTTGGGCACGACCGGGTTTGGGCTGTGGGCCCGATCCTCCCAGCCGAGGGCGATGGCTCGGCCGGGCCCGTCAACAGGGGCAGGCCCAGCTCGGTGTCGGCCGGCGAGGTGCTGACGTGGCTGGACGCCTGCCCGGGCTGGTCTGTCGTCTACGTGTGCTTCAGGAGCCGCGCCGTGCTGAATCAACGGCAAATGGATGAGCTGGCAGCCGGGCTAGAGCGAAGCGGGGTCAGATTCATCCTGTGCGCGAGGCAATCGAGCAGGGGAGGGCACGTGGCGGCAGGGGATGTCGAGGCGGTCTCTGAGGACTTCGAAGCACAAGTCATCGGGAGGGGCCTCGTGATTAGGGGCTGCGCCCCACAGGTGGCGATACTGAGGCACCGGGCCGTGGGTGCGTTCTTGACTCACTGCGGGTGGAACTCGACCCTGGAGGGGCTCAGCACCGGGCCGATGACGCTGACATGGCCGATGGGGGAGGAGCAATTCATGAATGCCAAGCTGCGGTGGACGAGCTGGGCGTGGGGATCCGAGTCGGCGAGGGGTTGGAGAAGATACCGGAGGCAGCGGAGTTGGCCCGGGTTTTGGCCGAGTCATTGAGGGGCGATCTGCCCGAAAGGGTCCGAGCCAAGGAGATAAGCAGTGCCGCTCGGTATGCAATCGATGGAGGGAGCTCGGATAAAGATATGAGCGACTTCGTGAGGTGCGTGGTCGAGCAAAGGAGGAGCAAAATCCAAACCTTTTAGCAGCTAATCGCAAACGGTGTCAAGAGTGACGAAACGAGGACCGTATTATGCATGAATTCTTCGGAGCCGCAAGTGACTTGGGCGTCCGTGAAATATGATGTTTGGTACAAATTATTCAAGACTAATTGAGCTCTTGCAAACTCACGTTTATTTTAGATCGTTGCAAATTCGTGATCTTGTGAAATTTGCAAGAAAACACCCAATATATATTTAAGGGTAGTACCTTTTTCCGTCCTCATTTGATTTAAACACTTCCTTTTACGGCTTATTAATCATATAGCTCTTCATTTTCTCCTTTTAAATGTTGAACCCTGCGTGATTAAGCAGGGTGCTCGTGTGGGGTCCTTTTTCAAATTTGTTTCTCTTTTTTTTTTCCTTTCGCTTTCCTTCTTCTGTCCTCGCTTGTGTTGAAGCGTACTATTAGTCCTTCTTCATCTTCCTCCCCAGACACCTCCATGCACACCGACAGTCGGGCAATCTCACACAGCCTCATGAGCTTCCTCTTTACCTTACCATCGCAACTCACAAATCCCAGGCATGTCTAGCATAACCACTCCTATGCTAGCACGATCTTCCTCAAAATTTAATGCTCTATGGCGATCCTTTGATTCTTACGATGAATCCTAAAAATCAAAACATAATGATTGAGATACTCAAGCCCACGAGCAACATGAGTAAATACCTGAACATAAAGAAGATAACTCTAGTGCATCTAAATAATATGAACCTGGAAATCCATACTATTTAGCAGCTCACCACGAATGGCTTTGAGAGAAACGAAACAATGATATATACAATGCGTGAATATTTAGAAACCGCAAGTGACTTGGACTCCCACAAAATGAGATGTTATGTGCAAATTGCTAAAGACTAATTGAGTTCTTGCAACCTCACATTTATTTTAGATTTTTGCAAACTTGTGATCTTGTTAAATTAGCAAGAAAATATTTAAAAAGAAAAAAATCAAGAACAATGCTTTTTTCATTCCTTATCTGGTTTAAACACTTCCTTTTACAATGTATTAACTATATTACTCTTCGTTTTTTCCTCCTTTAAATGTTGTACCCGCATAGTTGAGTGTGGGATCCTTTTTTGAACTTGTTTCTTCTTTTTATTCCTCTTTCCTTTTTGTTGTCGCTTGTGTTAAAGCGTACTGTGGGCACTTTTTCATCTTGTTCCTCTAACACATCCATGCACACCAACAACCGACAATCTCACGGTGCCTCATGAACTTCCATTCCACCTTACCATCACCCCTTAAAAATCATTGACATATCTGGCATAACCACCCTTATGTCGACATGATCTTTCTCGAAATTTAATTCTCTATGGCAATCCTTTGATTCCTATGATAATTTTTTAGAATTGGAGTAGAGTGATCAAGGTGCTTAAGTCCATGGAAAATGTGAGTAGAGACTTGAACATGAAGAAAATTTCGACGAGACTCCAACTTATATTTTACCTAACTCATTCGGTCAGCAGTCTACTTTGTGGGTTTGGAATTTCATCTCCATTGTACTCAAAGAAAATATTTAAAAACATATTGCTACCGACTATTCTAAAAATTTAATTTCGGTCAGCAATCTACTTTGTGAGTTTGGAATTTATTTATTTTTTTGGTAAGATGTGGGTTTGGAATTTCATCTCCATTGTACTCAAAGAAAATATTTAAAAACATATTGCTACCGACTAATTTTAAAAATTTAATCGGTTAAATGGAGACGTTGTTTAATATCTATATATCCTAACATTCTCCTTGGAGCACCAACTAGGCTTCAACCTATTAATGAGTGTGGAGAAATACAATTACGGAGGCAAATAAGGGATATGAAAACCTCCAAACTCAGGGTTTCCTACTTCGGTACCATAAAAGATTTTACGAAAGTGCTAATGATCGAAAGATTTCGTGAGACCAATGTTAACTGTTCCAAAAATTTTATTAGATAAATATGCTATTTAATTATCAAGTATTCTAATAATATTATTCACCTTGCGTTGTGAAATTCAATATAATTAACCACATAAAAGCAAAATGAATTTAACAAGAGATCGAATCCATTAATACAAGTGAAAAAGAGAATATTCACTGCTTAGGATAGAAAATGCATGCATAGGACTGCGAGTAAAAACAAAGAAAAATGATCCATATAATTCATGAACGTTGGTTTAATGCACAATATCATCTTTGAACTTTTAATTTTTTTTAATGTGATCCATAAATTATAACAAATATTTAATTTAGTCTTGAAACTATGTAAAAAATAATGCAAACTAAATGACTATATCGAATATTTACCAATAGTTCAGAAACCAAATTAAAAATATTGAAAGTTTACATTAAACTTGCGTTCATGGATCACATTGCACAAATTAAAAATCTATAGTTGACATTGCAAATTGGATCAAAGTTCATGGATTATTCGTGTTATTGTCCCTAAAAACAAAGACAAAATAAAACTCATGAAGCATCAAAGTATCGAATCAAATCGAGATGTTCCATTCTGTCTACACAGCACAAAGTGTGAATGCTCACCATGATTGCCAAAGCCACCCCCCACAAAAAAGAAATAATATCAACACGTTAAAGCATAGTGCAAAGGGAAATTTATTAATCAAGATATTTTTTAATAATTTGGCAATAATTTAAAAAGGAGGTTTACACAATTTAATAAAGGGAAAGGAGCAAAAAAGGTGGAAGCACAAGGTGGATGGGAACGTGGATTGGGGATTTGATTACTATTAGATTTGGGGTCGTGAGAGTTTGCAACCCCATGGCTCGCACGTGCGATGCATTCTCTCTTACCCAACATATATTTATATATAAATTAATTAATTGATAGAAGAGAGAGAAAAAAAATTCGGAAAACGACAGATGATCGTAAAAACAAAAAATAGGTATTTTATTTTTGTTTCATCAAATAATAATAAATCAAGTGCATCGACACTTGCACAACCCATCAACACAACCTTCATTGATGCACCCAAACGCAGGCAGTGCACCGCGTAGTCTTTGGACTCGGCGCAACAGGCATCGTCCGCGGGAGTTTCCTGAGAAGGCAGGCTGCTTCCAGTTTCATCCGCGCTTGATGTCCCTGCAAAATCCCAAAAAAAAATAAAAGAATTGTATCATCACACATCGCAAACATGTACACAAATATGTGATTTGCATAGTGTCTAGAACCAAGGATACTAGTCAGACGTACTGGTTCTGGACACTGTATGAAGCACGTATATAAACAACAGGAAGCAAGCTTCCGACAAAGGCTTTCAACGGTAGTCCGGTAACTCATCGCCCAGCCTCGATGCATTCCTTATTTTAAGGTGTTGATGCTCGAACGCCCTATCCTCCCCTCCCCCGATTGGAGAGAAAGCTTTTCTTCTCTTACCCCTAGGAATACCTCCAAATTTTACGTCCCATAATTCAAATGAAGCAGTTTTAGGACAAACTCGATCCTAACATGTACATAAACGTGTAATTCGCGAGGGTGCCGAGAGAGATAGAGAGAGAGACAGAGAGAGACAGAGAGAGAGAGAGACTGATATGAAGTCACAAGCAATAGGATCATCAAGAGAGCCAGAGCGCGCATGGTTCTCCCCGTTATGACAGTACTAAGTGAGGAGGAAGAGTCTCTCAATGATGAGGGGACTTATGTAGAAGTTTGGTGATGGAGGAGGTTTGAGATATTTTGTAGCAATAAGGAATGTGATCTAGTTTACCTATTTATACAAGGAAAAAAAAAAAACAAAAGGGAATGTGATCTGACGTATAATATGTATATGGCAAGAGAGTAATGGTCCTATTTCTACACATATGTATCCAAATATTAACGGTAGCTTAAATTGAATTTAGATTTTGAATAACTCAATGCAACGTCATTGATTCATATAGAAGGAAGGTTGAGATATTGTAGCATTAATGAATGTAATTTGATGTATAATATGCACATGGGCGAGAGAGTAATGGTCCTATATTGACGCATTTATTTGAGTATTAAAATGGTAGCTTAAATTGAATTTGGATTTTGTGTAAGTCAATACGATGACTTATGATTAGTTTGAAATTAAATTCTACCATTGAATACATGAATTTCTTGATATTTATAATTATAATCTATTAGAAACATACCTCTCAGGTACCTGTTTTCACGGTGCATATCCCTGATCAATTATAATCAACATTGTAATATATAGTTGCACTAGAAGGTCATCTTACGAAGTCGATAAATAAGTACTCTTTGTGAATATATAAATTACATAATTTTCTTAGTCGCTTAAAAATATAAAGCTTTTATGTGTATGTATTCTTAAGTTGATTTTGACATTGAATGGAGGTCAAAGTGCTTTCAGCAAGTGTAGAAACCAAAGGACGATGCTAATGTTTAATTCATGAATAATTTTTATATCTGCTTATATGCTATTTATGACGTGATTTTGGGCCATCAAAAGCTTTTGAATGCCAAAGTTCACCCTCTGGTGGCTTAATTGGTTTTTTGTCCTTCCTGATTCACCGGTACTAGAAAGTGGCAAATGAGAGAAACGTGTCGGGTGATAAAATAGATTGATCCGTTTAACTCATATATATCATTAAAATTTTAATTAACTAGCATCGAAGAAAATTTCATCAAAACATATACTCATCCATTGACCTAATTGGAACCACTATGCTAAAATATTATAATTTAATGTTCAAGTCTCCCTTCTTCCACAAGTACCAAAAATTAAAACTTTAACTAGAGAAATTGCACTCAATCTAGACAAAAAATACTTAAATCAGATGTGGAATAATATGTCTTAATAACGTTATATTCAATAATAAACCTTTTTTATCATACGTAATATTATAGAGTAATCATCAATCAAGCCAGATAAAGCATGAGCAAAGTTATGAACAATAAAATGTAAAAAAAATTCTTAACATCATACATATATATGATATGATCGTACCAACTAATCATTCTATAAATTTACCCATCATGCAATTACTTTTAACATAAAAGTCAGATTTTATATCAGTAATAATATTATTATCATGATGATTGAGTCCGTTCTTTTTTAAAAGAAATTTGCATTTTTTTTTATCATACGGACTTTTTTACATGTTAATATAGTAATCCATTTTTAAGGAAAAAAAAGTCAATAAATAGGTTAATTAGGCAAAGTTTTTTTATTATACAAAATATTCAACCCATGGCAGAAATGTTTGTATTCAATTTTTTTTGGGCGGTGCTTTTTCCACCCCTATTTATACTAAAAAGACAACATTGCTTTCAATCTTTCAATTGCAGTTTATAATGATTGCCCATTTCCTTTTTAATTTAGTATAATTAACATTATTAAACATTTCACACGTTTTTTTTTTTTTTTTTGTGTATCAAAGAAAAGTGCATTATTAGATATTCCTATAACGTTTTTTATACTCCATGTAAAATTATCTCACTAATTGTAAAGACACTTTTTTTTTGGTAAGTTGTAAAGACACTTTTTGATATAGTATAAAGTCGAAAAGTCTATTCTTCATCATTAATCTTAGGGAAAAAGCCACTAAAACCCCCAAACTTTGCCTAAAGTGATAAATTTACTCCAAAATTTTTTTTGTGACATGAAAAACCCCAACTTTGCAAACTATGACACGTTTACCCCATCAAGGGCATTTTCGTCTTATTTTTTCTGTTTTTCCTTTTTCTTTTTTTCTTATTCTTCTCTCTTCCCTCCGCCGGCCATGGAGGAGCCAGCATCTAACGAGGGCTGCCCTCACCAGCGTCGGGCGAGGGCTGCCCTCGCCAAATCTGGCAAGGGAGGCCCTCACCCGACGCCGGCGAGGGCGGCCCTCACCAACCCAGGCGAGGGCGGCCCTAGCCAACCCAAGCAAGGGCAACCCTCGCCCGACGCAGGCAAGGGCTACCCTCGCCGGACACCAGCTTCCCTCCGCCATGGCTAGTGGAGGGAACAGAGAGGAAGAAGAAAAAAAGAAAAATAAATAAAAAGTAAAAAAATAAAATGCCTTATATTTTAGGGTAAATGTGTCACACGGATAGAAGTTCAGAGTTTTTTGTGTCACGAAAAAAAGTTTGGTGTAAATGTGTCACAGTTGACAAACTCCGGGGTTTTTCATGTCACAAAAAAAGTTTGGGGTAAATTTGTCACTTTGGGTAAAGTTTGGGGATTTGGTGATTTTTTCCTTTAATCTTATCATAACTTAACTATCTTTCGACCCTCTTGTCTCAAAAGCTCACTTTTCTTAGTGAACTTTTTATTAATCTTATTTGTCTAAAATATTTATCAAGTCTCTTTATTTACTATATCAAAGAATTTATCTTTTTCCCTTATTATATTGGCAATATTTCTTATAGATAGCATGTAAGACTTAGAGAAATATCTATGCACAATGAGATATCTTAATTTTTTTCATAAACAGTTCATATATGATATTGATTTTTGTCAACCAAAATAATGATATTTCACTAGCATTTTCAAAAGAAAGTTCTTACTTTATGCAATATTTAGGTTTAATAAAATTTACATGGATATAGAAATACTAAAAAAAGAAAAGTAAATAAATTTAGGACAACCAATTTAAATTGTATTTGAATGACAAAGGGAATTTTTTTTTTTTTGGTGGAAAATGGTTGAATTTAGTCATTTAAGGAATAGCAAATAGCGCTGCCCTATTGTTTATTAAAAAAAATTCCATAAAAAAGGCAAGTTTCTAGCTTTTCCTTTTAACCATTGAAGTGAAAAAATTCTATAGAATTATTTACAGCCACCTAAAAGCTTTCTTACATGACATGAAGTACCCATATCGAGCAAATAAGATGGCAAATGCTTTCTTTAAAGAAATAAATTTATGAAGTAACTCGATTCAAAAGTTGTGCAGGTGGAGGATAGCTACGTCTTAAGCTTATAGCATTGTGCTGATGGTGGGCGAGGCTGCCCACGCAAAGCATAATAGTTGAGGGATGAACAACTAGCGATTGATGTTGGGGAAACAAGAGAGGAAATTCATGTAGCGATTACTATCTAATTAGAGAAATGACCGCATTTTTTCTGCTCCTCCTTTAATTTAAACGGTCCCTTTTTAGTGTTTTGGCCATTTTACTTATTGTATGGCTCACCACTTCTACTACAACTCTATAAAAGCTGTCCCCATTTTTTTCTCAATTCTTTTTTTTTCTCATGTGGGTCCCACTTTCCTTTGTCTTCTTTCTTTTCACGCCTTTGACATCAAAATCCTCACCTCTTGCAAATCGCCTCTCTATTTTCTCTCTTACAAGCCATTCTCTTCTCTTTATGCCTCCCTACTCCTCAAGTCACATAGCATTGATAAGTAGAATATCTATCATGCCAACTACGCCATGCTCCACACTTTTGTCGGCACTAGTATTGGGCCCGCTATTGACCTCCCCAACGAGCCCATTTTGTCCAGTGAGCGTGGTCTCTTCTTGTACTATGAAAGGTAATATATAAAAGTGCCGCTTCTCTCTTTCCCTTTTCTAAGATTTTTCTCGTCTTCTTGCACATGTGAGCATAGAAATAAAATATGCCTCTACCGCAAGTAAGCATAAAGGTCGAGAGCAATAGATAAGTCATGTTTCTCTAGATAATATGAAGTGAGATTTGAATTAGTGTTTTAATTTAGTTGCAGTTTTCAATGTCATGTTGGAGTGGAGAAATAAAATAAAAAAAGTGTGCTTTTATAGATTAATTTCTTGGAACCGATCCCATCGCCCGTTGTAAAGTAGCAATAATTTATCATCTAGGGACAATATCATAATTTGATTAATTATAATTCATTTATTAATTCATTGGCTTTCCTCGATTCCCAGGACCCCACTAAAGGCCCACCTCCCTTCTGGCGTTGACGAAAGCAATCACTCCCAGACACGTCGCTCGAGAAAGCATCTTCTTTTTCGACGTCGCCCTTTTTTAAACCTCCGCCCTCGCCGTCGAAAGCCCACCACCTCGAAGCGCAGAGGAGAGCGCACCGATAGACACCGCGAACGATCGAAGCTCCAGCCATGTCCGTCCACATCCTCATGTACCCTTACCCCACCGCCGGCCACATCATCCCCCTCCTTGACCTCGCCCACAAGCTCCTCCACCTCCCCCGCCCCGGCGCCGCCGCCGCCTCAGTCACCGTCACCGTCGTCGTCACCCCCGACAACCTCCACCTGCTCGACCCCTTCCTCGCCTCTTCCTCCTCGCTCCAGCCTCTCGTCTTGCCTTCCCCAGAGCCCCCCGCCGCGCCACACCCGCCGCGGGTGCGCTTCGTCGCCAAAGTCCGCGCCCTCCGCGACCTCCACCTCCCGCTCCTCTCCCGCTGGTTCGAGTCCCACCCCTCCCCGCCCTGCGCCGTCGTCTCCGACTTCTTGCTCGGGTGGACCCACCGCTTCGCCCGCGACCGCGGCGTCCCGCGCGTCGTCTTCTCGCCGTCCGGCGCGTTCGGGATCTCCGTCATCTTCGCCCTGTGGCGGGACCTCCTCCGACCCGACGAGGAGTCGACGGTCTCGTTCGCAAAGCTGTCGGGCCGCCCCCGCTTCCCCTGGTCGCACCTGCCCCAGGTATACAGGAGCTACGAGGCTGGAGATCCGGAGATGGAGCGCTACCGGGAGGACATGCTCGGCAACATCGAGAGCTGGGGGATCGTGGTCAACTCGTTCGACGGGTTGGAGCGGGCCTACCTGGATCACCTCAGGAAGGACCTCGGGCACGACCGGGTTTGGGCCGTGGGCCCGCTCCTGCCATCCGAGGGCGATGGCTCGGCCGGGCCCGTCAACAGGGGCGGGCCCATCTCGGTGTCGGCCAGTGAGGTGCTGAAGTGGCTGGACGCCTGCCCAGGCGGGTCCGTCGTCTACGTGTGCTTCGGGAGCCGCGCCATGCTGAATCAACAGCAAATGGATGAGCTGGCAGCCGGGCTGGAGCGGAGCGGGGTCAAATTCATCCTGTGCGCAAGGCAGTCGAGCAGGGGAGGGCACATGGCGGCAGGGGATATCGGGGCGGTCCCTGAGGACTTTGAAGCACGGGTAGCCGGGAGGGGCCTCGTTATCAAGGGCTGGGCCCCGCAAGTGGCGATACTAAGGCACTGGGCCGTGGGCACATTCCTGACTCACTGCGGGTGGAACTCGACCCTGGAGGGGCTCAGCGCCAGGGCAGTGATGCTGACATGGCCGATGGATGCGGAGCAATTCGTGAACGCCAAGTTGCTGGTGGACGAGCTGGGCGTGGGGATCCGAGTCGGCGAGGGGTTGGAGAAGATACCGGAGGCGGCAGAGTTGGCCCGGGTTTTGGCCGAGTCATTGAGGGGCGATCTACCTCAAAGGGTTCGAGCCAAGGAGATAAGCAGCGCCACTCGAGATGCAATCAACGGAGGGAGCTCAGATAAAGATTTGAGCGACTTCGTGAGGTGCGTGGACGAGCAAAGGAGGAGCAAAATGCAAACTTTTTAGCAACTCGTCGCGAACGGTGTCGAGAGAATGAAACAATGATTTCTATAATGTGTGAATTTTTAGGAATTGTAAGTAACTCGGACTCCCATGAATTAAGATGTTTTGTACAAATTGTTCAAGACAAGTCGAGTTCTTGCGAACTTACTTTTCTCTTAGATCTCTACAAACTCGTGATCTTGTAAAATTAGCAAGAAAACACTATAAAGAAAATATTAAAGATAGCATTTTTTTCCACTCCTCATTTGGTTTAAACACTTCCTTTTATATAGTATTAACCATATTACTCTTCATTTTCTCCGTTAAATGCCGGACCCTACATGGTCAGGTGCAGGGCTCGTGCGGGGTCCTTTTTGAATTTGTTTCTTCCATTTCTTTCAGCTTTCCTTTTTCTTGTTCTTGCTTTTGTGTAAGCGCATTGCCGGCACTTCTTCATCTCCCTCTTCCGTCACCTCCATGCACACCAATAATCGGGCGATCTCGCAAAGCCTCACGAGCTTTCTCTCTATCTTACCATTGCCCCTCACAAACCCTTGACATGTCTAGCAAAATCACCCTTATGCTGGTACGATCTTCCTCGAGATGTAGTTCTCTATGGTGATCATTTGATTCTTACAATGATTTTTGAGAATCGAAACAAAATAATCGAGGTGCTCGAGCCTATGAGCAACGTGACTAAAGACTTGAACATGAAGAGAATAACTCTGATGCATCTACAACTGGCCAATCAAAAAAATAAAGAACTCAACACTCTCATCAAAGAAAGCATCACGGGAGATGGCAACATCGTCAAATAGGAAAGTGGAAGAAAAGAAGAAACGAATAAAAAAATCCTAAATTTGCCTCATTTTGACTCTTTGCAAGTAAAGTATGGAAAAAATTATGGGTAATTTAGTCAGCACATTGTAAATGTTGTCAAAATCAAATAAGGAGTGAAAAAAGCATGACCCTATATAACAAGAAAAAAGATTATGTCGGTTCAATTTGAAGCACATTGCCAATGCTTCTTCATCTTCCCCCTCTGACACCTTTGTGCACACCAACAATTGAGCGATCTCAAAAAGCCTCACGAGCTTCCTCTCTATCTTACCATAGTCCCTCACAAACCCTTGGCATATCTAGCTAAACCACTACTTTGTCGATGCAATCTTCTTTAAAATATAATTCTCTACAGCGATCCTTTAATTCTTGGGATAATTTCTGCAAATCAAAACACAATGATCAAGTTACTCGAGCTTACGAGCAACATGAGTAAAGACTTGAACATGAAGAGAATAACTCCGATGCATCTATAACTAGCCACCTAGAAGAATGAAGAGATCGACACTCACATCAAGAAAGCACCGAGGGAGATGGCAACATCATCAGATAGGGAAAGTGGAAGAAAAAGAAGAAACGAATCAAAAAAAAATCCCAAATATGCCTCATTTTGATTCTTTGTGATTAAAGGATGGAAAAATCAAGGGGTAATAAAGTCAGCACACTGTAAAAGTTGTTAAAATCAAATGATGAGTGAAAAAGCACAACTCTATATAACGAGGAAAAAGTTTACGTCGGTTCAATTTGAAGCACATTGCCGGCACTTCTTCATCTTCCTCCTCCGACACCTCCGTGCACACCAACAACTAGGTGATCTCGCAAAGCCTCACGAGCTTCCTCTCTTTATCTTACCATCGCCCCTCACAAATTCTTGGCATGTCTAGCTAAACCACCCCTATGCCGGCACAATCTTCCTCAAGATGTAATTTTCTAAGGCAATTCTTTAATTCTTTCGATAATTTTTGAAAATCGGAATAGACTGATCAAGGTACTCAAGCCTACAAGCAACGCGAGCAAAGACTTGAACATGAAGATAATAACTCCGATGCATCTACAATTGGCCACCCAGAAAAATAAAGAGCTCGACACACTCATCAAGAAAGCATCATAGGAGACGGCAACATTGTCATATAGGGAAATTGGAAGAAAAAGAAGAAATGAGTAAAAAAAAATCCCAAATATGCCTCATTTTGACTCTTTGGGGGTAAAGTATGGAAAAAAACGGGCTAAATATAGTCAGCACATTGCAAAAGTTGTCAAAGTCAAACGAGAAGTGGAAAAAGCGTAACTCTATATAACGAGAAAAAAGATTATTTGGTTTTAATTTGAAGTGCCTTGCTGGCACTTCTTCATCTTCCTCCTCTAACACCTCTATGCACACCAACAGTTCGGCAATCCAACAGTTTGGCGATCTCGCGAAACCTCACAAGCTTCTTCTCTATCTTATCATCGCCCCTCACAAACCCTTGGCATGTCTAGCTAAACCACCCCTATGCCGGCACGATCTTCCTCAATATGTAATTTTCTACAGTGATCTTTTAATTCTTGCAATGATTTCTAAAAATAATAACAAAATGATCGAGGTACTCGAGCTCACAAGCAACATAAGTAAAGACATGAACATGAAGTGAATAATTCTTGTGCATCTACAACTGGCCAACCAGAAGAATAAAGAGCTCAACTCTCATCAAGGAAGCATCACGGGAGATAGCAAGATTGTCAGATAGGGAAAGTGGAAGAAACAGAAGAAATGAATAATAAAATCACAAATATGCCCCTTTCTTAACTCTTTTACGGGTACCTTACGGAAGGAGAAAAAGAGAGAGAGAGAGGGGTAAAACAATCAGTACACTGTAAAAGTTGTCAATATTAAATGAGAAATGGAAAAAGCACGGCTCCATATAACAAGAAAAAAGATTATGCCGATTCAATTTGAAATCACATAACAAGATTTGATTTTTGATCTCGTGACCCTTTCGGCCTCCAGCTTTGGGCTTTCTACTACTACTTCAATTTACTCTCGTTGGTTTCCCAAATCGTGTCTTTCCAAAGTTTTTTTTTTTTTTTTTTTGGGTCAAACGTGTCTTTTCCCATTGACTCGACCTTCCCTCAGCAATGCGCGCTCGACCACGGTTGATCGCACCGCACCCACCTCGCCACCGAGCAAGCGGCCGAAGAAATCCCTAGACAGCGACAAGCAGCGCCCGACGCGAGGGCCACAAGCGACGCCCGAAGGGGAGGGCGACGCCCGAAGGGGGAGGGCAACGGCAGCGTGTGCTGCGGGATTTGCTTGATGGAGGAGGGAGGGCCATCCAAGGCCGGATCGACAACTACAACCACTACTTCTGCTTCGTGATGTGCATATTCAGAATAGTGGCCCTTCGTGAGAATTGGGATGCACTGCGACGTGGGTCATTGAGCTTTCATTCAGGTAATGTGGGGTCCGTGTGCAGTAAGGGTACGTTTGGTTCAGCATTTCGAAAGTTCATTGGAGAAATACAAAACAGTATAGCCTAAAGAGCCTTAGACAAATGCAAAAACCGTTTGGTAAATTACGTTTTGAAAAACAACTTTAAGAGAAATAAAAGAAAAATATGGCTTTTTGATGAGAAAATTATTTTTTAATTTTTACTTATTTAAAATTGAAAAAAATAAAAAATATTTGGATGATTATATATATATAAGAGAGAGAGAGAAGACTAAACCCTTCGCCAGTCCAACAAAAGGCTACGGCCGCCGGTTCGACGAAGGACTACAATCGCACGACCTAGGCGACCGCTACCTGAGGCCACGTGACCCTCGCGAGACCCAAGCGAGGGCCACCTAAGGCCGTGAGACCCAAGCGGCAATCGCCTAGGTCGCACATCGCTTGGGCCGCCCGACCTCAAGCAACCTCGACCGACGGACGCCGCAGCCGTAGCCCTTCGCCGCATTGGCGAAGGGTTTGATCTTCCTTTTTTTAAAAATTATATATTTTTATTTTTTTCAATTTTAGACAAATAAAAATTAAAAAAACAATAAAAAAAAAAACAATAGATAATATTGGAAATTTGAAGAATTAGTAATGATAGTTTTGGAAGAAAAAAATAAGTTTCAACATTTGGCTAAATGCTAAAAGCCCAATGCTAATAGACTAGCATTGGGCTTTTAGCCTTTCCAATACTAACTTTTACTTGAAAGCTCTTTGAAAATAATTGTCAAACAGTCCAACATTTTTTCAAAGAGTTTTAGAGGCCAAAAACTCATTGGAAATACTGAACCAAATGTATCTTAAATGTGAAGAGTGAAACGGTCATCATTCAGGGCATGACAGATTAGAGGTCGGCCATCCCTCACAACCTTTGGAAGATGAAGATTCTATGTTAGGTTTTGTCACGATATCACCAAAGCATGGAAAATGACGGATAGCGCCAAGTCCAGAAGTGAGATGAGCTGGGTCCACTTAGTGTGGTGCGTGCGGTAGACCGCGGATGGCAAGGTGCTGGACGGCCACGGGCTCCTGCCGGACGTGTTCCGGGGCTGCGCAATGGGCTAGGGGCTGGTGATCCGAGGGTGGCCCCGCAGGTGGCAATCCTGAGGCACCACGTCGGCGGGTTCCTGATGCACTGCGGTTGGAACGCAGTCCTCAAGGCGATCGGCCAGGGGTGGTGATGTTGATGTGGCCGATGGATGCCGACCAATACACTGACGCGAAGCTGTTAGTGGACCAGCCGGGCGTCGCGATCCAAGCGTGCGAGGCGCCAAACGATGTGGTACCCGACCCTGCCCGGGTGCTGGTCGACTTGCTCTACGAGACATGGCCAGAGAGGGAACGGATGCAGAAGCTAAGCAAGGCGGCGGCGGACACGGTCGCCGGCGGAAGCTCGGACAAGGACTTGGATGGATTCGTGAGGAGCCTGTCGAAGCTTCAATGTGGAAGAAACGATGCGGCGACGGTTGACGGAGACCGTTGACGGCTGAAACAATATTTTTTATTTTTTATTTTTTCTCTTTTTCATGCTTTTTTTTTCACTTTTTTTATTTTCTGTAGAAGTGAATATTTATACTTATCCTAGAGGCCAAGGA